>AMYF01000069.1:0-644404 GCA_000315175.1 Herpotrichiellaceae sp. UM238
GTAACAAGCGCGGACATTACGCGGTGCGGACATTACCAGGGTGGGCGACTTAGCGTCCATATCCTTCCAGGCCCAGCAAGCCGGGACTTTTCGCCTGGTTCGCCCTGAATTTGTAACCTCTGATGCGCTCCAGAGTTCGCGCCCTCCGTGGCCATGGGTCTTGTGGTGCAGTCAGTTCGGAAGCGTCTTTTCATCGGCAAAAAGACTTTATTCCACTAATCACACCACCCCATAAAGGCGAGAACGGCCACAATGCACACCCGCCGTTCTATATTTCCAGTCAGTCTCAACCTGCATCATTTTTGTATCATGCCCGTTTGAGAAATTTCGTGAACCTTGTTTGATCAAGCCTGCAAGCACTCAAACCATGCCTCGTATTGTACAAGCGCCTCTCATGTACTTTTGTTCCTCGGTCAAAACACCTTTGCTACACACATGCATCACCAAAGCAGTTGGAAGAGGCACCAAATCGAAATTGTTAGGGCTCGTTCCTTCAAAAACACCGTGAGAAGGAATAATGTAGTAACAACATACATTAAGTAGAAAGTGCGACATATCATTCCGGCCCGGGGAGACATGACAAAGGGTACCCTCATCCAGTCATACGACCTGTGTGCTCGATCTGCTCGTTGCCCTCGTGGTATGGCTTCACCGGTCCATCACCTCCTCGCTCAGTCTCGCCACTAAATGTCCCTCGCTGCTCAACATCCCCATTATTGATCATTGCAGTCTCGTCTGTACCAGCCTGTTTTCTGATTCTGGCCATTTCCTCGGCGGTCGGTGGAATCCACTTGCTGCTCTTCATAGGTGAGACGCGCTCAAGATACATCGTGTCAATTTCTTCCAGCGTTCGTCCTTGGCCCTCGACGAGGAAGAAATAGACAATAAGACCTCCAAGCGCGTTGCAGCCAGCGAACACATAGCCATACTGGAAGCCGATTGCTGATACGATAAAGGGTGTAAAGAAGGCGATGAGGAAGTTCCAGAGCCTGCGATCCTTGTTAGAGCACACGGCCAGTCAAATGAAGCAACGAGAATAGACGGTGACACTTACCAATTTGAAGCCGTCGCCAATGCCATACCCTTGGCCCGATATCTGGAGGGGAAGAGCTCAGATATCAATGCCCAGACTTGCGGACCCCAGGTTGTTGCGAAACCCAAAATGAACAAGCTGGCCATCACAATCATGGCAATACCAGCGTTCGGCGTGTTCGCAGGGGTTTCGTTATCCAATGCGAAATGTCCAACAGAGGCAAAGACCAAAAAGCACACAACCATCCAGATGCTTCCAGCGATCAGCGACTTGCGACGACCGTAGTGTTCAACTAGATAGAGACCGATAAAGGTAACTCCAAAGTTGATGGCGTTGAGAATTATCTGCGTGACGAACGAACTGATCTGGACAGATTCGAAGATGGTCGTACCGTAATAGAAGAAGAAATTGGCACCCGTCAGTTGCTGGAACATTTGCAGTGTCATGCCCAGCGCGACACGGTACGCAACTCGCGGAGCTCGGAACATTGATACAACCTCCGAGATTGGACCGCCTTTTACTTGACTCTCGGCCAGGAACTTAGCTTCGATCTCCTCCATCTGGGTGTGAATCGAATAGTGGTTGGGTGGAGCACCATATACACGGCAGAGGGTCTCCTTGGCTTCTTCTTTCCGGCCTCGGCGGTATGCGTATCGAGGTGTCTCAGGAAAGAAGAGGATGCCAACACCCAGGATAACGAGGAAGACCCAGCCGATGCCGATAACGACTCTCCATGACGCCGAGTTATTCATTTGGTGCAAGTAAGTGCCATAGTTGAAACATGCGGCTAAGAAGATACCCAGCGTAATGAACAATTGATATGTGCAGACCAGGGCACCTCGGATCCACGGTGGCGCTGTTTCAGCTTGGTACATGGGCACCAGCAGTGACAAAGCACCTACACCGAATCCGGCCACAAGACGACCGATCATGACTTGGTACCAGGCGTTGATAGCAGCAATCTGAATGACGAAGCCAACAGCGCAAACGATACACCAGATGGAGACAGACAATTTTCGACCAACGGCGTCTGCCAAAGGAGCTGCCGCAAGAGCGCCAATCAAAGTACCGACAGAAAGCTGCGAACTGTTAGCTCGGACAGGAAGTGCATACCGTGTCAGGCTTACCATGGCAACAATCAGCCCAGATCGAACGTCCGAAAAGGAGTAGCTTCCACTACCATCTGGTTCCCCAAAGCGCCGCAGAAAATCAGGCATCTCGAGGAAACCAGAGATCTGACCCGTGTCGTATCCGAAACTGTTCGTTGTCAATTACTTCAACATCGCTCCATCACCATCACGAACTCACATCAAGCCGCCCATGGATACGAGCATGGCCATTGCAAAAGTCCGACCTGTCACCCGCTTGAGGGGCGAGTAGTCAAGCCCGGCCAGCGAATGCCTGACATCAGTACCTTTTTCCGAGTTTGGATTGTACTGGTCAAAGTAGATGGTCATGCCACCCATCCCTGGTTTTTTCATGGTGGGCAACGTCAACGTCAAGATCCAGGACAACAAAGTGCACAACAAGTGAAAGCACAATTGGCAAAACAGAATCCTCGGGAGCGTATCACTAGATTTAAAACGTATAAATGTCATTACTGTGCAAGCTAGCCTACCTCGACCACGAGGTCGGTGATATCATACCCGCGGAAAATATACAGTTCCTTGCGTACATGGCGTTAATCCTTGTCTCCATGTCGCTTTACTAAGAGTTAAGATGAGCAATGTGCCGATTTGCGTCATTGTATCTACCACTAGCCTCGTCTTCATCAATGCCAGCCTTCACCTATTAAGCAGAACCAGCTCGCCGATTCCCGTTTCTCTGTGCTCGATACCTCGCTGCAATTAGACACAATGCACCGCCAACAGCGTCAAAAACACCCACAACACCAGAGGGCTAGGCAATATCACTCTACAATATCTGTGGCCAGAAAGGCACACGCGGGCATATAGCGGAACTGACATCATATAGCTCGTGTGGAGGCACAAGGCGCTTCCGCAGCGACGCAACCAAAAACCACTTTGATCTGCGCATTAGACACACACTTTTTTTTCTGATAGGCACGTGTGCGACGGTTCCACACTTAACAACAATGGCAATCCCTGGTCGAGACCACACACTCGTCTGCGTGATGGGGGCTTTCCGAGTATCTCCGCTGTCCAATGACGCACTTTCTCTGTGAAATTTCCTTCAGCCTTGTCGCGCACGTGCTCGCGCGACGGTGTGTTCTTGCGATTTCTCAAAGCATGTAGCTCAAGGCGATTTCCATCAGTGTGGATTGACGTCACCTTAGTGTTTTTGAGATGCGCTATGCTGGCTCTGAGCAGGTAATTACTTGAGTAGAGTCGAGTCTTAGAAGCAAGGGGCCCCTTCCCAGCGCAAGAGGCTCCAAGGCTGATCGGACCCGGGGCGTAGTGTTAAGCTCTGCCAAGTCGATCGATCAGAAAGGATCGAGAGACGCGTGGTGACGAATCATCATCTTCGTCTCAAAAATTGTACGCTTGCAGAGGAACCAGGGCTCCGTAGCTCAGCGCACTGGAGAACGGTTGTTGATGCCGCACTGCCGGGCCTAAACTACTTTGATGGAGCTGATGTGACATGTTGCGTAAAGAGTTTATGCGGTGGGTTCGAGGCAGCAGAACGGACAGCGCTGGAGGAGCACGAGGCTCGCAATGGCACGGCAGATTGTGCATTGCTTAGTAGATGACAGCGTACTGCTCAGATCAGCGGCTCGGCGTCTGGCGGATGATTCGGACCGGATCGTCATAGCACATTGTATGTTTGGCGTGCACGGAGCTTTCGGAATATGCCAAGGATAGCGAAAGCTGGCTTCGGCACCATGAATCATCAAGAAAATTCTGAAAGGCGTCGTGACTGATAGGTATTGCGACAACTAAGTTAACACTACTCGGACTGAGTCATCATAGCGAGGAGCTCAGTGACCCTTAAGCACCAACCGACAGATCACTCCTCATCATGGCAACCCCAGAATCAATACGCCTCCCACCCCTAGACCTTGCCATACCCAGTTCCCGAGCCTTTCTAGCATACGCTCTGAAATCAATTTTCATCCCTTTCTCAGTGTACACGTTGCCCTCCTCATCCCGTCTCTTCACATCCGTTGCACTCGGCATATTCTCTCCGCTGACAATGCACAACACCGTCATCCCTCTCTCATACCTCAACCCGCTCAACAGCTTTGGCGTAATCAAGAAATACTGGCTCCCCGAACTCCTCCCTTCAGCAACCAACCTCTCATTATCGGCCGCGATGTCGACCATGCGGCCATGGACCATACGCTCGTTGCGTGGATCCATGCCTTGGTTGATCTCGTCGACCACACGGAACGGACTCTTACTCAGACTTTGCAGCGCCATGAGGTAGAAGATCGTGCTAACGGCACGTTCCCCGCCTGATTGACGGTGGCTGTCAAGGAGCGACAAAGGCTCACTCTCGCGGAACTTGACAGAGATGTGGATCGCCCAATTTGCAAAGTCGAGGCCGTTGTTTCTACCGCCTTGCTCCTCTGTGCAATCGGCTGGATCCTCGGAAGAAGCCTTGTAGACAGCAACCTGCCCAGCACATCCGATACGTTCAAAGGACTCTGCGAAAGCAACGTCGATCTTGTGGATAATGGGTTGGAGCTCGCCCTCGAACCGCTCACGGACTTCCTTAATCGCGCCAGTAAGATCCTCGTGGTCTTTGCGGAAGACGCTGAGCTTATCACGCAGTTTCTCGATGGTCTTGGCTCGATCCTCAAAGTCCTTGATCGTCTTTGCAGACTCAAGGCCGCCTGCCACAATGTCTAGTTTTGCCTCTAGTCTCTCGATTTCGTCCTTTATGTCCTCCTCCCGGATTCCACCTTCTGTATTCGCTTTCTCGACCATTTCTTGTATGAGATCTGACAAGTCGGCGTCTCCCTGCTCCGAGAGTGCCTGCGCTTCTTCGTGCAATTTTTGAACTTGAACACGGTAACCTTGACCGATCTTTTGAGCCTCTTGGAATTGTCTCCTGGCATCGTTTAGCTCCTGCTCTTTACGTTGCAAGGCATGCTTGATATGTCGGTTGACTTCCTGCAAGGTCTCACTGTCGCTTTTAGCCTCGATGGCAATGACTTCTGCCACAAGCAGCTTCTGCGAAAGCTCTTTGAGCGTATGTGTAGCCTCGCAATACTGCAGCACAGTTTCTGCCTTTCGGAACATGGCCTCGTCCTTTTCCCTGAGTATATCCATAATTCTCTGTTTGTAGGAAGCGATTTTCTGGTCGATAGTCGCAATCCTAGCTTCAGCGGCCTGGATTTTGACGTCCAACTGATTGTACTCATGCAACGCCTTCTGCTTCGCTTCCTTATCCTGTCGAATGTTCTCGGCCAGCTGCTGCACTTCCCCCCTCTCGCGCTTGATCTCATTTACCCGGCCCCGGAGCTCCTCGATGTTCTCTTTCTTCTCCATCAGCTCTCTGCCGTGCTCCTGGGCTTGCCGTAGCCACTCCTGCTTCTGGCCACTATCTACCGGCTTGTCGGTCCAGACCCGTGCTTCTCTAATGTCTCGGACCTGGGATGATATACCTGCAGCGCCATATTCAGCTCGCCGAGTAAAAGCAAAAGATTTGTCCCTTGTGATGTAGCTCCTCAATGGTGATGCTGCGATCCGCTCATGCTGCTCTTGCGACACATCCCTGCTCGTGAGAGCAATTTGATGCAGACCTCGATCTCCACAAAGCATAGCTAGAACTGTGGCTGGCCCTTCGATGCAATCGGGTATCCATTGCTCTAGTCCCAGCTTGCGAAGTTGTTCGTCGCTAATCGCAGGCTTGAACGATGATAAGTCATCAATACCGCATGTCCGGATACGTATATCATAGAGCCTCTGCTTCTTTGTCAACTCTTGCTGAAGCGTCGCAAAATCTTCTTTGCACTGCACAGTGAAGATCTTGAAATCGTCCTGTCTGAAGGCCGCTTCGACCTGTCCAGCCAGGTGGGGGTTTTTCAAAGAACATGTCACGGCTGGTGGGCCAAGGACCGTCTTCTTAAATTTGTGTTGATTCTCCTTGATCCATTGCCAGGCCCTATGAGTGTCTTTGGACAACATCTCCAGACGTGATTCTCGCTGCCCTTCTTGTGTCTCAAGTGCATCGATCTTCTTGTTCAACACAGCTCTCTTCTCTTTGAGCTCTCTACCTTGCGCTGCGAGATTGCTAATCTCGTTTTGTAGCTCTTCGCCCTGCCGTTCAAGCTCTCGATCTCGGCGAGTATGTACAGCTATTTGATCGCTCATAGCACGACTATCGAAGGGCTCTGGTACGATTTGCTTCTGCGCGTTCAAGTTCGACAGCTCCATTCGCCGACGGTTGAGATCCTGTTTGTCTTTTCCGGCACCATTTTTCTCCGCCTTGACTCGATCGTCGCACTCTTTCATTGTTGAAGCATACGCAATCACTTGTCGTTCGAGCCTCTTACACTCATTCTCAGCCCGCTGAACATCTGTTTTGCGAGCATCGCAATTTGTCTTAGCCTCTTTCGCATACTGCTGTTTAGCATTCACTTTGCGTAAAGCAGGCCCACTCTCTTGTGTCAACCTCGTAACCTCTGCGCTTAAGGTATCTCTTAGTTTTTTCATTTCTGAAGCTTTGTTCTTGGCTTCCATATACTTCGCGATCGGTTTACATTTCTCAAGACGTTCAATCTGCGCCTTGGCCTCAATCCTTTCTCTCAAGCGCTCGACCTCGACGCGCTGCGTTTCCTGCCTCTTCTCCAGAGTCTCAAGGTGCTCCCGATCACCCTTGTTGTTGTAGAGCAGCTCCTGTTGATGCCTTCTCAGCCCTTTCAGCTGACCGTGCATTTCAGTAACAGATGCGTCAGCGGCGGCAGCAAGAGTTGTCTCTAGCATTTGTACAGGATTCATTTGCGCAAACTCGACGACTCGGTCCTGTGGAAGAAACTGACACAGATTATCAACTTGTATATTGAATCTACCGCGGCACAACTCCAGCACTTGCTTTTGGGCAGCTGGTTTTCCATCAACCCAGAACTGCGATTTGTTGTCATCTTTCCTGATTTTGCGTACAATGATCGGGTTCGACGGTGTTCGGTTAGGTCCGCTAGTGGCTCGCTGGAGTTCGATCTCTATGGTAGCCACTTTGCAGCCATGCTTGACGAATTCCGAAGGATCTTTCGCACGTCCTAGCAGAGATGGACCCCATCCAAGACCAAGGCAGATGGCGCAGACCAGGGTGCTCTTGCCTGTGCCATTGGGACCAATGACCATGTTCAGATTTGGTCCAGGAAAGAATTCAGCTGAGGTGTACGTGACGAAGTTGTTGAGCTTGATCCGCACGACTGCACCAGGTTGATGCTTTCTTCGACGCTGTGCGCCATCTCGTTCAGCTTCTTCGGCAGGGTTTGCTCGTGTGGCGGTTTTCCTAGATTTGGCTCGGGCTGTTGGGGCTGGGTCGCTGTGTTCTGGATCGACACTGGGCCGCATGCGCTTGCGGTCGTCCGCTGCAGTAGAAGTAGGTGTCGATTCTCTTGAGACGTCTTCGTCGCCGTCAGACTCTATTGCCCGATGTCTTCTCCTGGCCAGGCGTGCCATATTGTCGCCCGCAGGGCTTAAGAGAGTCAGGCTGCCGGGCCGATGACTTGTGTGCCGCTGCCCGTTGCCTTGGATGCGCGTCTGGTAAGGAAGAGACACGACTCGCGTCAGGGTCACGTGATAATTGCCGACCACACTTGGGGGTGTGCATCTCGTCACACCTCATTGCAAACGACTTTGGTACGACATTGATACCTTACTGTAAACTGCTGCCTCTAGCACCTCCCGGGCCTATAAACATAACCCATTGACATGAGAACAACACTTTGTGCGCAGCTCAATGAAGATACCACAATGAAACAGACGGCTCTTAGGCTCTTACAATGGGAAAAATGGCTTAGATTGTTTTACCGTTAGATTGTTGGGAGAAATGTAGATAGCGAGATGTGGTGGATCTAGCTGGCTCAATCTCCAAGTCCAACACTTAACAGTCTGTTCCTCACGCAAGCACCAATTTCTCCAGTAGGCACTTTCCCCGTGTCATAAAACTCCTGCCTAAGTGTACAGTGTGCCGCCGTGGCGATCCAACAAAATCATTATGGGTATCTTTTCATTCAGTGAACGGACAGGGTATTAGTTGCTTGCTAATAAATTAAAATTTGTTGCCGGCGGGGACTGCCAAAAATATCGCTGATGCACATGTTAGCAGCCGAGGGGACCTATTGGAGGAAGGAATGAAGCTTACCAGTCAGGATACCTCCAGTGATGAAGGCGGTGATGAGAGCTTGAATAAAGATCGTGTCTTGAATTGATCGAAGAGCTGGCTCTTGAATCCAGACTTCCCGGTCGAAGATTTTTCGAATGATGTTTCGTTTATCATATGAGGCTATCCATGGCTCGTCTTCGTAGCTATTGACCGATCCGAAGCTGTCGAAAGAACCTTTCTTGAGCTCGTAGTCTGAAGAAGCTTCGTCGTCGCTGGCGAAAAGCTCCCACGGCCTGAGATGTCGGTGGTGCATGCCGTGCAAGACGACGCACATACCCTTCCAGGCGGCAAACAGGGTAGCGATACCGATAAAGAAAGCAAGAAAAGCCAGAGCGCGCCACCCGCGGTTTGCGTCGCTCAGAGTGATGACAATACCGTATACGATACCGGCAACGATGCCGCCAACACCGAGACCACGGGCAAAGGCTTGTCGAGGAGGGTTCCCATTGCAAATGGTCCATCGAATGAAGTTGGGGTGTGCCTGGTGTCGAAGGGAGCCCTCTACCGTGGCAACGACATCCTTGAAGGCTGAGGGATGTGTTGTGACGGACAATGCCTTCAGCAAAGCAGTCCTTTCTTTAGCAGACAAGTTCAGCTTTCTGGCACTGCCATCGGCAATGTAGATCGAGATGATGCGCGACACCTCTTCACGGTAAGGCTGGATGGTGAATGGCTGATGGGCACCGACTTCCTCGAAAGCATTTGCAGTTTTCTTTTGGTGATGAATCATATTGCTGCCCAGCGTTGATGCATCTTCGCTCCATCCAGCAGTCGACGGGGCCATGCTATCGCGACCTCCATTGCTTGGAGTTTGTGGCGGGGTGTTGAATGGATTCGGGGCATCAGCACACTTCTTAGGCTTTTGCTCGAAATCGGTTCCCTTGAACACCTGCGCTGCTTCGGTATTATTGGTTTTTGAATGAGCCTTCTCGTTCATGGCCTCATTCCTTGCCTGTTGAGCTTGTTCCGTGGTCCATACTGGGGCAAGAGCTTGCTCTCGCTCAGGAAGCTCGGACCATCTCTTGACGTAGTCGCGATACCACAGATAGAATTGCAGATTCTCGGCATCGTGTTCGATATAGTACAAGAAATCCATGAACTCCCGGGTGGTTACTGGCTACATTCTAGCATTAGCAGGAGGAGCACACTTTGCAATAATGCGAGGCTTACTGGACAGGTGCCACCATTGATGATTCTGTCGAACGAAAGAGCATCTGGAATACCGTAGGGACACGAAGATCCCGAAGTCTGAGACTCCGCGCCGCCGCTCTTCTCAGTGTTAAGAGAGTCTCGAGAGACGTGAGCGGGACGACGATAAGTGAGTGATAGAACCATATTTGCAGGCGTTAGACTTGACAATGACAGAACGCGATGACGGTGGAGAGTAGATCTGTGGTGGGCGGATGCGTGATGGACTTAAATGGGTGCGATAAACGGTGATCTTATGTGCTCACATTTAAAGAGCAAACCCGGAGGGCAGACGTATGGACCGTGAATAGGTCGAATGGGGCTTTGGTAGGACGATCCACATATCTAGGGTACCTGGATCCTAACGCAAAATCCGCATTTGACCGTTTCGAACTAAGTCCAAGGCTAGAAAATCCACCAGATTATTGGTTGACAGAAAAGAGTCCCGGGAAAGCTAAGGTATGCCATCCACATCCCTGCCAGCCGAGTTATTTGAGTGCCAAGATAATCGCTGAGACGTGGGGATTTGCAATTACTTGCCAGATGGAGCTTTTGAAAAGACTTAAAACCCTACTTGTCCGCATAGGGTTTACTGAACGAGGCTCTGAGCATGTACGCAGAGGTCCAGAATGGAACCAACTTCCGGACATGACCAGCACAATCAAGGGCCGGTGAGGGAACAGCAGATGCGGCCCAGAGCAATGCCTAAGTCCCTCAACCTCAACTCGTGTTTGACAGGTTCACTCAGTCTGTGTGATGGAGAGCTGTCCTGTGTTGCCCGATTGAGAATCTACATGCAAGCACCTCTGCATGCTTGGACAGCGTAGCGAGTTTAACGAGTCCGACGTAAGCGAAAAGGACCTGGTTTCTGAGCGAGTCGTACTGAAAGGGGAGGGGCTTCAGGACGGGTTGAGTGCTGCAAAGCCTAATCGAGGCTTGTTGCTCCACCTGCAAACTTTGGAGTGGCGCGGACATGCAGTCCAGACTTCTTGATTTTGGAAACCCCGTTCGCTAAGACGGACAAGCAAGCTGTTCGCCTCTGCACGGTTGTGTCAATGGTCCAGATCTAATCTGTAAAAGCAACCAATCGTGTGCACTACATGCAGCCTCTGCATTTGCGCCCAGACAGCAACCCAAATTGGATCGTGTCTTTCTGTGATCACCGTGTTTGTTAGCATTTGAACGTTACCTTGCGCGATGAGAAGATCGCCCATCCCGTGAAAAATGCCCTTACTCCCGCGCGCCAACGATGGATTGAGCAGTGATCATCCGTAGCACAGGTTGAGATGCTGAGTGCACGGTTGTGTAACTCCAGTATACCGGCAAAGGACGTCTAAAGTGTCTTCAACCACCATTTTTGGAAGCCCACTGAAGAATTAGGCTTTCTAGTGGCTTGCGGTAGTCGATGATGGCAGCTCAGCATGTGCGCCACAACACAAACTGTTTCGGATGATTGGATTGGCCCTTTAGTATCCCTTGCGACGTCGAAATGAATCGACTCTACCAGAACGGGGACACCAACCGACGAGCTCTGAAGGCAATAGAACTACAGCGGAGTCTCAATTTGAGCCTGGCCAAGCTTGCTTCCAGCTCGAACAATGTTCGATCTGGGCAAACATCATCCTGTATAGACTAGCAGCAACTTTCAGAATTTATCTGTCGTGATACACAACATGAAGTTCGAACAGTGAGCTGGGTGTTGTGTGACACCAGTGAAAATAAGTAGAACATTTTAAAAGCAACAGCGCTTCACGACCAAGACAATTTTGATACTTCGCAATCGAACTCCGTATACATCGTTCCTCCCTCCTCGCTACGTGCATTTTGCGGCTGAAGTATTCGACATGGAGGTCCTGGCACTACTGCTTCCGCTCCACCGGCATCCTCGGCAATCGCTACGCGTTTTTGGCTTGTCGTTTTTACCAAGTTTGTTTTGTCCTCCGAGAAAGGCAGAATCCGAAAGCGCGAATGATAATAACATCGCTTCACCTTTTCCTCCCCACGGAGGTCCCTTCTTGCAGTCTTGATGCATGGCTGTTTAGACATCTCAACGTCTACAAAACACATGGTCGGGCTCCAGTGGATGCTCCACTACCAAATCTTCGTGTTCGGCGGTATCGACGCTTGTGGGGGGTTTCGATAGCGTGAGTTTTAGTCGCGTGGCAGCCGTACTCAGATCTTGTGGTGGAGCGATATTTCAGGGGTCAAAGTCAATATTTCGCGTTCAGTGCTGTGAGTAATGACTGGGGAGCCGTGCGTCGTGCAAGTTTACCCGCGCATCACGGACATAATAAGGTGCGTTCTCATGCAAGGCACAGAAGACGAAGGGGGGACACATCGCTCCACACGTCTCCCATGTAAGCAACTGTCATGGCGCAGGGTACAAGGGAGAAAGATCTAGGTCTGACATGCGCGGCGGCGTTGAAGGGATACACGTGGATGAGGTTTGTATTTGTTGATAGATCCGGAAATGCTAAGAACGTTACCGTGGAAGAGTGTAACTGCACCCCCCTACATTGAGCTTCGACTCATATCCACTGTTCGTTCCACCCCTTATCTGTCTGTGCTCCAATCTCCATTTCAGGATTCCTTGCTTTTGCCGGCTCTCCGTCAAAGTCTAGACCTCTAAAGCCACCATGTCCGTCGGATTTCAGACGCTGGTATGAGGACGGACTGAGCGCCTGGCTTGCTCTCCTCCATGCTCCCTTCGTTGTATTACCAACAGCATTCAGCATTCGTCGGGGACTGAGCGGTGACAGATTGTCAGGTCTGTCTAATTGAGGGCTTGTGATGATTGGTGCCGGCTTCATAGCAGGGTTGAGTGCTGCTTGCGTCGTCCAAGACGATGGACGAGTATACTGTGATCTGGCTCCTGCCCTCAGTGCGGTAGGGTGATCGATTGAAGGAGCGGTGCTGTTCTGCGTGCAAGGCCGTGGTAAAGGCGGTGTGTTGGGAAGGGCACTAGTGGTCATCGCGAGGCCAGTCCACGATGTCGCCATGGTCGCTGTTCCTGGCGGCGATTCGTCTTTCGTTGGAGGTTGACTATTGTCGTTGTTGTCGAAACACGGGGATGCCGCGAAGAATTTGTTCAAATCTTTCTCTTTCAACTGATTTGCTTTCGCTTGATGCAACATGATTATTCGAGTCTGCTCCATTGATTGTCCTTCAAGCTGAGGTGTCTTTATGTCCGAGGATTTCCGCCGGCTCAAGTTGATCTTCGCCTTGACCTTCAGCCTTGTTTGCTTCTTGACACAAAGGTACCAGATCAGGAAAACGATCATGCTGAAGGCGGCCATAGAACCAATAACTGAGCCAGCTACCGTACCAGGTTTTGTGCCTGGCCTGACATCCCCTTCAGCAGTGCTTGAGGTTGCTGCCGCAGACTTTATTCGTGTCGATGAGTCTGTTACGGAAGAGGACGAGTCAGAGGAGAATAAAGTACTCGACGAGGATAAATTCGTGGTTGGAGAGGACGTAGAGCTTGTAATACTCGTCCTTGTAACGGTAAAGCTATTGAACAAAGTGGACGTACCGGTCGTGGTAGCAGTGACGGTGACATCTGTGTCAGCGTCGTAAGCTTGCGCAACTCCAGCAGAGGGTGATATGGAAGGGTGATGAGATAGCTCTGTCCTACCTTTTCCGTCGCTTGACCCCGCCAGGTTGGTTGCGCTCGTTTGGCCCGTCCGAGTACTGGTAACCTCGCCAGCGGAAAACAAGGTCTTTGTGATAGTCATGGTTTGTGAGCCGTTCGGCCCATAGCTTAGCGTTTTTCCGAATGGCCCTGCGTAGCCAAAGTTAGCCCAACATTTTTTATGCTTGCGCTCCTTCGCTTCATTCTGGCACTGACCATCATGTGGGATCGGTCCTCGTCTTCCAACATCCACAAACATAGACACTTCATGTTGTTGCTGCTGCTGCTGTTCCTCATCCATGTCTTGACAAGAGTCCTTTTGTCCAGGTAATTGTGCTAAGATGGACGAATGACAAACGTTCGGCCGGATCGCCGGAATCAGACTGGGCGAGAATGGGATTTCAATGCTCTGACAACGGTGCAACACTATCTCCAATTCGAGCAATGTCGCTAGAATACTGCTTAACCGATGAGTCCAGACTGTACTAAGTAACTGATTGCTAAAAGGAAGCTATTGACGGCTGTGCGTGCAAGGTAGCAGGGCGGTTGGGATGAAATGGGGTTTCGCTTGATCAACAAACACTGTGATAATCGTGGACTGGCAAAGCGAGCATTTTCATGCTCCCAAGGCATTGCTTCAAAATGGTCTGCAAGCAGCGTTGAGTGCATGCTTTCAGCACGGTTGCAACCACTTCACACCAGAGAAAGTCAGGCAAAAGGAAGGTTGGTGCACGGATGTCCACGCTTTGACCAGCTTCATCTGTTGGGAAGTGCATAGTATCTCGGCCTTGACCACTGCAAGCGGTGCTTCTATACTTGGTGATCCCGTGAACGCAGTTCAAGAGTATGCAATGACCAAGAGCGATGAAGATGCGCAAGATGCTACTGGAGGTTGCGCCGGCAGTGTGCCGCTGATAGGGAACAAATTCTGGGATTGAAACAAGAATGCATTTTCTGGTATGTAGTGGCTCTCAATCATCAGGCGGTGCCCCTGAGAAGGGGGCAAATCTCATTCTGTGAGCCTAACGGACGTCAGTCATTGAAGAAGGGTTTCAGGTTCAGCTTGCACGACTCACAAATGGTAACTTGGGTATTACTACCGCCATCAAAGCCAGAAAGTTGATGATGAAGTAGGTCAAATCATAGTGGGTATAATGGGTGCTTAGAAGAAACAGGACAATGGGCACGGTGAGGAGGAACTTCTTCGCCGGAGTGTACTGGTCGCCGTTGTCGATCTGCTCCCACATGTTCAGATGGTCGTAGGCGCCGGCGTTGAATTCGAAGGGGACGCCTCTCACCCAGTGGAACATCAGATACGACCCAGTCATGTATGTGATATTGGTTAGGGTCCACGAGATTTCTTGCGTCACTCCCGGGATGATGTCGTAGAAGATCTTCAGACCGAGGATGATGACAGGATGGATGGTCCAGGCACCTAGTCAGAGTCAATTACAAAGCGCATTCCAGACGGTCTCATGGCTATTGCGCACCCTTTGCATTCACCCATTGTGAGTTGAGATTCGGATTCACGGCCTGATCACTAATTTGTTCGACGGTCTCCGGGGGCTCCTGGTATATTATGCTACTAGACCTCCGTCTTCTGCCTGTCTTCTGAGAACTCATGGTAGAGTCGGAGGGAGGAGCGATTTTGGCATCGGCTGTGAAGGAGATTGTCCGGTGTAGGGTAGTTTGGGAGGTCATCAAGTCGGTCCGGCTCGGGTTTCGATCCACGAAGAAGGAAGCGCAGAAGAAAGATAGATCAGCTAGCTACGGTCGCTGTCAGCACTTTCACATTTTCCTATATCATATCACTTGCCAACGTGTCGGCGGTGTGGATCTCCCAGTAGACAGTGAATGGTCCTGCGCGTGGTCCGCGGTGGTGACACCTCTCGACTTGTGCCGTCAGTCAGTTGACGACATGCAAACGCGGAGTTTGAGGGAGGGGAGGGAGGGTATTGTGATGGCGTGTTGGACGTGAGATGCCGTAAGAGTGTAGACCGCAAGCAGGTTCGATCATGAAACGAAGGGAGGGTTGTAGTTATTACGGTGTAAGGTCAGCAAGGGACATACGTAGCATCTTGCCCATGTCAACTCCAAAGTGGAGAGAAAGAAGGCTACCAGCCGGACGTTCAGCGGGCAGTCCAGAGCCTCATAGGGCTTGTTTGGGCATCGGGAACGGGACCACACAGAAGCACCTAGCCGCCGATGACTTCACCCGCGCACCGCTCACGCTAAGCTCTTTTCTGCCCAGTGGTTGCGCAACCGAGAATGATTCTATATTGTGTGTTTCGGTCTTTCGAATGATTGCAATCAGAGTGCTCTCCCAAATATTGCATTCTTGGGGAGCTCCCGTAAGTGATGCCACGGAAGAAGAACAGGAGCAAGCGCAAAGGCAAAACTGTCGACGCTGAAGGTGCCCTTGATTCTCGCACTCAGGTCGTGGTCAGCAGAGGCAAGAAGAGGCCACTCGGGACTGCCTCGAGTTCGGCATCTCGAGATTTGCCTTTAGCTGAACCGCCGGCCAAACGCCGCAAGCAGAGCTCCAACGGCCTTCTCAAGCAAGATTTCACGGTAGGTGCTGAGAGACTTCGCAAACCCGTCCCCTTCTCCTCCCTGCAAGATACACACTTCGCCCATGCGCCAGCGCAGAGCGAGATGGAGGGTATGATGCCAGGACCACCAGATCTCGGGAACAATCGCCTGCGTTCAGGCTTCAAAATCGCCGCGAATCCCAGACGCATGCAGCGCAGCACTTCCCAACCAGGAACTCCTTCTGACAGCGAACCTTCGAATTCTCCTGCACCGATTGTCCAGACCCTCGATGATACTGAAGACGAAGACGAGGACGGCGGTATCACTTTGAACATTTCAGGTAATGACAGTGCGCCCATCGTCATCTCCGACGACGACGATGAGGATGACGAATGCGATGAAAACAGGGGAGACAGCCTTGAGAAAGAAAGCGGTCTGGAAGAGGACACAGACAAAGAAGACCCGTTAGAAATCAACACAAACTCAGATATGGATATGCAGCTTAGTGCAACGAACCACTCGCCTGCAGACGATGTCCAATTTGTCGTGGACGCTACACCTTCATTGCCTCAGACCTTACTGAAGGACTTGGATCCAAATCAACAAGAGATTCAATTCAAGTATGCTTTCTGGGAACTGCCAAGAGATCAGATTGATCTCAATCGACCGGCCCGGTGCCTACACTGTCAGGCTGAAGGTCACATCGACAACAGATGTCCACAGAAGACCTGCTTGCATTGTGGCGTTTTCGGTGATCATGAATCAGTACGTTGTCCCCAAGTCAGAAGATGTGGCCGTTGCAGACAGCCAGGCCACGCTAGTTGCACAGGCATGAAGAATACCACCCTGCCGTGCGACCTTTGCTCTCTCGCAGGCCATACTGAAGATGAATGTCCTCTGAGACATTATCATCGAGCCCCCATACCGAGCTCGGAGCCGATGCGCTTGTGGGTTACATGTTGTGCATGTGCAAGCAAGTCGCACTTGGTGGGTGAGTGTCCGAAATTCACCTCGCCAAACGCCGCCAGATGGTCGTTGAGATGCTTGGATCCCGAGCAGATAATCAATCTCAGTGTACAGACCGGTATGGGCAAGCTCGAGCGAGATGCACAAAACCGGGGCATGAGACCAGAGGGTTTGAAGATCAAGGGTCGGGCAAGCCAGCGATTTCCTGACGCGAAGCGTCAAGACTCCAGTGATAGCGCCGACCTAGAGAATTTCTTGAGTCATCCGCCACGTGCACGACGAGACAGACGTCAAGCTCCATCTATCCAAGCCTCCCGAGCTTCAGACAACTACAGGCCAGGTGACACCGATCGATATGATCGTTATGCAGCCCCGAGCGGGCCAGACACATATCGCCCTCCACGGAACGATTTTTACGCAACTGATTCATTTGGTAGGCCAAGATCTCGTTCTCCATCGTTTGGGTATCACCGAGGTCGATCGCCCTCGCTTGACGGGTCTTACGACTCGTATCGACCGCGAGACCAGCCGTCAATGAGACGTAGCTCGCCTTCGAAATGGACGCACGGTGGAGACAGACCTTCCCAAACTTTAGCAAGACCGTTGCCAGGTGTTTCGATCCAATTACCTACAAGAAACGGGTCGACCACAAACTCGAGGTCCAATAGTACTGCTGCACTTGGGAAATTGCCTCCACCGCGAGCGGCCGATAATGCTAGAAACGCGCGAGGTGGGAAGAACAAGAATAGAAAATGACAGAGTGGTTCCCTTTACGCGAAGACACCAGACAGCGTGGAAAGCATTTATTGTCCTTGTTGGTGAACAGGTAATGGTTGTCAAGATGCGAGATGAGAGGATACATTTTATCAGTGATGTCTGCAAGAAAACGCCGGGTCCTTAGACTTCTACTTTGTGCCTTGAAATCATGTGTAGCCCGGCATGAGTTCTTCAGGTCTCCGATGACTGCGACGTACAGGCAGAACCATGTAGTCAGATCCTGTCTGGCGATAGCCAATAATCAGGATGGATAGACACGCCAATATGATTCTCACGAAAACGTCAAGCGGTTGCGCTGTCTGTACTTGCACACAGTTTCTCGTACGGAGTTCACGAGCTATGATTGTGTTCAAGCGAGGTTGTGCTATGCACCATCCTTGTGTCTGGTGACATGATATTATCTCGACAGTGAAGCTATCAGGAAACTCTCTCGATCGGTGTTAGTAGGTTGTATCGAATATTGAAATGTTCAAATGAACGAATGGTCGAGTGAAAGTATTCGAGACTGGCGTTCACGTGACCATGAGACGACCCTGGCAGTGACCCGGAACCGGCCCCATGCCAAATCGGGATATGCTCCAGACGAGTGACGGTTTGCGCGCTGCAAATGCCGTGTCCATCTCGCTTCACGCTCTGCAATAATCGGTAACTTCATCAACACAACTTCACGCGCGGTTGCGACACCAGCAAAATCTGCTTGGACCATGGTGAATACACGAAGTACCGGGGCGTCCGAGCCCCTCGAGAGGCTTCAGACTCCTCCCAAACGTACCCGTAAGACCAAAAAGCCCGCTCTCCCCACAGAAAGTGTTCTGGAAGCCTTGCAGGAAGAGCCCAGTCCTACTGCCAAGCTCACTCCCAAGCCCCCTCTCCTTCCATTCGAGCAATTCGCATTGGCAATCAGTGTAGAGAATCTGACCGCTGCAGCAGAGGATACCTCCTCGAGGACAAGAACATCGTCGACGTCCACAAAGCGACCTCGAGATGAAGTCAACGGTGAAGATAGTGGCTCAAAGCGTGCCCGGACGCAGACAACCACCACAACCTCTCCCCCAACCACACAGCCCGACATGCTGTTCATGTTTCCCAAGAAACCTGGGCGTGACGAAGGTGAGGAGGATTTAGAAGATGCAGCTCCTGCGAGATCGTATGCCGAACAAATCCGAAGAGAGCGCCGTGCAAGAGAACTAGCCAAGCGGAATAGCCGTTTGGGGATAACGCCGCGCCGAAGGAAGTTGATCCGGACTGTGGGCGACAACCCATTCGGCATTGAAACGTTCTCTGCACAAGAAAAGGCTGCACAAGCAACACAGCAACGATCGAGAGAAGCAAGTGAAGAGAGACACCACAGGGAGGAGAGGTCAGCTGCTCCAGAACCAGAGACAACCCGCCGTGGTCTCTTTGGGAGCTTGAAAGACTTGGGTAGTGCCGCACTCGGGCGTCTTGCCTCCCCCTTTGGCAGCCACACACCTCAATCAACTCCTCGTCAGGCTGCCACAGCTCCCCACTTTCGAAGCGAACCTCGTCACCGATCGGTAAGGGTCTGGGACATTCAATACCCTGAGATCGAGCCTCCTCAAGGTGAAAAGTCTGCGCCTGCTCCCAGCGACAAAGACGAGATGGAGTCAGACAAGAAACGAAAAGCATTTGAAGCCAAATTTGGAAAGCCCGACAAAATGTACGATCACCTCCACATGATCCCGGCCGACGGCGACCCTGAGAACCTCCCATATCCGCCAAAGGAAATTGAGAAGCCAGAGTGTCGACCAGAGACGCTTGCGGCAGCTGCGAGGGCAGCGTTTGAAAAACGAAAAGAGCGCAGAGAGAAAATCCACGGCAAGCGACCTGTAGAAGAGCCACCAACCGTTGCTCCATTGTTTGGTCCAAACAGTCACTATGCGAGAGGTACAAAAAGCCCTGCATTGCTCGAGTTCTTCACCCCTGGTGTGCACCCAGCCATGAGAAAATACGCCGGGGAGAAGAGATCATTTGATGAGACAATCTCTGAAAGTGCTACGGTACAAGAGTCTTCTAACACACCCAAGATATTTCAGCCATTTTTTGAGGACGAATCGGAAGACACAGAGACTGGGCAAGACGGACCGTCAACGCCTACGGCAAAGAGGCAGAAAACAAATAGTGCTTACCCCCAGACTCCTCGATCTGCTTTGAGAGCTCCTGGGTCTATTGGTCGCACTGGCAGATCTGCCCGCTTCAATGACAATCCTGTGGCCAGCGTGAAGAGAATGAGCCCCATCTTCGGCAGCTCTCCTGCCGGCGAATACCCTTACTCACCAAACAACCTCTTCAACACTTTCACCGATGACGCACAGCATACTTCACGACAAAAGGACAGCCCTTTATCAGGATCGTCCCTAACCGTTTCCTCGTCTAACACAAAGAACGACATCAGAATTAACAATGGTCTCAAAGAACACCCAGGAAAAGCGCTTACAGAAGCCATCAAAGCTGTTGGTCCAGTCAAAGAGATCAAATATGTATGGCGAGATCCCAATAACCCAAACTGGAGACCATCCCTCGGAAACCCAGCACCGGGCTGCTTCCGCGTACCTGATTTCGAGGACATGGACGAAGAGCCAGACGAGTTTGCAGCTCGCGAAGAGTCCCCTTCAGCCGAGCCATCAACACCCGAGCTACCTTCCACCCCACGCATGTCTCATGCCGAGCTACCCAAGCAATCTGCATCATCCACCCCGCCCTCCGCGTCCGCGAGTGCTCTCGAAACCGCCAACCTCGAACGCCGCCGAGCAGAAGCACAGAAGACAAAACCAAGGACATCATCAAGACTGGCGGAGGTCACTTCCGCTCTCTCGCGCTCGCCGTCACCGCCAGGCCTCGACGCAGATGAGGCCGGCGCCGAGGCCTCCGACGCTTCTGTCAAGACCCCCTCTCCAACACTTGACTCGGCTGCAACAGCACCACCACGACCAACTTGGACGTGGACCTCCGAGACAAACGAGTATATCTCCTCCAACCCATCCTTCCCAGACTTCGCGTACAACCCATACAACGAACTCATCCCGTCCTTCTCCCTCAAAACTTCCACTGGCGCCTACGACAACACAATCACCGGCCCAGACAACAAGACAGAGTTCCAACGCCAGCAGTTCTACTTGAACAAATACAACGATCAGTGGGCGGCAGCTGAGTTCCATTTCGACCCGCCACAAACATATGAAGAGGCAGGCGTGGGCAGTAAGTCCATTCACGACCTGATTCGGAAGAACGATGCTCGACACCCGGAGATTGTGCTAGAGTGCGACAAGCGTTTTGCGGAAGAATGGGATGCGCATCAGAAGGCTATTGACGAGGCGGTGGCTGCTGGCAAGAAATTGGTCGCAACTTATCCTGATAGAGACGGGATTGAGATGCTTGACCTTGAGCAGGACGAGTAGGGGCGTATCTCTGGGCGGCAGAACGCTACATTGACTGGGAAAGGGGTAACAGGCCTGACAAACAAATGAGGTGTGCAGCTTTTGACAGAGGATAGTCATTGTGGTGTTGAGTTTATCCAAGAGCTTCCAGCACGGGATTACGGTTAGACGCTTTAATTTGAGAGGACATCAACTGAGCAGGCGGTCTCATACGTGCTGGAATAGTACAGGTTCGTTACTTCTAGAGAACTGTTGAAAATAGAAGGAAGAGCTAGTCAGAAGAGCGGTACTTGATTTCACGAACGCACCGTTAATCAGCTCGGTGTCCTCACTTGCCACGAACGTCTATAGTTCGCCTCATGGCTTGAGCGAATGACTTTTGTGGTGGGCTGAGCTCTTGAAGGTTGACAGTGGCAGATCTAGGGTAGTGGTAGTGGAGAAAGACATGGTCCGCAATAGAAGCAGGAAGAGCAGCGTCTACACTGGGGATCGCTATTGTCTTGTGAACGCTTTTCTTCTTTCTTCATCGTCTGGGATGCACGGGCGCTCGCAAGTGCCTGATTTAGGTAGTGGTACTTCCACCTCGTCCACAAATGGCTTTGCTGAACGCTTCGTTGCGTCGTTGTCTCACTCCAGAGCACTCACAAATCACATTTTTGGCGCCTGCTGGAAGACGAGCTAGACATGCGAGGAATCATGACGTTAATACTATCCAGCGGTGCGCTCCCGAAGTACGTTCAAAGTCCTCACCACTATTGACACCATTCCTAGGGACCGCACGCACACATCTGAAGGACAACATCTTTTAACATCTATGTCAAGCCACAGCTACCTTCTTACGATCTAACAAGCTCTTGTGAAAGGCCGACTGCCTCATTAATCTGATAGCGAGCGTCTGAGAGCCGATGGCCACAGTTTTGGAAAACGTCGTGTTGCTGTTAGCAGTCTCTGCGGGTGTGCTTTCAAAACTCGGTTCATTCAGGTTCCGCGCAAAGACGCCGTCTGCAACAACAGCGATACACCCTCAAACAGCCCTCAAACCCTCCTTCCACACCCCCACAATCCCTTTCTCCCAAATGTCCTCCAACTTCTCGGTCGGATCGCCCTTGACCAGCACCAAATCCGCCCTCCTGCCCTTCTCCACCACGCCCCGATCGTGAAACTTGAATCTCTTCGCACTGATGCTTGTGGCACTCCTCAACGCCTCGACCGTACTCATGCCACACTTGTCAATGTACAAGCCCAACTCCATCCACAGACTCGGCCCGACACCCGTTCCCTTCAACCCGCCCGCGGAGTCCGTGCCAGCAACCACATCGATTCCGTTCTCGCGGAACATTCGAATAGTCTCGTAGCCATACTCAATAGCGCACTGCGGTGCCTTCATACCAAGAGCCTCAACCATATTCTGCTTGGTGAAGACGTCGATTACACCGAGCTGCGCGTGCGCAATCTCGGCGTATTTCTCTCGGAGGTCCTGGAGCTCGTTGGTCAAGCTGCTGAGGACGACAAGCGTCGGGATCACGAACGCATTGTTCTGCTTGTAGAGCGGGAGGATGTCAGCTGTGGGCGACTGGTCGATAAACGTATGCGTCAGGCCGTCGGCGCCGGCTTTGAGCACGATCTCGGTCGATTCACGGGAGTTGGCGTGGCCAACGACTAGGAGGTCTGCAGCATGGGCCGCGTTGACGACCGACGTCTGTAGTTCGAGGGTGGCGACGGGGATGCTGTTCGTCGGTAGAGCAAGCGAGCAGCAGTTCTCCTGCATGAGCTTAATGTAGTCCGCTCCGTTGGACTTGTGCGAAGCGATAAAGTCCTCAGCCGTATCGGGCGTGAGCGATGGCCATGTTTCGACCAATGCTTTCAGCTGGTCGAGAAAGTCAGGTCAGTATCTGCTGCTCCATGATTTCTTCGGCGCAAACGGTCCCGTCATACCTCTTCGCTCGGATCATGTCCCAGCACAATTGGCTTGGGCCACCCGCCCTTAATGGTCGCACCGTACAGCGAACTCTTCAGGTCAACAAGGCTGACAGTGCCCGTTCCGGCTCTCGCACTCGCAACTTCGTCCCTGATGGCAGCTTTGAATTTGTGGATGGTCTCAATGTCAGAATGCATGTCGCAGATTGTGGTAACACCGCATCTGAGCGGCGACTTGAGGATTTCGATGTGCTCTGCGCCTTCAGGTAGGTGTATCGCGTACGCGTGGATGTGCGCGTCGATGAGTCCCGGCAGCAAGGTATGCCCAGATCCATCGATGACTTGGGCGCCTTTGGGTACGTCGACATCGTTGGATGAGTTGCTGACCGATAGGATTAGGCCAGAGTCTGAGTCGAAGCTCACAGTGCTTGATGGGTAGACATCGTTGCCATCAAAGAGGCGGACTGACTTGACAACGGTGACGCCCATAGCGAACGCTGTAGAAGTCTTGCTTTTATCGTCTTTGTTGTTTCGTTCGTACTGCCTTACCTAGGCGGCTTCTAGTATGTACTCTAGTAGGTCGGACACAAGGTCAGCTTTGGGCAGAGCAGAAAGCACTGGTAGATATCTATTCTTTCATTGAAGCACAGTGGGCTTCTCGCTTCTTATATAGTCTAACGGCTGCGCGTCCATGCTTAGGACGCCTGATCCTTTTAGCATTGTCTAGCGGCATTCGAGGCGTTGTACCAATGCGGGTGTGAGTCTCGTCCAGGGCGGAGCAGTAACGCGGGGTCGAGACAAGATTCGTGGAGCAAAGACATGCTTCCAAAATTGGAACAGCATTTTCGAAGCATGCATGTGACAGCTGCATTCGACGTCCTGCTCGCCTTCAAAGCATGGTACATAGCTTTCAATTTCCTACCAAGGCTCTCAATCAAAGGTGTTCTTCTGATACCGATGTTCTTCCATTTCTGCTTAGTAGTATACTATGTTTCCATTTAATTACCACAATCTTGGACTGACAGCGGCAAAGGTTTGTTGAGACCACAAGGCTTGCATGGTCGTGATGGCATCTTTAGCGGCCTTCATCCGAACAGTCTGATTCAATGTTGGCTGTGACGAACAACTCAGTATCATCCTTGCCTACACCTCTTCCTGGACTAACTCTAGCTTTGATGTTGAATGTTAGACTTCCCCGACTGCCTCTTGAGTTGCTTCGCGACGGACTGAGGGCGAATCGATGATCAACCGCATATGGTCTCCCCCCAGGCGAGTGGTTGTCTCGTGGCCTACTTCGCGCCGGCGTGGTGGGTACAGCTTTGGTCGGACTTCGACCTCGATGCGCTGAGTGCGTAGCAAATTTTTTGCTGAACGTAGATCTTCGTGAGAGCGCTTTGTTAGACATCGTACCTGCAGCAGCGTCACCTTGTTAGAGGAAGTCAGAATGCAGGGTATGACAAAGTCACGCATACTTATGCACTTACCGTCTGTCAGATTGAGTTTTGCCAGTTCATCTGGAGGAGCTTGTATAGGAGGCAAATGCTGCGGGTCAATGTCTCCGAGGTCAGCAACACTGCCTCTCAGCTCCGAGTCTTGCACACAGGCGTCGTTATCCTGCAGCTCTGGTCGCGACTTGTCACTCTTGCCAGATACTCGCCTCCTTGTTGCAGATAGAAGATCTCTGATTGTAGACCTGACGACACTAGGCCTTGGCTTCGAGTGATGTTCATCATGCTCAGAAGCTTGAGCAACCGAAGGTGACTGTTCCACCGTGGGATTACCAACTCCAACACTAGCTAGACGCAAGGATTCTGGCCATTCGATAGTAGTGACCCCTAGTGCAAATTCAGTCGTTGCTTGTTTGGGTTCAGGTTCGGCTTGTGTAGATTCGCTTTTGTGGATCGACTTATTACCTTCTTCTTCCGAAGTCGTCCTCGCGTCCTCAAAAATTCTTGCTTGCTGCTGTTTCTTCTCTGCGTCGAGCAGTTGAGGAAGAGCAAGCGGGATAGGAGGCGTGACAGACTTGGGTCGGTGCTCGCTCTTATGCTCAGCTTCCACACGATGAGTTCGCGAGACATGTGGAGAAGTTCTCAGAGTTTCCTGAGAAACTTCAGAGATTGTTCCTCGACTCATGCTCTCCCATAGCAGAGCTCTCTCACGGACTGGACTGGAAAGTGGGAAGCCATTACGTCGAGCTATAAAGGCTGCTGGTTCTGACACCTGGCGCTGTCGACCAACATGAGGATTCTCACCGAATAGTTGCCGTGGCAAAGCAGGAGATTGCACTAGAAGATGCGATTGCATGGATGATATTGGCGAAGCTACTTGCCGGGTAATCTCCGTTGGACATATTTTGTTTGAGATCCAAGTGCTAGCCTTGAGACTCTTGCTGCGTATCGGGTGGAGTGATTGCTTCGTAGGAGATGGCCTCCTCGTACTTGAACTTCTCTGCGGCATCTGAGGTGACGGCAAAGGAGTCATCGTAGTGGCGATGGCACTATCAAGCATGCTGCCGAGTTCGTCCATCATCTCGTCTCTTGCTTGAGAGCTTCCGCTGCGTTCTCGTTTGACGATTTTCTGGACTGAGTAGAGGCGGGAACGGACATTTTCCAATACCTCATCTACTCTATCCCCATCTTCGCTACAGAGCTCAGCGTCCGGCTCGCGATGCAGACTTCGTCCCCGCTCTTCTGCTTGCGGGCACGCGTCTTGCGGTGTTCCATGCTCTTCCATCCCTGAGTGTTTTAGTGCTTTGGGCTCTTTTGACTCATCCTCCACGAGTTCCGGCCTGGGCAGTAGAGGCTTGAAAGTCCTGGATACAGCCACTTTCGGTGTTGCTCGAGAAGAAGCTGGGGAATTGTTTGGCACATCTTGATATGCTTGAATCCGTTGAGCAACCCTGCCACTGGGAATGTTCAACGCCCTGCAACAATTAGACATGCATGGGTTGTCACTACGTCGACCTACCTAGGCTTTTCGTCCATCTTGTCGGTTCGAAGTAGCCACCGCCCAGCGATATCGACTAGCTATGCTCTCTATTTGGTTAGCAAACGAGAAGTGTGTCGGATGTAACTTTGGAAGCACGCAGTATCTCTTTTGGTAACACCGGGAAATTGCAGCGACTCAAGGCAGGTGCAACCCGCATCTGTGAAAGAGGAAGGAGCGCGTTGTAGCAGGTTTGGAGATGGTCCAGGCACGTTGATCAAAGACAAGTTGGTTGCGCAATCCGCTCTCCTGATTCAAGTATACAGCTTGCTGATCAGTATTCACACAATATAGAGCGCAAAAGTTTATTTCAGCGCTGACTGCAGACTCTCTAGGACCTAAAGGCAAGTCAGTGAGGGTAAATTGCTGCCTTGCAGTCCCCTTACCTCAAGCTCAATCTTGGCCTCAGCAATATCCTGCTCGCTTCCGCCACCACTGGCTATCTTCTGTGCTTCTTGTATTTGCGAGTTGACTGCCTCAGCGCTGAAGTCCTCCAATGGATATCCCTCCACAGCGTTGATGCTGAGTACTGAGTCCGGTTGAACGACAGCAAAGCCTCCAGACACTACAGCTGTGAATTAGCTCTTGATGCAGAGGCTGTGATTGTCTGCCTCACAGAAAAATTGTTTATTGCCGCCGCTCTCCTCAATAACTTCAATCAGGCCTGGCTTGAGTTGCTCAATCGAAGGGACGTGTTGTGCTAGAATACCCATCTCTCCAGACTCTGCCGGGACATTGACCTGAACACTAAGGGGAATGTCAGTTTTCGGTTTGAAACCGCTGCGTAAGGAGTCTCGTACACATCTTGGGACTTGTAGATTGACTATTGAGAGAGAGAATCAGCTCATGCTCGTTGGGAAAGTCACGGACTCGCCAATTCAGTCCAGCTTTGGACGTACCGAGTGAGGGAGTGCCAGTGAGAGCTTGATCTTATCGGAAACGGCGTCTGCGTAGCCTCTCCGCTGTACGGGTCGTGCGATCGCTGCAGAGCGAGCGCGAAGAGCCGCTCGTGCAATTCTGATTGAGCTCATGGTCTTCGAAATTTGTTGTGCGAAGATACGAGACTCTATACCCTGACTTTCGAGCTCAAAGCTTCAACCCAGCTCTCGCAGTTTCCGCTACGGTACTGCACGTGATTACTGCCATAAAAGAAAGTGAGCCGAGCACCTGTCAAATCCACCCGAACGGCTGTCCAACTTCCTCGCTTCGTCACCGCAGATATCGTATGGATATCGTATTTTCTCCTGTTGCTCGCATTTGTATACAGCTATAACTCACTATGTCATTGCAATTGGCAACCGGGGACCTGCAGTATACCTAGAGTACTCGACGAGCTCGCCTAGACATCGAGTCTACCTCGATTGATGCTCCGCCTATCTGTAAAAGAGGTACCGGGCTATCTCGTGTGAACCAGAGCAGAAAAGCAAATGCCCCATATTTGCGTTAGAACAGTAACCGCAAGAAAAAATCGATTTGTTTAGACCTGGGCGCCGCTACTCCGCCCACCAGCCCATGTCTCTTGTCATTCGCGGATTCACGACTTCGAAAAGTGCAGCTTTTCGTACGTGCATAAATATGGGACTATCTAGTCGAAATCACTGTCTTCGCAAGCCTGGACTTAGCATGAGAAACGAAAGTTAACCCCAAGCCTTGGGCGATGCAAAGCAGCGGCGCCAGCGAGCAGGACTTCCTGCAGACCTCATCACTTGACGCATTGCATTTGCAGTGTCCCGACAGTACTCTGCAATCGATTTTAGTGCTCGCTGCTCTTCCACATGCTCACTTTCTATGGCTCGCTGCATGACCTCTGGCCGAAGCTAGGAGGACCACACCTCATGCGGCCTGCCATGTTCCCTTCCAACTCGAATGCTGCCAACCCATATGCAGAATACTTCATAACACGGAACATCACGTATCATGCCGATATGAGCCTTTGCAATGCCACAAAGCGTCCCACTACATCTGACTACCATAATCAATTTCACTCATATATCACAGAATTTGTGTGTGCGTCTCTTGTATAAAATCCCCGACCACTCTTGGGTGCTGTCGCTTTCGATACGCTTCACATGAAAAGGTCAACAAGAGATCGAACCAGATTTCAGCCAAGATGTCCAGACCGATTCAAATTTCTAGAGGGGCACCTCAATTTCGCGATTGCCTCAAAGACTACTATACCGTCTTCGCCATGTTCTACAAGTGCTCTGATCTTAGCACTCGATCCATGCTACCAATCTTCGAGTCTTTATGCGAGGAACACTCCACTTCATCCGTAGCTTTTGTCAAGGTCAATAAAGGTAAGCCGCCAGCAATAAGATAGACACATATTGACGAGTACAGACGAGCTGCCTGCTCTCTGCATTGAGCACGGCATTCCTCGCAGCACTCCACTTACCTTCGTCGCTTTCAAGAACCAGCGCAAGGTCGGCATGACCGACGGATCTCATTCAAAAGACCTTGAAAAGCTTGTCGACGATTATCTACCTGTAGCACCCCCAAATCGCCAATCACAAGATCAGCGTCGATCGTCCTGCGATTGTTGCGACCGCAGACGCAGAAGCCGCTCAAATAGTTCAGGAAGAGCGCCCAGACGTGTCATAAGAACCTGTTCACCGTGCAGATATCGAGTCGCATCCGAGTTTGGCCGTCATGGCGATCATCACCATCATTGTGCAAGACCAGGTCTCGTTGTGCCAGCGGACTTGGTCCACGTCTCACATCACAATCCGTGCACAGTCGAACGGTTTGTGCAGCTGGAATGCCAAGGTCAAGATGGTTGTTACTACCGTGCTGATGATATATACCTGCGACAAGCACCCAATGGCACATCTGCGCATTACCTTGATTGGTCGGGTACAATTGCAGTGGAGCGCACGATCGGACAGTAATTGTTTTCAAGACGACATTTGATGGCACAGCACCAATGAGCGACTGCTATTTAAGCTCTGCAGCTAAACACAACGGCGGAGCTGGAATATTTTGATGGTTTTGGAAAGCTAGAGCTCCTTTCTTCCTGTTGCCGAATGCTACAGTCGCGAACGGAAACGCGCTATAACCCTTTCTGAGCATGCAATTCAATCTGCGTGACCATGTCGAGTCCAACTTCAACTCGGATGATCAAGCAATCTCTCCAAATGCTTTTGCCAGTCCACGAGCACAATTACCATGTGACTCAGGGACATGAGTGTTTGTCATCCACGCCTCAGTTCCGCCAACGTGTCAGGTTGTGAAAGCTCGACAGTCAAATCTCACGACGTCGCCCTGCCCAGAGAGTCGTACTAATCGCACACCCGCCCCCGTGGCCAGCATGACGCGACACCGTTTTCAAATTGGGCATGCCAAAGTTCGTCCTGGCTCGTCACGCTCCTAACGGGTAACTTGTTTCCTACGGCACAGCCGTGAGTATATCATCATCATTACCACTTATATCACCAACAAGGCACTGCTCAAACAAGCCGACAGGACTCGCATTAACGACGTTTCGACAAGCTCTCTCGTGGAGACTGTCCGTCTCTTTCTTCAATTGTCCTTATCTTGAACCTCAGCTTCTGTACCATCATCACTTGTATACCCAGGAATTCTGTCAGGGTAAGATTCTCAGAAACAAAAAAACAAAAAACAGACCCCCCCCGCGCCCAAAAGGCAGGCACCCACCAAAGAGACTGTCACGCTGCAATGATTCAGCTTATGCCCCTGAGATCCGGAGTTCACGATCGACGTCGACATTAATCGTATTCCAGGCTCAACACGTCCTCCCTGCATAGGCAGTTCCTGCGCTTCGAGTCAGGTCATGAACCTGGTCGGTCTCAGCTCTGACTCTGCAACAGTTCAGGATGCGATCTCGCGCATTAGAATGATAGGTCTTGGCTCCGGACGCGCGTCATCGAACCTCGACGTCTCAAACTAATTGGCCAGCGGAGATGACGGGTTGTGTACCGTTCATGATCTCAACCTCAGCGAGGCCGGAACGGAGTGATGGATTGCTTGCTTGCTGGAAGGAGATGAAGGATTGTCACAATCGACGCACCGGTCACCTGTATGAGGGTGGATGCTGCGGGAGTGGGGCCTGTGCAAGGGGCGACGATAGAATCGAAATGGTGGAGAATGCGGAAAGCTTGAGACAGGAGCGAAGTGTGTGCTTCATGCTTGGAGAAGGATCAAGAGCTACGGGTGGAAGTACTCGCAGGGGGCGGTCGGGATGCAGCTGGTGGATGGGGTAGGAGCAAGCACGACCGCTCAGAAGCAAGCGGGTGGCTCACGCCAAGCGCTAGGTCCGCGAGAGGTGTGTCTGCCGGCACTATGGTTGCCAAGGGCGTCGCTGGCAGTGGGAGATCGAAAGGAGATACTCCATTGATCCTCCTGGGCAGATCAATGACTGGATTCAACGATCGTCAGGGAAAGAAGTACAACGAGCTTAGAAAACGGCATTGAGCTGGAAACAACGAGCTGGGGCTGCGGCAGAAAATTGGCAAGGTCTTTAAGGTGTCCTGGGGATTTCTCCTTTGGACCAGTAATCACTTGTTGGGAAGTGGAGGAAAGCCGCGCATCATACGGCTGGGGTGCCACGATCAACTTTGAGGTGTGCTCGCCCTGGTTGGAATGCGCTTGTCGCGAGAAAGGGTGTCATGAATTCGAGTGTCTAGCTCTACTCTCCGGTCGGTTTAGAGGCTTATTAGCATCATCGTCATCATCGCACCAATCCTGACCGTGCTTCATGCAGCAAACTTTGTGCCAGCAATCTCAGCCACTTCGCCGACTTCCAACTTCGCCAGGGCAGCCTTTAGCTCGTCTATTGTGACCTTTTTCACCGCCCCGTCTGCTTGCGAAACGCTCTTCTCTTTGCTCCGTTCTTCCTCTAAAGTCTTCCTCACCTCGCTTATTAGGTCTTTTATATCTATCAGAACGCCTTCTTTTCTCGGATCACTGTCCGGCAGACCCATTACCTTTATCTTTACTTTACCCTCTTTCATCTCATCTTGGCCAAGGATGATTCCGATAGGAGCTCCAGCTTGCTCGGCCTTCTTGAATTGGGCTGGCAACTTCGGCTTCTCTTTGTATGTGAATTCCGCAGTGAATCCTGCATCGATGAGTTGGTTGGCAATTTCCACGCGTTCTTTCAAGGCACCATTAAATTCCTTGCCGCCAAAAGCCATGACATACACATCTGTCGCTTTTGACGATATGTATGAGAATTTCTGGCCTTGCTGCATACGGTTCTTCGTGATGCTCAGTATCCTGTCGACACCAAAGGAGACACCGACGCAAGGTACCTCAGCCTTCTCTCGGAACCGGCCTACCAGATTGTCGTAGCGTCCCCCTGCTGCCACAGAACCTACACCGACCGTTGGGTCGTCTGAGCGGTCTTCGTCAGGATCCGCCTCCTTTTTAGCCTTCTTTTCGGTCTTCTTCTTGTCCTCAACGGCCTTGTCGCCGTTGATGAAGTTTTGCGGTCTAGACCCTTCCGTGATGATTTCATAGATGACTCCGGTATAGTAATCGAGACCCCGTGCCAGCGATAGGTCGAAGGATATGACGTCGAGTGCTTTCCACGACCGGAGGTACTCCAGCAGCTTCTCAAACTGTGTTATGCCATCCTTCGCTTTAGCGTTGGCCATGAGCTTTTCATCAGCTTTCAGTATGTCCAGCAGATCCATTGCCGATTGAGCGTCACCCTTACCACCCTTCATGGTAACGTACTTTTCTATCCGGTCTGCTACGTCCCCATCGAGTCCTTTCGCCTCCACCATCTCTTTGCGAACCTCGGACCAAGGCATTTTATCTAGCTTGTCGACCGCACTTGATATGGATCGGATCTTCTCTGGAGGTACACCACAAACTTCGAAAAGGCCATCGAGGATGCGTCTGTCATTGATCTTGATTGTATATTGTCCATTCCACTCTAGACCCTCAAACACCTTCACAACGATGCCTATTACTTCACTGTCCATGGCCATGGGATCGCTTGGACCAGCGAAGTCGATATCGCATTGCCAAAACTCCCTCATTCTGCCTTTCGCAATAGCTGGCTGATCTCTTCTGTACACTTTGGCCAGAGCAAAACGCTTGTACGTATCGATATTAGGGTTCATAGCGAGCCAACGCGCGAAAGGAACAGTCAAGTCATATCGTAGAGAAAGCAGCTCACCCCCTTGGTCCGCCACATCGTAGATGAGCTTGGAGTCTTCACCGTACTTGCCCTTAAGAACCTCTTGAAGTTCGAAGACCGGTGTGTCTAGCTTTTTCGCTGCGTGCTTTCGAAAAACTTTTTGTATTTGGGCCAGAATATCGTCGAGCAGGTCGACATCATCGCCATACCAGTCGCGCGTGCCCTTGGGGTTCTTGAGCTGTTGTTTATTCTTATCTTTGGCCATGTCCGGGGTCGTGTGCAGGACACTAGTGCCGTAAAATTTCGCAGAGAGTAAGAATAATTTCGTACACGGCGATATTAATCCGAATGACTTCTGACCAGCAGAAAGGGAGAGGGAGCGTAAGAAGAGACTCATAAATAGCTTATGCCTCAATCGCGGGTAACAGCTTTTTTGTTAGGCAAGCACTTCTGGTCGGCGACTGTGCCGCACCTGCCTTTTTGGAGTCAATGCAGCACACGTGACGCTCGGATTCTGAGCACGCTGTCGGTAAAGCTGCCCAAGATACTTGCAGTAAGAGATTCAACCAAAGCCACCGCGAGGCACTACACACAAGACACAAGCAGCACAGGCAAGAACGAGTGTGATTCTGACTATTTACCGTACTCAATCTGTCGCATAACCACTCAACGAGAACGACAGCGGACACTACCAGGTATTGGTCCCATGCATTTGCCCAGGACTATGTGAGTCTGTATGAGGACTGCGGAGCCCACTACCAATCACTCCAGAAGGACTATGATTGTTCTTATCACGACTCGAGCCGCTGCCTCTTCGACCATTCATGGCGAAACCTACGTCAAAATCGGTGTTGCTCGGCATAGGAGGTATCGGATCTGGATCATCAAAGTCTCCCGAGGTTCCACTCATGCCTCCAGTCGATTGATTCGTACCGGAGCGAGGACGTCGGACGTTGCTGGGAGTGGGCTTGGCAAAGCTTTGGAAAGGGGAGGCTTGAGGGTCTGGAACAAACGTCGACGGCTGCATGTTGCCAAACATCAAATTTCGCGGTCCGAGGAGATTGGTACTTGGCAGTTCGCCTTCAGGCGTTAGAGTTCCATTCGCTCTCACAAGCGCCTCTTCGATTTCTCGGAATACAGCCTGCGTCTGCGTTCTGACCGTATTTAGCTGAGCATTGAGATCATCGATTCTGCGTCGCCAGTCTGCAGTTTGTCGTTGTTGATCCACGTCTTTGGCTTGAGACTCAAGTGCTTTGCGTTCCCTCTCACTCATGTTCTGAATGTTGGCTTGAGTGAGTCGCTCTTGTTCAGCTGCTAATTTGACGCTTCTTGTAGTCATCCTGTCCTTGCGGGTAACAGTCTGGGCGAGTTCGTTCTTGATGCATTGCAGCTCTGCGTTCCCCTCGGATCTGACATTTGTAAGAGAGTCGTTCGCTTCCGAGAGCTGTCGGTTGCGCTCCTCATACACGGCCTTCTTCTGGTTGTACTCTACTGTCTCGTCCTCGGGAATTGTCTCCAGTGCATCTAGCTGTACATTCAGCTCGCTCAGTGCTTCTTCATGTTGTCGCGCATTGCGCTCAGCCTGCAGAAGCTTCTGGCGTTGCTTATTGTCGTCGCTTCCGGATTTCAGTTTGTTCTGAAGTGATTCAATTTCACGATCGAGCTTCGCCAGTGCGTTTCGATGATTGCGGCGAATCTTGTTGCGTCTGTTGTTGGCGTCTTCGCGCGATCTCTCGGCAGTCTGAATGGAGGTTTTGAGTGTAGTAGTTGGCGAGTTGGGTCTCGCCGATAATCTGGTCGGAACAGGCACCGTTGCATGTGGCTGATCTCGGTCGGCAAGCGGAGGTGTTCTGACCATGATCGAGTCTATCTCAGTGTCCCCTTCGATACGACGGAATGAGCAGATATAGTTGCAATCAGGTGCTAGCCCGCCGATAACCCCCGTCCACTTGGTAGGAAAGTCATCTTCACACACATCCTCCTCGACAAAATCCATCGTCACCGAATGCCATCGTGCATTGTTGATACGAACGTAGAAAGGCTTCAGGCTGCTAGCGGACTTCGAGCTCTGACCACCCTCAACAGCACAGTGCCCAGCTTCGAACTGAATAGTAGAAGGTTCGATATTGGTTATCCAGATGCAATCATTTGGTTCACCACGAGCGGAGTTGTCTTGACCCGCTTCATTACTCACCTTATCTTTATTGTGCTCGACCTCTCTGAGAACGTGAACTTTGGTGCTGGCTAGAGCTGCCCAGAATGGCTGTTTGCTTCTAACTTGATTCGCTTGTCGGCGTCGTTTCTTAGCACTCAACGCTTTGTCCTTCGAGTCCTTGATGGTCGGAGTGGGAGGAGGGGCGAAGTCAGAGCCAGGTGAGGCGGCAGTGTTGAAGAGTGAGTCTTGAGCAGACGAGTCCAGAGTGGTCGTAGCATGGAGAAGAGTTTCAGAGTCCAGCCGCTTCGTTCTCGTAGAAGACGAGGTACCTGCAACCCTACGGCGAACGAATGCCATGAGAGCTTGACTGATGATGTGGACTGCGAATAGACTTTTGATTTTGGAAGGAGCACCTGGGCTATTGCCAAAATCGGACTCATCAGGCAAATATCTGGACAAAGCAGCCATTCGAGGATGACGCATCACGCTTGGTGGGAAGAATTTGACGGAAACCAAGCGTCTCAGAACTGGGCTACGTGCAGAATGCAGAAGCAACACGAGTAGAAAACACACCGTGTTCACGCTACCGCTCTTTCCAGCATTGCCGCTGCCGAGTGTGATGGCGATCTGAATTTGAGCCAGGTCAAGAGCAAAATTTTGAGCCCAATTCCACAAACAGACCCAGGCTGCAAAACAGATGACGTCCACCACAGCCATCGTCCCGAGAGAAGGAGAGCCAGCAGAACCTTGGAAGATATCGAAGAGTGACAAGAATGACACTGGCGACACTCCGCCTGAAGGAGGCATTAGAGTCAGGGACGCAAAGAGTGCTTGCACAATGGTCAGCACCATGGATGGCAGGGCCAGCAGGACGATCAGGAGAGATATCGTGTCGCCGGCGGGATTTGACGTGAGAATGGTCGAAGCAATCTGCATTGCGCTCAGATTCTGGATGCCTCTCGTCTTCCCATGTGCTGTATCCATCCGTCTGACAGTGCCAGTAGAAATCGAGCCATCCGTGTTGTCCCAGTTTTGGTCTTGACAGTCGCTCGATGACTCAGACCCTCTTTTCCTCCAGCGCAGCTCTTCAGTGTCTGCGGGATACTCGGAATTGGCCTCCAGGTCTACGCCTGTCGACACCGAGACTGCGTCGCGCTCAGGATAGGTAGCATTCAACGATCGGGGGAGGGGTTCATCAGCAGCATCGGACGGTTTCGCATTTCCAGCAAGATGATTATTCGATTTCTGCTTCGAGACTCGCTTTCCTGGGCCTACGAGGCCATTCTCGTGACGATTGTTGTGGTGACCTTTTCTTACGGCGGGGTTTCGTGGCATGAAGCTGCTGTCACTTGAGTATGCCAATTCCCAGTCAGCTTGAGGACAATCGAGTCATCAAGCAGACTGGAAAAGGCTTGCACACCGTCTTATCGATTGCGTTGTGAGTGTATGGAGGGTTTTAGATAGTAGAGTAGTTTTGAGTGATGGGCTTAGACATGTGTGGAAGAGCGTTAGAAAAGCCTGCTGTTAGTGTGCGCTATTAGGACTGCACTGTGCTGTCCTCGCAGAATCGTCAAGTAGAACGGTGCGAAAGTCACGGGTGAGGGATCGACGCTGCCTAGCATCTATTTAATGCTTAGCAGCCAAACTTGGCCGCACCAAACCCCTAAAAGAGCTAGCCTACGGCTTCGTATAGGCATGCGAGCCTCACCCGCTGCGTTGACTACTAAGCTGGACCCCCAGGAGTTTATACCTTTTGTCAAGTCTGATCACGTTTAGGGCACAACGAGAAGCTGTTTGTGGTTTGGAACAAGAAATACGCTTGCTCTGCAATCTTTCTTGCGAGAGATGGAACTGGGGTCAAGATGTAAGACCTGTCGATGCCTTATGCCTTGGACCGACACATCACGAGCTGGTAGAGGAACGCTTGGTCAATATCTCTTGCGGCCAGGGCCGGATTTGAGGAGCATGTGCATTCTCACGGTTACGGGATTTGCCCAAATGGTCGCCATGTTATGTACTGTCATCAAGCGAGGAAGCAGATGCATTTGCGAAGGAAACGACGGGCGGCCAATGCCTTGGACTACTTAGGTAAGTTCCTGGCGTGGTCTTCCGCGAATCCTTGTGGTCATGAGAAACTATTCACTCCACACAGCGTCGATCCAAAACGGCACGCCAATAAGAGCCTTACAATAGTCAAAATTTTCGTAACGGCTCGATGAAGCATGAAACATTGTGTCGAGCCAATATCGCAGCAGAATCCTGGAGTGCCCGGAGAACCCTGTTCGCGAACGTGTCGTGTTTCTTCGAGTCAATTTCAGTCCCCTCGCAATCCAAACGAAGACTGGCGCCGATTGCGTGCTCTGGTAGGAGCCGTAGCAATATCATCAGCTCCCCACAGCCCGGATCATTCGGAACTATGGTGCTGTAACACAACCTTTCTCTCTAGATTGCAGGCGAGTAAGGCAGCGACAAATAGAGACCGAAACCGAATGAGCATGTAGCAACAGCCGGCGATGTACAGCTAGCAAGCTTTGATCATCTGCTGACTGAAGCGCACTATTTGCAGATCATTTTGATGCAGCGTTCCGCATTCTCGGCTATTTACACGGAGTAAGCCCACTTCCCCGCTTCCAGCTGCCCAGTATGTGGCTGCCATGGCAGAAGATTGTTGCTGCATACCTTGAACACATAACCAATTTTGACAGCGGCTTGTAGATGAACGCCGAAGCAACTCGCCTGCAGACCCCTCGTGCGTCAAGGCGCGGTCTAAGACGTTGTCCACTGTTTATCAACTACAATTTCGTCTGATCATACTGCTTGCAAGGCACGTGCTCATTTATGGATCTAGCCCTCCACACATTTTTCGAGGACAGTAGCATGGTGATGGTGAATAAGATATGCATGCTATGTGTCGCGGCTTGCTTGCGCTTCTCGAGTCTGCGCAAGAGATCTGAGATCTGAGATCATGCATCCTCGCCATCCACGAAAATTCATTTCACGCATTCGAATACATGAAAATCCAGCCTTGCTTCTCCCTCTTTCAAGCCCATTTCACAATATTTACAAAGGATATCCAAAAATAGAACACTTTGGTTCCGATGGTTGAAATTTGGCTCGTGCTGGACTGCTGCTTATGCTGTTTAGGACTCCCCGCAATCTCCGCGGCGCATTTACATTCTCTGTTGTGAGGGGATAAGGATCTTGCGTGCCTGATCTTGTGTATTCGGGAAGGCCATGTGGCGTTGTTGTTGCCAGCAGCATCTCGTCAGAGACCTATTTCACCACGACTCATGAATGCTTCTTGCTCGCAAACGAAACGTCGAGCCCTCATAAAATGTGTATCGCCGCCTTTTGAAGTCTTCAAGCTGCTACCTCAAGCGATGGCATTCGGCGCATGGACAAAGAGAATGAGGCTGGCTTCTATTCACAGAAGCTATAGACAGAGTGCTCTGTGATGGCAAAAATGCGCTCATTAATGGTGGCCGTTCGTCATACGGTGGCAGTTCTTCATCTTGGTCTCCATATCCTTCGTTGACACCATAAACCCAGGACGACAGTTCAGCGGAGGTGTAGCTTGAGTCGGATATCGTCCGCTGAAGGAGCGGCCGCCTTTGTGCTGGCCCTATCGAGGAATTCGGGTCTCGTTCTTCGTATGGTGGACTCGCCGGGCTTTGGTTTAGTATGACAGAGTAGTCGGGTGCGCTGACCTGTGCTGGAGTCTGGTTGCTCGATGAACGCAATCGGGAGAATATTTTTAACAGCATAATTTTTTGGTCAAATATGGTCAGTATGGTCAGCAACTCGATGGGAATCCGCTCGCAATGACTCAACGATGGTGTGACAGACATAACATGTCATGCGGCACTGGCTTTATACTTGCAGGCCCAGGTGGGCTTATCACCAACATATACTCCTTGCGGGCATTGATGCCCTAACTCGGCGACTGCAGGGTAGCAGCCAAGCTGGCAAACGAGATACTAGTGTGCCCAGACACTTGACGCAGCCAATGAATCCTGGAAGAGGTGGATAAATCCTGGACACCCAGAGCCGATCTTGCATAAATGGCTGCGACGGCGTACGGAAGGCTGCACACGCTTATCTGGGCAGAGCGGCAGTCCCTTTCCCTTTGGCAGTCTGGGGCTTTCGCTCTAAGCCAGGCCGAGATCGGTGAGACCCTTCCCCGGAAAATGGTCCCAATGGACCTGAAGCTTCTTGAATCTAGGCCTTGGTTTGCCGATTGAATAGCTTTTGTAGATGCACCGGGAGATTTTACGAAAGGGTCTTGTGTGGCTTCATGTAAGTCCGGCTAATGTTGAGCGCTTCTTTTTATACTGTTCAAATGATGAGACGTAAATTGCGAAACAGTTGGCAAAGAAACCAGGCCTTCAGACGGCACTGCAATTAAGACGGGTTTTAGGCCGTCCCGAGCGACGACTCGGGTCACGTACTCCGTACCTGGCCTGGCCGGCTCTCGTTTTCCCCCCAGTGAAGTCGAAAGCCGATTGATTTTCGCTACAGCTTGGGCGAAATCCTGCTGCTAAACAAAGGTAGAAGCAAAAGCCTACACTTCGTGCAATAGAGAAAACACAGGGTAGCGGCGTTATTCTATATCAATAAATGGTATGAGTCGTCAACCATGCCAGTTGCGAACGAGAGATGGCAGTCACGCTTCCCTCGCCCAAAATTGGCCTGGACAAAGATTCACTAACAATCGAACGCCAGTCACACGTTTTGACAGCGGCGAAATCGCAAGATGATTCGAGAAAATGAAATTTTTGTCAAGATAGAAGTGATTTTGCGCTGTCCAAGATGCTTGTCAATCAGCGCGGCAGGTATCGCATGCCATATGAAGTCGAAATGGCTTCCTCGTCCCAGGCAACACGCTTTTCCACTGCGCCGCACCCGCCTCCTTGTCAACTTTTGTCGAGGTTAAATTTTGAAATCATCAATCAACAGTTCAACAATGCCATGAACGCTTTTTTGGGTATCGACGACAGTTTGTATATGAATACAGTCTCGCGAGCAGCACAATTCTTGCCAATGTTATCCTTCACCGATAAGCTTTTTGGGCTACAGGAAATCTCCTTCGGAGTCCGATCCCAAGACCTTAGCACAGATCGAGACTTACCTCATCGAACCACGTTCCATTTCATGATGCTCACGACGACATGATATTGTCAGCCTATTAGATATTAGGTTCGTGGGAAATGCATACCCATCTTGTCTGCGAGATGATGAATCATCAACGACACGCGCCTTATGAAATGCTTGACAGTCACTTTGAATCACAAATGCTCCTAAAAATTGAGTACAGTAAAGCTTTTGGGGCCTTAAGGCTTTGCCACTCAATCATCCCCTGTCTTCATCTACCCAATACTCAAACTTGAAGGCAGTAGGGCGACTCCATCAACGGATTGGGATCTGCAACGGAGCAGCAAGCGGCGATCCGATACGCTTCCTTAGGTACAGGCGGCTTGCACTCTTTTGCAACGCAACATCTGGTGTTGACCGTGGTAGCCTGCGGAAAATTGATGGTTAGCATTGTACAATTGCAGCTCAGCTGCAAACCATCATCGAGATGCCAGCATTAACACAAACATGTCCATATGATCTGAGCTTTGGATCGGCGCATGCTCTGAGCACGACGTTCGGAGCTCTGCCAGCGATGTGCCTCTGATTGTGCTGGCGGCTTTGGCAAGGCGATTTTCCAAGGGTTTTGTGCGCGGTATGGAGTGCAGTCCTCCAACCTGGGCCTTCCACATTACTGTACGTCCGAGGCAGTTCCAGCTTCAGGTGCCACCGAACGCAGCAGCGCCATTTTGACACGGAGCCTCAACGCATGCCAGTAGCAATAAACATATTGGCCCCAAATTATCATGGTGATTGAACTGCTCTGTATCATTGCAGATGCTTGCAGAAACAAGGCCGTTGGTGCGGTGCAGCATTTACACCTCACACCATTCCCTGCAGCTCTGCAAGGCTTGTTCAAATCTTTTACAGCTGCCTTGAGAGTTCGAGCGCCGAATACCCTGTCATTTGAAGATGGATAGGAAGTCGAAGCAAACCACGGTCTGGAAGAAATTGGACATAGACTCCGATCATCGTGAGCCTAACATGAACCGTTCCATCTGCATACCCCGACATGAAATACAGCAAAAATAAACCCCATTTTCTGTCCGCCTTTATATGCTAGGCTTGGACAAATGTCAGCCTCTCACCTGTGAAGCAGTAGGCGAAAAGCTTAATCTGCGATACAGGATAGCCCTTGCCGGCTTCCCAAATTTGTGGAAGTTTGGGGTGCGCACACCGGCTCGTTTCTTGTGCCTTGAAGCACACTGCAGCAGAGGGAGGGTGAAGTAGCCTAGTACAGTATTACTACTTGCAACTTTTTTGCCCGCTTTGTAGTAAAGCCCGTGTTAAGGACAGAGCCTGCTGCAGCATGTTTGGCTTGGGAGGTCGCACGGAGATCTGGCAGGTGCCTTCCATCGACGGTATGAAAATTTTGCTCCCTTATGCTTGTGCACAAGGTTGCGATGTTGTTGATATACATTTGCTATTGCTTGAGATACTTACGGGGAATGGAGCGTCGAGGACATATGCACGATATGCAACACCTACTTCCGCCCTATGAAAACCTAGGCAGGGAAAAGGTCGATAAGCAAAGCGTCCGACGGAAAGCATAATGTTTTCGTGGTGGATTCTACTACAATCTTGCAAGGACTACCCTCGCTTCATCAACGGAAAATTCTCCCGATCGAGCACGTCATTCCACTCTTTATCAGAATCACTAAGGCCATTGACAGAAATATAACCTATGGAGCAAGGGAAACAGCGCAGTACGGTAGTCAGGACTGACTGCAGGACATCAAATACCTACCACTGAGCTCCGAGGTGTGAGGAATTTCATTTTCAGCAGATGTGAAACAGGCGTCAAGGCCGTAGGATTCCTTACCCTCGAAAAGAACCATGGCATCAGAGGGCCAGGATCTAGTCGGGCCTCAAAAGTATCTGCGAATTTCCTCGCCGCGAAGTATGCCGCATAAGAGCATTTCTGAGCAACCCTTAATGCACAATCTAAGCAACGAATTTCGGCAGTCTTGCATCGGCCATCGCCAAGCTGAACTGCACAGCTGCGTTGCCTTTACAGCTCCGCCAAGCGATACACCACAGCGGCGAGCCACGTTAGCGTCAACGAACAGACGGCTTGCGGGCAGCTCAAGGGTGCCGTCGAAGATCCCTGAACGAAGGCCTAGGTACAGTACTGGTCGATCACAGATGTCCTTCGAAAGTCAGAGATGGCAAGATCCAAGGGGAAAACTATCCAAGTCCGATAACCCTTCGTTACGGAACTCTCCGACCGCCTCCGGAAGCAAACTGGCAATTTTGAACACAACCCTCGAAGTGTGTCAATCGTGTTCCAAGCCCAGAATGCCAAGGAAGGTTTTTACCATGGTGAACGGGAGGTCGAAGCCGAACGCAGCCAGGAGAGCTACAGAACCAAACTTTCGACTACTGGCCTGTTTAAAGGATATAGACAGCGCCGTTGTGGCACGAGGCCGATCTTCAGGAGAACGGAACTCCAAGACAATAGTCGCTGAGCAGGACGGCATGGTGATAACACGTTTTCCGAGTCTACAAAGACGAGACAAGAGGCCTGACCCAGTCCGCAAGGTTGGAATATTGCCCGCAACTCTCTCAGACTCAGACCTCGACAAAGTGGTTCACAGACCCTCAATGCCAACAGGACTTTCAGATTCAAGTTTAGATCAAGCTGTTCAAAGATTGTCAATGCCAGTAAAATTCTCAAATCCCCACTCTGACGTCTGGACCGACCGGCAACGGTATTCAATACCGGGCGGGCTGATATCTGCTCCAGTTTCAGTAAGCAGACGTAGATCCAGAGCATTCAGCATAGCTCAAGAAGATAATCTGAATAGTAGTTGGAAACAAGAGACGAACACCTCAATGAGTGGAGCATTAGCTGTACCGGAGGGTTTGCCACAGGTGGAATGTGCAGACTCGATATCACCGTCGTCAATGTACTATGCTCAGAGCTTGCGGCCTTCAATCGAAGTATTTGCTCTAAATCGGCCACTTTCAGAAGACAAGGCTAGCAGACATCAGACTTACCGCGTGCCTCTTCAAGAGCTACCGCTGGAGTACAGTGATACGAAGACCATGGACAAATTCCTTCAGGTTTTTGCGGTCGACGACAACCACACCGTTCCAGAAGACAGCGCACAATGCTGCCTGGACACTTCTCTCACGGAAGATCCAAGTATCAACAACTTGGTCTCAACTGAACCAACACCTCCACAATTCACTGCTCGAGCCGTCAAGCCGCTGCAGAGCCATAACGCAAGCATGCGACGTCTGAGGAACAGTTTCAAGTCGTGGGCAGGCAGGAAATCGCATACGTATACTTCATCCAAGGACAGCCTGCATACCCCGCAAGGCTCCATACTTGTGTTAGATCGCTCCGGGAGTTATGTTACCTTGCCATCCCCAGCCCGAAGTTCCTTGGAAGCGCTAGAAGGAAGCTGCACAAAGCGGTGTGAAACACCTTTGTGTGAACTGGCCTCGTGAGGAGAATTTGATATCGCTCTTCATTACAGAAAATGGTTAGGAACTTTTCAAAGAATCTGCGAGGGTGATCATGATGGGACTAGGTAGTACCAGGACACGTCCTCAGTAGAAAGGGGATCAACTTGTCACTCGCGATTGACTCAATTTCTAGTCCGTAGCGTATCACGTCACGAGATGTGATACTCCATTTTCAATACGTATACGCTTCTTGAGACCGTGACGGTGAAATATGGGTCAAGCGCCTAGGCCGCTGCCCAGGACGTATGGCAAAAATGAACAGACAGTGCACAACGATTGGATGACCGTTTCTGAGGCGGGCAAATGCGACAAACAGAACAAACACTTATTACAGACTCCCTCCGGTCATGATCCTAGCTACGAGAGAAGAAACATTCAGCGCAACTGTCGGGCAACGACAGAAGATCCCTGGCAAGATTAATCACGCGCTTTCGCGCAAGCTCAACGTCAAATTTACGCCAGCGATGGCGTACTCGCCATCACCTACCTCCCCGCTGGCAGGAAGAAGGTCGCCGACGCCAGTGGCACAACCTCTCTCCAAACGAGACAAGAGGAGAAATCAGCACATTGCCCTGCAGCAGGACTACCAAGCTGACTTTGACAATGATCGAGAACACCATTATAGGTCGCAGCTCATAGCTTTGCAACAAGATATGAACCTTGTGACGAACGCAGATCCGTATCGGCCAGAGCCTCTAGAAGATGCGCCTGAAGACATTGCCGAACTTGTCGCTAAGCAGGCTTCTGGGACACCATATCAATCAGAGATGTCAGCACTGGCTGGCAAATGGTACACCGAATTTGTGCACGAGGTCAATGAAGCGAAGGAAGCGAGAGAGTTGGCGCTCATTGAATTACACGTAAGCTGCCTATCAGCGTTGATTCCTACATTCAGGGCTAAGCGAGACCCCAGCGACAGCACGAAGCAAAGTTAGAGCGATTGAAGTATGAGTGCGATTATCGATTACACCTTGCCGCAAAAGAAGCCGAACATATGAAGAATACTCTGAGGGAACGTTTGATCCAAACCCTTACGAACAAGAGACAGAAATTGATGAAAGAGAAAGAACAGCTTGATATTGCAGACACTAATGCGCTGCTGCTGCATCCGAGCCAGTTCAGCATCACGAATCCTGCAAGCCCGGGCGGCAACCATGCTCCAAGAAAAACTCGGCTTACACGGCATCGCGGCGACCATGATGATATGATCAACGGATACTCAGAGATCAACAATAAACGAAAGAGAAGATATGCTGGTGATGATGACTACGGATCGCCGTCGAGGAACGGGCACGTCACGCCTGCCGAGCGAGCGCGAAACGGGAATGTGTTGGCACAGCTAGACAAGGCTTACTCGATAAACCAGTTATTCACTGAGAAAGAGCTTAACCTGCAGTCTCACCAGGCACAGATTGCGACCCGTCACTTTTTCTCTGCATCGCAGAAAGAGAATGAACTCAACAGCAGTGGCAAGAAGGCAAGGGATGACGACGAGCATGATGAGAGCTCGGATGCCGATGAGAACGATGAGGCTGAAGCACCAGGCATGGAACGAACAGCCAGTCAGAATGTGCACGTCACGAGATCAACTCGTAATATTGGTGGGATGGCAGGTCTCAGTATCCTGGGCGATTTGGCAGAGAAGCAGCCTCGAAGACCAACATTACCCTACGCCACTCTGCACTCGGCGCAGGGTAAGAACGGGACTTTCCTCCCTCCTGTGAGCCGGTTGATGGACGAAGAGTTGGAGGAGGACATGATCAAAATTGCAGAGGCGAAGAGTCGAAGCCAAGGAGAATTTGACAAGGCCGCCGTTGAAGACGCTCTGAAGCCTGTGACAGGTGCCAGAAGTAGTCTGGCCCCAGACTGGCCCGTGTACCTTGATGTACATCTGGTGAACATAGATCCCAGAAATACTCCAAAGCCTTGACATTTGGCCGCAGAGGCCTGATATATGTCAGCTCCAGCATAACAATACTTTTCGCAGATGTTGACCTCACAATTGAGACCTTGATACGCTTTATTCATGAACATGATGTTAGGGTCCTTTCACTTAGGCTGAAATGCCCGATGAAGCAGCTTTAAGTCGATGCGATGTCATGCATGTTTAGTCGCCGCGAAAATATGTGCAAGCAACAATCTTGGAGCCATCTTTGTCAGTTGCCCATCACGCAAACCCTGGGGCAATCCTTCACCCGTCGGAATCAGTTGACGTCGCTCTATGCAAATTGGTAACTGCTCCGCAAGACGCTAATTTTGCACTAGAGGGCCCCGGATCGGCAGCACGCGGAAAGCTGCCCGTGTTTCCTAGGTTGTTTTTATGATCTCATTTGATCGCTCCTCATGCCAGGTCGTACTCGTTACCTGTCGCGTCAGTTCCAGCACAAAGTCTAGGATAATTCATTTAGGCCTCCATGAGGTGACAGCTAACCTTGTCACAGTCTCCCTGCAGGACTTTGGTGCCACTTCCCCACTGACCGACAGATGTCGTGCCAGTCGCAGTTTACCTTGGAAGGTTACAAATGATTGTGGTTGTAAGCTGCTGCTAATGTTTTCACTGCCTTCTGCCAAAGTAAAAAAGATCTTGCCCTTGTTACTGTTCGGTGTTCCGACACTGCACTTCCTTCTGACCATGAAGACCTCTCATCTGGCCTCCATAGCTGTATTGGCAAGCTCTGGCTGTGCTCAAGACCCTACGTCTACCTCCTCATCGCCTCTCACAGAGTATACGCTTCAAGCAGATAACATTACTGCCATAGTCATTCCATACGGCGCTCGACTGAAGTCATGTCTAGTACCAGACAGAAATGGCGTGATGCAAGATGTAGCCGTCGGCTACGAAGATGCATCGTCATACCCGCAAGACACAGCGACGAACCATACCTACTTCGGAGCTGTCGTTGGCAGGTATGCGAATCGGATCAAGAACGGTACATTCACTGTGGATGGAACTACCTACGAAGTACCTAGGAACGAAAATGACGGGCTTAACACCCTCCACGGCGGTAACATTGGGTACGACCAGCGCAACTGGACATTGGTAGCATCCAACGATAGCGCAGTGTCCATGACTCTACTTGATACCAGTTTCGAAAATTTCCCTGGTACAGTCCTCACAATTGCAACCTTTTCCGTGTCCTCCCACCCGAGCGGCCCGCAAGGCGAACTACGACCGCGATTGACGACCCAGCTTGTTTCGCAGGCCCTCGATACTGCGACACCGATCATGTTATCAAACCATATCTACTGGAATCTGAATGCCTTTCAGGCGGAAAACATCCTCAACGATACTCATTTGTGGATGCCGTATTCCGACTGCTACATTCAGACAGATGGTACCCTCATCCCGAACGGCACATTTGGTCTCACATCGGACAACCCAGGTCTGGACTTTAGGACTCCGAAGCTCCTTGGAACGGCGGTCGATCAAACAGCAGGATATGGCTATTGCGGCACGAACTGCACAGGTATCGACAATGCATTCATTCTTGATCGACCTGTGAATATTGGCGTAACATCAGTCGTGCCAGTCTTTCACATGTGGTCAGATACTACGGGTATACAGATGGACATGTCAACGAATCAGCTTTGCATCCAGATCTTTACCTGCATGTCACAGAATGGTACGATCTCGGTCAAGCAGAGCCAGCAAGACAGAAACCAGGGAGTAGATGGAGCAACAGAATACATCAACAAGTACGGATGCATTGCTGTAGAACCTCAAGTCTATATCGACGGCATCAACAACCCGCAATGGGGCGTCAATGACTACGAGATCTTTTCACCATACACAGGCCCGAGTGTCAATTATGCCACGTACGATTTCTCGACCTACTAGAAGGAGGGCGGCGATCGAAGCTGGTCACCGTGGTACGGTCAAGAAGATTGAGGTAGAAGCGGAGATTCATCAGAGGTCGTTGCACCCGAAGGAAAAAATCCATTCTATGATACGAAGAGCATGGTTCACGAGTATATTGAATGCCAATTGTCGATGGCTCTTGCGATGCACTCAAGATACAAGTATCTAGTAGAGAATTGAGAGACGTAAAGACTTTCGTCTCACCTAGACCTGCTATGGCATACGTTTCTCAAAAATATCTCGATGATCGACACCACGAGTTCTGCTTTATGATGTGCTTTGCTTTCCTGGGGCACTTTCTAAGTGGCACTTTTGCCTTGCTCCTGCAGGGCTAGTGATTGATGCCTGGCCCCAAAAGCCAATCACAGGTGGCAGGCCCATGCCGCATGTCCTTATTTCTGGTGTCTGATCCACTTCGCAAACCGGAGTTGTTCTGTGCAAGTGGCTGTACGTGGTGCCTATCGTTCAGGCTCTTGATAATGCGTCCACAAACTGGGCACATGAACCTGACTCGCCTCCTGAAATGATTGATCTTCCGCATCCTGTGAATTCATGTTCCTCTGCTACGTGACATTTCCAGCCCGTACTTGCGCATACAAATGGCGAACCAGTCTCTGCTCAGGATAGCAAAGGTGGGAATCTGCACCCACGGTTGCTCAGACGTACAGGCTGACGGTGATGTAGGAAATTAAGGGCATACAATCCAGCAATGATCTGTGTAAGTGGTGCGCCCTAACAGTTCGTCCTTCCATGTTGACCGTGCCCAGCGATCATCGTAGCCCATCAAGACGAAGACATAAGAAATGTCAAGGCTCTCATCCTTGGAACGCCCGGATCGCCTTACGAATACGGCTTCTTTGAGTTCTCTGTGAAATTTGGCTCCGAGTACCCCTCCAAACCACCAAAGGTAGAAGCAAAGACAACAAATAGTGGCAGAACGCGCTTCAACCCGAACATCTATTCTGGCGGAAAAGTGTGCCTCTCCATATTGGGCACGTGGCATGGCGAGCTTCCAGGAGAAGAGTGGTCTTCAGCACAAGGCTTAGAGTCAGTGCTGTGGTCAATACAGAGCTTGATGTCCAATGACCCGTACGGGAACGAGCCGGGCTTCGAGGGCAGAACTACGGATGAAGACAAGAAGAAGAATGATGCTTACTGTGCAAAAATCCGGCATGAGACGATCAGGGTAGCGGTTATCCAGAAGCTGGAGTCCATGTTTGGCATACAAGCAGATGGCTCGGTGCAGAAGGCACCTGAGACCGAGAAGTGGGCATCTGACAGCAGCGAGGACTCTGACCTGGATGAGGACAGCAGCAAAGAGAAGCTGAAATGGGAACCCTTCAATGACTGGCAGAAGCGCCGGTTTCAGTGGTACTATGAGACATATCTGACTGCAATCGAGACGCATGCACCGAAGCACAAGGAAGGTGAGAAGTTCGACATTATGCCGTTCGAGGGTAGCAACAACACCATGGACGGCCAATTTCAGTACGGCCAGCTCGGTAAGCGGCTGCTGCGCCTCAAGGAGGTTATCAACCAAGAAACAGACGAATGGGCCAAAGAAGGCTTGCTTGCTAAACAGCGAGACTCCAGTAAGGCTTACAGCATGCAAAGCCAGTTCAACGTCGTGAAGCATACGCTGAAGAATGGAGGGGTCCCAAACGTTGACCTAGAGCTCGAAGAGGAGAATCCATTTGTGTGGATCATGACCTACTTTGGCAAGCCAGAATCGAATTTGGATGGTGGTGTCTTCAAGATCAAGATTTCGACAAGCATTAGGTTTCCGGAAGAACAACCAAGGGTGAAGGTAGTCACACCGATGTACCATCACCGGGTGTCAAAGGATGGTGTGCTATGTTACACTGCCAATAAGCCGGAGGAGATGAAAAACCATGTTCAAATGATCGTGAATGCACTGGAGGAAACGAGCCCACCATATGACCCAAGGACGATTGTCAATCCTGAGATTGCAAAGTTGTTCTTTGGTTCTGCTGATGATAAGAAGAAATACAATCGGTTTCAAAGAAGGTCTGCTCAGGATAGTTTGGATTTTGGTATGTGATTGCAGACGTGAGCTGGGTCATGCAAGATTTGCAAGGTGTTCGAAGGTGCCACAAAGATTTTACGAACAAGGCGTTTTCTGCGAAGGCTTCATCTTATTTAAGGGGGGACACCGAGCGAGCTCAATGATGGTCATGCACTGATAGGGCGTTCAAACGTGCTTCACGTAAGGTCTTCTCTGTTGTGATACCCGATATATTCGTGCTCTAATAGCACCAAATGGATAATTATTCCCTTATGTGTCACGGGCCCCTGTAAACCGATTGTACCCCGCATTTATCGCTGAAAAGCCGGTCCTGTAACGTCGCCGCGTCTGTATCTCCACCTGACATCTCGCAGCACTCTGATAGGCGTCTTCCGGTCCGTGCGATACTGCCCAGCGTGCAGGTCCTAAATGGTGAAGCCGAAATTTGTTTCTCAAAATTTTGACCTCTAAAAAAGACAGTACTGTATGCCCACCATCTTAAATCTGCCAGCAAGCTACGGTTATACTACTCGCTATAGCCCAATCCCAACAGCTCGCAGTAGTTTCAAAAGCTGTTTCCGGAAGGCCACCGCTCTTCGCGCACTAGCTTTCCGCCTGCCATACCGCCCGCCATGCCTTCGTCCCTGTATGAACGCGAACTCCCACCCCGTCCACCGCCCAAATCCCTCGGCACAGTCCTCGTGATAGGCGGCTGCGGCTTCGTCGGCCGCCACGTCGTCGACCAACTCCTCAACTTCCCATCTGAGAAAGAGACGTCGCAGACACCACAGCCGCGGTCCGTGTCGTTAGGACCGAATACCGGCCGGTACGCCTACGAAGTCCCCCCGCTTTCGACACGGTACCCGAGTTTCGACCCCCGCGGCACAACCGTGCACGCACTCGATCTGAAGTGCACGCGGAACAAGCTCCCGGGCTGCACGTACCACGAATGCGACATCACGGACCGCGATGCGCTGGTCACGGTGTTCAAGAGCGTGCAGCCGGACGTGGTCATCAACACCGCGTCGCCGCAGTTTGATGCGCCGAAAGCAACGCTGCGCAGGGTGAATGTCGAGGGCACGCGGACGCTGCTTGACGTGGCGGGCGACAGGGCGGCGTGGGCGAAGGACGCGACGAAGCGGTGTAAGGCGTTTGTGCACACGAGTTCGAGCTCTGTGGTGCATGATGCGGAGAGTCATTTGCGTAATGCGGACGAGCGGTGGCCGCTGCATGTGCCGAATGAGAGGGAGTATTACTCGGAGACGAAGGCGGTGGCGGAGAGGGAGGTGTTGAGGGTGAATGGGAAGGGCGAGGTCGGCGGGTTGTTGACGGCGGCTGTGCGGCCGGCGGGGATCACGGGCGAGGGCGACACGGGCGGGATTGCGTATGGCATTTGTAAGACTGCTGCTGTGGCGCCGGCGTGGCAGAGTAATTTGCAGATTGGGGATGGGAATAATCTGTTTGATACGACATACGTGGGTAATGTGGTGTTGGGCTTGTTGCTTGTGGCGGAGGGATTGCTTACGATGGCGAAGCGCATCGAGGACACTGGGATGGAGGATGGCGGTGTGCTAGAGCACGAAAGGATCGATGGAGAGGCATTTATCGTTACAAATGATCAACCGGCGTACTTTTGGGAAATGACGAGGTTTATGTACAGTCGGATGGGAAGGGACAATGTTGGGGGCAGGGACAAGGTGTGGGCGTTGCCGGAGGATTTTGCGAGTTTGATTGGGCTTGTGAGTGAGGTTGTCGGGGCAGTGACGGGGCGGAAAGGGAAGATCAATCGGCAGACGGTCAAGTATAGTTGTATTAGTCGGTACTACAGTTGTGAGAAGCTGAAGAGACGGTGTGGGTATCTGCCTGTTGTGGGGGTTGAGGAGGGATTGGTAAGGAGCGTGCAGTGGTTCAAGGAGAATGAGAAGCGGGAATTGAGGAAGGCGGCAGGAGAGAAAAAGAGTCAATGAGTGCATTATGAAGTAGTGAGGTTACGACAGGAGATGCGAGCTGCAAGACCAGTCGCTGGCGGGGCCAGCTCGATACGTGTACGCTTGCACGAAGGTGTATATCTCAACTGTGCATTGCGATAGATGGTGTGCATGCCACCATGCTAGAGATACCCAATTCGCATTGTCCATCGTCTATCAGCACGTGCATGTGGTCGTGTGAGCTTCATCCATGCATCATGGCTGCAACGTTCGAGTCTTGCCGCTCCTGCTGCTTGCGGGGTGTGTTGTGTGGTAACACATGAAGATTTTGTCGTGGCTGGCCCTCTGAAATGGCTTTGTCTTTTCGATGAACGTCGCATGCAGTATCTATCAGTTGAGTAAGACCTACCTTGAGTTTTTGAGGGTTTGGTTTCAGCCTAAAGACCATTATATCTGTTCACAAGTAGACATGAGGGACGAGGTTGCATGACTGAAATTGTTGGCATTGAGGTTCCAAGCCTCAGATGAGCATGCAGGCTTTGCCGAGCTTACAGCGGCGCGTCAAGTGCTGTGATGCTTGCCGACATTCTAAATTTCGCTGGAAGCTCGAATTATTGTCGGGGCGCCATGCTTCGGGGGTTATCCGGGGTTTTATACGATACTTTCAAGGCTAAGTCGCATTAGGCCATGAAAGGGCAGCCAAGTGGCTGATGGCTTTCGCACAGTTAAAGAGATGCACACGTGGCAAGGGCAAATGGGGAACTTTGCCGCTCTCACCACCGTCGCCCTGAATCAAACGCTTTTGGTATGGGTGCCGCAACACGGGACCCGGAAATAGATTGCGATAGAGTTGCGCGTCTCGGTGCTCTAAGTCATTCGGGGCTGGATTCTATGACCAACGTTCAAAGTCTGCCTTGGCCGTTGCGCAGAGAATATTGCCCCCGTTGGCCTGTTGGCGTGGCTGCTGACCCTTCGTAATATGTGCAACGACGTCTGCCATGACAATGCTCAGCAGTACAATCATCCCAGTTTGTCTTGTATTCCTTGAGCCAGCTATGGACTGGGAGGGATCGTGTTCTGCTATGGGGTGGGTGAGTCCGAAGTGCCTTACCTAGATGACGGTTATACCAGCATAGGTACTACACGAGTAGCACAAGTGAAGTCAAATGGTGCATTGAGTAAAGATCACCTCGCCCTCCGCAGAGGCAGCTGACGCCCATGCGTCTGGGCAGTGGAAAAAAGTAAACGGCGATATGCTTTCGTTATGGGAATGCTGACCGCGAGGAACCAGTCCAGGAACCAGGAAGAAACGCTGCATGGGATCCACTGTATGTAGCGAGTTTTCTGTACTTGCTAAGGCCGCTCGAAATCATTCAGTACATCTCATGCATGGAAGAAAAGGCCTTGATTGGCACGCTCTTGGAGCCAAAAGAGGAGGTCAGCTGAGGGAAACCCTTCATTCGGTGGATAGTTCGGCGGATGATACTAGCTTCTGTACAGTGCATGAAGTGTCCGACAGATTTCTTTGGGTCGTCACCATTTAGATCTGATGACAAGAGCCCAGTGCATACCCTATTTTAGTCTTTGAAGAGGGAAAAAGATAGGAATACGGTTGCAAGATTCTGAGGTCGAAAGAAGTGGAACGTATTTGATAAAGTGGGCGAGTCACTTCTTGCCCAGCTGGCGATGTGCTACGATCCTTGCGGGAGTAGGAGGATTGTGCGACTTGTGCATAGGGAATGGAAAAGAAAAAGAAAAAGAAGGTGGGCAGCGTCATTGGTAGCGTCATCGGAAGCGTCTGTGCTTATTGCCGGGATCACCAGGAGACATGGTTGCGTGGTGTGCCTCTGCCGTTCCAGCCGTTTCAGACTCGTCGTCCGCGCTCTATTGACATGCTGCACCTTGACGGAGGGAAAACGCTTCTGTCAAGTGAAGTAATGAAGAAGGTCCTGCAGAAAAACGTAGACCGTTGATGCATGAGGGGCCTGGACCAAGCAAGCCACTTTCAACGTTTCTGTGCACTGACGCTAGGCTTCATTTCTGGCAGTCATCGTGGAAGACCTGTCGTGAACTTCAGCACCGCGCGGCTCAATAATGCAAGATCAGCTTTGCGAAGTTTACTTCGTTCCATATGCTCGGTAAGAGCCATGCGCGAATTGTCAATCTCTGCGTCTTCTCCCTTGTCTTGACCGAGGTGCTAAAGCTTCCAGGATATTATTAATGCTCAAGCTTGGTCGGGAGTAGAGATGGGGATAGGGTCGGCAGAGAAAACGCCTATTGGCACCCTTGGCGATAAGCACCAAGCTAATGTTTTGGCTAGCAGTCAAGACGTCGTTGTGCTTGCAAGGTGCTTTGGAAGCGAACTGCCTTTGTTGCTATTTCGTTTCTGGGCTGGGAGGGGAAGTGCCATTGGTGAGCATGTTCAGTGCAGGCGGACGCGAATCAGCGCCCTGATCAGCGCCCACAACGCGTATCTCGGCCCCGCTAGCAGGGTCTCTAGAGGATCTCCCCGTATGATTCAGGCCACTCAGTAGGGCGGAAGCAGCGTTTCGTGCATGCTGTCGAGCACTCGAAGCCTTTCAAACTTCGTGGCCCCGACGCTGCTTCCGCCCTAACCGTGAAGGGCTGCCGCTAAATTTATACTTTGCGCACTGTTTCGCTCATTGTGCCCATTGGGTTGCTCTCCACCGTCGACCGACTGCAACTCAGTGTTTGTGCAGCACTACTCGTTTCGTAACATTTCTTCAACTCGACCAACACCACATTCCTCTCGACGACGAAACCCATACTGGTTGGAATACACCTCGCTCCATCTCCTTCACTGGCTGCTTGCTTCACACTGGGATACCTCTGAGTCACCGGTGTAGCCTCGTTTCTTAGGTTTGTCCTCAGAATCCAAAATTCGTTGAAAGACCCGCACCACCTTCACCTTCGATCTGGTATCGTGAGACTCGGCTCAACCAGCTACGCTTCTCGATCTTCGAGCCCTTTTTTTTCTCAACCGCTGACCACGAACAATCGAGCATTGTCTGGCGATCCTCCTTCAGAGCCAAGCGTGTCTTGCACCGAGGCTGAAGGAGCAGGCATCGGTGAGAAAATGGCGACGTAGCACGACACTCTGGCTGTGCTGCATCTCATGCGAGTACATCAAGTGGTCAGAGACCCCCATCGACCGAGTGACCATTGTCGAACCATCTACGGTGAGAGACTTGCGCACAAATGGCCCAAGATGGCTCAAACCACCAAGTCGCGCCCTCACCCACCGTGGCCGCCCTCAAGTACGATGCCGGTGTTGGCCCAGAACCTCACAAGGTTGTGATGGAAAGATCTTTCAGTCAAGACATTCAAGAAGGAACGCAGGAATTAAAAGATGCTGCTGAGCAGACAAGAAATATTATACTGGATTTGGGTCTCGATGGCGTTATTCGATGGGTTAGTCCCTCGTGGACTGACGTTGTCGGCACTCACATGGAAGACGTGAAAGGCACTCCAATATCCAACTATATCAAGGACGACAAGGAAGTATTCGACCGGGCTATCAAAGAGCTGCAGTCAAACGATTCCAAGAGTCAGTTTGTCAAGTTCACCATTGAAATCACAACGACATCCGACCTGGCACCCATGCTGGACGGTCAATCAAACACCGCAGAGAAAGACGACAGTCATGTCTCGCCGCATGACGAGAAGATACCGTTGGCGCTGGAAGGGCAGGGAATCATGGTCTGGGATCGTTCGAGTGGAGGGGTGTCTCATACCATGTGGATGTTGCAGCCCGCCGCCGAACCTATCCACATCGAGGTCGAACTGCCGCAGGTACTGGTTGAGATGCTTGGTATTGGTGCTGAGCTACTAGCAAAGTATCTGTCCGAGCTTACTGAAGCTGGCGCTAATGACCCAGCAAATCATCCACCTCCTCTTCCAGTTGTCTGTCGCGTTTGCGAAAGATCAATCGTGCCTTGGTGGTTCGAACGTCATTCTGATCTGTGTGTTCAGGAGCACAAGGCAGAGATGGACATCCAGATGGTGCAGGAAAGCTTGACAGAACACCGTCACGCCATTGTCAAGGTCCTCGACGCTTTCGACACCAGGCCGAGTCGTTCAAGCTCTGGTGAAAACTCTCCTAGTCAGCTGGTGCCCGAGTACAAAGGCCTCCCAATCGGGCCTTCACCTATCACATCATCACTATCCTCGCTTGCTGGATCTCAGACAGTCAGTCCGGCTCGCTCGAGGAGTCCATCTACCTCTGGGCTCGGCCATAATCGAGGACGTTCCTCCTTCATTGTCCGTCGCCCACTCGTAAGAATTGTCGAGCTGGTCCTTGATTTATGCGATACCGCCATTGAGATCAGCATACCTGCAATCAAAGAGTCAAACAGTGATGAAGACTTTGACTTCAGAACTCAGTCGCCGGTTTCCGAATCTCGTATCAATCAGGTCATGCATTGGCAGCCGCCTAGCAGTTTGGATACCGAACCGGGTCTAGCAGCTCTCAGCACTGACACCGAGAAGTTGGCTCGTGCAAAGGTGGAGGCTGTGAATCGACATCAGGTCATCCTGGAGTATGGTGAACGGATCCGGCAGGAATACCTCGCTGAGGTTGATGCGTGCATAAATGAAGCCCTAATCAAGGCCCAGCGAGCTGCCCACGGCGAGCCTCTATCTTCGGATGATAGCGATGCCGAAGAGGAGACCGAAATTATCTTGTCCCAAGTACATTCACCTACCACTAGTCCCCCCACCCAATCACCGCCTACTGAGGAACCCGAAATCACTCGAACCCAGTCTCGGCCTCAACTGCGGTCAATGGCGTCTGCTTTGAGAAATTCACTGGATGCGCCGATGTTCATGGAGCCGCGGCGCTCCTCTTCACAAGCCGTCTCAACTGGATCAAGTAGCCCTCAAGAGTGTCCGACTCCCAAGTCTTCCCGCAGTCACGTCCTTGCCCAACCACAGCCTATTCATAAGAGACGATCCATTTACAGGTCTCCTGATGAGGGTGAGGCTAGTGACAGCAGTCTACCGTCTATGTCTACCTCGCTGCATCTTCGTAGGACAGATTCGCCTGCTCCTACGCCTGAGCAACAGCTGGGTAGATCAGCAAGCTTGCGAGATAGAAAGCGCCGAAGCATGCATCTGCATGGGTTGGGTACCGCATCGCCACATCGAGGACCGTCTCCAAGCCACTATCCTCCTCCACCTTCCAGCCCTCTTCGGATGACAAAAGCACGACTACCAAGTGTCAACACTTCTGTACAGTCACCCGTCGTTTCGCCGCTTCTCACCTCCAGCGAGTGTCCAGCAAGTCCTCAGTACCATCATCCGCACCATCGACGGCAGTCATCGATACACTCCTCCGATGCCAGAGTACCTCTGTCTCCACGACTGAGCTCAACTGCCCACCTTCAGCCGCGCGCTCAACCTCCATCCATCAAGGATTTTGAAATTGTGAAGCCAATCAGCAGGGGCGCCTTCGGCAACGTTTACTTGTCTAAAAAGAAACTGACTGGTGAATACTTTGCAATCAAAGTGTTGCGCAAGGCGGACATGGTGGCCAAAAATCAAGTCACGAACGTCAAAGCAGAGCGTGCAATTATGATGTGGCAAGGTGAAAGTGACTTCGTCGCGAAACTTTACTGGACATTCTCAAGCAAAGACTACCTGTTCCTGGTGATGGAGTACCTCAACGGTGGTGATTGTGCATCTCTGGTAAAGGTTCTTGGAGGTCTGACAGAAGATTGGGCGAAGAAGTATATCGCTGAAGTAGTGCTTGGAGTTGAGCATCTTCACAGTCGCGGCATTGTGCACCGTGATCTCAAGCCTGACAATCTATTGATCGACTCAAAAGGTCATCTCAAACTGACAGACTTCGGTCTTTCTCGGATGGGTCTAGTTGGTCGACAAAAGCGTGCCTTGAAAAGTCCTGAAGAGCCGGATCCCGAACTCTTCAAGCAAGGTCAATTCTCGTCACAAATATCCGGGCCCACGTCTCGCTCTGCATCCTTCGACTATCATACCGGCTCTTCACCAGGCCACACACCCCTGATGACTCCTGCTCTGACAGGTGGTCTCGATCAGCCTTCGTACTTCAACCTCAATCGTGAAAGCTCTCTTTCCAGAGATTTTTCACGGAGGGCGTCTGGCTATAGGAGCGACAGCGGTAGCGTCTCGAGCCACGATTTGCACCATGCTTTCCAGGGTCTTGGCCTGACAGACAGTCAAGACGGAGGTCGGCCGGTGTCGATCTATCATAAGCATGATCAAACCGAAGAAGAGTCATATTCACAAGCGAGTGCATCCCCCGATTTGCTCCCTCTGTCGCAATCACTGAGTAACATCTCTCAGCTACCCGCCGCAGTGAACTCGCAGATGCTGCCACTTCCGATCGCCTTGTTTGACCAGGATGATATTGGGAAGCGTTTCGTTGGCACTCCAGATTACCTGGCTCCAGAAATTATTCGTGGCACTGTACAAGATGAAATGTGTGACTGGTGGTCTCTTGGTTGTATTCTGTTCGAGTTCATTTATGGTATTCCGCCCTTTAACGCTGCAACGACAGAGGAAGTATTTGACAATATCTTAAATCGGCGCATGGCTTGGCCTGAGGATGATGAAGTGGAAGTATCTGAGGACGCGAAAGACCTCATCAACAAGCTAATTCAGCTCGACCCGAAACAGCGACTCGGCGCAAATACAGAAGACAAATATCCAAGCGGAGGAGCTGAGATTCAAGCGCACCCCTGGTTCGCGGACGTCAATTGGGATACCTTGCTCGAAGACGAAGCACAATTTGTACCGAACCCCGAGCACCCTGAAGATACCGAATATTTTGACAGCCGTGGGGCCACTTTGCAAGCTTTCCCCGAGGAAATTGAAGACCAGCTCTCCCCTGGACAAGGCACGGCTCCGGCCAACGAATATATAGATCGCCCTCATGACGCACTTTTCAAGGCTCGAACCCAGGTTGCCTCAGCAAAAAGAGGGCTCATGCCTCTCCATATCCCGCCGCATATCGCTCGCGACTCGAGAAGCAGAAGATTGAGCGAGCCTGTGATAGCTGATGATTTCGGAAATTTCACTTTCAAAAATCTGCCTGTGCTCGAAAAAGCAAACAAGGATATCGTGGAGAAGATGAGAAAGGAAGCAATGCAAGCTCAAGCACGGACTGCACAGGGCGCTGCAGTGTCATCTCAGCCTGTGTCGACTGTACCCACACCTACAGTGTCATCACCGTCGCCCTCAGTAGAGGGAAGTCCTATGGTACCTATGACTGTGCAACGGGCTCTCTCCGTGAACAAGCATCACCGTCCAGCCTCACCATCGGGTCTAGCAAGCTTAAATGCCTCCCCTAACCGGGCCTCTCAACCGTCGTCTCCCATGCTCCCTTACACAGGCCCTCACCACGAGAGAAGGAAAACTTCGGGGTCGTCCAATTCGAGCAATTTGCAAAACTCCACGGTGTACGAGCCATTCACGGCCCGCGCACCTTCATCAGCTGCATCACCTATAAAGAGACTCTCGAGCATATCGCCGGCTAAGCCACCAGTTTTGCAAGCACTACAGCCTGGAACGCCTGCACGCAGTAGGTCGCACACGGTGGGATCTCAAGAAAGCGAGACCCAACTTCGAGAGTCGTTCGTGCCCGGACATCATAAGCGAAAGAGTCAGCTATTTGCGCGAGATCAGTCTCCTTCCTCGTCCGACAATGAAACAATAGCGCATACCAAGGCACTGCTCAAAGTGCAAAGAAAGCGTCAAAGCTCGCGAAGGATGTCGCAGTTCAACATACTCGAAGGACCCGCATATCGTCCGCTCGACGTGTTGATATGCGAGGATCACCCTGTCTCCAAAATGGTGATGGAAAGGCTATTAGAGAAACTACGCTGTCGAACTATTACGGCAACAAATGGACCACAGGCGATAGGTTATGCTGGGGGACATATTCAGTTCGACATTATTTTCACTGAGTTCAAGCTGCCGATCATTAATGGTGTTGATCTGGCACGAATGATCCGGGATACTAAGAGCATGAACACGCATACTCCAATCGTATGCATCACTGGATATCTCAAAGACCTGCCCGACGAGCATCAATTTGATTCGCTTCTACAGAAACCGCCGACTATCACAAAACTGACAGAAGCTTTATGCAAGTATTGCGCGTGGAAGCCACCGCCCAGGGACTTCAAACCTAGCATGCCTCTCAGCTCTCTCCACGGCATGCCAACACAGCATACACAGGACAGCCCAAGTTCGGTTGCTTCCAGTAGAGCACCGACCATGCCTGAGTCATCATGGAAGGGCTCAAGCCGACAGGACTCGATCAGTAGTGGTGGGTTCTTTAGTGACATGGAATCACTCAAAGCTGAAGACATCCCTGTAGTAATCTCCCGAGCGGGTACCGATGACTGGAATCGAGGTGGCCTTGGAATCAGAGATGATACATTGTTACATCACGGTGCTGTGTATCAGCCTCCACTCCCTCGGCTTACGCATACTGAATCTGCTCCGCCCACGACTACAGTAAGTGAGTTGGCACCTCCGTTTCAATCTCATTCACTTCGTAAGCAGCCGTCCTCTGAGGCAATTCGCAGCAAGCGAGAGTCCCTAGAGAAGATTCGGACAAGTACCGGTGGTGCTGAAGAAGGCGATGATGAAGATGAAGAACTAGGAAGACTTCAGGCAAGACAGAAATCACCTGTCAGCAGGGCCTCCCGCTCCGGTTCGAAGCTTGGATACGAGATGCTTCGCACCAACAGCCGAGGTAGTGTCATATCGTTCAACGATGAACGTACAGCAGAACCAGATAGCCTGCGAAGATCTTTGGAGATTCTAGAAGGGCGTATGGAAGGCCTCAGGATACCTGAAGAAGACACTGCAATCCTCGGCTCCGTCCAACCTCGAAAAGGTATGAGAGCAACCTCTTCTGAACATTCTCATCCAGAGTCGGGGCGCCCAGTTAGCCGGGGCCACATTACGCCACCAGTTGTCTTCCCTCAAGTTCCAGGCAATGCATCTAAAGAAATTGATATGGACGACGAGGCAACACCCATGCCAAACAAGATTATCGACTTTGGTGATCAACCAACACCAAAGGCACCGCTGAGCGAGAATGGATCGACCTCACGGCAGCAAGAGATCTGATCATCATACGACACAAGATCAACGCTTCACTATTCACAATTTGTCCTTCCCTTCTATGTACATGACTGACAAATGACGCTCGCTTGATGAATTTTTCTATATGTTTGAATGAAGGGACTGAATTATTACGCATGGCGCTGGTGGAGTAAGGAATCACATTTCGAATTCGTATTGGTCACAAGACGACCTTCATTATCAAGGCGAGAACGGTCGGAATTGGATTGCTGAAGCATTCTAGGATCGTGCTGGTCGTAATTGGGGATGGCAACGAAGGTATACAAAGATTCTCCTATCTGGCGTCGCTGTCACAGGGTGATTTTGGCTGGCAGTGTGTCCATATTGGAGCACAACATCTGGGGTTGGCGGAAATAGGCACTGACCTGTTAGCACCTAGACTGCTCAACTTCGACGCTGTTTCTAGATTTGGTCTGCGCCGGCCAGGAACTAGAAAGGGGGATCGCCAACAGCATCACCTAGACTTCTCTGCACGATCATAATATTGCCATGAATATATGATATTAATGACCACACGTTGCCTCCTTCAGATAAGTAGTAACTGCATCGTCGCGCCATCCTTTCCCGCTCTACCCCACGTAGTCAATCCTTCCTCGCTAAAATAGGTGCTTTGTCCACGACGACGTGGTGGCCTCTCGGCCTTGCCCAAAACGAGACCGCTCCTTGGTTGAGCACATCGTTACTCCCCCAATGCCCACACCGTCACCGTTCGCTCATCGGCCTATGGCGATAATCTCCGCCTCGCCCGACATCATCGCGCACGTCCCTGATGTAGAACCAAGTTGTGCCTTCCTCCTCTAGCAAGTCTACGGCACATCCCTGATTACATGAGACAGTGCTTCTCCCTTGCCAGGGCCACGCGTGGGAGCGCGATTGTGATGTTCAGGTGTCCGAAATTCTCCGGTCGTGATCCTGATGTTTCCATGGTTCCTCGGCGGGCATCACGCGTGATTGAGAGCAAATGATGGTGCGATGACAAGGAATGGGGAAAGTCGGCGGGTGATGTACCTGCGCTGTGCGGGCTCCTCGTAACACCGCGTTAGATTCGCGGATCACGAAGAGCGAGGCACCCGCGGACCGGTTCTCTTTCGTTTCCACTGACGAGAGCACTCTGATAATTATCGATTCAGTCGCTGTTGAGACGCGCCCGGCGCTCTCCCGTGACAGACTTTGCATCGCGTTCGTCGCTAGCGAGTGCTGGGTGGCAGTACGCCGGTTTCAGCGTGTACCAGAAGGAGCCATTTCTGGAGCTCTTGCGGGCGTCGTCGTCTTCGAAGAAGGCGCCATCCGTCAGTCGTCTATGGGTGTAAATGGTTGCGTCTTCTATTGTGTCTATACCGTGTATTTTGTCCGTGAGCCACTTTCTGAGTGTGTGGTTCTCGACGCAGTACGCGTGGGCTTCTCCCTCTGATTTTGCGGTCTTGTGCTTGTAGACGAGGTCGTCGACGTGCATTACAGCAGAGAGTTTTGCTAGTGAGATGTCTTGAGGGAATTCCTTTAGTGGTTGGGACTGGAGAGAATTACTGGTAGGAGAGCTGGACTTTTGGGGTTTGAGCTTAGGAGCGAGTATCGCAGACGAGTTGTCATGGTTGTCTCAAAACAATTCTGTAGTCCAGCAGAGTGGAGGTGGTGAGACCGATCGTGCGCTGGTTCTCCCTTATTTTGGCGAGTGTTCGGAGTCGTCCTGAGCTGGAAGAATACCCCGTAGACCTACATTGGTCTCTTCTGAGGAATTGACCGACGGTTCTACACTTGAAGTCGTGTTTGGGCTAACAGCTGCTTCTTTGTCATTCGTAGGGGAGAATTTGTTGTCGGTTCTCACGGGTGCTTGGAACATCTGTTTCTCACTTGTTTGGGCCGCTGATGTAGCTGCACCTGTGCCTAGCAAAACTTTTGCTGCTGTCGCAGCCTGTACCTCATCGTTGAAAGTAAGTGTTTCTGGATTTGGTGCGCGCAAGCGTGGCTCCCGTGCTCTCGCCTTACTACTGTCTATGACCTCGTCCGCGAGGGACAAATTGTAAAGACCGTCTTTGAGGGAGCATAGTCTACCCGCCTTGCGGCATTCCATGCATACCTTGCCGCCGATGATGCTTTCGCACCGAATTTTGCGAGCTCGGCAACGCCGGCATGGTGGGTCGTTCAACATATCTCCTAGGCTAGGATGCCCATTGCGTGACTTATGGCTTCTATAGTTTGAGTCATCGGCGAGAGTGTCCCACCGCATTTGCGCTTGCGGTGCTCGTGAACGCTGGACCGAGTCGGCTCGATTAGAAAAGTAGTGTGAATCGTGGTCGGATTTGTCTATCGAATTTTGGAGATAATTCTCACTCAAGGCTTCTCGATCAGCGCCTTCGCTAATAAAATCAAAGGGTCCGGGAGATGTGCGTTCCCTGGACCTGTCTCGCTTTCTGCGGTATTCGCCCGACACAGAGGAATTGGAAGATTCCTTGCTCAATTTGTCGCCAAATTCGAAGCCTCGATCGAAGGAGCGGCTTCGGCTCCTTGAGCGTAACGACAGAGGTGGTTCCATAGAAGAGCGGCGGATCATCATCCTCGCCATCGGATCATTGGAGCCTCTGCCACGTCGATGGTCTCCGAAACTTGAGTGCGAGGGGTACCACTCAAATCCTGGTGTCCTGCGTACTTGTTCTGTAATTCTTGAGCTGCGTGATCTCGAGCTTACTGTAGCGTAAGGCGCGAGTGATGCTCGCTGTTCGGTTGGAGTTTGTGCAAGACTGGCCGCGAAAGGTGAAACAGAACGGGAGGGCTTTCCGTCATTTTGAGCCTGCAAAAGCCCCAAGGGAGCCGAATCACATGGCCGGACAGGCAGGGCAGAGGCAAGAGTGTCGGTATCTAAATCGTTTCGAGCCTTGTCCTTCTCTGGCGAGATTGAAACGGATTCAACTACCTTAGGTGACCCATGAACTGGTGTCATTGTTGGTCCTGTTACCGGAATGTTGGGCTGAGATGCGGGCGCAGAAACAGGCTTTTCAGAGTTTCCAGTAAAGCCTGGCAAGCGTGACGCATGTTGACCCTCTACGTGATCTTGCTTTAGCCTTCTTTCCTGCCACCACAACCAGCTAAGGAAACCTCCAATGGTTAGAATCGTCAAGACTCCGGTAAGAACAAAATAGGTCCAAATCCGTGGGTTGACGACGCGCGAAGCTGGTGCGGACCACTCGAACAATTGCATTGAGAAGCAGGTCGCCACAAATGTTCCTGGTAGGTATATCATTGTTACTAACGCGATCATCTTCATAGCGTTACTGTCTCGTCTCGACTCCTCAGCAATTTTCTTGCTCGCTTCGGCTATCTCGAGGCTGTTTGCTTGGTCAATCTTTGACTGCAGAGCGATCTCTCGCGAAGCTGCAGCAATTGCCAAGTTAGTGGCCTGATCTCGCTGCGCAATCAGATTAAAGATGGTCGACAGATGCAGGGAAGACTCCTCGCTCAGCTTCGCCGCCTGTGCGATGAGAGATTTGATCATTAGTTGCAATGCTTCTAGGTCAGATAGTCGAGTGGAATGTCTCTTCCCCGAAGCCCCGGGCTGCCTATGGCTGATTGCATACTCGATAAACGAAGACGCAGCTGACAGCCTGGCCCGCTCTCTGATTGATCGAGCAGAAAGCCAGCTATGTGCAGCGGAGAGCCTCCCAAGCTCATCTTCTTGTCTGAGTTGGCCGTCCTGAATGACCTGTCTTAGCCTCCTTTCTGTGCGAAAAGCCTCTTCATCCAGGTCTGCGAGTGATTCTGCCACATTTCTTGCGCAGAGCAGGACTGCCAAAAGTCCAGGAGTATCGTGGTTGATGTAAGTGTTGCGGATGTCCTCGAGGAATGATGCCACGAAATTGGCAACGCCGTTCTTAGTCCACGAACCAGCCATCCACAATAGTACGGCTTTTGAAGAGCTTTTTGAAACATCGCAGGTCCAAGCGAGCGCCCATTGTCGAAAGCTGAGTATGTAAGAGCGCTTCGTGGCCGATGCGCCGAGGCACGACGTGAACTGTATTCTATTATCGAGAAAGCATGACAACGCTGAGACTGGTATTTCCATGTCCTCAAACAAACGCTTGAGGACGTCCGGGGAGCCTACGCTGAGCTGTACTTTTGGAGCAAGGTTGCCTGTGATTATAGGCACGGACGCCATCTCAAATCCGTACTCGTCGGACGGTTCCCAGTCGGCAATATTTTGGACGGTGATTGAGGAGGCAGGGACACCGCTCTGAGAAGGACCACTGTGCGGTTGCTTGATGGAGTAGATCTTGAAGTTGCCTGCTGGCCGACATGACTTCCATGGCGAGACTCTGCTCTCTAGTGACCGGTCTATTGCTCTTGATATGCCGTGCGCCATCTTTGCAGAACCCACACGTCACGCTTGCGGACGATGCACAACTCGGCACGCATCATTCAAGATGCGGCGATCAAATTGAACCTATTCCATTCCCCCGGTGATGATTGACTTTGAATGAAGCGGCAAATCTGAAAGTTCCGCGCGCATTTGGCCATTAAATGGCGTGGCAGAATCTCAGAGCTCGCTTGAATCCGTCTCTGAGATGGCCGACACGTGATAATCCAACACGTCCAGAACGAGGAACGGAGGTGCGCCTCCGACATAACGCGATACGACAGCGGCAATGATGAACATCGGTTAGAACGACCGAGACCCCAAGTGGACTGTTGTGCTGCGTACACAACCCTTTACATGCGAGTGGTGTGTGCTTCACAAAGAACATACAATAAATCAATTCGGTGGCCGTACATTTGGACACGAAACAGAACGGAACGGATGTCTAAGCTCAAAGTGCCGAAGCTGACCAATTCCAAACCTCACAATAACACATGCCAGGAGCGCATTGCCAAAATTTCCATCGCCCAACAATCGCCGCGCCTGCTAGAACAGCTCCGACCCAAAAACGCCTACGTCGATCGCCTACCTAACAGGATCTACCGACTCCCATATCGAATGCACCTCATATCCGCCCGATAATGCCCTGCCCCAACAACCCACCCTCCAGATCCGTAATGCTCACCGCCCTTCCAATAATCCCATCCCCGCCAACGCCAAGATCTAGCCTGCGACTCGCACTGCTCAACGTAGCCATGCACAGCGGGAACGTGTGCATGATCGGGTTCTCAAAATCGTCTTGGAGCGGTTGACCGAATTTGTGGATGCGTATGTTCAGCACTGGCATGCTAGCGTAAGCAGTGGCAGAGGGACACGGGCATGGAGATTTGGTGGTGGGTTCAGCGTCCGCGTGCTGAAAGTGAGTGGTTGTGATGTCTGCGTGGCGGTTTGAGAGGCGAAGTCTGCCGGACACCGAGTGCTGTAGTGACGGTCTTTGAGAGGTTGAAGGGAGGGGCTGCGTGGGATGGATGATGGCGATGAGGTCTTTTGATTCGGGCGCTGGTGGTAGGTTGCCGCAGCACATTTTTGGGATTATCCGGTATTCGCTCGAGATGGGTCGGATTTTGGTGCTGCAGGTGACGCTGGGGGTGGAACGCTAGGTAAATTGAAGTCGACTGTTCTGTGTGTATGATATAGTGATGTGACAAAGTCTACTCGCTGGCTTTGTGCAAGCTTCCTGGCCGTTTAGGCTGTGTTATGAATGAAGGGTGTTTAGATGGGATTGCAAAACGCGTTGAACAGAACAATGAACGGCTTGGGCATAGCTACCTTGGAGCTTTATTATCATTGTAAGTCATTGTTGGGCTGAGTATATTTGCTCATCATCGTCGGGTCTTAGCCACCCTCATGACCAAAATCATACATAGTAATCTGCCACCGCGGCAGCAAACATGCTCAATACGCCTGGTAAGGCGAGACGGGCAGCAGTGCAACCACGTCTGAAATAATGTCTGGGACAGGTCGCGATGAATTTGAGCACATATTGAAGCTGCTAAAATTGGAGTGAGCATGTTTAGGAGATTGGATGATTGGTCTCGGCGGGGCGCGGAGATTGTATCCGACCTGCCGAGTCGAAGCACTCCTTGCTCGCGGCTCTAATCATCAGTGGTAGGCTAATGCTTCATGATCATGATGGACTCACGCACAACAGTAGAAGCTTCAAACCGCCTTTACTGACATTAACAATATCTTTACACGAAGGCAACAAGTGTCTTAGAAGCCCCAACTTCCCTTCCGCACGGGAGCATTGTTTCCCCACAATCCGGTTCCAACGTTTCTGGGCAAGCCCGCCTCTGCAAAAGTCGGGCTTTGCCTCGCCCACTCCCTGACGTAGAGTCTTAGAGCTTCCCATCTCCGGCAGCCCTTAACACGTCCATCCTCGTCTTCCTCGCCCTCACCCTCCGTCTCAGGCGCGCCGACATGGCCCCTCATGGTACCCGTTGCACTTCGATCGTCTTTCCGCATTTCCCCAATCGAGATGCGCGATATCTTGGAGAGCTCTTCGTCAAACGTGCGGGCAATGGAGGGGTAACCCAGGGAGAGATAGTTATAGATCTGGGTAATGACACGTGGTGGAAATTCATCGTCGATTTGACGTTCTAGACTGAGTTTCTGGTCCAGCACGGCAGTAAAATTGTCATTGGATTTCTCATTCTTGCTCCTAGGCGGTGTGAGAGGGAGGAAAGCGGAGCCGGCAAAGGGTTGAATACGTCGCGGAGTCTTATTCCCGCGACCAGGTGTTCGCGCCTCGAACGGGTTGCTGGACTCAAACGCAGGTGTCTGCAAACCACTCCGCATGGGCGTTGAAGGTCGTGAAGGCTGGGATTCGTCCTTTTGACATAACCCGCCCCATAGTCCCACGGGCGCATCCTTCTTAGCGGGCGAGATGGTCGCCGACCATAGCTCTTCCTGTCCTATGTCATGTTCCTCGTCATCTTCGCTATTCGCCCTGCGCGGTCTGGGCGCTTGATCAGGATCACATCTTGTCATTTTAGGAGAAACACTGAACGGGAACTTGATCTCGTTACCCTGCATCGGCGGGCTCGCGGCTTTCCGCATCTTTGCAAACTCATTGTCTTCCTCGTCCTTCTTCTCCTCATTATCAAGTTTTGTGCGATAGGAGGCTCCCGCAGGATGTTGGATATGCAGATGATGTCGAGCGGCTAACGCAGCGGCACTGAAACGACTTATGCCAGCTGTATCTTCCTGTAGATCGTGCTTCGCTTTCTCGAGCTGTTCATGGTGGCGGCGCATATCTTCCATGACGAGGTGGAGGTCGGTGTGAGACATCCGCCGAAATAGGGTGGGGTCGGCGTCATCTTGAATATTGAGCTTACCGACAGAGAAGGAATGGTCTTCGTCTTCGGAGTCGCCGCCATAATGGCCAAAGGGTACGTGGTCTTCTTGTTGGCCGTAGGCAGCGACGGCTTGTTCTCGTAGGGTCTTGAGATCGTCTAGGTGCTTTTGATGCGCATCTGAGCGCTGACGGCTACGCTTGGATGAATTTGAAATGTTGTGTCCCCGATTATCGACGTGGGAAAGAGTGCCGGGCGTTTGGGGGCTTGGAGGTTCGTCTTCGCTTGAGTCGGACTGTATCATGGGTAGGTCGGGCACAGTGTACGAATGTCTCCGTGGGTCGGCGCGGGCCCTTTTTGCCAGATTAGCGGCAGAGAACCTCGATTCATCCTCTTCAGGAGCGGACCAAGAACCCTCATCTACTGCAAGTTCATCCCTCAGCCATCTTGGGACGGCAGAGCCTACAGCTGGTTTCTTCCGGAACGTTGCCTTTGCAGTGCCAACTAGCTCAGGCGAGAACTTCCGGCCGCCGCTCGACGATCTACTCGGAGCATCTCGTGGATCGTCCCCTTCGTCAAGCTTTGAATCTTCTTTCTTCTTTCGTGACGACGATGTGGACGTCTCGACAGGTTCTACAGCAAACTTTCTCCTTGGCTTGGTGGACTTTTTTTCCTCCTCTTTATCCTTGCTGCTACGGACGTTCGTCTCGATCGGCTCGACGGCAAAGCGCCGCTTCGGGCGGGCACCATTCTCTAGACCATCGGTCTTCTTGTCTCTGTCCTTGCTGCTGGTAGAGGTCGTCTCCACTGGCTCGACGGCAAACTTCCTCCGCGGCCGAGACGGCTTCTCATCCTCTCTCCCTGCATCTTTAGACTTGCTGCTTTTGGACATTGTCTCAATAGGCTCGGCCGCAAACTTTCGCTTGGTGGTGGGCGATCTCATATTCTCCGTCTCTTGTTCCTTTCGAGTGCTTCGAGTCGAGGTCTCTACAGGCTCTGGTGCGAATCTCCGCCTCGGCTTATGCTGTGTAGTGTTCTCCGGCTTCGGCGGAGCGTGCACAATGTTTCTGTCTGGCTCACCGTCCTGTACACCGTCCAGCTTTTGCTGGTCAGCATCGGCCATCTGCACATCGGGCTCCCGGACGTCATCCGCGTGTTCTACATCCTTCTTGTGTCGCGTAGAGTCCGCATGATGTTCGGAGGATGTGGTATTTGTGACGACGGCCATAGAGCTGGTCGTGGAGTCAGAGTCAAGGGACGGCGAGAGCGAAGCATCTGAACGGTCAGAGGCTTGTCGTCTATGGCTTCTTGATGTCGTCTCAATAGGTTCTGCCAGGAATCGTCGTCTAGGGGGGCTGATGGAACTCATGGTATGTTGCCGGTCGGACGTTCGGGTCCAGTCGGGCTCAAGAAAGTGAGGAATGTCAGGATTGGACAGGCAGGTATTTAGTCATGCGGGGAGAGCAGAAGCAGGCGCTGGAATGGTGGGAGGAATGAGCGATGACGATATGTATGCTAAGCTTCGAGTTGTTGGAGCAAAGACGCCTGCGAGACAGGCAGGACCAAAGGATGTGGATTACGAGAAGATCAACAACGGACACAAAAGTCCCAAGAACGAGTCCAGACCTGGGACCAAGATGTTCTGTTGGCAAAGCATGGGAGTAGTATTATTTTCTTTGAAAGATTGGACTCGTGGCTGTGGTTGGAGCGTCAGGAACAATGATATGGAGATCACAGTCAGCAAGGAAGATCCAAGCGACAAGTCATAACTCCATAAAAGGAAACCTCATGCGCCTGTTATTGGTCTCCTCCATCGGGCAGAGAATGCTTGTTCTTGAGACCTTCGGATCCGCAAGATAGCGAGATCACAAGCGACCAGTGAAAAAGAATGTATAAACGGTTGTCTGGTGTCGTACTCCAGTCGCTTCCCTTTCGAGACCAAGAGGCTCCTGCCTCCCGGGACGAACACGAGTTGGTGAAGCGGTCAACAGAAGCCGGGCACCACACGGTCCACTTCCGGGGGTCGCGTTATGCTTGCGCCGGCTTCGGATGAGGCTTGTGGAAGCTAAAATGATCGTCCATCCATCCTGAAGCTTCCTCCATGCACCTTAATCGATAACAAACTTCCTCTCAACCACTTCCAAACTCGTTTTTGTTGAACGGGTACCTTACGATTGCGTGGAAACTCTCCTGGATGTAGTGCATGTGGCCACATGTCAAGGATGCGTGATCATACCAACTACTAGCAATGTGAATGACTTGGGCGAGCACAGAATGCCCCAGATTGTGAGTTTTTGTTGTTAAACGGCCGTCCCCTTGGCTTCTTGGTGCCGTTTTCCACACCCCCGCCTTTCGGGTCTGTCTCCTACAGGGGTGCAGCATTTACGACTCCGAAAAGTTCCGATGGATTAGTTTTAAAAAGAAACGCGACAACGCCATAACAATCTATGCAGTCCTACGGCTGTCTATGGAGGTAATCTAGTCCCCATGCGTTCAGAGACCGTCTCGCTCGTATCTCGTATCTCGTGATGTCTCCGCGCGGCGGTGTCGGTCGTGTATCCTTATTCCTCTGAATCATCCTCTTGACTGTCCTCATTCACCTTCATCCTCATCATCGCTGGCTCAAGGTGAAAGCTAGAGCTCATTTCGGACCCTGTAGCATGTTCGTCATCCGTCCCCAGGCTTTTGCGCCTCATGCTCGTTCGCCGGTGTCTCTCGTGAACCATTCCGGGGAAGGCTCTTGGCTCTGCTGCTGATATGTGCTGGTCGCCTGTGCCAAGCGGTGTCTGCACGAGTGACGCTTTGCGCTGAATCGGAGACGGCTGCTTCTCCGGCGGTTGCATATCTTGCATCGACCGTGTCGACGGGATGCGAGCGGTCTTTGGGTCTGGGATCGAGTCTGCAACTGTTTCATAATAATGCCTTGGAGACTCCAGCGTCTTATACAACTCCTGCACAGACGCCTCCTCAATACTTGGATCCGGGAAGACAGGTGTGCATCGGTCGACATGAGAATAATCTTGAGTATATCTTGCGATGCTAGGGAATATCAGCATAATTCTGGCATCTCGGGAACAAAAGTCTACTTACAATGAATGCTCCGCCTTCAAAGTCTCATGTCGGAACGCCTCTCTCAGGTCAGGAACGTTGCTTTTCGCAACGTCGTTTCCAAGCACACCTGGCAAGTAGCAGTACTTACCCAGCCATCGCTGTTTGAGTTGGAGCTCAAATCCACACTGGTCGACTGAATGCTTTGCCAGCTCGCACATGTCAACGGCACCGAGCTTGTATATTTGTGCCGCCACTGAATATTCTTCGATCAAGGGCTCTTTCGTGAAAGCGAATTGCAGGGGATCGTCGGTTGACAAGGAAACATTCAAGCCCTTCTTGAAATAGCTTATGAAAGGGTTCCGGTCGTATGTCAAGAACAATGCGTTGTTGCTCAGCGGCGACATAGCAATGCCAATTTGGTCAAGGTAGAAGAGATACTGCATGAGTGGCACTTTCCTCAAAAGAATGCCGTGACTGATGCTGTGGCAACACAACAAGGCCGTCGCTAGGTGGTCGGTGTCGCCTGCCTCGCCACAATGAGGTCGAAGGACAAAAGTATTGAAGCCTCGGGCTTTCCTCCAGTGGTTGAGAGACGTCATGTTCGCAAACAGATAGTAGATCCAGTATCCGTATGGCGGATTCTGCTTGGTGTTCCACTCATTGGCCGTCGGGTACTTCCTATAGAGCCTTCTTTCAGGCTTGCTTTCATCATCCACACTATCAAACCCGATCACTCTCTGCAAGAATATATGCAGCTTGGGATGTGACGATGGGTCTTTGGTAACTTCGAAAAGGGGTTGAAACACGTTCCGGACGACCTCTTCAAAGTTCTCAACGGTCTTCATTGACTTATACAGTGAGTATAGCCGCGGGATCTGAATCATCCACCGGACATTGGGAGAGAAGAGCTTGTTGTCCACTACCCACGCCGCAAGCTTGTCCCATTCACTGATGCTGCGTCCGTAGATACTGATGCGCCACTCCACCATCTGGTACTTGCTCGACTCGAGGTCGGCTATGACCTCACGCGTTATATCTGCTAGATATCGCCCTTTGATGAAATTGTCGGTCTTCAAGAAGATATCTCGCAATCTTGACTGCCCGACTGGGTTGTATTTGAGGTTGAATTTGTCGAAGCGATGAAAAGAGTCTGTATGGGCGTGCATATCCAAAGTATCGATGCTAAGATCGTACGCCGTGAGATTGATACTCTCAAATACTTCTTTCAATGTCAACTTCTGCCCATCTCGATCAATCACCACCTCATCTGGACATTTCTTCATCTTACTCTTGATAAAGCGCAGCAAGTGCTTCTGGTTCATGCAAGCTGAATGATGAACGTGCGTGTCAACTTTTCTCACGTTATAGAAGTCGCGATGAGGCACTTTCTTGGTGTCTGCCACTTCCTCATACTCGTTGAGAAGCGCGTAGAGGTCATACCTACCTTCAAGGTATTGCAGTCTCCTATATGCGAAGCTTTTCGCAGGTCCATCAGATGAGATGTCAAGGATTGTGTCAAGCGCCAGGTAGTAATCTCGTAGAGTTGGCACATGGACAATGGGCTTCTTGTACCTGTCGAGGACCTGATAGACACTACCTTTATCAAGCTCAAATGTGATACCGTCCCTTCCTTCTCCGGGAATGTAGCACTCTTCAAAGTGGAAGTCTTCTCCAATCGCTTGTCCATACTTTCTCCTCCTTTTCGTGGTTGGCGATTGTGGGCCTTTTTCTGACTCCGCAAAACTGGCGGTAGATCGTTGTGTGTTGATGTAGTTCCCGTTTTGCTGACTATCATCTCCATGCAGGCTGTTTCCCATACTCGTTTCGCCAGCGTACTGTCCTGCTGGACGAAGCTTATCTTCTGTCCACACTGGCTCAGGTGGCGGGGGGTAAATGTCCCATTCTGGATCGTCTTTCGGGTTGTCACCAGGACATTGAAGCGAGACTCTCATATAAGACCTGCGCAAATCAAGGATATGCTTGATTTTGTCGCAGATCCCTTCTACTTCAGATACGACTGCACCTTCTGTCTTCGCAAAGCCCCCGGAACCGCTACCAAGTCCTACGCCGGCACCAGCACCGTGCATTCCAACATTTGCTAACAATGGATCCTTGAATTCACGCGGCAGATTAGGGTGCTTTTGGAGGCTTCTCGCCTGTGCGTCAGCTGCCATTGCGAAGTCTTGGATATTCTCCTTGTGCGCAATTGCTGACTCTTGCAGAGTTGGAAACGGTTCCTTCCCGCGGTCTCGAGTATTGATGTTTGGTGGTCGATATGCATCGTGGCGACTTGATTTGCTAGAACTCAGACTTGGCGACCGACCTAGGCCAACACCATGACTGTCGAACCAGCTAGGGGGTAGGGTCTTCGACTTGCTTAGCAACAGTGGACTGCCAAGCTCCTGCTCACCTTTTGTATCAAGACGATGGCGCTGATATATCAGCTTCGAGTCAGCGCTCACATCCTGCTTCTCTGTTGCATAATTGTAATATGGATGACGTGACTCAGTAACTTCATCACTGCTCGAGGCTTCATCATCACTGGGTACGAAATCAAACCCGTGCTTCTTGCTTGGTGCAGATTCGCCAGAGGTCTTTCTTCGCTCATTGCGTTGGGCCTCCAACTCCTTTTCTGTCATTCGAGCCTTGTTGTGCTCGTAGATTGCATCTTCGTCGTCGGAGTCGAAGACAACGCTCTGTTGCCGCTGCAATGCGCTCATGACCCCTTGTGTGAAGACACCTCAGAAAGATTCGCTAGTGTTCAGATAAGTCGGCATGCATGCGACTGAAAATTGTATTGGATGAAGGAGCTTGGAGGTTGTACGAGCCTTGCGGCACGCATCGGCCAGTGCACCTTTACTTCGGGCAGTTTTTAATCTCCTGCGCAGACCGGCGCCTACAATTCAGATCGAGCAATGCGTACGCTGCTATACACGCAAAAGAGCCTTTACAGCTTGCAATGGTAGACTTGTGAAAGAAACAGACGAAATATTATCAAAACAGAGCCTATTCTATTTGCGCGAAAGCACGAGAGCGAAGGTAGCTGGCCAAGGCGGAGCCTGAAATGAAGCTGTTGGCTAAAGCGGCTGAGCTCCCCGATTCTCCATTTCGCCCGTAACACGTTGTGTGCCAAGTAACTGTTGAGACAGCAAGCACGGTTCTACAAAAGACTATCGTTATTGTTCCTCATCCGCTTAGCATCATCAAGCTGTCGTATCCGGGAGGCCACAGTCGTATTATTGGACTCTTCAACCGTACGTCCCGTCACCTGGCTCCATCTTTACCTTGACGATCTCCTCTGTGTCCTGCATTACACAAGTCAATCCACGTTTAATACTGAGTCGAGAGCTTTTCGACTTACCTTTTCCAAGTTCACCCACGGTCCGCTCATGACAGTTGGTGTTGTTTGTGGCTCCTGCCTCTCTTGCGACGATTCTGCTGAATGTTATCAATCGCTCGCCCACAAGATCGATGGTGATACCTTACGTTTGCACTGCGTCTCCTTATCCTGTTCAAACGCACTGGTGTTTTCCTCAGTCTGCTTGTGCTTCGGCGTCCCACAAGTGCTGGGCTGGAGGTTCTGCTTTGGTCTATCGTTGGTCGGCGATGGTACCATTGCTCCAGCTGATAATGCACGCTTCTTTGCCCGTTTAATGTCCGCAGTGTTGGGGAATTCAACGGACACAACCAGATTCTGGAACCCAGAAATTGGATCCTCCGGGGAGCCTTTGAAGGAGATATTGGAGCGGTCATAACTTCCTCGAGCATCACTGATACTTTTGGGTGCTGATGGAATGAGTCGTCTCGCTCCTTGTTGACTGGTACATGCAGGGATATCGGAAAGAGGCACTTGATTCGACTCAGTTCCATCATCATTTTTCGCAGCTACAAGTCTTGAACTCTCAGGCTCAGGCTTAGCCAGGCTAGGACTCTGCTGAAATCGTCCAGCATCAACGGCTGCTTGCGTTGTTGCACTCGGCACAATGTCTGAAGCATTATGCTTGATGCGCTTTGTTGGTCTTGAATCCTCGCTTTTTAAAGCGCGGCGGCTGACTGACACTGCTGTGTCCTTCGCAGGTTGAATCCGTGTAGCTGGCTCATTTTCCAAGTCTTGGAAACTAAGCACAATTCCTCTACACCACGTCTTCGCGACCTCCAGGTTTTCTCCATCTGCATTTCCATACCCTTGAACTGCCGGGCATATGACGAGCTGGATAGGTTTTCCGTCTAGACTCTTGTCGTCATCATCGAGACCCATACTATCGTGAGGTGAGAGCAATTCGGACCCCTGGACAAATACCTCGTTGCAAAGGAGACTAGCGTCGACCAGCTTCATATCTGATTTCTGAGCCCATTGCTCGAGAGAAAGCATTGCACCGTCGAAAAAAATCTCTGCGAGTTCAGAAACCCGCTTTGTGGCGTTGGCCGTCGTTTCCTGTCTCAATAACCCGCTTTCGAATGAATTGACCATATCCCATGCTTCTGCTAGGCAAAACACACCAACTGCGGTCGATCTCCATACATTTGCTTTAGTCTGGCTACTGTCAGCGCAGAGAATTCTTCTTACGCGACTAATTGTGTCAGCCCGCCATACTATTGCCTTTTCTCGCTCGTCTGGCTTGTTAGCAGTGTCCTGAAGGAGAGGTTAGGGCCCTTACCCCGGAGGAAAACCTCGTACATCTCCTTGAGCTCGAGGTGAAGCGTATTCCCCTGCATAACGCGGAGGAGCTCGAACGGGTTCGTAAAGGACGTGGACATTAATTTGGTCATTAGCAAGGCTTGGCATAATATTCGCTTTCCTTTGGAGCCCATGCTGCGAAAGTGGTACTCGAGCTGGGAATTGGGAAACTTGGAGTTTTCAGTCAAGCAGTGAGTCGTGACCGAAGACCACAAGGAGGGCCAGTCCTCGTGATTGCCCGCTCCATACCAATCATTTGCCCATTCTTTGCAATTGAGTTGGATTGAGCTAAATTTCGCTCGGATCATGTCGTCCGGTAGGAAGGGGTAAGCATTTCTCTTGATCATGGCATGGAGATCGTTCTCAGCTCTGCTGAAAGTTTCTCTCTGCTTTTCAAATTTGGCTCTATAATCGTCTTCCTGCTGCTGGGCTCGGGCACTGAGTTCTTCGATTTCCGTTCGAGCTTGCTTGAGCTCTTTTTGAAAGTTCATACGCTTTTTATGTTCCTCTTCCTTCTCCCGCCGATCCTCAGTCCTTTTGTGCCGAATTTCTTTCCCTTTCGCTTTGAGCTTCTGATACTCGTATTGTAGGTGTCCGTATTCGCACTTTAATTTTTCCAAATCCCAAGAGAGGTGCTTAGGTCGAGGCGCGCGTTTGGTTTTCTTCACCGCCTGGGGCTTGGATTCGTTTCTAGGGTCGTAGTCTAAGTCGTTCTTGTCTTCTTGAACAGGACTGAGGCGGCTATCATCGTCCTCTTCTTCTTCTTCTTCTTCTCCCTCTTCAGTAGAACTAGATGGATCCTCATCATCGTCGATGGGATATGGATTAGCAGCCGACTGACCGCTTTCCGTGGGCACTCTATCGACCAGGTGCATTTTTGGCTTGCTCGGACGTTTATTCTTGTCGGGAAAATGTGCCGAATCTATGACTTAATGTGCCTCCTGGAAGACCGAACAATGGAGGACAGGAGACTTGGCGTCAACGACCTCAGGGGAGCTTGTACCGGTTTGACCAACACTAGCGAAAACGCACTGAACCGTGATTGAGATTCAGGTGGACTCTGAGTTGCTATTTCATGCAATCTTGGATCGGAGGGAGGTGCCAATAAGAGAAAATAACTGCAAGGTAAGTCTGAGCTGAATGTGACGGTGGCAGAGAAGCTGTAAGAGTTTGGGCAACGAGCACAGTATATATTAACATCTTACGTACTCTTCTTCATGGCAAAAAATCTTCACTTAACGTCCTGTCACACTTCCATATCCAATTTTCATACACATAGTCCAAGCCTTATTTTTGAGATTCATGGGTCGCCGACAAGAAAGAATGGCAAAACGCAGTCAAGGGCCTGGGCTTTCGGAGACTGGAATTGGTAAGGCAGCATCTATGCATAATCACACAGCTCAGTGACTTACGTGGAGATGAAATAGAAGCCGATACCCATCCAGCGAAAAAGTACCGAAGCAATACTGGCCTTCCGAGCAGCTCCAGGAACTCCTCATCACGTAGCACATCGACGCACAAGACAAAGGTCATTAGCAGTTCTGCGAAAGTGACACGTAACAAGATTGTGGTCGGGATTGATTTCGGAACAACGTTCTCAGGCAGGCGTCAACCGAATGATATGGATCCAGCTGCTGACCAGTTTAGGGGTTGCTTTTGCGATGACAGTCAACTCCGATGCTCGCGATGTCCGCGTGATTGTTGACTGGCCAGGGGGTATGAGGAAGACTGAGCAACTTGAGAAGCTCCCAAGCAGAATCGCCTTCCCTTTCGAAAACGAAACTATCGATAAGGTCAAGATAGGCTACGAAGTCGAGCCAGGGATGAAGTCGTACTCCTGGTTTAAACTTCTCCTCGATGCAAATGCAACCAGGTCTGACTTCGATAACGACGCTTTGACAGGAGAGCTCAAGAGAGGACTGATGGAATTGCCAGCTGAGATGACAGCGGAAGAATTGGTGACGGCTTATCTTGCAGAGCTGTATAACCACACCATGGCGCGTCTTGTCAGAGCATACAGCGACGATATAGTCAAGGTTACAGCCATCGACTTCTGGTTTACCGTACCTGCAACGTGGGATGAATCCTCCAAGGGGACAACACGTGATGCTGCGCTTGCTGCAGGGTTTGGAGGCCGCGAGAGCGATGAGGTGTATATGTTGACGGAGCCTGAAGCAGCAGCCATTGCCAATTTGAGTCAAGCGATTGAGAAGAATCCTGGCTTGTACAAGGTAGGCTGTGGGCAGGTTGAACCATAAAGCCTGCTAACCGTAACATTAGGTCGGCATGAACGTCCTGATGGCAGACTTGGGTGGCGGTACTCTTGATTACCAGTGCCTTACCATCGACGGCCTAAATCCTTTACGAACGGAGGAGACAATCTTAGGGACTGGGTATGTGTACCATCAACTGTGGCATAAGGTACCAACTTACGACAATAGGGGCAAGTCTGGGTCGACATCAATCGATAGCGCGTTCCATGACTGGCTCACCATAGTATTTGGCGATGCTTTCAATGGCCTCCCAACGTCGAAAATCTCTGCTGGCTCGAAATTCATGGATGATTTTGAGTTGATCAAAAAATCTTTTAATGGGCAAAGCCTGGACAAGAAGCATCTTCTGAACCTGCCAGTACTAGGGAAGGCGCTGAAAGCCAGGAAGGAGAATCCACCAGAGTACGACTTTGACGAATTTAACGTCATTATCCGCGGGTAAGTCGGTGAGTCAAAGGTGGACTCTGAAGCTGACTCGTATCAGACGGGATATTATGGATATGTTCCAACCTGTGATCGACAAGGCTTTCAGGCTTATGGACATCCAGCTTGCCATGCTCAGAAAAGAAAAGAAGGCCGATTTTAAGGTGATATGCCTTTGCGGCGGACTTGGAAGCTCCGAGTACGTGTGGACAAGATTCCAGGAGTACATTAATAAACAGTTGAACGGCGACTGTCGACTGGTTACAGACGAACGCGCTTGGTCGGCGGTAGTACGTGGAGCCGCCGTTCGCGGACTCGACGGTAGCTTCGTTCTGTCAAAGAAATCAAAGTGCTTTTATGGTATTGGTGTGCATCAAGCCTTCCGTGAAGGTGTTGATGATGAAGCGAAGTCATTCATCTGTCCAATTCAAGGCAAACGAGCAGATGGATATGTTGATTGGGTTGTGAGAAAGTAAGTAATGGTGATGATAATATCCAGTGCATTACTAACCAGTGCCAGGGCCAGGAAATTCACTCAAAATCTTCGAATCGAGTCCAACATATATTTCGCCATCGACCCCGAGTGGGAAGACCACGAAAAGCAATTCATAGGAGTCATGTATAGCTGCTCACTTGATGAGGCGCCAGCCATAGCTGATCTCCCTGGTACGAAATGATTCGAGCGTCGAGATGCTTGCTAACTCTCGCAGACGTCAAAAAACAAGGCAAAATCCGCATAGACCTGAGCAAAGCGTTCAAGAAACCGAAGGACGGCTCAGATGGTGGGCTGCAAAGAGCGGATGTGCGCATTGTCATCAAGCTTGGAAGCGAAAGGGGCGTACTGGTGGTCGAAGCACTTCACAACCGAGTTCTGGTCGGCACTGCACGCATAGATTATGCCCGTAGTCACATTCGTCAAACAGTGCGGGCACCTGGCCTTCTGTGAGATAAAAAGGTTGATCAATCGAAGGAAAGGCAAAAGTGATTGGATGTACAGGATGGCTAACGGGGGTTCTTGGGAGCGCCGATGAAGATAGGTGGGTACGGGCCTTTCTTGGCGACGGTCTGCGCTAGCTGCGTGCTTCCGGCAAAATCACAACATCATCCTGACGGAGATGCTGATGGCGCTTACATTACAATGCTGCAACATTCATGAACAATGAGACAGAGCAGCCCACTGAGGCGACAAGTTCTGAAGAAGCACGACCCTCCATAGCAGGGGTCGCAGCTAAAAATGAACCAAAAGACATACTCAATGGCCTGATCCACGACTTGAATCACCTCATCTTGGTCCTCATTGCAGCTGTATACTATTTCGACTGCTTGTCAATATTGTTCTTTCTGCGCCTTTTAGGCCAGAATCAGAGTACCGCTGGCGGAATACGCGTTGTCCTGACCAGCGATGTGATCTGCATCCTAACTCATATATTTCACTCGTTGCCTCGGCCGGCTGCCCGTGAATTCTGGAATCATGGTGGCGCGCTGGTCGACTTTGTCGGAGAGAAGCCTCCCTCCAGAGCCAAGTTGATCATTCTCGACTTTCTCATCCTCGGCCTGCAGATACTGTACCTCGCGCTATACTACAAGAAAGCGAGCATTGATGGCAAGGGCAAGCCCAAGAGGGATGTGCCAGCGCAGGACCTAGAAGCAGAAGAGGCAGGAATATTGAGGACCAACCCATCCGTGCACGCCGAAGCAGAAGAGGGCATCGAGATGCACAGTCTATTGCCGGAGGGGACTGAGCACGAAGACAGACAGGCACAGGCGTCGCAGCCGCGAGACAACACCATTCTCTTGGGAAAGACAGATTTCAAAGAAGTCTTCCTGAATACAGCTCGCAGTACTGACTCCGACGAGTCAGCTGCGGTAGCACGAGGCTTCATAGAACGTCTCAACGCCGTACGAGCACGCAGAGCAGCTCTACAGGCGTCAGTCGCGGGCAATGTGATGACAACCTAAAAACCACGGCTTTGTCGTGCCAAGAGGCCAGCATAGAGCAGCGCCCGCTATTGGAAGATTTGCTTGTTCGCGATCTCCTGATGATGGTCCTAGCGCAGCAATGCTCTGTGCTTGGAACGCAATCTGGTAGCCGCACGCCGAGACGCTGTGGAATGCCATGGCATGAAAGCACAAACTGAAATAAACCATCGCAGCAAGATCGTTTGCAATGACCTGCAGCGCAGCCGCTGCAAATGCGCATAACAATGTAACATGCGGGGCATAGATGTCGAGCGCTGTATTCGCTTTCGCCAGATGAATATCAGGACTGGACTCACTGGCACCGCAGAATAATCGCAGTGCAAGGCTACTTTTCCCCCTTGTTAGAATGCTAATGCTTATTCCTCCTCACTTCCAGAGTCTTCAGCACCCTGATTTCGACCACTAGCACCGCCTTCACCTTCCTCCTCATCCTGGTCCCCCTTGTCAACCATCCCAATCTGCCTCATCATCATCCTCTTATCACTCTGCAAATCCTGTATCTTCTTCGCAATCTTCTTCCTCAGAATAGGATTACTCGTTGCTTTGAGTTGGTCTTTGTTCCTCTTGATCTTCTCCTCGTTCTCCTTGATCTTTGCTAGCACTTCTGCCCTCTCGTCGCTTGCTTCCTGGTCTGACACGTCGTCGTCCGCATCATCGTCTACGTCAGGGCCGTCGTCGTCGTCTTCATCTGCAGCAGCGGGCGTTTCAGCTTCAACGGTCACCGCCGTCGGCGATGCAGCACTTGAACTATTAGGATCCGCAGACGGCTGGAGAGACGTCGCGGCCGTGGTCGCAAATGCCGGCGTGTCCGCCATCTCGGTGTCTCCTCCCCCTTGATCTGCTTGTTCGAACATCGCCTCCAGTGCAGACATCTCTTCGGTCGTCATCTGCTCTTCTGCGACGAAGCTCCCGCCTGGTGTCTCTGCCACACCGTTCTCATGCGGGAAATAACCCTCTTCGTCCTCGCCCTCTGCGTCTTCTTCACTATCGTACTCTTCGCCGCTCAATTCGTCGTCTTCGGCGCGAGGGTCGTGGTCTAGCACTTCATATGTGACATTGCTGGCTTTGCTGTCTGCGTCGAGGAGTGACTGTACTTTCCGCTCGATGGCTTCTATATCGTCCAGTCGTGCTCTCGCCGTTCGCTCAAAACGGCGCTTCCGCACGTTCTTCATCGGTGCCGTAAGCCCGTGTGCGTACTGGTAGTTCTTCGGATTCACGTCTGGCGGAAGAGGGTAATTTCTCGCTTCTTCATCAGTCTTGCACGGCCCCAGCACGAGACACATCTGGCTGATGTCCACGCTCTTGATGAAATTCTTCTTATCCCATGACTTCATGCCCTCTGTGATAGTAGGCAAATCGACGATCGTAAAAGCGTACATGTGCCCGCGGACTGTGAGGATACCTCGTCGACCATAGACATCCAAAACCCGCATGCGGATGTCTGCACCCTTCTGCAGGATCGAGACACCAACCGTGCCATTTGCGATGGCATCGCGAATGTAGTCGCAGTCTTCGCCAGGAAGCATTCGGAGGATGAAGGCCTCGAGGATGACAGGGTCGACCTCTCGGTCTTCGAGTTCGGAGTCGTAGCCAACACCTTGTGGTCTTTTAGGGATCTTCCCCTTGGTTTTCAGCTTGATTCCCGGTGTGATCGTGCTGCTCTTCGCTGCCGACGGTCCATGTTTGGTAATAAGTTTTAAGAGTTGTGGTCCCTTGATCTTTGGTGGTGCCCGTGCGGTATCTGGGTCGGCGTTGGGTCGCTTGCGTTTCTTAGAAGATCCCCCTGGCGTTGGGTTATTTTCATCGGGTGTTGGAGGAATTGAGGAGGTTGCGCTGGGCGAAGGCTTCGGTTTGAAGTTGAGCTTGATCGATGGTGTTCGTGGAACCGCTTGCGCACGCAATGTTTCTGGATGAGCCTGAGTGCTGTTAGGCGGACTGCCTGCTTGGTTGAAGCTCAACTTCAGATTCAGCTTTGGGCGAGGTGGAGGGGGCTCCATGCTACTCAAGATTGGCTTCAGGAATTGCAACCACCGCCTTCTACCGTGGGATCAACGTATGAAACGGAAGTACTAGTACTTACCTCAATGTCCGTCTCCAATCGCTCCCTACCACGGACTCTTGGTTCTGCGGCCGAGGCTGCGCGATATTGTGGCGTTCTGACTTCACTAGCCACACTTATTCCTTGCCGCTCTCTGTCCGACGGCGCTTTATGCGACGTTGACTGAGGATTCTTTAGATATTGCTCTGCAATCGTATTTGCTTGCATCCAATTGACGGTTCCAGCCTGAATCCATCTCAATGTCGGGAGGCTTGCTGAGCCCAAAAATCTTTCACATGCATTTCGGCCTACTCGCAAAGTGATGAAACTGGACGACGTCGACGCTACTCTCACTTGTCGCGGCACTGTTCTGTGAATTTGTCCTCTGCGAGACATCCTGTCGATTTACAAGGTCCTACCAGAGGATAATTTCATACCGCCGAACTGTGATTTGCAAAGATGACAGCCTCAGACCTTCACAGCGCGCTCTTGCGCCCTGCAGTTCTGCAAGTCCTGAAGGCGATGGGATATAGTCTTACGAAACCAGCCGTTGTGGAAACACTCACAGATCTAGCCGCCAGGTACCTCTTTCTGCTGGCCGCAGAAACTGCACAGTATGCCCTGAGCAATCACGGCGATAATCAACCAACCGTACAGGATGTTCGCCTCGCTCTTGAGAAGGTTGGTGCGCTGGGACCACAAATGAGGGCGGCTGAAGAGGCTGCGAAAGGTCTTGAAATGGTGAACGGAGTGCTTGTGCCTTTCGAGGATCTTCGAGGTGTGCGAAATTTTGTCAAGTGGGCAGAGGGACCAATCCACAAGGACATTCGAAGGGTGGGCGGTTTGGAGGCTGGCGATGCTGATAATGTGAATGTTGCGGACCTGGCTGCGGGATTGGATGAGAACGAAGACTATGTTACAGGTGAAGTCAACCCACAGCTTTCACCTGCCTTCACTTTACTGACTGGAAATAGCAATCAAGAAAAAGCATAGCAAGACTGCAGAAGAATCACGTTTCCAAGGCACCATGCTTGGGAAAGACAGCGACCTCCAGCCCATCACAATTGCTGGGGGCTCAGTGAACAGCCTGGCGCAATGGAACTCGAGCAGAATGAGAGCTGCGACAGTCAGGCCCGCTGCATCGTCGCCGTCGAGCGCTATCAGCAGTGCACTCTCCACGCCTATCGATACCGCAACACCTGGACAAGGGTGAGCACCAACTGTAGCTATTCGTTTGAAGGCTGCATAAAAAGAAGAATGTATTCGAGTGGTCAAAGTTTCCGGTCGCAGCCTATTTATCCGGATAAAATGTCGAATCTGGGTTTGCCGTGCAAGTGTGAGAGGCTCCATGATCACGCCTACACCGGCCATGATACGTTCAGCATTAAATCTTTGTATGGACACCTTGCGCTGGACTGGATGGAGCCAAAATGCTGAAATTCAAAGCAACAAGACAATATGTCGCCAATCGATCACATTGGGAAGCTGCTTTCATGTGGAGGCAGAATAGGATTGTTCGAGGACACGCAAGATTGGGCTATGGTCGTGGGCGTGGTACTCTCGGTCGCGCATGACAGCTACTGCAGATGGCCAAGAGCCTGGCTTGAAGCCGAATGACAGCGGCCAGCACAACGATGCCTTCGACTCCCTCGGTATGCCGTCACGTTGTATAGTATCCACTAGCTTCTTATCGCAGATTGCAAATCGAAACTCGTTCTCAAGCCGGCAGATTTGCATTTCTGCTCAACGAATGCTTGGAGTTTCTTCCCAAGCTCAGCGCTGATTGTGAAATCGCACGCAAAAGCTGAGATAGGATGCACGATTCCAGGCTCAAAACTGGTGTCGCTGACTATAAACTCTACACTCCACGTGTCAACCATATCAATTAGTACTCAAAGCCAGGTGTTTCCGCTCTAGAAAATCGCCAGACAGTGAAGCACAGATCTGCCAAATCCGCTGACGTGTCATGTAACACAGTGTCTAAATGCTTATTTCAACGTTTGGCCTGGTTGCTAAATGGACGAATATCCTTCCTACTATCAGCAACCTGGACCGATTGACACGGTCTCGGCATACCGTACACTTTGATGCCTACACGCTGTATCTCGTGTCTCTGAAGTGATTGGCCTTTCCAGCGGGCGAAGCAGTCTCTATAGTTAGGGTCGTATATCACGTTACACTGGCAACCCGATCCGTTTCTGACGACTCCTTAATCACGGGCAAGTTGCCGCTATGATCATGTCGATGTCCTACTTATCGTCAGCCACAGGAATGCGCCCAACCGATAGATGCACATCTCTTACAAGAATCTAACTACTGGCTACATGCCATTGCAAATCTACAAACAGCAATGTCCTTGAATGTTTCTACCCCATCCCCATACTACCCGACCTACCCAGAAGGCAATCGACCATGTCAAAGACGCTCCAAATTCAGCTGGACACATTTCATATTTCCGTTTCCGCAATGCTCATCCTTTCAGATACGCGCATGTGCTCATGTATATCGAGATTGGCAGCGGCGGAGTCACTTAGTCACCTTACCCACAGCTAGAAGGCAGCATGCATCGCTCCCGGCGGCATTTGCTCGTCGCCCACCCTCATTGACCTTGCAAAATTCCAGACAAAGAGACTTCGGAAGCCTTTGCAATCCACCCACAGTGAGCGCTGTACCAATGCATTAAATCTTGACCTGAGCCGAATATGTTACCCAGCTCGCGGACGCCTGTACACTGTCTTGTTTCCTTTCGCGGGGTGCTGAAACTGGACACATGGCAAGGATGGTCTCTTTGGCCCGTTGAAGGTCCGACAATTGTCACTAAAGGGGATGAAGAAGAGAAGGATGGGGCAAGTACAAAAGGGAAAGGTCTTCATCTCTGCCTCCGAATTCCTGCTTCCAAGGTCTATACAGTTCAAGGGTGAGTAGGTGAGGTGGCATCAATCGTTCGTTTTTGTCTTCAATATGCTCGATCAACAGAAGTATTTCATTTTGGCTCTCAGCCTTGCAGGTCTTGCACATTCTCTACCAGGTAAGATGCCCGCAACAACGTAGCGATCCCTCTGTTGGACCCAGGCACCATATTTTCTCCTCTTTGCTTTCGCTAGCACGAGATGCTAACGAGGGTTAGGGCGTCAAACTTTAGCTGCTCGACATGAACCATCAATTGATGTTGCATCTTCTAGCATGACAGCTGCACCACAGGCTCCCGCGCCATTCAGGCCAAAGAACCAGATTCTGACAGGCACCTGCAACAGCGATGGCTGCGCGATATACGATGTCAGCTCATCACTGCTAACATCCATCCCTGCTGCTGTTCTTACGTCAAACCTCACTTCAAACCTCACATCAAGCACATCAGCGACATGTCGTGGTTCCGGATGTCTAAGTCACATCTCTTCTCTTACGACTGGCACGGGCGTCCTGGTGACACCTTCGGAAACATCAAGAGGGCCCTTCGCCAACAGCACAAACACCGACAAACCAACTCTTGGGCCCACAGCGACAACTACAGGAAGAGTTTCAGGCACTGGAATATCCTTGGGCGAGCCAAACAGCACCACGATTATCCGAAGCACCGTCACTCTTTCCGTCACCACGTTCACTCAGCCACACTGGAGCGTCTGGACAAATTTGCCCCAAGGTACTGGTGCTACAGGATTATCTGGCTTCTCAACTTCATCAACCGCTACTGGACCATTCACAAACGTTTCGTCGTCAGTCTCACCAAGCCTCATTAATACAACATTTGTCTCGGCTGGAAAGACCTTCACCACTAAAATCCCCGCTGTGGTTCGCTCATTTGTCTCAACAGCCACGTACACCTTTTCAGGTACCACAATTGAAATCCCTATACCAGATTCGTACACTGGTGTACTTCCCAAGATCTCTGCAGCTAAGAGCACCGTGCCCATCGTGACACCTGCTCCCACAGCGACGGGAAGTGATGACGCGACGCCCTCCAGTCGGTGCTTCACAACAACAAATTGGACCACCGAGGGCGATGAAACCGTCAGCGTATATCCAGCAGCTACCAACGTAGTATGCTGGAGCCTCACCTGCATCAATGGCGTCTGCTTAGACAACATCTCCAGCTACGAGCTGACGGCAGACACTCAAGCCACATCTTCATACGCATATGGTACGGACAATATCTCTGTCTTTCCAACAAGTTCTGGTTTTTCTGCCAAAGCTACCTCATCGTCCTGGCTATCAAGCAATGCCACACGCGACAACTGTGCCTACAGTATTTGCACTACGACCCCAACTGCCACAGACACAGACACACCAGCGAAATCAGCGAGTACAGATGTACAAGCCTTTGGCACATATACAATCCTAGCCACCAACTCGGACGGCGAAACATACACAGCTACCTATACCGGCTCATTGTCACCTGACTTCTCGTCTGCTAATCCAACCGCCATCGCTACAATCTCAGAATCCTATTCGTGGATCAACTGGTTCTCGACTTGGGAGACTAGCACAACTTCCACTCCGACTGTCAATCCGCGGCTAGCCACGGAGACTGATCCTAGCGAGACTGCCTACTTGTACGGCGGCCACACTCAGAGGAAGAGAGCTGAGATCAAGAACATCCGGCAGGCAGAGAAGCGGACGGGAAAGAAATGGCTTGGACTCGAGAAGAAGGCGGCCGAGATGGAGAGGATGCAAACTCAGACAGAATCTGTCGATGTCGTGGAGGGAGGGACCGGTTGCAAAGGGCTTGCTTGTTGGTTTCAGTTGTGAGCAGACCAAGTTTTGGGAAATGGGTAGTGGATCACGTTGCGTGATATTGTCTTGTGTTGCGGCGGCGGTTGGTGGCTGCCCTTTTGAATATGTAGAAGCGATTTACTTCAGTCTCTAAGGCATCGCTTATCGAAACATTGGTGAAATATTTACTTTGTGTGACTAATGTGATGCTGACAAACGCTGGTTATTTCCGTTCAACACACATAGGATTTTCTGATGTCTGCAGATGGTGGATTAATGTCGACCTGCGTCGTTCTTGGTCACGTACCTGTCAGATGTTTCTCCTTCTGACATGTGTCGCAAGCTCATAGCACCTACGCGTTAGATCCTCTTTCTTGGTAAGTCAGAGCACTCTTTTCAGAAGGCAAGCACGGCCACTTGCTGCATGACAAACGCTAAAGCCGGTCATGTGGGTTCCTGCTAGGCCGTTGCTTTGAGAAAAACATGCAGAGTCGCGACGATCTCGAAATTGCACGCAACTGTGTGACTCTCACTTTGTATTGTATGCATTCTGGTAGTGTTTACCGATGCGAAAACTGTCGACAGGTCATATTTCTTGCATAAACATCTGCTTCTTAATCGGCCCTTCATTGCAGATCTTCCACTCTTTCAGCGTCACGGTCAGCTCTGTTCGGGCATCTTCTACAATCGCGTCCATCTTAATATCGTTCCTGTCGTAGCCGAAGGGATCCTCAAGCTGTGACGCTATGGCCTCAATGCCGTAGAGCGTAAACATGACCAAAGAAACAATGGGTATCGACCACCAATTGCTCTCCTCCGCGATTGCAAGGGGAAGCACCATACCGAAAGCAGCGAGCACCTGCCGCTGATGAATCAAGATTGCAACAGGGAATGTGGTGTAGCGTATCGTTTCCATCTTTCCGTACGCGTCCATTAGCGTATTCACCTGCACCGTCAGCTGGCTTGATCCAGGAGCATGGAACCAGCCTCGGTCATGGCCGCGCTTGATGAAGCCTTCGATAAGCACGGTCAGTTCGATGGGTAATGCGAGGCCTTCCTCTTCGTGCCCCTTAAGCCCAAGCGGAAGCAACTGCGCATAGTCTGGGTTTAGTCGTGGCGTGATGGCACCAGAGACTCTGTCGACGTCCTGTCGCGTGATTGGAGCCCAGGCGGCACCCCATTCGGATCGCAGCGCGTTCTTGATTGAGCTTGGCATGGCGATGAGCACGCGAACGGTGCGTTCGATGTCTGCGCGCTCTGCATCGGTGAGGTCCATTCCGACATTGTAGGAACAGCAAAGAAACGAGCGAGTGAGGTTGCGGAGTGCGGTGATGATAGTCTGTAAGTTGTTTCGACCATCCCAAAATCGGGCGTAGGACGTCTGGTTGCGAAAGACGAGCATTAGACCCACGACGATGGAGAGTGATGGGACCTGATGAGATTCAGTAGAGTCCTTGAGGCATCATTGCGCTTACATACTATGGAGGCTGGTAGATGAGCCCGAATATCCAGGAAGACATGAAGACAGACGATCAGGAGCGTGAAAAGAGCATGGAGGATTACTGGAATGGCGATGTTGGCATGCACGGCGCCCTTGATGAACCGCAGCACAAGAGGCCATCTGGACCACGTCAACCATGATAACCTGAAGATGGACAGCTCGCTCACCTCCGTGGTTTCCTTCTCTGGATCGTGTTTTTGTTTGGGAAAGTTACCTGTCTTCTCCTATGAAGCTGGGCGATTCTATCACGAATACCGGCAGAGCTTTCGCTCGCAGTGTCGTCGTCAACATCATAATTAATACCATTAATGCCATTCACGTAATTTGTGTTGGAGGTTGCCATCTCCAGCTTTGCGATAAATTACCTTGTGACATATCTGTGCAGTGAGCTGAATAGACATGAATTCAGTACGTTGGTCTGTAACGTGGCGCGACAAGTCGGCAGGGCGGCGGCAACGAGTGGTCAAAACAATCAAAGCCATAAGCGCCGGCAAAATATGCCGATCAGGGGCAGTATTGCCCGGCAAAGTTGCCCCTGCAAACTGTTCTGAGATGGCACAATGTTGGACCGCGTCTTAGCTCCGTTGTCGCAAGCTGGTTCCGTTTTGAGCTAGAGTTTGGTCCTTCACTTTGGTCCTCTATCGATTTGTGACGGCAGGAGACCGGCAAGTTCAGACCATTCGACCGCTCCGATGCCAATTACAAAGCGAGAAAGCAGCGAGCATGATGATAACGTTTCGGGACGCTCGAGTACCCCTCTTCGAGATACAAAGATGTGACGCTACGAGCGCGTTCAGTGAGTACGAATATCGCGAACCAGCTCCCTCGTGTGAACGTTAAAGCCATAGTCGAGAAGGGGCAGACTCAAGACACGTGATAGACATGAACGACGTCTTCTGGCGACGTCAAGAAGCTGCTCATTATGAGCATCGAAACCTCTAGCTTCAGATCCTCGACTAGGCCAGATTCACCTCTACATGCCCAGTCTTGGCACAAGTTCTACAACAAGCAAAATACAATATCCACACGCCGCTCTGTATCTCGAGGGCCTGTCCGATAGAGTGCTGCGGAGCCCTCAGAGCATCGCAGCTTACTGAATGGACAGATTGTTCTTGTTGTGGTCTTTGCACGACGTTAGCGTACCGGTCAAATATTCGCCCGCGTCTAAAGGACGGACGATGATTGCGCCATGAGCATTACAATCATCTTGTAGGCATCGCTCAAACCAAGCGCTACAATTGTCAGCTACGGAGATCATTAAAAGATATATTTTGTCGTCTTCATGCCACCTTCAATAATACTCTTGAGCACCGTTGTTATTCCGCCATTCCAAAACCCCCGTGTCACCGCAACTATAGTGCTTGTTCAAGATGACCACGTCTCGAGCGGTCCCGGAAAACGACGGGCGGGATGCCGATGCGTCCCTCACTCAGTCTCTTCCAGAAGGTCAACACGTCTCCTCAAGTGACTCCTCCGTCAAATCAACACACGAAGATGCTACTCCCGAATTCAGGCCAAGCCGAAGGTTCTACCTCGCCTTCCTCGCTTTAGCAGTGCTCACGCTCATGGTAGCACTGGATGGCACCTCCCTTTCGGTCGCCCTACCAGTCGTGGCACAAGCACTCAAGGGCTCTGCACTCGAGGCATTCTGGTCCGGCACATCATTCCTCCTTGCGAGCACAGTATTTCAGCCTAGCTTCGCCCAGCTTTCTCATGTCTTGGGCCGCATACAGATGATCATGGTTGCCATCACGTTCTTCTTCGTTGGTGTTATGATGGCCGCCCTAGCGCAGAGCTTTACCCTACTCCTTGCTGGACGCACGTTGCAAGGTATCGGAGGCGGTGGCATTATCGCATTGACTGAGATCATGGTCACAGACCTGGTCCCTCTTCGCTATCGCGGTCAATGGGCGGGTATTATTGCAGCAATGTGGGCGATTGGAAGCGTAAGCTCCATCATTCTCCTCAAGAATCCACAACATCAACAACTAACTTCTCTTGTATAGGTCTCCGGCCCTGTAATAGGCGGTGCATTCGCTCAGGCTTCCTGGCGCTGGATCTTCTGGCTCAACCTGCCTTTCATCGGGTTGTCATACATCATGGTTCCCCTCTTCATTCGCCTGAATGCTCTCCCCGACAGTCTCGTAGCCAAACTCAAACGCGTCGACTGGACGGGCTCTACCTTGTTCGTCGCCAGTACAACCTCCTTCCTCGTTCCTATCACCTGGGGCGGCATCATGTACGACTGGACATCCTGGCGCACCCTTGTTCCCCTCATCCTTGGCATCGCTGGCCTCGCAGCGTTCATCGCCTACGAACGCTTCATGCCGTTGTCCTCGGAAAGACTGATACCTCTCTCGCTCTTCCACAACCGTACCATCAATTTCGGCTGGATATTCGCTACCTTCCACGGCATCATCCTCTGGTGCTTGCTCTACTACCAGCCCCTCTACTTCGAAGCCGTAAAGGGCTACAAACCCGTCATCGCTGGCGTCTCACTCTTCCCAGCCACATTTACCGTTGCCCCTCTCGCTATCATTGCCGGCTTCCTCATTACAAAGACAGGTCACTACAGGTGGAGTATCTGGTCCGGTTGGGCATTCAGCACACTCGGTCTCGGATTACTGATCCTCTGGGAGGTGGACAGTAGTATTCCGACTTGGCTGTTCACGCTGCTTGTGACTGGTATCGGTCTCGGCATCCTCTTCCCGAGTCTACTCTACCAAATCCAGGCTGCAGCGAAGGTAAAAGACGTGGCGTTTGCGGCCGCAATGTTCAGTTTCTTCCGAGCGCTGGGCCAGGCGGTGGGCGTTGCGATCGGTGGCGCGATCTTCCAGAACGAGATGCGACGGAATCTGCAGGATAACCCGAGGTTCGTGAGCTCTGCCGCTGCACTGGCAAAGGATGCCGCGGCGCTAGTGCAGATCATTCATAATGCGAGTCCGGAGGACCAGGTGGTGCTCAAGGCGGCCTATACGGATAGCTTGAGGACGATATACATCGTTCTGTGTGCGTTCGCTGGCGTTTGTCTGGTGCTATCAGCGGGGATTCAGAAGTATGATATCAATGTTGGGCTTGAGACTCAGCAAGGGTTGATGGCGGGGACTAGGAGAGAAGAGCCCGAAAAGACCTCGGTGTGATGTATGACTGTGACGAGCAGTCGAACTTGATCGAAGGGCACGACGGTTTCTTGTGGATCAGATAAACTTGGGATAATCACTTCTTATCGCTGATACAGATACTCCCGTAGACTAATGTAGGCAATAATTTAGACTAATATAGGTGTGTATGGGTAAAGTTACTGATCATTGCCCCATCTCCTCGATATCACGATACGTGATCAATGACTGCTTCTGCTCCTCATATACTCTTCCCAGCTTTCCGTTCCCTCCAAGCTCGGCTTCGCTTGGCAGCATGGCTTCCCCCGACAATGCCGCAGGCACATTCGACAAGCTGTACATGTGAGTCGCTACAAGCACAGCAACGATGCCCACAAGGAAAAGCGGCGTGATCTCAAAATCCCACAATAACGCCGTCGCGATGGTCGACAAGATGACCGAAATCGACGTCGCAAAGCCCTTCAGGATGTTATCGGCGTATGTGATCACCAGTGCCACCGTCAACCCTCCCATTGCCTGTAGAACGATTGCGCTGAAGACTACGGCGTTGTAGCCGTTCCAGAAGCCGGTTGTGCTGATTTGGCGGTTGTCGACGATGAAGACGCCGAAGGCTGCGAATGCAAGGCTTGAGAGGCTGAGTTGGAAGTTTCGAAGCCAGAATCGATGCATGGTGCTGATTTGCGTTGAGTCTGCCGGAGTAGGTTGGTTTGTCTGCTTGAGGATGGATTCGGTGTAGACGCCTGCGAAGCCGGATATGAGGCATGCTGCGCTGACTGCTGCTATGCCAATCACATGGTCTTGTTGATGGAGTAGATTGTTCTGCTTGAATGTGTTTGCTGATGGAACTGACGCGCATGCAACTCCAGCGGCGAGCAGTATGATGCTGCAACATTGGGTCATGGACAGCTTCTTGCCGAGGAAAATGACGGCGCAGACTGCGGTGGTGAGAATTTTGCCTTGGTACGCGACCTGGAAAGTGGCCGCATCGAGATTTGAGACCGCGACAAATTGGAGGTTGTTTTGAACTGTGTAAAGCACTGATGGAATCAGAAGTGCACTGAATGTTTTGACATTGCAGCGACCGAAAGCATGACGTGATTGAGACTTCACGGATATTGACACCGTTGGCTGAATTTCAAGAGCCGTGGAGATAGAGCAGTCGTTGATACGTCCTGTTTGCCCCTGAAAGATGCTCATGAAGAAGTATCCGATCAAGCTAATGACGCATTTGAGAGCCTCCGAGAGCAGTACTGCCGTAGACGTGTGATACCGCGGACCTGGTAAAATTCGTGAGTAACGCATTGTGAGTATAAGTGCCGAATTCTGGACAATGAGGAATGCCAGGCAGCCATATTGAAGTGCATCGCATTTTTTGGAGGTCATGGCGACGTCTCTGATCAAGCGTGCGGTAGACAGCAAACTCTGACCTTTGCCCATGCTGAGATACAAAGTAGTGATGAGTACATCAGAGGTGGCTCTGAGGAGTAACTTGCAAGCATTATTGCGAAACAGGATAGCTCATTCCAGAGTCTGCCGCGGTGTGATCGGATGGTCCAAGCAGATGTCCAGAACTCGCGCTTTGACCTGGGAAGATAGGGTGAGAAACGGAGGCGCTCAGACTCCGTTGACCACGGTTGCCTGCATCGAGTTGTGTGTGAAGTACCAGAGCTATAAATTTTGACCAGGCGAGTGTCTGCTCATACCGAGCCGATATTCAGGAAACAGGCTGGTATTTCAGATACTTGAAATCTCGGATATTCGCAACTAAGCAGCTATTGTACCTGGTTGGTAAATTTGTTGGAACTCCAAACAAGGGGTGCCACGATGTTCGTGCACGGAATGGGCCAGGGAAGGAATCCACTGGTCCTGTTGTAAGACCGAGGGTTCTGTCAATCTCTCGAGGTCAGACTTTTGCTTGCAAAGTCTCGACGGGCTGAAGAAGAATTTGTCCTTCAACAAAAGTTTGGTATACATCATCGCGCGATTCCTAACCTCGACATTTACTTAGTCGTTCGTTTGCCTTCTCCACCACGACTGTACTCGGCATTAGCCAACATGTCAGAGAAGCGCTCTTCGTTTCTTCCCCAGACGCTTCCAAGGATTAGTGTTCCTATTCGTCTCACTGTCTCGAGAGCTTTGGCCGCATTGTTCTTCATGATAGTAATACTGTCCGCTGGAATGTACCAATACCCAGAGTACACCCCTCAGATATACAACGAGCTGTTAGAAAAGGCGGCCGCAGAATGCACTCCAAAGCCTGTTCCTCAGACAACCAACCCTGGCTTCCTTCTTCTGCCGTTGGAAAAGGCGGAAAGTCTCTGCGCGGAGGTCGAGCTGAAGCCATACCCACAGAGAAATCGGCCACGGAAGGTCTATGACCTCTTTCTGGTAGGAACGGAGCTGGATTGGGCTGAGATACGTCTGAACGAATTGGCTCCTTACGTTGATTATTTTGTCATCGTGGAATCAACGCAGACTTTCACAAACCACACCAAGCCTTTGCACTTCAAGGAGAACTGGGATAAATTTTCGGAGCTCAAGTCGCAAATTATATATCACGTCCTCAACGACGAAGCAGCGCAATCCTTTGGCAATCCTTGGGACCGTGAACACTTCCAGCGTAACGCCCTTTTGAATCAAGTGTTTCCGAGTCTGCTTGGAGACACAGCTCCGGACAATGGCGATGTGCTACTGGTTTCGGACATCGACGAGATACCACGGCCAGAAACAATCGAGAAGCTGCGAAATTGTGACTTTCCGGAGCGAACAGGGTTGAGAAGCCGCTTTTATCTTTACTCTTTCCAGTGGCACAGAGACGAAGGCGACTGGGGTCATCCACAAGCTACATTTTGGCAAGGCGACAAAACGATTTGGCCAGAGTCGCTCCGCATGACCCAAACGTCACATTATCTGCACAATGCCTCGTGGCATTGCACTACCTGTTTTCGGACTGTTGCGGAGCTTGTAACTAAGATCGAGTCCTTCAGTCACCAAGAATGGAACAAACCCGAATTCAAAGATCCAGAGGCCGTTGTTCGTCGCGTGCGAAACGGCACTGACGTGTTCGAAAGGGGCTTCAAGTATGAGAAATTTGCGCAGGATCAGCTGGATGTTCCCAGATATCTCAGGCAGCACAAAGAGAGGTTTGCGTATCTGCTCGATCGAGATCCTCCAAATGCCAACTTTCTTGACTATTCTCAGACAGCCAGTGGGATAGCTTTGAATGGGTCGAACAGTGGAAAGGGATGACTCAAAATTCATAGGATGGGGATTACTAGTGAGTGTGCAAAGCAGTGTGAGTTGGAATTTGTACCTCGTTTGCCAAGAAAAGGAAAATCTGAATCGAGCTCGCGGCGTCTTAGGGTCTAAACCAACTCTTGTATTCTTCGAGGGCATCAGTGATGTAGCATGTTACCATTTTCTTCGTCTTGACGAAGTAAACGCCCTTTGAATAATAGCAATGAACAGTATAACCAAAGCGCCAAGATTTCTCGAAGTGGTACGCGAAATCATCCTGCATTGCTTCTGTCCATTGGCGACTACACTCCAGTAATTGTCGCGTTCTCGGCATTGCTTTCGGATGATTTTCCGTGCAACACGCGTGTTCGTACTTCGACTCCATCAGGTGGCGGCACCAGCTTGCGACATGGTGTCCATATGAGTGAAACTTGAGTATACTTACGTCTGCTCTAGTCTGCTGAGTTGCGAACATTTACGAGTAAGTTGGTAGTTCTTCTGTCCTAATCCCACACGTTGCCGCTTATCGAGGTTCCGGTTTCGAGAAACATGGTAGCAAATGCCGACGCGAGGTTAACGATCGAACTTGAAAAAGAACGACCAGCATTTTACCCAGGTGACCCTCTTCGAGGTACCATTCAACTGCATTTGCCTAAAGACTCACCTGTAGGCAGAGTCAGTGTGCGTGTAGTTGGATGCACCAAGTCGAAGATCAATCAGTCAAATGGCCAGTCAACATCCACTTTCCGAGGTAATGCAGAGCTGTTTCACCTAGAACAGACCTTACACGACGGCCACTACACCCACAAGAGTGGTGTGCTCAATTGGCATTTCGAATTTCAGATCCCAGATGTTAACGATTCATCTAACGTAGGCGCCAAATGGAATGCACGAGAAGGGTTTCTCGCCACTGTTGATGACTCGGAGTTGCATCCTCTGCCGCCTTCTTTCAAGTTCACACACTCCAAGGCCGGCAAAGCCTGGTATGCATCCATCACGTATGCAATTGAGGCAACATTCACTGAACCTGCAGACCACAAGGCCATAAAGGCCAAGGTTCAACGAGTTTCAAGAGCCGTCAGAATTCTGCCACGTCCGATACCAGACGCAATTGACGTAAATGATCCCCAGCAACGTCGTGGAACATTAGCAACGTTCACAATTAGGACTCTGAGACTATTACCAGAGCACGCTAACCAGTTGTCTGTCATGCAAAGGATGAAATCTATGTTTAACCCATCCACGCTTCCAAGATTTATGTTCGATGTTGATGTGTCATACCCTTCAATCATCCAGACGTACCACCCTCAATCTCTGCCGTTCGTTATATCAGCGTCCCCCAGGACAGAAGCTGCATCTACCACAATACAACCGAACATGCGAAGCTTCTATCGCTACCCTTCATTGAAAATCAAACATGCCAAGATCACTTTGCAAGCGAGCACAGACTGTCGCTGTCCATCAATATTGTTGGACACGTATGCAGGCGCAACACACGACATACTCCTGCTAGATCGGCATTTCAATGATATGTCTCTCGCGATGAGATCGCTTGCATGGGATCAAAAGAATAGGGTTGAAGAAGAGATCCCGACTTCCATCGATTTTGGCAAAGAATGCACCATTTTTATCACGAATGATCCGAGAGACGGCGGGGAGAAAAGCTCAAAGGCAGAAGGTTCCGAGAATGAAACCGTCGTCCAGACCTTTATCAGCCCCTCGTTCTCGACGTATAACATCTCGAGAAGGTATTATTTGAGCTGGAGCATTGATCTTGAATGTGCGGGTGAGAAGATTGCCCTCAAAGGTAGAAGCTCAGAGGAGATTACTGTGCTTGGACCAGCAGCGTCGGAAAGTGGAGAGCTCTTACCTGAAGATGCTTTTTGGCTAGTGGTGCCTAGAGGCAATGGCGACAGCGATGACGAGGAGTTTCAGAGGAGACTATCGAGCAGAGATACATTGCCTGCGTACAGCGAGATTTCGAGCACGGAGTCCAGAACCGTCGACCCTACCTTGGCAAGGAGATCAGAAAAGTAACCTAGATAGTAAGGTAGTTTAAATCTGTATTGTCACTGTGCACTATGTCCAGATGCGCTGACGATGGTGAAGCGATAACGATCCGGGGCTAAGTCAAGACTCAGTAACTCCATTAACCGCTACCTACCCAAAATTTCTAGCCTTGCTATGTCTCCTCCCAACACAACAAAACCCAACACTCCCCATTACTCCACCAATAAACCAAGCCACCATCTCCACCAGCGCAAAGCCCATCCCAATTCTCAAACCGTCGTTTCCGCCATCAAGCGACTCACCACCAAGAACACCTGCCGTTGCCGCCCAAAGGACAACGAGGATCCACTGGCCAACCAGTACGAGGATGATCCACCGTCTCTGTGATGGCGGTGACAGTGTGAGATAGCACAGGAGTGGTGAGGTAAAGAGCGTGACCAGGGAGATTATGATTGCGTAGACCTGCGCAACGAAGCGTCAGCCGGCATTGACGACGGAAGACTGCAGACAGCTGAACTTGGCTTACAGCGGCAGAGTGCTTGCCCGATGTAGCGTTGAAATTTGCGCCAACAAGGCCGATTATGATTATGGCGCCGAGGAATTGGATCGCATTGAGGACGATGGAGGGGATGCTGGACGGTGAGAATGCTCCCAAGCGGAATTTGTGGGTTAGTTTGTCCATTGTGGCCCGGAGATCGATTAGCAGCAAAAATTTGCGGTTGTGGAAGCTGAAGCAGCAAAGGGCAGTGTGCACTGTGATGCGGGAAATATCACGAGGATACTACCGGACGGCCAAGGGATACTGAAGTTCAACAACAGAGGACTGAAAGGTCATTACAGGTGAGTATGGGACTGCTGATGAGACTTGGAAACATGGGGTCCGTCGGAAAATCCGACTATGAAAATTGGTCGGCACTGCCCTCAATGCCCCACGCCGCTCCGATGCTGAAAACCAATGCTTTGTTGCCCCAATGCCGTTGACGTGTGCTATATGCAATGTCCACCTGTTGCGCGCATTTACAGACTAGGACACCGGAGCTTATTTTGGTGGAACATCAGGCATACGGGTAGGAGAGGCGCAACACGAGCGTAGGCTGGTGCTATGACCCAATTAAACCACGTCTTGGCTAGTTTTCAGGTCTTCGAGGCTCCGCAACCTGCTGAACACGCGTGTTGGGAGAATTCTTCACCCAATCATATTTGTTGTCAATCGGCAGATCCTTGGTGCTGCCTCGTCATCCAGAGTTCCATGCTCCGCAACGGCAGCCGTGCTATATGCCAAGGACATTTTATTGAAACGCGATAATTCTGTTGCCTGCTGTATGCAACTTGCTCTTGTAGAGACTCAGGAGCAACGCCGATGAAGGTCGGCTTCTCAACACGGAACTAGTGGAGGTAAGGGGTTCGAGATCACGTGTAAATATAGCCTCTCCTTATCTGAGGCCAAGGCCTCCGCTTCAGGGTGCACGTCCAAAGATATCAGTGGGATAAGACCTATAATAAAAGGTTGTGTTTGTAATAACTTGTCGACAAGTCCGCTGCAAGATCAAGAAGCTCGAAATGCTCTCTTGGAAACACTCGCAACGTTCTCGTTGTTCTACATCACGGCAAAATCCTCGCCGACAACTCCTTTGGGATGCAAATCATGGCAGTCAGATGGCAAGATAGCTATTACACACACATTCAATTATCCCAGCCTACAGCTTGATCGTCATATTTGCAGCGGGCACCATTGCGCACATTGTCCAGCTTTTTCGTTTTCGATGATGGTTCTTCATTCCGTTACTGATCGGCTCTATCTATAAGTGCCTGCCGCATATTGAGTAACAGCGCTGACAAACTAGGATTGACCTTCGGCTACTATGGCCGTGTCTAATCCTAGCGCGGTGTCGACGATTTCAGGCCGTATGTAATGCAATATCTACTTGTTCAAAAATCGCCTCTATTGTTTGCAGCAACGATGTACATGGCACCAGGTCGAATTGCGAAATGTCTGAACGCGCCACACCATTTTCTAGAGGCGAGAGCTCACTAATGAAGATCTTGTCATTCTCGACGTACTCTGGTTTTGTGTCATCATGGCTGGCGCGGTAATGAAGAGTAAAAGGAGGGCGCAGATTGGGGAGATTGGAGTAAATATCGGACCGCAGGTCTGATGTTACAAGTGGTGGCCACAGCGTCTTTTGCGATCGTGGCGGGGACCTTTCACTTGAGGTTGATACGAAGACCGACTGGAATGACCGACAGGGACATGGGATGGAGAACGTATTTGGTGGTGCTACGCGTTGGATGTCTGACAATCGTCGTTCGAAACATAGTGAGGACCGTGCAGGAGACCCAGGGTTTCTACGTGTATATCAACGGTCATGAGATCTTTCTCTATGTGTTCGACGTAAGCAAATGGCATTGTTGGTCTGGAATCTTGTGGTCCTATCCTGGCAAGCTGGTTCGAGCAGCGGAAGAAGCTGAGGAATCTGAATCAGACGACTTAATGCCGATGGCTCAGATGAGCCGTTCGTCGCAAGTTAGCTTGCGGGATGTGCACAAGGAATACTGAAGTCGGGGCCTGAAAGTCAGTTACAGAGAACTTATCTTCCATCGTACTTGGCATGCATGATCCGACAAGGGCAATCCTTTGTTCTTCCAATCTGATCAGCATGACGTACTGACTGCCTTCCTTGGGGATCGCAACCATGGCGTCCACTTCGGACCTAGCGATGACTCGATCACTTGAAACATGCATGCGCCAGCATTCCCAATCGCCCAACAAGACCGGCGACAGTGCAGGAGGGGAGCGTAATGTGCTAAAATTACGATCGCTTCCGGACGCCTCATTTCAAGCAGGTCTGTCAGTTCCAGAGGAACGTTCATTGGCCATGCGAATGCCCAAGAGATGGACCTGTTCAATTCGGGGCTGTCGAGAGCACACTGTACATTGTGGGCCCACTGCAATTTTTGAACAGAGTTCAAATATATGTTGGTGGTTTCGGAGGAATTTACAGATTCAAAAGAACAGATGAGGCGTCTAACAGAGTCGAACTCCGAAGTCTGTCTTTCGACATCCTCCTTGGCCTTCAGTTGGTCAGAGACCATCAGTATTGACTTGAGCTCTGTGTTTTGGAGATATTCCCACCATCCATGAAGCAATACGTTGACTCCACGCGAAATCCGTAAGCACTCCACGAAGTCGTCAAGGAAACGGTCGACATCGGTCGCGGCTGACAGGAAGCACGTGGTCATTCTGTGAGCACTAGTAATATTGCTGAAGAGGAACGCTGCGACGATTGATTCTGAATTAAGATTTGGCAATATTGCATTGAACTCAGACAAAGCCTGAGTGAGAAGATCGTCAGCGTGCTGTCGGTAGATTGATTCCTTGAGAGGACGCTTCAAGCCTAAATGTAGAGCGGCGTTCGCAAGGATTCCATGCATGAGGAAAGGAAACGCCAGTGCATGATTAAATGTTGTTGACCCGTAGATTCTGGCATGCTCTTCGTTGAAGGCATAGCTTCGGTGCGTTTCTGTCAGCCATTGCTGCAAGAGCTCCACATAAATCAGCTCGAACCACGGGTTTGGAAGGTTGAGTTGCACAGCTGGCAACGAAGATTGAGGCGGTATGGAAGATGACGCTGCAGAGGACTCAATCGAAGCAGAAGTAGTCGGTGTCATCGCCGCCTGTGCTCCGCGATCATCCTGATACGGGCATCGACGGCGTTGAGTGATACAATTTATACATGATGGGCGAGTCTCGTCGCATTTAATGTGTTTCCTCTTACAACTTGCACACCCATTTATAGATTTTTTGTGGCCACTACGTTTCGTCTTCGTCATCAAAATAGTTCCAGAACGAGGAGATGAGAATAATCACTGTCGCAAGGCAGAGTAATTCAACACAACAAGACTCGCGAGACGCCAATCAAGAAACTCGAGTTGGACGAGACGAGGCTCCACCAGGAAAGAAGAAATATTGTATCGTGCCAATGAACGACTTATCGAAAGCAGAAGGTCTTCCGACTCTCCAGCTGCGGAACGTTCAGCCCTTCAATGTCACGAGCAGAACGTGACATCTACTCGTTTCAAGGCGGGCCAAAACCTGCTTGGTGTCAGCCGTCCAGCTTGAAACTGGAGGAAGCAGGAGAGCAAAGTCAATGTTACGAGTGTTGAATTCGGGAGAACCTGGCGTAACCGTATCGGAAGTGACAAGATCTGTGGTAGCCATGAATAAGCGAATTGTGGTGCCAGTTTGTGGGACCTGACTCGCTTTCAGATGATGCGAGGATGGAAGCTACACGAATGCTTAGGAGCTGAATACCCGATAGTTTCGGTAATTAGAGGAGCCTATCGCTTGGTGAGTTTGTATGGTCAGAATCTTCCCGGCAGCGTGGCATGACATAGGCGACTCTGCTCCACTAAGCTATCCCTGAGCTTGAAAGTCTTGGGATTATCTGCAGATCCGGTTTAAGCTCTTGAACCGCGAACTGAACATGTCCCAGTCTAGGTCTACTTTGTCGTATTATGGGATTTTGAATGAGCTACCCAAGCCATTCATTTCTGCAAATTGACGGATCCCAGCAGAAGTCTGACGCTAACGGGACACTCCCGAATGCAAGGCGGCCTCTAAGCAGGGGTTCCTGCGGCGTCGCCCAGATGCATGCATGAAATAACAAAGACAAATCGGGCAGTTTCGATCGATCCCAGGCAATTTGGCCCGAACGGGGTTGTTTGTCGTGGTGAAGGAATCAGAAATTGGAAAGTCATAGAAAGGCCAAACATGGCGCGATAGCGAGGAGGACGTGCCGCTCGACATTCTACTCTGAACGCACGGCAACTATATCGATAATGTTTGTCCTGCCTATCAGTCGAGGTTTCCAGAACGAAAACGTGGACTGGCTAAGGGACTGAGCAGCTTTCAGTGTCTTCTTCGGATAGGGGACGATGACGCTTTATTACTATTGATCTTGCTGTCAGACAGAACTCTGCGCGTGCAGCGGGCCACGGACATGGCTCATCTGTCTTTTCCAACCAGCACCACTTGTTTGATCATTCATATGTCACGTCGATGTAGTGCTTGGTTCGCTGAATGCAATTCACTGGGACTGTGATGTACTACTAGTGAGGCAGGTTGGAGACGCAAATTCGCAGGATCGGCGATAAGCTGAAAGGTGAGTAGTCTAGATTTCATCATCGCAAAGTGGGCCTCTAGGAAACCCAGATCTTTTACTCGAAAGCCTCCGCTGTTTGATGGGTCTCAGGATCGAGTGGACAAACATGTAACCGCGCGTGACGAGTTGCACTTCCACTTCTGCATCCTCACACCTGGTTGCGCCTACCTCCCGTAAACAATTCCGTGCACACCACCTGACGGCCAATCCGATCGACAACTGCGCTTCATGATTCATTGCCCCGTGCCTCATAACAGGATTGCAAACAAGTGATCGCGACCACATTCAAATTTGTTCAGCATCGGCGTTACACACCGGCAGGGCCTGAGTTGCTAGAAAGCACGCGCATCTGTCTCACGAGTTTTCTCACCGCCGGTTGATTCGGCCAGCCATACAGCTGGAAACGCATGTCGCAGTAGAATTAGGTCCCCGCGTACCCCCTTTGTCTTGGCCGACGGATGCTTTCGATGCCACGTCGGCGTCGTCGCTGCTGAGAGAGCCTAAACAGAATGGTAGCGGAAGATGGGGAGCCTCTTGTTCACGTCTCCTCGTGGAGCTCGAAGGGCTCGTCCGACGAGACCGTGCGGGATACTCAAGAAACATACTCGTCGCCGAAGCGCCCGTCGTCGCGAATCCACAGCATTCCGCCGCCGAGACACGAGTCGTTTTCGTATGCGTCCTCTTCGATCAATCTGAAGCAACCGCAGCATGGCCACAAGCGAAGTGGCTCCGGCAACAGCACACAACTCGGTTTACAATCCACTCCAGATCCCGTCGAAGTCGCCTTGGCTGCTCTGCAGTTCATTCCGACGCCTCTCATTGTCCTCAACTCCTCGAAAACAATCGTGCTTGCGAATGAGGCCATTGGCAGGTTATTAGGCCTTGACGTCGGGGTAGAAGAGTCGCAAAGTGCCATAATCCAGAGTCTGAAAGGTCAGTCTCTGTCACAGATCGGCATTGACATGATCTCTGACGATGTACCCGTCTGGGTCAGCTGGGAAAAGTTTCTGGATAACCTTGCTTCTGACGCTGCGCGTGACTCGCCCGTCACCGCGAACGCTCATCAGCCCAATATTGCTTCCAGCGGCGAACTCACCTCAACTGGCAAGTCGAACCTAGACCCAAAAAGACAGGACAAGACTGTTCAAGAAAGAGGCCGGTCACCCATTCGGGAACGCGCCTCCCTTCGTGATACTGCCGTGGAAGTGGTCATATCTTCTTCGCATTTTCACCCAGCCTCACCACGCAACCACTCGCACCGTCACCACAAGCCCAAGTCTCCCGGATTTCAGGCCACTTGTAGAATGATCATTACCATTTGGAATTTGGACGGCCAGAGGTACTTCACCTTGACTTTTACTGCAAGCAACTTCCGTCGTCACGGTCACAAGCATAAACACCATGCCACCAATCACGTCGCCCCGAGAGCTACCTCCACCAATTCTGTCAAGTCAAATCACACTGCCCACTCGATAGGGACTCCCGCCTCGTCCACCTCGAGCTCAGTTGTTACCTCACCCTCGGAAAGCTCATTCAATGGCACCTCTTCCCTGCCCTACGGCGCTCCTCCGAAATGTTCCCTTGCAAACACCTTTACCGACTTTCAGAAAATCACCCGGATGAAAGACGCCATGCTCAATGCTATGCATATACCAGTGCTAGCCATGTGGAGAGACGAAAGCGTAGTGCTTCCGAACCAGGCTGCAAGGCGATTGCTAGCCGTCAATGCTGATCCTACTACCGACGACAGCTACGACTTCATGTCGCGCTTTAGTCCCTGGACTGCTGATTTCAGCAGAGAGCTGGAAGAGGACGAAAACCCCATCATCAAGCTTTGCCGTACCCAGCAGCCGTTTGCTCGCTGGCAGATTGGCTTGATCAATACAGCAACCGGCAAGAAGTCAACTTACGACGTGAGCGGCTATCCTGTCTTCGACGACAAGACGAACGAGTTCTTTGCCGGACTGGTAGCATTCAAGGATGTCACTGAGTACACCGAGAAGATCGCTAGTCAGACTGCGGAGAATGAGCAGCAATTCCAGCTGATCTGTGACACGATGCCGCAAATGCTGTGGACGACACGACCAGATGGTTTCCATGACTACTTCTCCCAGAGATGGTACGATTATACCGGGCTGAAGCCGGAAGAGTGTCGCGGCACTAATTGGGTGCTGCCTTTCCATCCAGATGATCTCGTGATTGCTGGCAAACGATGGATGCATTCACTGGAGACAGGCGACGAGTATCTTGTCGAGTATCGATGTCGACGGAAAGACGGCGTATGGCGCTGGATGCTGGGACGAGCGTTGCCCCTTAAAGACAAATCTGGAAAAATTGTGAAATGGTTTGGGACTTGCACTGACATTCAGGACGTCATCGATGCTCGTGACGTTAGCCAAAGAGGACGGCAACAGCTCATAGACGTCCTCAATCATGCCCAGATGACCATGTGGATTACTGATCGAGATGGTATCCTTACCTTCTTTGAAGGTGCGCACCGGGACTCCGTGAAAGGAGAAATCAAGCGTGATGTCGTTGGTAAGTTGGCTGCCGACGCCTTCGCGGAACAGATCGACCCTGGGGTCTTCAACACCTTGTTGGGCAACGTGCTGTCCGGCAAAGTACCAACAGAAATGTTCGAGCTCCAAGATCAGCACGGTCGATGGTTTAGAGTACGGCTGATGCCTCAACGTGGTAGGTCAGCACCAAGCGGTCCTCTCCACCAGGATGAAATTGTTGGTGTCATCGGCATGAGCATGGAAGTGACGCAAATGAAAGAGAAAGAGCAAGACAACGTTCGTTTAATCGCACAGGAAACCGCGGCAAAAGAAGCCAGCAAGATGAAAAGCAGCTTCCTAGCGAACATGTCCCACGAAATTCGGACGCCCATTGCGGGAGTGCTGGGCATGTCTGAACTCTTAATGGATACTGACCTAGACCAAGAGCAAAGCGAATTTGCACAGAACATTCAAAGATCTGCAAATTCCTTATTGACTGTCATAAACGATATCTTAGACTTTTCCAAGATTGAATCAGGCCGGCTGGATATTGAAGAAGTCCAGTTCAGTCTGACAGTGGTACTCAAGGATGTGGCTAAGATGCTTTCCTATGCTGCAGCCAGAAAGAATCTTCAATTCAGCAGCGACTTACAATTTGGTGATGCGGAAGAATTGCCGCTCCTAGGCGATCCCGGTCGTATAAGACAGATCCTGACCAATCTGCTTACCAACAGCATCAAATTCACGTCGCAGGGATACGTCAAATTGCGGGCGTCAATCATTGAGGAAACCGCAGATACTATGCTCGTCGAGTTCTCTGTCCAAGACACTGGCATCGGAATCGAGGAGGAGGTCAAGAAACGCCTCTTCCGGCCCTTCAGTCAGGCCGACTCAAGTACAGCAAGAAGATTCGGTGGCACTGGGCTTGGTCTTACGATATCGAAGAATCTAGTTGATTTAATGCATGGACAGATATGGCTGGAATCGACGCTCGACCAGGGCACTAATGCAACATTCAGAATACCATTCAAGAAGCCAGAATTTGTCAACGGCACTCATCCTCAGCTAGTCGAGATTGGTGCGCTGCCAGATCGATTGCAATCTGAATTGTCTCTTTCCGTCGATGATTGTAAACCAGATGGGAAGGGTCGTCGAATCTCACCACCGTTGCCGCACTCCCCTCATAGCCTCACCAGTGTCAAAGCCATGAGAGGAGACGATTCACTCATGGATACGTCACGGGACAAGTATTTCATCCTCGTCGTCGAAGACAATACCGTCAATCAGCAGATCGCTTTAAAATTCATCAAGGGCCTGAAGTTCTCTGCCGGGGCAGTCTGGAACGGTAAGGAAGCCTTGCAGTATTTGCTAAAGGCCACTAATATCAATCTTCCGCCTGAGGAAAGAGAACACTATCCCATTCCTTCTCTGATATTGATGGATTGTCAGATGCCTGTCTTGGATGGCTACCATGCAACACATCTCCTGCGTCACCATGCACCGTACACTGATATCGAGGCCATCAAACAGATCCCCATCGTGGCGATGACGGCTTCTGCGATACAAGGCGATCGTGAAAAGTGTGAAAAGGCTGGGATGGACGATTACTTGGCCAAGCCCGTCAAGAGAAGAGTGTTGGAACGGATGATACTGAAGTGGATCGCAAGAGACAAGCATGGTGAAAGTACAGTTCAGCACAAAATAGAGAAACCAACGCTCTCTAGGGCAGGGACAGATCACAGCTCGAACTGTGCTGATTTGGACACCATTGCCTCTGAAATCCTCGGCATAAGGACAGACGTGCATGCTCGACGAGCGTCCATGCACACGAGGCCGACACCAATGCCACGAGAGTCTAGCATGGCAATGACAGGCCAACAGAGGCGAACCAGTGTATCCAACATGATCCTTGCCAGTGAGATACCTGGTGCTGACAGTGAGGCCGAAAGAAACGCTCGACGAGCCGCGCAGGAGGAAAAAGCTGCCAATCTCCGGGATTTGAAGCTGTTAGCAGCAACAGAATCGGCACCTGATCAGCGCCAGCACCTGCAGCCCAGTCCTCTGGGCGCAACTGTCGAGAACGCATTTCCAGTCAATAGCAGTCCACTTCCAAGAAGCTACCCCACTCAAGGTAACAGCGACTCGGAGACCGGCGTCATGGCATTAACCGAGGAAAATGTAGAGAAGCTTAACATGAAACAGGCTAGCCCAGGAGTACCACACTACAAAGCTCACGGAGAAGAGGACTACTTCAATCAGTATGGCGTAGATGGCCACGGAGAACACGACCAACGACCAACATTAGTCGTCCCAATTATGGATATTCCCGGTCCGCCTCCAGATATTGCAAGTCCGGGTGGTGGTGTGAGGCTTGTGTCAGCGAAACATTTGCCTGACAGCACATTGTCGACTGCTGGTGCTTCGTCTTCGAACAAGTCAAAAGACGCGAACACGAGTCAGTCGTCGGGTTTGAAGAGCGTGCACACAGAGGTACCCGCGTTGTCAAGGCCGGGCATGTCATTGAAGACTAATGGGCGGAGCACGAGCGAACGATCAAGTAGCAATTTAACGCTGAAGTAAGGAGGCGTTGCTAGAATGTCTGGCGGTGAGCAGTCGGAGGGATCTTTGAAGAGATGAGAAAACCAATCTGCGGGTGGGCTTTCTGAATTGGTTTCTTTCAAGGACTCTCAAGAAACAGCAAGCACCGGCGTCCAGGACTTTTCGCATTTTTTCCAATTACATTGGGTATGCGCTGGGAGCGAACGTTCCACGACATAGAACGAGGATTATGAGTTTGGACGGCATAAATAGAGAAAAGCATGTCCAATAGACGAGAGATGAGACGCACCAGGCACACAGCCTATAACAAATACCTCACGTTAGGCAGTACCAACACACTTACAGCCTTTCCATCCCCCACACGATTGCACAGTTCCTTTGGCACTCACTCGTGAATGATTCCCAGGCCTTTGTGATCTGGAGTACCCCGTATTGCCCACGACAAGTAAGGAGGGACCAAAGAGGTAGGGCCGTCAGAGGACTACTCTACGGCGACACGTTGACGACATTGCAGCAGAAGCGCATTTGGCTGCAAGATGCGCCGTAGTAGAGTGACCACGGTCTGGCTCGCCCTAGCTGACGTTGTGTAACGCTGCACATGGGCTGGGAGAAGCCCTAGATGAAGTTTTCAGGAAAATGCTGGGGACACGTGTGTCGCTGCGTGAAGGTCAAAGAGCGGCGGCGAGTGAGAGGATCCGTCATCTATGACGATCTCAACCCCTGGTCAGACGGAATTAAATTCCATTACCTGCACAGTAGCAAGTCGTATATCATGAAATGATTTAACGTGTTTAATGCCTGCTCCTATAGGACTCGGAGAACCTGCAAGTCCGAAATATCTCACATTGTAGGAAGCCATGCTCCTCCTGATGCACAGCCACCTCGAAGGCTTCGCGATCTAATAGTATTTCACGGCATTCTATCTGCCTTCAACGCTTGAAGCCAGAATTTAGCCACTGAGTTTCTTCTTCATGTCACCAAAACGGCCTTTCACCCAATCGACAAGCTTTTCCCATATATTGCGATTGAGCTTGTTGCTGAGTTCTCTGAACTCGTACATCTCGCCCCAGCAGTCTCTGCCCCACTCGCAGCCAGCCATGTTGACCAAGAAATCGCGATCGAACTGGTTGTAGTGGAACCTTGGATCTTCGACTTGTTCTCCCATGGCGTTCTGTGATCCGCATGCTGCTAGTGGAAAGCTGTTTATCTTGCGCTGTTCGACAAATGCAACGTGCGTCCTGATATGTGGTTGCGCGGTGTAAATGTGTTCGAGTGCATCTTGCTCTTTGTGTTCCCATTCCATATGCTTTTGCTCGTACAAAACAGGATCCCACCAGATGTCCAATAATCGATCGGTCCAGGCCGAGCGGCGCACGAAGAAGGAGCCAAGGTTAAAGCCACCGCAGTCTTGGGTGATGACGAGATCAATCGAAGAGGTGAGGTTGTCGCCCGTGGGTGAGCGAGAGGCTGGGTCAAGGAATTCAGACTGAGGAGGATGTGTTATGTTGAGAGGGTTGTAGTGGTTGATGTCACGGTAGACGTTATCAGCGAGGTTATTGAAAAGGTGTTTCTGAAGGGATATCGAGGGTTCCATAATGAAGGTGTTGAGGTCTAGCCACCAGAACCTAGGCCGCTGTTAATATCTCTTGTCCTCATCTTGGATTATGTGCTTGTTACCATTCAGCTTTCGGATACTTGGCCATGCAATTCCTAATTATGTCGACCTTTTCCCAGCTTTCCCTCCATTCATGGGCATATCTCTTCTTCGTCATCATGTCCGCGATCTCGAGGTTGTAACCCCATCGCTCGGCGTATAGTCTCTTGTTCCTCACGCTGTCTCTTTCTATAGCCCACTCTCTGGGACCTTTCCAATCCATGACACCGCCTCCTTCATTAGCTGCTAGTATGATAACAAATTTACTGCCACCCCCCAGTCTAGAGTTGCTTCTGTATCGTCCTCGTACATCTAGAATGTCGTTAGCGATTTTTCTCCCAGTCTCAATGTCCACGGCTTGTACTCACTTGCTTGAGACATTGCCGTCGTCAAGACAGCCACAACGCCCAGTACTAAAAATACAAACTTGAACTTTCTCAAAAAGTTCCCCAAAAACGTTCTAACCGTGGCGAACTTGCCTTCCCCGCCGGCTAGATGCCACCTGCCTCGTCCCAATTTCTCTTGGTCTCTCCAATTTCTATCCCGCGGACTGAATGTATTGAAGGTGGGCAACACCTGCGACACCTGTCTCTTCGTCCGCTTGAAGAAGCCCTCATTTTTGGTTTGTATTCTTGGATATCCTCTTACAGCCTGACTCTTTGCCCTAGCCGCTGCCCATTGTGCATCATTGTCTCCAAGCCCGTTCATACTGTAAGGCTTACGACTGGGCGACCCGGCGAAATCATCTGTAAGGCCTCGAGATGTCCATCCTCCATTGGGCTTCGGTGAGGGCGATCGAGACAGGGACATGGGAGTTGAGGCTTGTGAGGGGAGAAGGGCTGGCGTTGCCGGTATGGCAGCCAGAGACTGACCGAACGCACTCGACGATAGTCCCGACGATGCCCCTGATTCTTGTCTCTTATGTTGTAAATGGAGATTCAGATCGGACGGGGTGAGAATGTTGTGAGTCGATGGTCTCCGTCGCGGACGATCGGGCGCTGTTGGGGTCGCCAGGGTTCGGTCTACCACTTGAGACCGATGAAAGCAGTATTGTCTGTTGCATCAGTCCAAATGGGCACAGTCGAGCCTCTGTTCTTGCGAGATGTTATCTCAGCTACGGGATGTCCCATACAACGGAATCCCAGCTGCCAAGTATTCCGTTACGGCTTCGGGGCAGGCGCCCTGAATCTGCGCTCCTTCCTTGTTACTAGTTGGGTACTAGGGGGCAGATGCGACCGGTCGCACACACAAGCGGTCACTTCGGGTCCTTCAGCACACCGTTGCGATGGTCCTGTGCAACGTAATACCAAGTGTACTACGACCCGGGATTTTTGAAATTGTCGTACGCGTGTATCTCACATGGGATTCGGAGAGATATTCTAAGGTTAATCTAGTTAGAATGGATTTGGACACCAGGTGTGACTTTGGCCGCCAGGCATGATTATCATGAAGCTAGTGGGACGAGTGTGATGTCCGATAGGGATTCCGTTGGGGCCGGATAGCTGGTGCTAAGGTCTGATTGGGAGGTTTCATGACGTCTCGGTCACCCAGATCAGCCGCTAAAGGTATTTCGCGGCGGAGTGTCATTTAAGTGGCCACTGCTCCTCAGACCCGCCACGAATCAACGCAGTGCGGCGAGTGCACAGGTCTTGGCTTCCCTAAAGCCAAGTTTGATCTCCCTGCGAGACAATACCCTTTTCCCTTCAAGCAATTTCCTATTACTGGAAACTGTGCACTGCTTGTGTTCTATGTGCACTGTGGTATTTCAAGATGCGTCGATATCTACAGGCATAGCAGTTTCGAGGGATTTCTTCAGAGCTTCGCAAACTGCCAGGGCTGCCAGGCCAGCTTCTCCACTACACTTGGGCTCATCCTTTCCTTTGACGACATTTATGAAATGAGCCAACTGAGCTTTGAATGGAGTTTCTATCCTGACTGAAAGTTGTTCCATACTCAAGTGTTCATGCCAACTCTTAGATCCGCTCTGATAAAACCACCTCGTCAAATCAGGTACACTTAACATGCCTTCAGTACCGAAAATGCGATAGAAGTCCTTGCCGACCTGAGGAATCAGCGGGTTTTCACCTGTTCCTGCCTCAAAATTGTGCGGTGAAATAGTGTTATCAGCCAGCAGAAAGGAGCCGACCGCACCCGACTTGAACCGCAATGTGATGGCGGCACCTTCCTCGGCCTCGAAGCCTCTTTGAGAGGGCATCTTCTCAGCATACACTCGCACGATTGGACCCATCAGCTCATGCAGCAGGTCAATTTCATGAATCATGTTGATCAGAATGACGCCGCCCGTCCTGCCCCTTCGCCATTCCGCAGGTGAGTCAAAGTACTCAGGCGGCTTGTAGGTTGTCCAGAGGCCATTGATTGCGATGACATCGCCCAGCTGACCAGACGAAACAACTTCCTTAGCAGCAACGATATACGAATTGAATCGTCTGTGGTGCCCAACGAGGACTTTCGCTCCCATCTCATCGGCCCGACGGACAAGAGTCTTACCGCTCTCTATATCGGTGCTGATTGGCTTCTCAACCAATATACTGACTCCTGCATTCACCAGTTCCAGGCCAATAGAGACATGCGTGTGATTCGGAGTGCAAATGATGGCCGCGTCTGGCTTGTGACGAGACCCCAGCAAATCCTGAATAGACTTATAGTAAGGAACGTTCAGCTTCGACGCAAGTGCCTCTCCCTGCGGCGCAGGGTCAACAATGGCGACCAGCTCTGCATCCAAGTCCTCAATCACAGTCTGAGCATGGCGTGGGCCGATCAAGCCAACCCCAATTATCGCGATTCTTACCAACGACGCCATACTGAAGAGTCGCGTGGAAGACTGTCCAGTTCATAGGCAATGTATTGAGTCAACATATGCAAGCATCATATATGCATCCTCTGCCAGGAGTAGTGAGATTCTGACCGTTCCGGCGTGAAGGGGTACCATCCCGAGGGCATCGGAAGCAAAACCTACCGGCTTGTAAGCGGGTAATCCAATAGCCGAGGACATCAAAGGAACGACAACCTTTGCACAGATTGAGGTCGACACATTATTCGGCTATCCAAAAACGTATCCAATGAGCATTTTGCATCCAAATTCGCGAAGTTCACTTCGTTACTCTGTAGCATTATGCACGCCTGAACACCAAACAAGCTTATTCGACGCACAAAGGCACGACAGTAACGTCAGCTGTGCACCCTTATCACGCACCCTTTCTTCGCACTCCTCAGAATCTGCTCCGCTGCCTTCTCTTCCTCCCTCACCCTCTCTCCAATCGCAATCCGCCCAAGCTTCTCAGCTAGCTCCTTGACCGTCCAAGCCCACGTAATCTCTTTTACTCCCTTCTCATGATACCCATGCTCGATCTCGCGCATAAAACGTTCCAGCACCCTTGCCTCGGACCCTCCTATCACAAACTCGAAGAGGCCGTCTTCGCCCATGGTGGCAGTTTCGTCGACCTCTATTTTCCATTGCTTCTCGACGAGTGACATGATGTCTGGTCGGATCTCGTCAGGATAGGAAGGTCCATGATAGCTCGATTTGAGGGATTTGCGATAGATGATGTGGAGTGTTCTGAAATGGGTGTTTGTGAAAGGGCCGGATGTGCTGAGCGGTCGAAAGGGGTCTCGTTTTGGGTCTGAGGGATACGATGGTGGGAGGAGATATGAGGGAAGTGTGCTTGGTTGCGCTTGTGGTGGGAGCTGATCCCGTAACGATGAGACTTGGCCAATGTAACCGTCGTGGTCTTCGCCCGCCGCATTTTGCGTTTCGGACATTCGGGGCTGGGTGCGATGTCGCGTTTCCAGTGGTGCAATCTCGACCGAAGAGTGTCGAGAGGTAGGCGCATAGCTTGAATTAGAGTGCTCGTCATCGTCGTCTGCCTTGATGAAGTCGTCCATCGAGCCGTCGAGGCTATGTAGACGACTAGCATGACGTCCTGCTGGATCATCATTGGAGTTTTGAGGTTTAGTTTGCACGGCAACATTGTCCTTCTTGAACCAACCGAACCAGCCTTGAACAGGTTGCTCTTGCTGTGGGAACTGAGGTTCGACTTCGAACGAAGCTTCTATTCCTTGCTGCTCTGGTCTGTTTGCAGACATACACGTTTCTTCAAGCGAGGATTCTTGTGTTGACCTTACACTCCGGGTACTTTCTTCCCATCGGTCGTTCACACACTTCGATTTCGAAGCCCATACAACCCTCCTAGCATTAGCTTCATTACTGTCACCGTAGTTGAGTGCCGCACTGAAACTAGCCCTGCCACCCTTCAAAGCTGATCGTGGCGTGCTTGATCTCTGCTTGGATGGGGACAACGATATGCGCTGTCTGTAGAGCTCGCCTGTGGTGTCGTCTGAGCGAGAAGCGCGAGTAAGATCATGCTCAGCATAATCTGCTCGACCTTCTTGCTTGGGCTGGACCTGTGGTGATGAACATAAATCCTGCTCAGGTACATCCTCTAGGTTAGTTTCATAGAGTCGAGTTGTGCCGAGTCCATGATCTTTTCGCTCCTCTTTTGATGAGTTCAGCTCGAGCTCAGCCTCCAGTTCGTTGGTTTCCTCCTCGATGATATCCTCTGCGTTTCGCCACTCGAGGACATCTCTCGCAGCATCAAAGTTCTCATCTTCTATGTCCTGGTCATCTTCATCGACTTCTCGTCTGGGACTCGAGCGTCGCAAAGGCTTTGGAGTCATCATGTCAATATCAAATTCACCACTCCTTCGTCGGTCGAAGTTCGGTATCTTTCTCGAAGCCTTTTCGGGATGCGCTATGATAGCTTCACCAAACCGTCCATTTGAAGAGTCTGAGCTGGGCTGCTTCCAGAACAAGCCGCTGAAACTCTCATCTGCCGTCAGCTGCGAGGTTTCCTTTTGTTGCCCAGTCCTCCAGGGGCTTGGAATGAGCTTTCTTCTTGGCCTATGAGAAGAAGTATCTTTTGCAGCTTCAATTTCCTTCGTGCTTTCTCTGGGACTAGAAGATGCTTGTCTCGCTTCGGCCAACCAAATGTCGCCAACGGTGTCGTCAACCTCTATACCAGAATCTTGCTCCTCATCGTCGCTCTTGATGACGACAACGTCAGCTCTCTTGGCTTGCTCAACGACTTCTTCGCGTTTCTTTTGCCATATTTTATCCCATTGAACTTGGCTACGAGGAAAAACTTCGTTGTCATTTGATGCTGTCGTGACTTTAGGCTCTTGCTTACGCTGCGGCTCTGCCCCAGTGAGGGTAGGTGAGTTATCCTTTACGGCGGTCTTTGCATCCCATATCTGATAGTCCTGCGGCGTCAGCGGCTTCGCGTGAGGCTGCTGCTCACGAAGTGGCCTCTTTGCCAACTCCTCGCCAAATCGTAATCCAGCTCTCAGCTCACGCCTTGTACCGCTCGAGAAGCCACCAAACAAAGATTCTTCTTCTGTGTCTCTGGCATGCTCGTCCTTTTCCGGAACGCAGAGAAGACCATGTCCAGGTGTTATTGCATCCTGCAAGGCCGACCCCGCTTGCAATGCCTGCTCAGAGTGTATCGGTGATCGCACTGTAGGGAATGAAGCTGGTGCTCGTGGGGGCGATGTCGGCTTTGGTGACGAGTGATGATTGTTTTCAACTGGCAGAGGGGTAACTAGTCGGTGACGTTGTATATTTGTGCTTGATGGCAGCTGTAGGTGACCAATTGAGTAGGACTTGTGTTTCGCACTGTTTGTTGCAGTTGGAGGTGACGATGGCAAGTCACTTGACATAGCTGAATCCTCATGTACCACTGCAAAAGAAGGAGCTTGCCCACCTGTTTGGCTCATCGAATTAGTGTCGTTGCTGGATATGCGCTGTTCGGTGTGTTCTAGTTTTTCAGACACTGCGGCGTGCTCTAGACTACACTTCATCTGCTTGACCGAAGGCAGGGATTCGAGGTCAATCATGGTAAAGCCTTCACTTTCCATGAGCGTGTCTAAGCCTCCTTCATGCTGCTCAACTGTTGCTTTTGGTTGCTGCTTGCAGTCATCAGAATGTCCATACTCAGAAGTGGTTGGCGAAGGAGTTGGGTAGCTCATGGCGCTGTTGACCGATACTTTCCTACCCTCGTCCACTCGGCCTTCATGCATATCGTTCAAGCGTTTCTGCCTCGTTGAGTTCGACCTTGATCTCGCGGCGACCTGGTTCAGGTCAAGCTGCCTCAGCTCTGGCGAGCCGTCTCCCAAGGACTGTCGTTCGGATTGATTCGCATCGGCAATACCTTCGTCCTCTCTGATTTCAAAGGCGCCAGATCGAGATTTGTGAGAAGGGGGAACTGAATTTTGCGTGGCCTGCGTTCTGCTTGATCTTCTCCTTCTAGGCGACTTAGGTTTCGTGCTCCATTCATCCTCGTCGTTATCATCGCCAAGCACCACGATGTCGAGGTCGGTGACACTTTGTCGTCTGCTTCGAGTAGATTTTGCAGGTGAGACACTTCTCCTAACGCTCTTCTTCTTTGAACTAGACGAATCTTTCGATGCTCTTGTTGACAAGCTCTCGTCCCGCAGAGGTACTTTCATTGTCCTTGTCACGGTCCGCGTCCGGCCATTTGGTGCTCCGTTCCCCGCGTCATCTTCTGGTTCTGCCTCAACAGTCACCTTGATACGCCAAGGGCTCAAACACTGTTCCGAAATCATTTTGGAAGGGGAGATGGGGACGTTGTTGTCGCTGCTCTTCTTCCGATGGCATGCGGCTGCGTTCGCTCTGCTATTCTTTGCTGTAACTGTAGCAAACGTAGCATTTTCTTCCGCAGACGACTCATTTAGCGGGTCAGGAGAACCTAGTGTTCGGTATTGCTCTCGGATTGGCGAAGATTGACGAACGTGGGAGGCCATGATTGTTATTCAGATACGGCCCTTTTGCACTGTTCCATTTGTTCAAGCCGTGCGTAGCTAACAATCAAAATACATCTTCATGAATCACGAATCTCGGGGAATTGTCGCAAATGCGCTTTGTCAAACCGGATCCCGAAAGGGCCCAGATATGCATCCAAAACAGGTCAGCCTGGTTATGCCGACTGGTGAGGGCAATGTTGTGGATGTAAACAACGCTTCTACCTGCACGGCAACATGTGTGGAGCCTTTATGCCTCAGGCTTCAAGTATCACATGACGTGAATCGGCCGGCTGACCTGCCAAACCTGCCAAACCTGCCACCGCCGCCTGTCATGCAGCGACCAAGGTCAAGTCGCATCCAGTCCAGGTTAACTGGCATGGCTGACACTGCACCTACCCCATCCAGCCATACACTCATGCACTCATTCCCTCATCTCGACCTTTTCTTTGCCTGACCTTTCGACTCTTTTGCATTGCTTTGTGTGGGAGAGTCACATTTCGCTTTGCGCGTATCACGGCCACGAGATCATCCCCTACGTAATCCTACCGCCCTCCCGACCTGCGATCCCCAGGTGTGAGACACGATACTTGTCGCTGACGCCCAAGATTGTCTTTTCAACGGTGTGCCTGTCAGCCGCAGCCACAAGTCTGACGGCCCCGAGGTCCTTGCATGTGTGTCGCAGCAATTGTCATCTACGCCTCAGATATTTAGGATATACCGCCTTGAACCTGGAACTCGTTCCTCGACGCCTCATCACGACCACAGCTTCTTTCTGTTTCCGCGACCAATATTCCCGTCCGGCCCGTCTCACACTCCCAACATTCGCAGCTTCGTCTGCATTTCGCAAGATTTTATGTGCAGCGACCTACAAAACCCTACTCATTTCGGAAGGCCGGGTCTCTGGGGAGTATGAGCGTGCTGCCCAGGAGATCTAAGGGCATGGGCATAGTCGAGCACAAGAGAAACAAATAAAGTACACATTACAGCCTATCACGATCAGGCGCAACCTCATCCACAATCTTCCGGTACTATGAATCACGATTATCCAAACGGCAATGCCATGGAACCATCTCAAGACACCTCCACGAACCGCCAATCTTCCGATAGCAGAGTAGGGCGCAAGAGATCTCAGGAGAAGGATGGCAAAGGCAGGAGTCGTTCAAGAACAAATTCAAACAAGGGTCATCGGACTTGCAGGAAATGCGGCGATGCATTGACTGGCCAATTTGTCCGAGCCCTCGGTGGGACATTCCATCTTGACTGTTTCAAATGTCGGGATTGCGGTCAGATTGTGGCTAGCAAGTTCTTTCCCGTAGATGAAGAGGATGGTTCGGGTCAGTTCCCGCTCTGCGAGACAGACTATTTCCGTCGTCTTGACTTGTTATGCTTCGAGTGCAAAGGCGCCCTTCGGGGTTCCTACATTACGGCCCTCGAGCGCAAGTATCACATTGAGCATTTCACCTGTTCCGTATGTCCAACGATATTCGGAGCCCAAGACAGCTACTACGAACATGACAGCAGAGTCTACTGCCACTACCACTACTCCACACAGTTTGCTCAGCGTTGCAACGGCTGTCAGACTGCTATCCTCAAACAGTTTGTTGAGATATTTCGAAATGGTCAGAATCAGCATTGGCACCCAGAGTGTTATATGATTCACAAGTTCTGGAATGTGCGACTAGCTCCAAATGGTCCCGCTGCTACCAGGCCAGACATCGGCCTACCTGTCACCGACGATCAGCGCGAGCTTGTAAAGGAGGATGAGGAGAAGATGGAAGAAAAGGTGTATCGCATCTGGAGTATACTCTCGACGTTCGAAGAGTCTTCTGCATCTTGCATCTCCGATATGCTACTTCACGTGAGCAATGGTGTCTATATCGACGGAATAATTGTTGCTCGCAAGTTCATTTGGCATGTCGACATCCTTTTTGGTGCAATAGACAGCCTGGCTGCGCTTGTCGCAGAGCATGGCCTCAAGGAGCTTGCCTATGGCAGAGAAGCAAAGCTGCTGTGTAAGAAAGTCGTTGCTTTCTTCACCTTGCTGTCCAGGACCCAAGAGACTGGCGTACGTAAGCTCGGTGTCACACAGGAACTTCTGTCTCTAGTCACCGGCCTTGCTCATTACCTCAAACTCCTTATTCGCATTGGATTACAAGGGGCTTTAAAGTTAGAGCGTGAGAGGAACACTACTGAGGGCCTCAATGCATTCCTCGACGAGCTTGCAGACCTGGAAACGATCAAGGAAAACGAGATGAAGTCTCTAGACCTGCATGAAAGCACTGCGGGCCTTGCGGACCAGGAGTCGGACTGCTGTGCTCTATGTAACGACCCAATTGACGATGAGTGTGTCATGATATATGGCAAGCGCTGGCACGTCAAACCACCTCATCTCAATTGCAGCACTTGCAAGCGCGATCTTACACATGATTTGGCCAGTGCTGTCTACAGTGAGCGGGAGGATAGGGTGTACTGCATCAATCACTCTTCTCGCGCTCAAGAGACGGTATCGGGCTTCTCATATGTCACCAAACTTCAGCAATACATCTTCCTACTCAAGGTTGCCCTTGCAAGACTGCTCGAAGTACTGAAGTCTGGTGGAACACTACCTCATACTTCAGAAGACCCCAACTTGACTCCCTACGATAATGCCGGAGGCCATCGACTCTCACCACGGACAGAGCGAGAGCGGAAGATGGGATCGCGGTCGAGATCTTACGCTGGCGAATCTCGGAATGCACAGCCGGAAGAATCGTCCCTACAGCAGACGGTGGGAGAAATGAAGAGACTACGCTCCACTAGAAATGAGAGAACTCTTTCGACCACTTTCCGAAAAGCTAGAGAGTCGCGCATTCTGGACGGGCCACAGGGCGTTCAGCCCGGCTCACCAGGCAGTGGCGATCTGGAAGGACGCTACAAAAACAAGTTCCAAATTGTCGACGATCGGTCCGCTGACTCCAGAAACAAGAACAGCTTAGTGTTCGGCTCGAATCAAGACGGGTTAACGCTTGATGACATTCCAAGAATTGTAGCTGCGGAGCAAGCCAAAGAGCAGCGTCCCAATGCGTCTCGATTCGCAGGTGAGAACCTCCTTGGTCATAACGAGCAACCAAAACTTATCACACCAAGCCAACGCCGGTCGACGGGTCACAATATCCTCCCGAACGAAGCCGCCACGTTGAGAACGAAACGATATTTCTCCGAACTCTCCGCTCTCGAATATCTGATCGTGCGCACAGTCGCCGTCATTACCATGCAGCCACTGCTCGAAGGCCACGGTTTCACCATGGAGGAATTGCTTAGTCTGATTGAAACTCGCAAGACAACCTTCTGGGGAAAAGTTAGCAAGGCTCTTAGGAATGAACCTAAAAACAAGAAGAAGGGAGTCTTCGGCATCCCGATCGAGACCCTTGTGGAAAGAGAAGGTGCTGAATCTACGAACGGCGTTGGTCCTGGGGCTCTCAGAGTGCCCGCGATCGTTGATGATGCTGTATCCGCTATGAGACAGATGGATATGTCGGTAGAGGGGGTTTTCCGAAAGAACGGCAACATCAAGCGCCTCAGGGAAGTAGCAGAAGCCATTGACAATAACCAAAACCCGGACCTAGGAAAAGAGAATGCCGTTCAAGTCGCAGCGCTGCTGAAGAAGTTCCTCCGAGATATGCCAGATCCTTTGATGACTTTCAAGCTTCACAAGCTTTGGATCACCTCTCAAAGGCTGCACAATGACGGCGACAAGATTAGACTACTTCACCTAGTATCCTGCTTGTTGCCTAAGTGCAACAGAGATACGATGGAAATCCTATTCGCTTTCTTGAAGTGGGCTGCATCATTTTCACAGGTAGATGAAGAATCTGGCAGCAAGATGGACGTCCACAACCTGGCAACAGTCATGGCACCGAATATCCTGTACGCGGCTCCGCCGAAACAAGGTGGCAAAGGAGCTCAAATTCCGCAAGTCGACGAAAGTTTCTTGGCTATTGAGGCTGTTAATCTGCTGATAAAGTACAACGAAATGTTCTGCGAGGTATGTCATGTCTCTAATCTTTGAGTGACTTCCCAATGCTAACATGCGACAGGTTCCTGAAGACTTGCAATCGATATTGACGGACAGTGCTCTTCATACAGCCTCCGCTGACATGAGCACGAAGGAGATTCTTGCACGATATGGTCACATCGTACAAGGCCACGTGCAACCACAGAGGGTCGGACCGCCTGATGCACCTGGGCACGCGGCCTCAAACTCAAAGTCAAATGGTATGGCGACTCGCATAGATGTAGACGCCAACCAGACGACGGCTCTCCAGAAACAGAGCTCAGCACGACCAATGCAGAATCAGATGCAGCAGAATAATTCTGCCCACGACCTAGGTGCGCCCAAGGCGCCGTATACACAGGATCGTGCAGGCAGCCAGAGCAGTCATGAGGACTATAGTCCTGCTAATTATCGATCGAGCTACCAAGCAAAGGCCGGCGTACCAGGTATGGCCTCTTAGTGGTACACTTGCTCTATTGGGAGCCTGTTCGGAACAGCAGGCTTTCCATAAAAGGCCAACACTACTGGAAGAACGCTCGAGCTTGTCCATTTCACGACGTTACGATTAACGACCTTTCAGCAACGCAAGCGGTCTTTCTTCGGTGATGCAGAATGGCTGTTCAAGTTGAGTTCTTCGTGCTCCGTTTCACGTTTCGGAGCTTTCAGGAATCACAGACACTTTCTGCGCTGTTAAGCTATGCGATATTACTTTGCAGAACCCTTTGGAAGCAAACCCTGTCGTGTTGTCTCCAATCGTCCAAGATGACCGCTTCCAGCTCAATTGAGTGTTTATTCTAAATTGTCGGGCGGAGGCTACATTAGCCCTCAAGCCGCATTGCTTACGGCGTAGTTCACTTCTCTGCAGACAGATACCCACATATACATTTCCTGCGAATTGCTCATGCGTCCATTCCACTATTTGGTGTACCGGCGAGTACAAAGCAATCATTCTCTGTGATGTTCAGCAAGGACATCTGGCGCTTAGGAACATTTCACATCATCGACAAAGAGCACATCAAATATCGATGTTGCTGCGAGCCCGAGTCAGTCCGAGCAGCCAAGGCTTGCGAATGGCCGGACGAAGTGAATTTACTGCATTCGAAAGCAGATATGCGTTGGTACCTTGGAGATAATAGCATAAGCCCTGGCTGGATAAGCGACTATACGGGAGCGCAGTTTAGTGTGGGTGAAGGAGGTGGGACAGAACCCCAAGTCAATAGGTCTGTCCAAAGGTATAGGTACTGTTAGTGTTTAGGAAAATCAAGCCTAAGCTGCCAAGCAGCAGGCTTGAGAACGAGAGAGCCTCCGGGTGTAGCCCATCAAAGATTGGAGCATTCGGTGGCGAATTCAATTCATATCTAGATGTCAAAAGCAGTCTTCGCTAGGTGCTATTTGCCTCTTTTCAGCATGGCGTCATCTGGTATCAAAGTCAGAGATGAACACGTGCCCTCAATTACGCGTCAGTACTCTAGTCAAAGTCCTTTCCAGCGCCTCCATGGCCTCGTCCGCAATCTGATAGTGGATTACGACCCGTCCGCTCTTCAGACTAATACCCTCCTCCCTCGCGATGTTCTCTAGCTGGGCACTGTCCACGCCCGAACTCTCCAAATCCAACCATACCATGTTCGTTTCAACGGGCCAAGTCAGCTTTCCGCCCTTGGCTTCCCACAGCTTGCCTACCCGCCGCGCCCTCGCGTGGCAGTCTCGCAACTTGCCACCCTCACCATTCGGGCCATGTCCAAAGCCTTCCTCAACCGCAACACGTGCCGCCGCCGCAATGATGCCGCTCTGCCTTGTGCCACCGCCCATCATCTTCCGGATGCGCTTACATTGCGTGATGAACTTTTTGTTGCCGACTAGCATGCTGCCGACTGGGGCGCCTAGGCCCTTACTGAAGCAGAGGGACACGCTGTCGAAGAGGGGCCCGTAGTCTGCTAGGGAGCCGGCGCCCGACGCGACTGCCTCCCAGATCCGGGCGCCGTCGAGGTGGAGCGCAATGCCGTTCTCGCGGCAGAATTGCGAGATGCGCTTGGCTTCGGAGAGGGGCATCACCATGCCGTTTAGGGTGTTCTCGAGTGATATGACGCGCGTCGGTGCGGTGTGGGGGTCGTCAGAGATCACGGCGTGTTTCTGGATGTCTTCGAGGGTTAGGTGGTGGTCATTGCTGGGTCGCACGGTGATGAGGCCGGCGCCGGAGAGCGTGGATATGCCGCCTGCCTCGTAGTTTGCGATGTGGGAGCGTGCGTCGCAGAGGACGGTGTGCGGGGGGTATGTCAGGTGCGAGCGGATGGCGACTTGGTTGCCCATCGTGCCGGACATGACGAGGAGGCCGGATTCATGATTAGTTAATGATGCGATGTGAGATTCCAGGTTCTGGGTTGTTGGGTCGCCGGTGTAGACATCGTCCATTAGCGTACACTGGGATATTGCTAGGAGCATGGACAGAGTTGGAGTCGTGATTGTGTCGCTGTGGAAATCATAGGCGTTGCGGCCTGGTTGGTGCCATTCTGAGGACGTAGGGTGGGTTTCCGGTGTTATTGTTAGATGGTCGCCGAGTCTGGGAGGGGTTTCATGGTTGCCGTTGGTATTCGTGCTGCGGAGGTAGGGGTCTTGGGATGCTGACGGTGCCATGCCGGGTGAAGAAGAGTGATATGATGCGACAAATGTGTACTCTGGCGACGGTCGGACTCTGTTCCGACGTCGAACTAGTTGAAGTCGGAAAGTCGTTCCTTGGGTTGATCGAAGCAGTCTAGAGCGGGCACAATTCATCTATCAGATATACGCCAATGTGATGCAGGCGTTCTGTCTTTACGAAGTGTCTCGTGTTTTCCGTCGAAATTTAACCGTGATTTATGTAATTGTCGATAAAAATTCCATGGCTTCACTGCAGGCACTAAAATCACAAGGCGTCTTTCCTCGGTTGTTGCTCCACCAATCAAAAGTGTGGGGGGATAGGGCGCATAGCAGATCCACCTATTACATTCCTGGCCTAGCGTGACATCTATCGCGCGTCGCTCTTAACGCGTTCAGAACCTCCGCGCACTTCGGCGGAGGGGCAGGAGAGCACTTTTCATCAAGTCTCGCAGCTTCTGTCTTGCTGCGTGAACATCAATATGAAACGTCGCGAACATTGAACGCCTCGAAGGCACTCTGATACCAGCAGGGTCGACCGCCATGGTGTCACCACCAAGCGCGAACCTCTACTGCGCTCAGTGCGATTCGCAGATCGGCATCTTCGAGAACGAGTGGGAGCATCTAACTTCATCATATGCGAAACCAAAAGAGAAAGGTATAAGCTTTGGCACAGAAGTTGGAGAGAAGACACAGGTCGTGCCGAATGGACTAGCACAAAAGACGGCAGAAGGCTGTCTGATGTCTGAAGTTTCCTGCAAAAAATGCTCAACAACGGTGGCTCAGTACTGCAAGAGTGCACCAAATGCAAGCAAGGAGTATTTGGTCAATCAGCAATTCTACAAGCTTTCCAGAGTCTATCTGAAGGATGCCCAGACCTCAGAAAGAGCAGAGCCTCATTTCGTGGACGACGAGTCAGTTTCCAGTCAAGCTAGAACTGTCAGTGTCCGGTCAAGCATTGCGCCGCCGCCGCCACCACCACCACCACCGAGGCGAAGGTTGCCTTCATTCAATGGCAACTGTCAGACACCAAGCTTTCGACAGTCCTACCCACCACCAAGGCCTCAGGCATACGCTGCTTCTCCCGCGGAACCGACACAGATGTCTCCGATGATGCAATCTGACCAGCAGATCATGCCTCGACAAAGCGCACCTCCGCATTCGCACCAGCAGCCGCCGCCACAGCCACAGCCTGTCCCTTATAGCCAACATCAGCCAACGGACTGTCACACTCTTCCTCCGGGTCACTTTCAACCGATGTCCGCTGGCGGTGTAGAGATGCTACCACGGGAAGTCATGGAACAAGGCACGGCATTTGCCGAGTGCTTTCATCGTGTTGCAGCCGCTGAGAGTCGGATATCAAATGAAGCCCACCGTACAACCAGTGTCGAGTCGCGCGTCTTTGGCACGGAACACAAAATGAACAGGCACGAGAATGCTCTGAACCAGATACGGAAAGGCCTCGAGAAGCTACAAAATGAGCGGGAAAAGAGTGTAGTGGAGTGCAGCAAGCATCGCGACATTATCCAGCAACAGCAGTCCAAAATTGAGGAGCAACAAGCACAGCTGATGAGTGCTTGCGAGAAGCTAGAATCACTGCAGAATAGCATGGGTGAACTCAAAGCTAGCATAGCAGAGATCAGGTCAAAATCGCTCATACAAAATGCTCCACGTCCAGACACGCGCGACTTCCTGGAGAACCTCGAAGTCATGGTGCGAGCTATGAGAGATGCTCGATACAACAATCAGCAATTAAAGGCTCTTCAGGATGAAAATAAAGTTATGAAAGCGCGCTTGAAGTCAGTTGCTTCTGCTATGGGCGCATCTAGCCCGGCACGCAAGGATGGGTCGAAAGACGAGGAATCCAGCCAGGACTTTGAAGATCTTCAGGTCCTGGGCAAACGCAAGAGAGACGCCGCTGCAAGCGACCAGCACCCCCAAAAGGTCTTCCACCCACTTATTGGTTCAAGGAGATCCTCGCATGAGACTATACCGTTCTTGCCGACTCCAGACTCAATGCAGCACGAAAGTCAACCTTCGACAGCAGCGCAGCAGCCGATGAGAGAGGATGCAGAATTGGACATGCGGAAAGACCGCCAGGATTCGCCTGTATCAAGCCCGCCAATGCAGAAGGATCATGATTTTGCAGCGAGTAGAGACTCGGCTGATCTTGCGGAGCAGCAGTCGGAAGTTGGACTTGCATCGAAAGACATGGAGTACGATGAAGACGGAGATGGCGGTGGTGCTCAAGAGTCTGTTCAGGAAATTCACAGCTCGACTCTCACATCAAGACCACAGTCTGGGACTAACGTTCGTCAAGCGAAAGACAACGACGAAGCACCATCATCTGCTCCACAAAATGCCCAGCTTGGGATAATAACCCGAGGCACCCCTGGACCAAGCCATGCGCTAAACACTGGGTCACACCCTCATCAATATGCTAGCTCTTCATGGTTCAGCACACCAGCACCGTCTCCAGCCCACTATCGTCCGAACTTTGCTATCCATGGTTCAACAATGCACTTTGTGAGCGGACCGAGAGCGATGCCGACATATTTTGGCGCAACGATCTTTCCGCGTTCCCAAACTTTCCAACCTGCATCTGCGAACGTCAATACACCTGACCCAGGCGACACTGATACTTTCTCCGGCGCAATCAGCCGAGGGCAACGTCTAGAAGAAATTATTCAACGACCTATGCGAGCCTCATCTGGCGCCAATTCAGCACAGCCGCAGCCAGCAAACTCGTTTCCCGCCCGAACAGTTTCTGCAGCCCCTAAGGCAAGAACATCAATCCTGCACCCAAGACAAGGTTCTGCTCTGAGCAAGGTGACACCACTGGATGCCCAAACGCCAGAGCGACCTGCAGATGTAGATTGTTTTGAGCATACCAAAGCCATTGATTTCAGTGACGAAGAGAACTCTGGACTTGGAGATTGGTCGACTCGTGCCATGCAAGACGCTCAACCAGCCTCTGCTACACCTTTAGGCGAGCCTCTGCCGCGGCCTACAGAGGGTACCCTTGTCAGCCGGACTGTTCGAGGTCTGACGCTGGAACCGCTCATACGTCCAGTCATTAATGAGCCACCGCCAAGACCCATAAACAAGTCCGATGCTTCCAGAAAGAGCGCAGGGAGCCGGTCGGCATCCATAATGCCAGAATTCGTCACCGCCATCCAGAATCTCAATGGGAGTGCAGCTCGGCATGCCGCAACACCGAGCGTTGTACCCTCACCACGTCACTCAGCTGCAACCACCCTCGCGGATAAAGCACAGACCGATCATTTGAGAAAGAGCCGCAAAAGTGAACCCGTAAGTCGAGTCTCAGCCGACATATTGAAGTCAGCAGCCTCTATTTCTACAGAGCGATCTGATCAGGTGGCTCAGAAGGATAAGTCCGCCCAAGCCGGCAACAGGAAGGAAGTTGACGGTAAGCAAGCAGTTGGTGACAACACCAAGTCTACGGTCTCCAAGGGACGACCGAGGAAAACTGGACGTACTTCGGACATTCAGGCAAAAGAAGCAGCATCGACCCGATTTCCCGAAAATGATGATGACTGCGCTGTATGCAAAGACGGGGGCAACGTGCTCTGCTGTGACGGCTGTCCCAAAGTGTATCACCGTAAATGCCTTAAGCCGCCAATGCCTTCGAGGGAGAAAGTGACTGAGGAGTGGTTTTGTCCAACATGTCAAGACAGGTTGCGAAAGCAGAAGACAGCAGAAGCTACTGCTCTCAAATCACAACTAAGTGAGCAGGTCTTTCTTGAGCGGAACAGACTAGCTCAGGAAGCGATGGATAGCGAAGAAGCTGCTGAAAGGAAGCGAAGATGAATGGACGCTCGCGTGTAGACCGAAAGTCGAAAGTGACTGTGTTTTCAAGCCATACGCGGCTACAACACCTTCAGTATGTACAGCTGTTGTATGTTCAAGAAATCATTGAGCTTTCCACGAAGAACTGCAAGATGATCAAGTGAAGTAATGATATGAATGACATGGTCCATTCAATCCTTTGGCGAGTCCCGTAGACCAGAGCTCACCGCCTTCAGCCACCCGTTCCGAAATCCCCGAGCCGCTGAGCTAGGCGGGGACCCGGGCGCGGCGCGCTTGGAATGAGGTGCAAAGCACCCAAGCTGCATAAGTCAGGCACGCGAACATGGTACGCCCACCTAAACCTTATCGATGATAGGCTAACAAGTGCCTGAGGGCTCTTTGGTGGCTAGCTGTTTCAGCCTGTAGGACCCAACTGCGATGTCAAAACATTTCTTTCGAGTTTAGTTCTGTAGATGATTGCTGCTGCTTTGCTGCTCGATATCACAATTGTACTAATTGGACTTGAGGCACGAGTAGGCATGACACAGTTCATCGTCTTGTGTGAGGGTATATCAATGCTAAAGCTTTTGTACAACCACGTGGTTAGTCGGTTTCTTTCCAGAATCTATCAAATTGTCTCGGTTGCTGATTGGCAGTCTCAGGTGGCACAAAAGTTCTGACATTTGGCCGTAAGTGCTTTTATCTTCACGAGGAGTGATTTCAAAATCTATGCTTTGCACTGCTCGGTTTTACTCTGCGCCCCTCGAAACGATAAGGTTTATGACGCCGGAGCTGCTGATCAGGTAACAAATGAAGTGGCTGTCGCGCTGCTGAATCGTGGCCGCGATCCTGCCGTAAATGTTACACCTAAGAGACGATTGCGTTTCGATGATCAACAAGACCTTGTCACAAAAGCATCACTATTTGGACAATACCACAGAGGAGATCATGATCCAGGCGCGCTCTTTTGAACGAAGAAAATGCGCTTACCACGATAGCTGCCTGCGTTGCGAATAGCAACCACCCGATCTACCCAAAAATTCCGCAATCCATATCATTGCTGCTTGTAGTTTCACCGCTGAAAGCTGCTAACGTCGTGCTTCATAGACAGAGCTGTTCCCAAACCAAGGCTGGCATCGAGATGGAATGTTGGTGCGTCGGATGGCATTGACTTAACAAGGAAGCAGAAGAGCAGGAATCTTTGCGAACGGCGCATCCAAAAGAGCTCAGAAACTGCCACAATTCGAAAGCATACATCGCCTGAGCACTCCAACACCTGTCCGTTAATCGAGGGCGGCTGTCTCATCTTCGACGATGGCCAGTCAACCTACACAGCAGGCTACTCAGCCTTACGCAGATCCTCGGCGGCAAGCTCGGACTCTCAGTGAAATGTCAGATAATGATGTCGCAGACATCATCTGCGTCCTGCATGCAAACTCGCCCATGGCTGCGAAGGCTGTTCGAGCTACTATGCTTGCCGCGCCTGAACATATCCTGCAAAATGATGATCTTGATGGAGTGACAGAAGAGGATCTTGGACTCCATCCAGACATTGAGAAGAGGACTAGAGAGATTGCGCTCCGGATGACTTCGACTGTGAAGCTACCGAAAGAAGGCTTCAGATTTGGCAGAAATCCGGACGGATGTGACATACTCTTGACGGAGAACGCTCGAGATAAACTGGTCAGTAATGTTCATTTCAAAATCTACGTCCACGAACAGGGTAGCTTGATGATTCAGGATTGCTCTACGAATGGTACCATCGTTGACGACGATATCTTGAGATCCAAGGACAGAAGTGGTCGGCCCTTAGCAAAACCTGGTAAACGAGTGCTTCGAAATGGCTCTATCATTACAGTGCTCGTTGGTCCAGATCGCGACGAAATAAAGCTCATGGTACGCATACCAAATCGAACCGACTACGAAGAACTATATGAGGAAAAGTTGAGACGGTATCTAGCAGTAAGGGGCATCAAGCCAAATTTTGCTTCTGTGCGCGAAACCTCTTTCGGCAACCATTGGAATGGTGGATCAACGTACAATTTCACTGGTCTTCTTGGGAAAGGTGCGTTCGCCACTGTCTACCGTGTCCAGACAAAGAGTGAAGGCACGGTCTATGCAGCGAAAGAGATAGATAAGCGGCGTTTCGTCAAGAACGGTATCTTGGATGTCAAGTTTGACAACGAGCTGCAGATCATGAGGAAGCTCAAGCACCCTAATATAGTCGATTATATTGACTGCCAATCCTATGAAAGCTGGATTTACATTATTATGGAATACATACCTTACGGGGAATTGTCAAAAGAGCTTCAGTCAAGAGGTCGCTTACCTGAATACGAGGTTCAACAGATAACAAAGCAGACGCTCCGTGCTTTAGACTATCTGCATAGGCAAGGCATCACACACCGCGACATCAAGCCAGACAACATTCTGATAGCGTCACGGACCCCACTGGTTATCAAGCTCTCGGACTTTGGCTTGTCGAAGTCCGTCATCGATGAGGAGACCTTCCTGAAAACATTTTGCGGAACCCTGCTTTACTGTGCACCAGAGGTATACCCAGACTACAATACCTATGCACAGCCGCAGTCGAAAAGACGTCGACATAGTGGTCAGCCTTCCAAGACAGCTCCATACAATTCTTCCGCCGATATGTGGTCTTTTGGAGCAGTCGTGTTCCATCTCCTCGCAGGCAAAGCGCCCATCATTGGTAGAGGCGAAAACGGCGGTGCTCAAATGCTCAACAACATCATGACCAAGCCTGTTGATTTCGGTCCGCTCCGCGATGTCGGTGTCTCCGAGGCTGCCGTCGACTTCATCAATGGATTGCTGAATCGTCAACCCGCACTGCGTCCCAAGGAGCAGGATTGTTTTCATCATCCCTGGCTGAAGAGCGTTCTGGATCTACTCGATTATAGCACAGTCTCCGATGTAGATCTGCGGCCTTGCGGTCAACTGGAAGGTGTGGAGGAGAGAGATGAAAACGATGTGGATGAAGAATTGATCGATGATCTTCAGCGTCTCACCGAGAATCACGGGATGCTCTCCACCGCAGGACACCCTTCATCCACTCCGTCGAGTCCGGCAAGACCACTCAAAAAGCCAAAGATGGCTCGGGACGAGTCAACGATATCGGAGAAAATTCTCTATCCGCACATAGCATCTCCGAGCTCTCAAACATCCTCTCAGGCACCAGCCCCGGCCCCGCCGAAGCTATTTGGAGAGATCACACCTTCCATATTGAAGAGCTCGGGTGTTTTCGGTGTCGGACAAGCTGGCCCAGCGGCTCCCCGCGCAACCGATATGCCCCAAATCAGAGACCGTCTTGAGCAAGTGAGCATGAATGACTGGGCTACATCTACGGCTGACCGTCGTGTAAGTCCACAAGAAGCAGCTCGCAATGCTGCACCCTACGGAGTTGACGTCTCATATGCTGTACCTGTTGCTGCTATTGGATCCGCCGCCAGTCTCTTCGGCGCTGAAAGGGAAATAGACCAGATGAAAATAGGTTCCCCTGAAGCAGCTTTCACTGATAAACTCGCGCCGGAGATTAGTAATCAAATCACGCCCCAGATCCGCAATCTGACTCCAGCACGCTCCGTTAGTAGGCCGGGCGGAGAGCCGATCTCATCTCAGCAACCATACACTGATGACAAGTCCCGGCATATCGATGTAGATCTGCTCACGGACGAGGCTGCGTTTGCAGCAGAACAAAGGCTTCGGCAAGCTGCACGAGAAGAGAACGCAAAGTCAAAGGCACAAACCTTCCATGTGCCGAACAACAATACGGGCAATACTGTTGCCGCTACCGTTGCAAACACTTTCAGCACTCCTTTCCAGCGGACGATGCAGAATGTGGAGGCCATTGACGAGCAGTCAAACAGCTCAACACGGACGCAGGTGCTCCGACAGATGAGCACAAGTATGTTTAGCTCGCCGCTCGAAACTTTTGGCAAATTGATACCTGTTGAGGGCTCTTTTGACCAGAACACAATCGCACTAACGTCTCGCAGCACTCTTTGGGGCAGAGCACCACAGTGTAATTGCAGATACGCCGACATCAAAGACGCACGAGTTCCAAAGTTTGGCATCAAGGTCGTTTTCTACGCTCCAGGCATCGAGCAAGTGGAACGTGAAGGAGGCGATTGGATAAAAGTGCCGCGGATCAGAACTATCATCGCTACTTCAGCCACACGAGGTATCAAGGTGAATGGTGTCCGCTTGCTGCAAGAGTCGGAAGATGGCAGGGCTGCGTTGTTTGGCGAGCTCTATACAGGAGATATCATCACAGTCGTGGAGTCTGAAACACCGGGAGAGTATTTGAAGTACAAGGTGGAGATCCTTTTCGGTAACTGCGCACAGCAGCGGCCCGAAAGCGAGCAGCCCTTCGTGATTCGGAAGGAGTACAGCCATCATGCAAGGATGAAGGAGCAGAGTATGCAAATTATAGCTCACACCAGTGGTGAGTATTCGCCACTACCTGCGCCGGCGAATGAGGTGACCGTTGCCTGACATTGGAGATAATTGTGAGTGCGAGTTTTTGAAGATTTAGCGGAGCGAAACCTTCTAGGAGCCAGGCGTTGGGGATTTTGTGTAGCACTTTAGCATGACAGACCTGGGAGAACTGTATAAACTGTATAAGAAGATGATGAGCAGATTGAGCAATGACTTTGGAGTCAAGTAGATGTAGGTCCATGGACGTGCTGTAACACAACGCCTTGGCAATGAATGTTGCGATCTCACGTGCCATCCTCCAAACACTACCATTTCGCGGTACAACATCTCGGCCCCAGTTTCTACCGTGTAGAGAGTCAGCATTTCTCGCATGATATATACGAAATCTATTACGTAGAGCGACTTACTCGTTGTCCTGACCGAATTGACCAACAAAATGGTCGATGTTTCAGCCGCCGAATGTGCTCCGGAGAAGGTCGTCTTTTCTACCACGCTCTCAAGCGGCCGAGTCGAAGGCAATACCCACTACTATGCAAGCTCAATCAACTTCATTCATTGCAAGAAGAGCCCTCTGTGAATGAGAATGCACTGCGGCGTTTTATTGCGGTAAGGACGACTTAGCTAGAGACATAATCAAGGATGAAACCGTCTCAATTCGCGGCGTAATACTTTGACAGCTGCTTCTGCCGGTCATTTACATTTGTAGGCAGCAGTCATCACTTCGAATTACTACTCGCAAACTTTGCGCTCGTATTGAGAGACTCGAACCGTCTACTCTGTTGCTGACCGCGTTCTAGACTAATGTTACCATACGGTTGGCTTGCTCACGGGTATGATCTGTCACTGGTAGATTTCATCCCTGTCAAGATATCATTATTCATGATCTTTCTGCGGCGATTGAGGCAGGTGTTTGTGAGCACCAAACCGAGCTTGAAAGTCAATGTCTCAAAAGTGCCATGGAAGTGAGCAAGCACCGGACAGCACTCTTTCCAACAAGTCATTCAATTTTCAATGGCTGACTATGACATCGATAAACATGTTGCTTTCTACTTCAAGCCTATAACCAGCTGCATGCGAGGTCTGCGCAAATTACGCAGGCATTGAAGACCTTGAGTATTCCCCACAAGCGCCCAACACATTGTTTGTTCCAGGCAAGATGAAGGACTACAAGTCCGAAGCCTCTTGAATGCTTCTTCAGCCGGCTCATTTGCTTCAGCTTTGGAACAAGATTCAATCGGAGGGGCTGACGGAACACGTTTTCGTTCACGTCATGCTTCACATATCGGCTACTTATGGTGTCGTCGGAGTGACATACGGAGGACTATCGGCTTGAATTCTAGGATTCCAAGCGTAAGATCCCATAAATGAGCCCACCTGCCACCTCTCCTGAAGTGATGTCCACCAAAAATTCTCACCCTCAAACACTAGGCTGATCTGGCTGACTATCCTTTGGGAAGCCCAATGCTGAGACAATAGCCCAGGTTTTCCCTCCTCTCACATCACATCTTCACCTTGGCAGAGGCAACATTATCTTATACGTATCAGTTCTCACCGATTCTCAGTGTGAAGTCTGGCACAATGATCACCATCCTCCTTTGCCTACTCGCCTACACCTACATGAAGATTGCTTACGCCGGATCCATCTCAGTCTTCAACAACTGCCCTTATGAGATCGTGTGCGCCAAAGTGGACGGAGTCGATCCGAAAGACCCAAAGCCACGCAGACCAGACGGCCCAGCATTTCATCGAGTCCCCGACACCGGCCTCCTGTACAGCATGATCCCAGATCTCGGCCAGGTCGTGATGTGCGCTAAACCATCCAATCTCGACGATCTCACCTTAGTCGAATGGGTCGCCGATACTCAAATGCAAATGATCCACTGGGACGCGTCTCTCGTTGACGGCAACCCGTTCAAAGCTGAAGGCTTCCACGTCCACAACACCGATGTAGGCTTTGCCCAGCCACCACCGTCCGACGGTGTGTGGTACAAGTGTTGGGACTCACACTGTGCGGCTGGCGAAGAATGCTCCAGTGACCAGGTCTACCGAGTGCCCGACGATGACAAGAACATGGACGACAATCCCATGCGAGCTTGTCCCCTGTCCGACGACCTGGTATGGCAGATTTGCCTCTGAAGCTGTTGGTGGGATGCAACTTTGTTCTTCCGGGGAGTTGATATGGAACAATCGCTGCCTTGTGAAGAAGCTACGAGAGGCGTGCGATGCTACGAATATACACTGAATTAGACGAGCTTCATAGCAGAGATAGACTGGTTTTAGACGCGTTCTTGGTAGGAGAATGTCACAGAAAATACTCTCATGCATCGGCAAGAGCTGCCATATACTCTTCACAACATCTACTATCTTAGATGCAGACACAAAGTCTCCGCTCACGTTGACTTCCTAGCCCCGAACCAAACTTCTTCTCTTAAAGACAGTAACCAGCTCGAGCAAACTACGAAGGACCCAGTGCCAGGCCAAAGCCGTGTCTCAAGCACTTTGCGCAACACAGAGGATGGCCATACAGTCCCTCGATTTGGTCCCTACGCGGACATCCCGCTTCTCAAACTCGCTGCTTTGCAAACCGATTCCTCGCTGGTGAAAGTTTACTCGGCACAAGGAGAATTCGGTCCTTCCTGCGCCCGGCGACGGACCCTTTGTGGCGTCTTCGTCTTCGTTTCTGGGCCGTGCACTCCTCGTCTACTGTCACACGTCACTTTGAATGGATGGGTAAGGATTGCCCCATTATGAGGGACTACGCCTTCCAGGTATACTGGCCCTGTCTTTCGACTTCGCTGGTCCGCAACTGCATTGGTAGGTTCGCACCTGCGTTGAGCGTGGTTTAGTCTTCGTGTTTCTATATCGTTTCTTTCCGCAGCTAGATCGTGCCTTTTTTTGCTTGATGGCTCTGCCGTTATGGTGAGCCACACGTACATTCTGATCGAATGTGGGAACGTGGCGAATACGAGACAAGATCAAGCCGAAGAAACTGTTCCGGGCTTCTGCAAACCATCGATTACATCTCGTCTCACAACAAGGCGTTGTCTCATTCGGGATACACCATCCTCCTCGTGACGCCCCCATCAACCTTGATTTCCTGCCCAGTCACAAAACCTCCGCTGTCCAATAGATACTCAACGGCCCGGAGGATATCGTCCACCTTGCCGACTCGCCCAGTCCAGTGCCACTTGTGATCGTCTTCGCTTAAGCCCTCCTCCCACTTCTGGCCTTTCTCGTCGGCTTCTTTGCGCTCGTTCTCGACGTGGATCCAGCCCGGTAGGATCGCGTTCACTGAGACGGCGTGAAACTCGTCGTTTGCAGCGAGCGAGCAGGCTAGTGCTTGCGTCAACCCGATGAGGCCGGCTTTCGTCGCGGCGTATCCCTCCGAGTTGGGCTCGGACTGGTAGGCGCGCGTGCTCGACATGTTGATGACGGACGAGTAGACGTCCTCCATACTATCTGGCGAGCTGCTGTTGCGCCGTCGTCTCAGAAGCGGAAGACAAGCTTGCGTCATGAGCATTGTTCCCGTCAGATTCGTGCCAATGATCTTGTCCCATTCCTCGAGAGTTAGCTCAGCAAGTGGAGTAGTCCCGACGGGCCCCGAGAAGGCGTTGTTGATCAGTACATCAAGCCTCCCGTTGAAGAACTTTGATGCCCTAGACGCTGCGGCTGTGCTGTCTCTGGGGTCCATGAGGTCGCCCTGCATGATATGCCATTTTGAACTGTCGATCCCGGGGCAGAGAGTTGGGAGATAGGAGCGGAGGTGGTCAAGTTCTGACTGGTCTTTGTCGAACAAGAAGACGCTGTGGCCTTTTTGAAGGAGTAGGCGGGAGAGGCCGCGGCCTATACCGCGAGCCGCGCCTGTTATGAGGAAGTTCTTGGACATGCTGGCTGAGTTGATTCGAAGGCGTCTTCAACAAGGGCTACAATGAATACAATTTACCGTGAGAGTGTTTCAACATACCCAAAACAAGCTCTTCTGACCGATGTCGAGGGTTCCTTGCCAATGATGTAATACTGTGTCTCTCAAGCTGTACTGGCGAAAGTTTATTGAATTCACACAAATTTAAGATTCTTGAGAGCGAGTCATCCTATCTGTGTTGGATTATGCGCATGGTCACAGGTACTTGCGAGAAAATCGAGCGATGCAGGATTGTTCCCGCATGTACGGTAGTCTCTAATTCCGACAGATTGTCAAGATGTGGTCTGATGATGCTATAGGAGAAATTCACCGCAGCAGGATGTGACCTAAGGCAGCCTATCCTGAAATATTTTGGTGAGGAAAAGTAATTTCAGCAAGAATTCGAAGTTTCATGAATGTAATTTGGTTTGAAAGGGTTGCTCGGGCCACTACGACAGTGTAACTCCTCTCGATCTTGCCATGGTACTCTAGCTGCCTCCGGTTCGAGGCTTATAGCCGTCCTATCTAGCGTTCGCGTTCCTGTACTGCCCAAGCATATCCAAGAAGCCACCAAGGTCAACTCTGGTATCTCAGATACAGGTGTAACGAAGGCAACATTGTCGCCAAGAATAAAAAAAAGGTCGAATATAAAATATCTCATCAAGTCGTCAATTCTGGCGTTACAAAAACTCGTTATAAGAATCGTGGGAAGGCGGTGCAGCAGGCTAAATATTTGTGGTCAGGATGGCTTAGACCTTTGACGAAATCACCCCAATCTCCTCGTTGAAGGCCGTTGCGAACTTTGAGGAGAAGTCCTCGTTGCCGTGTGCTGGATGTGACTTGACGTCTGTCTCACTGACAAGCCCGTCGAAGTTCTTCGGGTTTGGTAGGACGACGGAAGTGGGTCTCTTGAGCTCATCCAAAGGAGTCGTCTGTCTTGCCGAATCTCCGTTATAGACTGTGGCGTGAGCGGAAAGTGCAGGCGTATATGTGCCGAGCGCCTTGTAAAAGACAGGAAGAGCCGCCGTGATAATCGAGGCGTTCATCACGAGTTGCTTAAGCACTGTTGGGTTCGGCATGGATCGTGGCTGGTTGATGTGCTTCAGGGCAGGGGCGAGTAGTGCAATCTGGGCGACACAAAAGACGCATGCAAGGAATCTTGTACTGAAAAGCCCAAGAATTATCTGCCTCTGCTTTTGTCCGATCTGCATCTCTGGAACCGCTGCCCAAGCGCAGACTGCTAGCCAACCATCGGTCAAGATGCTGATGATGAGCGTCGGGTACCACAAAGCTCCTGAACCGACACATCGATCTGGAAGGTAGAGCCAGGGGAGTGGTGTTCCGCACTGGAATGCGATCGCGGGGATGGAGAATGCTGCCCAGATAATGATACCGATCTGGAGGACCATGAGCTTGCCTTTTGAGACGGCCGATCGTGTGGAGATGCGGTAGACGAGACGGACGAGTGCTAGCTTGGCTAGAAGCATGGTGATGAGGAAGAAGAGATCCGAGGCGTAGACATGCTTACACGAGTTAGTGATTGACCTCAGCGACGTTGTCTCCTCGCGTACCTGTGACAGTTTCCTAAGCTTGGCCGAGTTACCAGGACGTATATATGTGCCCAAGCCCCTCCGAACAGCCCACTCAGTTAGGACACTTTCGGTTATGCCTGCCACTAATGATAAGTATAGGAAGACATCATCGAGACCAAACTTCCTCCTCCACTTTGTCGTAAGAGCGGCGCGGGTGCCCAGCACTATCATTGTGACTGCCATGCATGTGTAGTTTGAGACGACGACTCTGGTCGTCTCGGGGGTCGCTGTGATTGGGTTTTCTGCTCTGTCGTCCATCTTGCTGCTTTTCAATCTGTATCTACTGGGTGTGTGTTGTGTGTGTTCTTCAAATGAGCGTAGTGGTGGGCTTAGCGACCAAGATAATGAGCGTCGAATTATCAGTAAAGTGCAAATGAATGGCGCGAAGACATGAAGTCTTTAGGAGTTGAAGTTGCTGAAAGAGCGAAGAGGGAAACTTGAGTGAAATTAGCAAAACTGCGAGGAAAAGGATCGTGCAAGCATGATGTTTGATATTGAATGTCGGCCGTTGAAAACAACAGGTGAAGAAATAACCACTCCACACCTACACGGGTATGGGGGCGTCCTGGAGCCAAACGGTTGAGTTGCACAACGGGAACAAAGCAGACAAATGATATGCAGCGAGAAGTCAGGCACACCAATAGCTGGGCAAAACGATGACATGGTGGCGGTTGACTCGGGAGCTTATGAAATCAGAAGACGCTCGCTCAAGCATGTCAGAAGTTTAAACAGGTCCTTGCTTTGAGTTCAGGGCAGCTCGATGATTGGCTAGTGTTTGATTAAAAATGCAAGCTTCCAGCGTGGGGCCAATGTCCATGCCTGCAGACCCGCTTTGTACCTGTCGCAGGTAGAGACAGTTTTGGCTGGGTGGAACCAGACAGGGCGGAAATAGTGGTGTCGTTATTGAGAACGTACCTAACGCTGTCCGAATTATCTAATCTCTCGTCTCCCATGCCTTAAATTGCGAGGTGACGTTTGCCTGGCAGTGCAAAATGTCATCGCGAGGCGAGGCTGCCAAAAGTCCATGACCTCGGCGCTTTCGCGGGCTCGTTGTACTGCGAAGGTGACCTCCCGGCATTCTGATCATCTTGACAATATTGTCTCACGCGGTCGAGGAAAGTCAATGCTGCGCGTAGCGGGTCTCATTCAAACAATGGATCGATAGTTGCAATGCCGGCTTCACAATTCAGCGACACAGATTACAGCATTGGACAGGCAGATCAGTGTCGACGTTCGAGGATTTGTCAGGCTTGGTCACGATCGACGCCAGGTCAAGATGGACTAATCAGTTCATGATTCACGATGTTGATGGTACATACACAATGAAGCCGTGGAAAGTGAAACCCATGCCACGTGGTTGACGGAGAGGATGACGCGTTCCTCGGGATGACCATGCTGCTACCCTTGTTGAAGTGATGCTGTGCAGAGCCAAAGACCACACCACAAAATGCTGCTCGATGAAAGGAGACACAAAAGATGATGCCCCTAAGCAAAGAACGAATGTAATGCTCTCAAGATGGGACAATAGGCACAGCAAACATATCCAAGCCAGCTTGAGTGGTATTCGCAGCATACATATGCCGTATCGGCTCATTTCTTTCATCCCAGCCTACCGTCGCGTGGTATAGCGCATGCTTGCCGTCAGCTGTCATATCAGCTCCTCCTGGGCCAGTAAGTGCTGTCGTGAATGTTGTCATCAGAGGATACTTGCTCTTCACAAATGCCTGGTCCAGGCAGGTCGAATATGCGAAGCTAATGTCGTACAAGTCGGTGGCGTAACAATTGCTACTGAAAGTCAAGAAATACAGCTCGGTTTCGTCGTTGTAGATCAGGCTTGGAGCTTCGACAAGAGGTCCATCTGCATCGCTGCGGTCGAGCAATGGTATCGGGTCGCCTATCTTAGTAAAACCATCTTCTTTGCTAACTTGCTGCAGCAGGATTGGTGTAGGATGATAGACACCATCTTTCGGCTTATCACCACACGCAACACCGCCAACGTTCAGACTGTTGCCATCAACCTTGTACACAACATAGAGGTTACCGGACTTGGGATCGGCAAAGCTTTCTGGATCGATCGCTCCACCTTCCTCAAGAGGGCAGGCGAATGGTTCGTCCATTGGGCTATATACACCGAGAAGCCCCGTTGAAGTTGCGACACCAACGCAGTGTTTGGTACCATCCGAAGTTGGAGGCGCGGCATAGTACATCACCCACAGCCCGTTCTGCTGAGCTTGTTGTCAGTGCGAAAAAGGCGCACACTGAGCTCTCTTACCAATTGAATCACGTCAGGTGCCCATACTCTCTGGTCATTGATCGCCCAGGGACCTGGATTTGGTAAGACATCAATGTCTCTACCAAGCAACCGCCATTCATGGTTGACGAAGTCTCCCGAGGCCGCAACCTGGACGTTCAAGCCGTTACCAGACGTTGAGAAAGCATAATAGGTATCGTGGTCTACGACCACAGCAGGGTCCGGGAAGTTTTCTGCCAGAACAGGCGAGATGCTGCCATAAGTGCTATTCCACTGTGCTGTTGTTGACGAGAGATGGAATAAACACAGAGTGAGGAGCTGGAGAAGAGTAAGAGACTGCATGCTGGGCATATGGTCTGAAAAGCTAGTAAAGCTCGACGACTCTCGATTCACGTTTATAATGAGCGAGCCGCTGACGAGGTCGAGCTGCGCCTCAAGGTGAAGAGGTCTTCGCAAACGTGTACAGCATGGGCGTCTGTTGTGTACGACACTCTCGACCAAGCGTTTGCTGTGTCTGAATTTGATTGCTTGCTCTTTTTCCTCGCCTTTGGGGACGCCAAAATGTATGCTAACCCTGGCAGGACCTCATGACGGCTGTATGATGACCTAGTCTGGTCCCAGTACAGTGGAAAGATTCAGCGATGTCAACATGGCTTCATAGCCAAGTGAACAAGGGCGAAGGCACTCCTGTCCTTTTGGCTCGGACTGCACAAGGTCAGTTTCGCGTCATCTTCATCGACAGACGGTTGACATCGACTGCAAGTGTTGTTGATATTCTTCTGGAAAACCCATGTTGTTGCTTCAGTCTTACAGATATACGGTGCTTGTGCCCTCATGACGGCTTGACATTGCGCGCGGCGCGTTGATGTACACTGCATGAGTTCTTCGTCGCACAGCAGCATCCATACGCATCGCACCAGCGCCTGCGGTGACAGAGCTCGAGATTCGGCATTCGACGTCTGTTAGAGGAACACTCGGTTCTGTCAGCTGTCAAGACATCCCAAGTGCTGAGGTCCACAGCATTACGTCAAACATCCAAAGTTCACTGCAAAGCTCGAAAAGTCATCATCCAAAACAATAGCAGGCCTGTCAGATTGCAAGAGGGAGGAAGGTTGCTGTAATGACAGTTACGATGCTGACTTACCCAGTTCTACACAACGGAAAATTGTCCATTTGCTGGCGTTTTTGTTCTTACCTGGCAAACGTCCCTTCAACCTGTCCCCCTTGATGTCGGGCGCAGATTGAGAGATTGAAATTTGGTCAATGTATGAGACGCGTGAGCTTGCTCCTTCTCACATTCCTCGATTCTCCAGTTCAGATAGCTGTGCGTGATCGTAGACATGTGTTGGAGCTTACAATTCCGCCGGGTTTCCCATGACGTATGAATGTTGAACTCTTCTGGCTTATCACTTTTGAAAAGATGATTACCGGGTCTTGCTTTCGAAGGTGGGCTTGAAATGGAGATAGAAGCTGTGACAAGTGGTGGAGAACAGCATCAGGAGATCGGCAGCCCACAAAGATACATTTGAGAAGCTCACTAGAATAAGGGTCTCAGTAGGCGGATGGACATCTTATCGCAAGATAGGCTGTCCTGAGAAAAGGCTGAACTTAGACTTCAAGCCGGTCAGCGAAGAAAGACTTCCCGTTAACCAGGCGACATGCTCAACTGTGGCAGGCTGCCCGCAGAGTTATACAAGCATGTCAGAAAGAACTATCACCACCTGTATGCAGCCTCAATGCAATTTTATTTTCTCAGCTTCAGGTGCTCCTGGAAAAAGTATGAATCGTCAATCTTTGCTTTTACCTAGTCGAGCTTAGAGCCGAAGGTGAGCAACCATGACCGGCACGTAATACTCTAATGCCTGTTGTTAGAGTAGTGCGCAAGCAGGTCCTTTTCCATCTGCTCAAAGCCCCTGAGTGCTTTGCCGTACTGCTCGTAAACATCAGCTCGATAGCCGTCAGCGATCTTCTCAACAAAGTCCGTCTCCGTCCATCTTGAACCAATCAAATCCTCGAAGGACTGTCCCTCGGATCGCTCGACAGCCCAGACAGCTTTGTACGCGGCACCCAGCGCACAAGCATTTTCGCCAAGATCCAGCTTATAGACGCCTTCGCTTCCGCCAAGGACTTCACCAGCAACCTGAGCTATAGCTTTGTTTCGTGAGCCTCCTCCGACAAGATAGATCCTCCGTGGCTGTGGTGGGAGGTTCTCTCCAGGGGATCGAACCAAGTCTCGAGAGCGCAATCTCATGGACAGGAATTGCGACTCTACTATTATCCTTGCATCCTCGTAAGGGTAATGAGGTGTTTTGGCCGTCTGGGTGAGCATGTCGCTTGCAGGATCATACTGAAAGTGCCACTGACCAGCCGGGAGGTTTGGCACAATCTCTGGTTGGGGAAAGTAGATACCGAGTTGAGCAGGCTTGCTCTCGTTAGGCTGCGCGAGAGGCGCTGTCTCGAGCAGATATTTGTCGAAGTCAGTCCATGATACTGAATTGACATCTGCTGGGTGGAGAGCCTCATTGATCAGGTCACGAACTTGCTCACGAGCCAAGCCTCCGTTCTTGTAACAAAGCATGAACATGTACAGACCCGCGGTGGTAGGATGGTTGAAGAAATGGACATCTGGGTGTGGTAGGTATTGCGGTGTGGACATGAGGAAGGTGGAACTCGTACCCAGCGATACGATAGCATCATTCGGCCGGAGAGGTAGTGCAAGAATTGTTGAAGGGTTGTCGCCAGTCGACGCAATAACTTCGCAGTCAGATGAGAAGCCAAAGCGGTCGATGAAATAGGGCGAGATCTTGCCGAAGTGAGCACCTCCATCCTCTGGCACACTACCAAGCTTTTGTTTCAGAGCTTCAACCCCAAATGTACCGGACGCGAGCTCGAGTGTCTTCTCACACCAAGTGCCTGCATCGATGTCCCATAAATTCATGCCGCACACGTCTGAGATATCGAATGGCGCAAATTTGCCAAGGAAAATGGTAGCGAGCCAGGAGGAAACAAGGGTGATTCGAACAGTCTTCTCGTACTTGTCGGGGTACTTTCTTTGGAATCGTAGAATTTGTGGGCCGGTGAAGCGGTGGTGCGCTTTGCTGCCAGTCACCCTAGCTAATTGCTCAGGACTTCCTAGGACGTGATCGAACTCATCGCACTCTTTTTGCGTGCTTGCATCTTGCCAATTAGGACTGAAGGGATGCGCAAAGGCACCATCGAGCTGCGTCTCCAATGTTTTGGCAGGGTCCAAACTTGAAAGCAGTGGCTCTGCATTCGCGTTCCAGAAAACACTGCCATGCTGCATGCCAGAAGCCGTGATACCCTTGACGCGCCCAAGATCTAGGCCATTGTCCTTCAACCTTGTCAGCACGGTCTCCAGCGCCTGCAGCCACATCGCAACTGGCGCAAAGACCTCCTTCTCAGCGTCGTTTCTGAGGACGCCCTTTTTGATGTCAAATCCAGTGGCATCTTTGTCAAAATCGAACGTTGCCTGTGATACGAACTTGAGATCTGAGCCTACAGCGACCCCTTTCAGTTGTTGTGTCGACAGGTCGAAACCTAAATATACCGGGCCAGACATGATGGAGGGACTTCGGACCAATCAAACTCCGCCTGGAAGAAGTGTGTTTGGACGAAGCTGTTGCAATCGTTACGCACAGCTTGGTGGTTCTTGTACCATGGATAGCCTTTGAATCTAGTAGAATGAAGCCCTTACGCGATGGAGTCACCCATCAAAAACTGCGAAATGATGTGTTTCGCAAGGACTTGCAAACCTGAAGTGGCTCCTTAAAGTGGAGAAGCAGCTGGCCGGATTCTTGGGCTGAAAATAGGCGTGCCCCACCTATGATATCAGCCTGAAGTCACTCTGACCTCCTCGCCTGCGGCTTTGAGGGAGTGGTGTACTGGCAAGCGGATCGGTACGGAATCGCACGGCGATATGATCCAGTGCAATGAAGCTGCTCATGTCCTAGACTGATACTGTAGAAAAATACGTGAGCGAACCGATATCTCATTTGCGTTTCCTCCCGTTAGACAGATGCGAGTGCCCGTTAGGATGATGATTGTGATCGTGCTTGTGCTCGTGCTCATGTTCACGCTCTTCTTCAGGTTCAGGACTGCTCCGCGGGCTCACATCAGCTGGAATGAACTCGCTCTCAAAATCCTCGCTGTCCTCTGTGGCGATGAATTTGACTCTCACTTTGCGTACGCCTCTCACTTTGGCACCAGCTCTTTCGCGGACTGCTTTCTCGATGGGAGCGGTATCTGCAATTGTGAAAGTTGATGGAACAGCAAGCTCAATGTCCATCAGGTAATTCTGGCCAGACTTGACCCCTTGAACATTCTTGATCTCAACCAGCTCACCGTTGTTCACGCCTGGTAAGCCCTTTGCAGGGTCTCCGCTCAGGGCCTTGGATATGGCCTTGCGGATAGACTTCTTGATGTCGTTATCCACAGTCACATCTCCTAGCTCAAGCAAACTAGCCATGGTGTTCTGCCAGCCAGCCCTGATCACCATTATGGAAATGATTAAACCTCCAACGGGATCGAGCCATGAAGCATCCGATATGATATGAGCACCTCCTATTGTTACCAAAGCCACAATACTTGTCAACGAATCGATCCGATGGTGCACCGCGTTTGAGGCTAGGACCGAGGACTTCCTTTCTTTGGCGATTTTCATGGCTAGGCTTGTTAGCTTGCTTCTGTCGTTCTTAGAACTCACTTACTCGCTCTGTATAGCCATTCCTTGACAGCGATAGAGCCCGCCGCCAGCCAGGCCGCATTGATGTCTGGTAGATCTATGTTATGGCTATGGCTGTGGCCAAAGCCGAAAAGACCATGTGCATGATCTCCATGGCCGGCATTATCGTGGGCATGGTCCAAGAAGAATTGTAGATATAGCAAATCCAAGCTGTTCAAAGCCATGCCTACTCCTCCAAAAAGTAATATTCCACTGACACCGAGGGCACCCAAACTCTCGACCTTGCCGTAACCGTAGGGAAATCGTTCGGTCGGAGGCTTCAGAGACCAAGATATTGTTGCCAAAGTCATGAAGTCGGAAACTAGATCTGTTAAGGCGTGAAACGCGTCTGCGATGAGAGCCTGGGAATTAAAGATCCAACCTCCTATCCCCTTTCCGATTGCCATGCCCAGATTCACAAAGAGACCAATTCTTGTAATTTTGACGCCAGCATCATTCTTATTGGCGGACGTGAGATACGTAGTGTCATGGTGATGGTGGTGATGAGAGTGGCCGCCATGGTCGCGGGTCTGGATGGTGGATGTCATTTTGGGGACTGTTGCAAAGATAGATGCCAAAGACGGTCTGCAGATTGGTCGAAGCCCATCAACCTGCCTCAGGGAACGTCTCGAGTGGTTCGTTTTTAGTGTCGACACAATATGATGGTATGTGCAACGCTTTGGCGGCGTGGTCAAGGGTACGCCAGCGGCATGCAGACATCTGGCCTTAAAAGGACGTGCATTTTCAAAACTTTGCAGAGTTAGCCGCGTTCTGCTGAGACGCCCGCTTTGCGACAGCATGTCAATTCTGCTGGCTAGGCCGCCTACACACTTGCCGTGGGATCTGTTGAGTGCATGTTCCGATTCGCATGTTGCAATGTCACTACCTCACCACACTACGCGTCAGCCGTGAAAACAGGCTGGACGCAGAAAATAATTACGCCTTGGGTGCAGTGCTCGGAAAAAGCACTCCGTAGCAGCTCGCCTACATTGGTTGCGCTGCGCCAGGAACAGGGTCGGGATTGGCTATCGAAATAAGCTTGTTCGGTCGGAAATCGATGACATCGTCAGGTGCGCCACGAATTATTACAGTATGTGCCATGGGTGACCGTTTTGCATCGGCTTACGCCAGAAGACGCCGGCCCGCCTACCTACGCTCTGTCATGCCTTGTTCATGTCGAGACCGCTTATGCGCATTCCCTACACAGGGCAACTCCCCCCAGCTCTGATCATTCCCGCATCGGCAGCCACTTTGAGCGGAGCAGCGACCGCAATTGCCGAATTCCTTACCACCCATCAACGGCCTTCGAGTCAATATGGCGAGAACAAAACAGTCCTGCTCACAGGTGCAGGCATATCGGTAGCATCAGGCTTAGCGGACTACAGGGGACAGAACGGAACATACACCAGAAACAAGTCTTACAGACCAATCTATTTCCACGAGTTTGTTGCATCTCACGAAGCTCGAAAGAGGTACTGGGCAAGATCGTTTCTGGGCTGGACAAGTTTGCACCGTGCACGGCCAAATCTTGCCCACTATGCTGTGCGGGATCTCCACGAGCGCGGTCTGATCGCATCCGTCATCACACAGAATGTTGATTCTTTCCACAGTCGCGCACATCCGAGCCTACCTGTCATTGAGCTGCATGGATATCTAAGAAGCTTGGTCTGCTTGAGTTGCAGAAGACTCATGCCGAGAGACGACTTCCAAAGATGGTTGTCCAAGCTGAATCCTGCATGGGATGACTTTTTGCAAGAGCTGCTTAGAACCGGTGCGCTGGACACTGAGGATCCCGAGGAACGAAGACAGAAAGGCTATCGAACAAACCCGGACGGTGATGCTGATGTCCCTGGAGCACCCTACTCTACCTTCAGGTACCCGGCCTGTCCGCAATGCCTTCGACGTCCGCCGCTTCTCAAGGACGGTAGCAAGGGCAGGGTCGAGGTCGACTCGGATGGCGCCTGGTCGGATAAATCAGACTCGGGAGTACTCAAGCCGAATGTTATCATGTTTGGCGAGAGCATTCCAACTGACATCAAGACACAAGCCGAAGCAGCCATTGACGAAGCTAGCCGGCTGGTTGTCATTGGAAGCAGCTTAGCTACTTACTCGGCATGGAGATTGGTGAAGAAGGCTTTCGATCAGAAGATGCCCATTGGCATTCTGAACCTGGGAGGCGCCAGAAAAGAAGCCGAATTCTTCCCACACCCAGAAAGCATACACAACGGCAAAGATGCGTTTCGAGTTAGTCTTGCTGCTGAAGAAGTCTTACCTGAAGTCGTTAAGCTTTTGTAAGACACAAATCTTGGGTGCTACTGAAGCATTGGTACTGTTTTCAGTCTAGGCCAAACTGGAGGAGAGGAGAGTTTGTAGCTTCGCAATCAACCAATTGGAACGATTGGACACCTTCTCCACAACCTCAAAAAGGCAACCCTCATTTTCGGTTCTGCATTGTGTACGTAGCAAACGGCTTTTGTGCCCGTGTCTCGAGTTGTAGCAATGTTGAAATTGATGATGATGCCTTTCTTGTGCCTTACATCCCAATTGTAAAGTTAAGACATACTAATACACCAGCGTTCGCAAACTAGGGTGACCACTTCGTCAGCCGGCAAGCACTGAAGGAGGCGTAATCGAGACTAGGCTCGATCCGGCTCGAAATGATTGGCTGATCGAGACGGAAAGTTCTTCTCGCAAGCAGTATGCTTGGCGCTGGGTTGTCTACCGTGCATGAACAGCAAAAGCTTTACCTCATCTTCGTTTTCACAGTTGAAATCATCATTGCAGAGCGATGAAGCCTGTAACCAGTGTCCGACCTTGTTGGTCGTATGAGCGTAAGACTCTTCGCTGCGGCAGCCAATCAAGGCGTGGGCCACCCTCACATGTCGCCCTCTACTGGGAACCGTCACTCGACCATTGGCCATGCAGAAGAAGCAAACCGACAAAGCTCATCAACAAGTCTTGTTTCGATACATTGCAGGATTTGCCGTACTGGTGCGCTATTTTGCGCTGTGTTTCATTCTCTGATCGACCTTTGTCGCCTCGCTTTCGCCGTCCTAGGGATTATATCGTTGCTGGGAAAACAACCAATCCGGTACAGAGGAAACGAAGGCGTCGCTCGGCACAAATTGAAAGGCCTGACACTTGTAGACGTGATGAATGGTAAGTGTTCAGGTAGATACTCTTACTCCAAGCTTGCTTCTTACCACTACTCCCTCTCACGTCATTGCTCTACATATGGCTACCGAGTTTAGTATGCTAACCAGTATTTCGCATATAGCACCGAATTTCTTGAGGGCTTTCAGATGGCTCAAGCACTACATTGCGACATGGAGCCTCTGCCTCAGCTGCCAACGGACACCAGCAACGCCGCTGAGCCTGATTTGATCCAAGCACCAGCAATGCCACAGCGCGATGTCAACAGTGTACAAGTAGATGATGAGCAACACTTCTTGAGGCGGTCTGCCGGTCCATCTGCTCTGTCATCAACTCCGTCCACTGTTGGTTTAACCGCGGACGGCATTTTGCATCGACGCAAATTTCGGCCTTCAGAAACCGTAGGAGCATCTAGGACTAATAGTCCAGTGCGGTGTTCTAAGCGCGGAAGAAAGGCTCCGCCTCGATTCGAGGAGTCTATGAGCAACAGATCTGAATGCCCTGCAGCCAAACGAAGGAAGATTCAAGCGTCTCCGACGCAGCCTCTCTCTTTTCCACCAAATGCTGTAACATCGCCTACAGCGCCCTTATCAAATGCTGATCCAGCTTTGATCCACCTCAACGAAGTGAATGGCTCACTTGGCGCTATTAATTTAGGTGGCCTAGATCAGCAGGAAGAGCAGCTCTTGCCACGCAATCGCGTTTCCCATGTTGCAACAGTCCAACCACAGAAGCTGATCGCGCGACCTGAGCTTCTATCGAATTGGTCACCGCCGCAAGGAAGCCGCCCAATGAGTTCCACAAGGATGGAAAACAAAGAACTCGAAGTCGAGATTGTCGAAGGGTTCTTCTCGAAAGCCAAAGGTTCCGCTACACAGCCCAGCTATGTCCCTGAGCAAGCGGATTTGTATCTCGGAAGCTTTCCCTCTACTAAAGCCACGCAAGAAGGCTTGGACCACACAGACCGGAAAAGCGATGCATTGTACCCTGGTTTTGACATACAAGACCTGCTTTACAACCACGCAGATGGCATCAAAAGAATCGCATCTTCAAGCGCAGCTCAGCCCGGTAGTAATCGTGAGTCCGAAGCACCATCACCCGCAGCAAAAGGGAGCAAGGGCAACAAAACCACAAGGAATCAAGGCAAAGGGCTAAAGAATAACAAGGGTCGAAATGGTGGGACGGGAGGTGGGCGCGATCGAGATTCGCCAGAACCACCCAACAAGGCCCAAATGACACACGAGGATAAAGCCTTGTTGGCGCATTACAGGGCACGTCAAGCAGAGTTGAGGAAATTTTACGCAGTGGTCGCAGCTCAGCAGCGGGAAGCTCTCGAGATGATGGCCTCAAGAGATCTGAACAGGCTGCATAGGAAGCAAAAGGCTCATACAAAGGTGCCAGAGTATGACGAAGTGATTGAACGGCTTCGCAAAAAGGAGGTTAACACTAGGACCATTATTGAGCGAGAGTATGAGATGCGTCTTGGGCTTGCTAACGAGTCGAGGAAAGCGCAAGAGCAACTGATTGAGAATCAATTCCGACAACGTTGTGAACAGTCTCTTAAAGAACACACCAGAGGCGCACAGGGCGATTTGATCATCTTTCACAAAGCGCACAGAGCTGCACATGACGACACCAAGACTGACAATGGATCTGACATCGACTGCTACTTTCCACGATATCATGAGATGCCAGAGCCTGATACGCCACCACGAGGTTACAGCTCAAGTCGCATCAGTGACGAAAAGCCTTTCAAAGAGAATTTATCAAGCTACGACGAGCAGGCGCAACGAGATGTTATCGAAGGTGACATTGTGGGGCCAGTTCAGCAATCAGCGGCCGATCAAAACGCCCAGAGGAAAGATTACGAAGAGAGAACGGCGCGATTCGAAAGTCTTGTGGCCATTGCAGACGACGAGCTGAAGGAGAGGGTTGGACATCTCATTCCAAGACCTCTTTATGCGACCGAGAATCCGCAGTTCGCCTTATCTCGCCTAGCAGATTGCGCGGAGTTTGTCTCACGAGTACGTCCAAGTCAGGCACATGTCTCCGCGTCCGTCGCACCACGAAATATACCCGGCTTTCAACGACACCTTGTCGAGCGTGCACCTCCGCCTAATGTCCAGGAGGCGATCCCGCCGACGCCAGCATTTCAGTCCAAGTCCTCGACTCCGCGAACATCAGTATCGCACAGGCAAAAATCTATCTCGAACGTGTCCAAGCCGTCGAACAAGGAGGATGATAGCCCGTCATCATCGAACGCATCAACACCATTACCTGCTATCGCTTCTACCGCATCTCGAATGCCACTATCTCAGAGTTTTTCGCAGCATCACCATCATCGCTTGCCGCCCCAGCAGATGCCTCCACCCCCTTCAGCCACTATGTCCCCAATGACCTCAGCCAGTATCCGTCCGCGAGCGCCAAGTCTAGTTCCCTTAACCACGTCAAATGCACGGACGTCACCGTCACCTACTTCAACTTTTGGACGGACTCCTATCCTTCCAGCGCAAGGTCCTCCTCCGCTTGCGCCAGGACATCTACGACAGTCATCACACCTTGGGCATCCTCCACCACCTCCACATATTGGACAACTTTACCCGCCTCGGATGGCCCCGCGCCCACCTCAATATCCTCCCAGCATGCACCATGAAGGACGACACGACCGGCCACCGCCTCCACCTTCGCCGTCTGTACCATCGCCATCAATAGAAACGCAACAACACCGCCTCTCCATCAGCAGCAACGGCACGTCCCGTTCTCGCGTCGGAGGCTCTCGCCGTGAACCAGGCACAATCACTTTTACAAATGTGCAAACCCCAAATTCCGACCGCTTCCGGAGTCCTACTCAACCGCCGGTGGTGCAGCCGGGTCAAGCTGTGTTGAGGCCTGGCGCCGCCCCAAATACACCCAATGGGCTTGGCACGGGCAAGATCGCGAACACTTTTGTCAACGCTGCGCCGGATGCTAGCAGTCGGGCGCAGCAGGCTGCTGAGACGGCAAGAGCGAATGCAGCAATTAATCAGGGTCAAGGTGCTGGTCCTAAGGGTGGGAAAAGGGTGCTATTGCCGAAAGCTCCGCTCTAGATGTTTCTCATCGCATTGGGGAGTGTCTTTGGTGAATGTTTTTGGAAAGAGCCATCGCTTGCAGTATGCGCACACGTGATTTGAGGTAGATAGGAGACAGAGGCTACTGTCCTGGCGCACAGTCAGTATCCACGCTCGTCGCACGTTAGGACTGAGATTTTCTTGCAACGTATATTTCGTACATGTGTTTCTCCACTAGCTGCGGATGTGTATCATCTTTAATGCTGCGTCACCGCAGGTAAACTACCTGCGTCCCTCTAGTTCACCTTGGGTGTATATCCAGGCAAATGCGTCAAGCACTGCAAGTGCGCCAAAACACAGAACGAGTCAATTGAGGGATGTATCGCAATACGACAAAGATTGCCCGCATCAGTTTGGCAAAATTGTCACTAGTCTACGCTTCTCTATCCCCAGCTCTGGACCACTTCATACTGCATTCCTGCAGAAGAGTTCTCCAAGGCCTTTGCGGCATAAAATACTCCATTCGACCATAAGCATTGTTGCCACTGCTTCGTCCCCGAGGACCGATTCAGAACACTATCAGATTTGAGTGGAGACCAGAATTTGACGCCCAACTCATATGAGATTACGTTGGGTAAGAATGCCTTGATGGGTTGGATCATGGCTGCGGACGTTCTAGCGATCATCATGCTGGTATTTTATCTCAGACGCTCGCTCAGACGTACGCTATCACTCTCTGGTCATTTGATCGTCAGATTCTGCAGACCTCTTCCTTTGCATCTATAGCCTGTGCACCTTCAGCCAACTCTCAGCTGTGAGACTTTGCAGCATTCAGACATATAGCCAGGTTCGGTCCAGGTGTAATATTGGTTCTTGTTCTAAACAGCGAGCCAGCAGCGGTCATGCCAAGAGAATCAGTAGTGGTTGAAGCAAAGTTTTCGGGAACCATTCGACCAGGGCTATGTTGCTGGATATAATGATTTTGCAGCAAAATCTCTGCCTAAATTGTCGCACACTTGAGTTGTCTCCAGCGACTTTCATAAAACACAGGCCAACTGGCCCAATGGTGAGTAGCGAGCACGCCTTCACAACTACACCACCATTCTAATCATGATAACTAGGCAAGGCGTCTGACTACGATCAGAATGGTCATCAGAAGATTGCAGGTTCGATCCCTGCGTTGGTCGTGAGTACTGTCGTAAACCCGTATCGGTAGAGCCAGAATCTAATGTGAAGTAGACTCGACAATCACCGCTCCCTGCGATGTTTTTTTAGTTCATATTTCATTTAGCCTACAGTATAGGCGAGGATACACTATCCTAACGTATGATCCAAGGCACTCAATTCCTTTTCATGCCGAAGCTGTAAGCCGTGCTTCGACGAGGTGCGATCGTTAGGCGCGATTAGATTTCAATTGTCCCCTGCAGACGCGAGCTGAACCATTTTTAACACCCGTCTGTAACGACACAAACTTCCTTCACGCTCAGCCAGAAACATCTGCCGGATCCTCCTGTACAGCTCTGTGACGCTGTCGACACGTAGCTGTGGTTTGCAGGCATCTGGGAGAACGAATTCTTTCCTCATCCTCTTCTTACCCTCCCCCCGATAACAATGAAACACCGCATCTTCATCACGAACGTACGGGATCATGTCACTGAACCATCCTACGAATGCTGCGCCTGGAACCGATATTGCTGCCATTGGTGCTACCTCTCCGTCGATTTCAGCAGTGACGTGAGCACGTTGAGGGTTTGTCAAGGTACGACCTGGAAAATCAAGAACAAACGGCAAGACATTCTCCTTCCCTTGTACCCTGAGACTGGCGCATAAGAAATCTCGCTGCTGAGCATACGTCGACTGGAGAAATCTCCCGCGCTCAGACTCCATCCACGTATAGTCGAGGTACATCACATCCGGCACCCTCTGCCACGCGGGCGCGCTCGTTTCTTGTGCAACGTGTTCCTTTTGCTGCCATACAACAAGACCGATGCCATTGCGACATGCCATCAGTGACAATGCAATGGACAGGTTGATTGCCGGCAGGAGATCTTCCGCGGTCGTGTCGCATGGTTTGAACACCTTTACACCCCGACCCTGGCTCAAGAGACTGATATCTGACATCGCGTATCGCGCAGGCACATCTGAAAGATCAAGTCTGAAGCCGTTTCGATCAAGCACATTCGTGTCGTTGAGGCTGTGGTCGAGGTACTTCTGTTGATCCCGTTCCCAATCTGGCCCAACAAGAAACTCCATCTGCTCGTCCGACAAGTCTAATGGATCGTTGTCGTCAAAGACTGTCCAGTGGTAATCTCGATGAAGCTTCACCCGTTTGGTCATTTGGCAGAGCAAACCTGAATACTTGTGCTTCTCGCTCTCTAACCTCTCAATGTCGAGGTCACCGAATCGCTGGAGCAGATTCTTGACATCGTTCTTCGTCCACCTGCGTGTCATGGCTTCTAGTGGCGTTTTGGTAATGTATGCTTTGAAGAGCCGGTGATGAGAAGACAAGAGAGCAGATTGGAATACTCGCAGCTTTTCAAGCTTTTCCCGGTTACGTTACCCTCCCGCTTGTGTAACGGACGTGTTGAGAATTAATGCGGCAAGCATGATGCGCTGGCAGGATGATATTTGCCAACGGGCTGGCAAGCGACATGAGTGATTGCCTCACCGCTGTTTGGGACTTGTGCATAAACACCCAGAGTTTCAGCAGACTACGTCCATATTTCCCTTTCCAAAAGGATCGTACCGTGGCGAATTGAGCAAGATGGCAGAACGCACCGTCACTAACCAGATCCGAGTACTTCGGCTGGCCTCGGTTCGCATGACGATGCTCCTGAGAAACGCCGTCGCGTTCAAGGTTGAAGGCGACATGTGTTCAGTCCTGCAAGCCCTACTTGGACCCAAATTCCATCGATCTGCCGAGAGAAGCCTCTTTGACGCTGGCATTCTGCCACACCCGGCCAGTGATGCGCTCGTGGCCCTGGACATGAAGACTTTAGTAATGTCCATGCGGGAGACCGTCCGGAAGGCTGGCCGACGCTGGATTGGTTGCATCTTTGCAAACGAGCAACAAAATACGTGCGACGTCCTATGCGTCGGCTTTCCCTCGGCACCGTCTTCGACCCAAAATTGGCTGGCTCTTCACCCAAGGACGCTGGTCGAAGGGAAGACGCGGATCTGGCAATTTGTGTTCTCAGACGCGGGACACCAAATCGAAAATCCGATCCCGGCGACGTTCTGGCCCCTTATGGCGACGGCAGAAACTGCGGCAACAATGCTGGAAAACTTGCACGTCAGTGGAACGGCTTCGCTATCGCGAGCTAGGATCCTGCATCGACACGGACAAAATGCCGTGGCGCACAAACACAAAAAGCGAGATACTAGGTAAGTGAAGGTCGTCTCCTCACGAGACATCGCTAATGCTCTGGCACCCAAAGTTCCCAGCTCAGCCCCGAAACGACTGGCGCCGAGAATCACGGTTTGGGTGGTAATGTAGCCGAAGATCTTGCTTTTAAACCAGAGGCTAGGTTTGCGGCGGTTCTGTCCTTCCTGCAGCAGCACTTTGAGCGCCAAAGCGGCTCACAGTTTGCCGTCGACACTACGAAGTATCAGCCATATACGGCAGACTTTGTCATCACGAGACAAGATGGAGCAGCAGTCTTTGTCGAGGTCAAGTTGCACGGCTGGACTGAAGTGCAACGAGAATCGGCTAGGGGGTTCATCCGAGTACGACATGCAGCTCGCTCTCCCCATGACCCTCCTCATCGGAACAATTTTTCTTACACTGGTGGCCGCGCAACGTACTTCTTTTCAGAGGAGGAGTCTCGGGTGGGAGCAATCCAGATCCCGCCAGGTGTCTTTCACGAAGACAAGGTCAAAGTCGCACGCCGATGGCTCTTTGCGCATCGTAAACAAATTCCCAGTCATTGGTGGAACGCTGCTCCAGGGACGATTCTAGAAGGAGAATTTCCGAGTTCGTGCATTGTCGATATGTCTCAAGCTGATATCGCGTCTCCCACGATCGCGTTGCTGGCTGGTCATGGCGAGGATGGCTTCATCTTGCCAAGACTGGAAGATTTGCGCACCTTGTCTCGACAAGAGCTGAAGCTTTGCCTCGCCCGCGCCGACATGTGCTTGTCACTCCCGATGATATCGAACGCGTTCAGCGATCTCGAGACCGAGATCGACGAGGAAAGCAATGACATCGATCAGGACGGGGATTTGAATGGCCCACAGAAATCTCACAGAGAGCATTACGGATTCCAGGCGTCATGTGCGCTAAGATTCCTCGATCTATGTCAGGCCGAGTGAGTGTCTCTGGGGGGCAGCTGGTGACCGAGCTAATCGAAATTTACAGACGTAGTGGACTTCTTTTTGACTGGGAAGCAAACGCGGTGGACTGTCGAACTTATGCATTCACGAACCACACTTGGAGCCCCGCTGATATCGCACAAGCTTCCAAATATCCTCGTCAGAATCCGGTGGAAATGTTCCAGTTGCCTGACGATCAGCGTTTCGTGCTTCTCAGCTTTGCATTAGTGCGACCAAACACCAGATCTACCAAATTCTTCCTTCATCCATTTGTCCTCGACACAATACACAAGGACGTAGCTACGAACAGTGAGTTGCTAAGGTCTCGGCTGCTTATTCTGTTCCTGGCCGACTCAGTCACAGATCGACATCATCACTGGCCACTGTTAGCAATACCTGCATCGGCCATCGACTGCGACGTGCCTGTGAAGAACCATTCAAGGTGGAGAACGCTCTACCTGCGCAATAAGGACGACATCTGGGATTACAGATTCGACTGCACTCAAGATGTCAAGGCCAGCCTCACGAGGGGTTTGGCTACTACGGACCCAATTCGGACAAACATCGTGCTCAACGCATGGACAATCGAAACGATCACCAAGGTGAAGGCTTTTGAGCGCATCAATGCCGAAGGCGACGCCTGGATTCGTGGACTCAAGGCCGTCAAGGCAGCTCTCTGACGTGGAGAAGGTATATAGAAGTGTATGTTAGCGAGGTCAAGGTACACATGCCAATGCAGCCCGAACGCTTTGGGGCCACAACGCATCTTTAGATGAAACGCTTGCCGCTCACTTATAGTCAAAAGTCGAAGCGCCGATTACACGAGCGCAAGGTCGGGGACAATCTGAGTTGACTGCCTAGCAAAGTGCCATGTAAAGACGGGTTCAAGATTAAGGAATCGGCCGATCTTGCCGCATTCACCAAACAGACTAGGAGGACCGTTTCGTCTGGCATGAATACTGGGCAGATTATATGATCAGCCCAGGGGAATGCACCATCCAGGGTAGCTTTTCCCGTAGGCTGCCTCTGACATACTCGAAGGCCATGCTTATACATCCATGCCTAACGTAGTCACGGTTATATCAGATAAACACTCCTAGCTCATAGACGACCACAATCTTCTCCTTCCAAGGGTTCCGCGGCCCCGAATTGCTTCATTGCCGGGTAGGAGAGGCGGATGGATTGCTCCGCATTCCGCGAACGCGCTCTTAAGGACTTATCGAAATAGAACCCTCGCACGCTCACGAGTGAATATAGACAGCGTTTAACTCTGACTGTGTACATCTGTTTAAACCCCTCCTCGCGCAGCTGTTGGTAATCCAGACCGGCACAAGTGTCCAACATGGAGGTGCGTCTGGCTGGAACTGTTCCGTGGTGATCGGCAATCGATCCTAACCATTCTGCAAGACGATGAATAGTAGTCCCTACAATTGCACAATATCGCCGGTTTCCAAAGCCCGTTTCACAATCGAATCTCGGGTACCACGTAACATGCCATATATGATGTGTCTAAGCATGGGCTCACACAGCGATTCCTCAGTTTTAGTGTAGACGTGTATTATCTTAGCACAAGTCACAGCGACAGTACTACGTAGATATCGGTATACAGCGTCTGTGATCTTCTACTTGTGGCTAGTTAGAGTAAATCTAGGTCATAGCTGCAACTTTTATTATGTGAACTTTTTTTTTCCCCCGAAAGCACCGTCGTGGACGTTGGCACGCCTCCTCTCTTCTTTTAAGCCGTGTCGCTCACAGCGACACCCGAGGTGTTGACGTATGCAACATCCATCCTCGGTAGAAATATGCGAAGGGGTGGTTCCAAGAGAGAACCGCAGCGGTGGATAAAAACCCAGACTTGTAGTAGGTACCCAAACATGATTCCCGGGTTTCAGCTACTCACAGATTACCTCTGGTAGCGTCTCCACAAAACGACCCAAAGGGTCTATCGTACGACCTCACATACGATTCGTTCCGTGATGATGCTTCTTCACCTGCTTCCTTCCTCGCCTCTCATTTCTGTGATCAGAGAGCTCAACATCGCCGTCGCCCAACCATGACACCTCTCTTTTCCGAGCTAGTTTCCGCCTAGCATTGCTTTCAGCTGCGTCGCTGGCGTTTTCTGTGGCGGGGTTTGGGTCGTCTTGACGTTGGGGCAGCCTTCTCGGTGGTACGTGGATAGCCGTGGATTTCGACGGGTAAACTCCCTTGGCATTGCCGAGGATCGCACGCTTTGCTCGCAGGAAATGCGTTGCAGCCGGGATCGTGCCAACGTTCCGTGCGCCCTCACTCTCAGCTTTTGACCCATACTGTCGAGCTTTGTCGACAATCGCCGACACAAGCTGACCGGACCAAGGAGACATATCAAGGTCTTGAGCTTGTGCTTCATACGCGGTTGACTCGTCCGCATCTGTCCTTTCCGATAGCACGAAGTCTACGAAAGCCACGAGACACTTCAGGCGGTAAGCAACGCCGACGCCCGCAGGATCGGCTCTTCCTGGTGTTGCGGTCTTTGGCCCAGATACCATCCACCATCGAAAGTCGCGAACGCTGATGTCGATGTACGAGTTGTGCCGGTTTCTTGATTTGTCCGATTTGACCCTGCGAATCTTGGCGAATCTAGCTACGACCTCAAGCACCTTTTCTGCATGAGCATCGTCGGTCTGCAGCCAGTGACCGTTTGTTTGCAAAAAATCGACGAGAGAATCATACGCTTCAGCACCGCCGGCCCAGGCATGTACGGTCGGAAGTGATGGCGTCGCTGTCGATATTTGAGAGGGGTTATCTTGCCGTGTCACACTAGTATCATGTTAGAATGCTCTCGAGCCTTAAAAAGGACACTTACAGCTGCCTTGCCGTGTTTGTCCTGAACGGCTTGTCCTCAGCGCTCATGATGCGGAACGGGTGCGGCGGCCGGGCATCGCTTGACTGGCTGAAATTGAGTCTTTCAATGTGAACCGCCAGAGGGCGTCGAAACTGCTGAGGGTCACCGGAAAGTCCTGTAGAAGGACTCAAATTAGAGGCAGAGAAAGGTCTGCTGCCTTCTTGTCCAGTATCCGCTAATCGAGTCGCCTCGCCATGCCTCACACGAGTCAGTCCTTTTAGGTTTCGAGCCGCGTTGCTGTCGTCGTTCTCCAGAGAATCCTCTTGACATCCACGCAATGTGTCTCGCAGAGACCGGAGTTCGTCAGGATCATTCGTGCCGTGATTCCGGGTTGACGTGGAGACGACTCGTGGTCCGTAAGTGGACCGGTAGAACTGAGGTAAGCGGGCAGCTGATGTGTCGAACTTCGTTCGCCTACAAGCAGAGATCAATCAATCTATCAAGATGATACAGCAAGGAGCGATGTTTCGTTGAGGCTTGAATCTCCAAAAGCTGTAGAATCCGGTGCGAGCTTACCTTGATTTCGCCATACCTGGACTCCCGTTTCGCGCTTGTAGTGTCCAAGTGTGTTACGGACTGGCTGGACTTGAGCTGTCTGTGAGAAGGGCTGTGGAACAGTTCGAAAAGTCGACTCTAGGAACGCGGTTGATGGCATACATTTCGCAAGCGGTCCCACGTCACTTTCAGGCTCAACGGCACTTCAGCCATTCAGTAACACACAAAGGGAAGGGAGACGTTGGTGAGGCACAAAGCCGCAGTGAATGACGGACAGCGCGAGCAATGGCTGTCAACACCACGAGCGAGACCATTGCATCGCGTCGCCAGCGAGATAGAACATTCTTCCGGTGGTTATCAACCACCGGAACCTTGAGCTCTAGCTTCTCTGTATTGCCTGTCGAATTCGTTGAAAGCTGGAGAGCCTTCTCGATTGGTGTAATACAGCCAGATACAGGACAGCTTCATAAACATCCTGTCGCTCAGCGCGAGCAGGTCCAGATCCTCCATTCCGGAATCACCGAGCTTGCTGATGATAACATCAGAAACATTGTCGGACTTCGCCACGGTTGTGATTTCGAAGATCTCGTCGGCCCAGGCGGTCAAGGCGTCATGAAATTTGACGGGAAATAGCTGTTGAAGGTGCTCTCTCATACGGCGATGGCGATTTTCAATGACCGGGTCTGGGTGTATAGGCGGCCGTGAAAGCACCAGCATGTCCTTTTGGTTGACTGTGGCGTGCAACGTCTGAAGTGCCGAAGCGGCGTGTCCCTTTGGTCTGTACAACGTCGGTCAGCATAATTTTGCAGGCTTGCATGAAAGTCTTACGTCTGAGTGAAGAAATCCGGCACGGCTTTACGTGCAAGGTCCAAAATCAAAGGGCGTTTGAGCAGCAATGTCCAACAGGTTAGCTCATCCTCATCGTGACGTTCTTCTTGACAGAACTCGCGAAAGCATCTCTGAACACGAACCTCGTCCAGTGGCTTTAGTGAGAGCTCAGGGGAAAGATCACCGTTCCCATCGAGGAGCAACGAGCCGAAGATGTTGGAGAGCACATCCACCTGTCTAGCATGGACAACTGAGGCAGACGAAGCCATGACGATTGAAATGACCCTGTGAGCCGGGAAGCGTAGATTTAAGGAAGTGGTCTAAAGGGTAGTTGAGGGGCACGGTGGTTGAAAAGATTCAAGAAAGTGTAGATGTTGTAAGACAAGTACAGCGATCGAAAACCCTTTAACACCTGGAGGGTGCGCAGGTCGCTCGATGTTAATTCCATAGCCTGGCCTGAATGCAAAGACGGTGGACTAGTCACGTATGCTTTTAGGGAAAGTAGGCATCCCTGCAAGGCCGGATGATTTGTAGAGTGCTAACTCGGTTAGCACGCAAACAGTCTCGTGGAAATAGTGACTGAAACGTTTCATTATGTGTCAGCCTCAAAGTAGCAACTTTGGGTTGATGGAACGAAGTTGTATATGTATTCTAGCTTCTGATACTGTAGCTAGACTGATGAAAATATACTTTGAGACCGGTGCCGACGCCGCATCTGTAGCTGAATTTGAATCAGCCGCTGCAGCACGCGATTTTCAGCCGTGGTCCGGTGAATTGGTCGAAATGATTGTTTCACAGGCTCGCGCCATTCAGAGCCAGCCTTACCCCGCCACGAAAGTCAGCGAAACGGGCGAAAGTAAGGTCGATCGCATCTCGAAAGTGTCATTACAAGCTGCTAGAGAGAATATACTATCGATAAACCTTTTAACACAGTTCACGACAGCGTCCGCTTCTAAGCGCTACAATCAAGAAACAAAAGAAGCAGCAATCGAAGCCCAATGCCAGCGAGCGACCGGCTTCCGGCACCAAAATTGTCACGTGAGGATAATTGGCAGGCGCAATCGCGACACCTATTAAAAGGTTACATAGCTAGCTAGATGTTTCGATCTTACATCAACCACAACAGCCCTAATGGATACTACTACAATACAAATTGCTTGCAATTGCGTGCTCCTGACAAAAATAGCGCTTCAGACACCAGAAATGTCAGCTCAATGCATGAAGCGGAAAATCGAAGTACGTACGACAGAGAGCGAAGATGAGAGTGTCCATTTCAGGACGCGCCGCAGCAGGTGAGGTTGATTACAACGAGCGGGTATGAATAGAACAACTTGGGTCGACTACGTAGAGTCTGTATTGAGACATGAGACTCATAATCTACATACTTGTCCATACTGTCCGAAGGAGCAAACAATGGCTAGTTTTGTTGGTATTTTGGTATGCGCCACGCCACCATGCCAACGTATTAGTGCCTTTCCTTTCCGGTAACCGAGTAAGTCCTGGCGATCAGACAGCGGCGATGAAGGCACAATGAAGTAACATTTGCACTCCAATGCTTAGAAAGGGTCGCCTCCCCAACTCTAACAAACGACAGAAAACAAGAAAAAAAAGAAGGCAAGGTCATCTATCCGTCGTCTGCAGTCTGCCTATCACTGGCAAGCATGGCATGCATGATACGGAGTAGCATCCACGACTACCAGCTATGCGTGCAGCCGAAAAAGCACTTCTAGAACCGATCTAGTTCTCACCGCTTCCGTTCTCACCGCTTCCGACATTCTCAATTCAGGGCCTAATGGCTACTAGAGGCGAAGCACTATGCTGGTTCACTTTTTAAGAGGATTCAAGTGATAGGCGTCATACACCGCAGGCGAGCCGGGGGTGCTTGGTTGAAACAGAGAAGATTAAGGCGAAGAGAGTAGGTGTCGCTGTCAAATCTGAGGAAAGGAACTGAGACAGCCTCTAGCCGACGGAGCTGTAATGCTTCTGAGTCCCAGTGAGGATCTACGATAGGCCGAAAATGTCGGAGCCAGGATCCGTAAGAAGATATAGTAACGGTGCTAGATCGTAGGTCGCGGGAGAGACAGCTTTACACGTCTAGGGATGGCGATATGCGACCTTGTCTCTTGAAATCATACGACGCATGCCCTCACCTGCCACAGCGGTCTCCTCTAAGTCCGTGACTGAATGTCAGCTTACTATCTGAGACACCAACCACTGACACCAGGTTACAATCTGCTGCGCTTCCTTTGATCTTGAGGAGTAGACCCGACAGCTCCTAAGTGTACGTGAAGTGTTTCTAGCATAGTCGCCATCATGTCAACCCTGCCGGATGCTGAAAAGTTAAAATTGTTGGATGAATGTGGTCTCAAGGTCGATGAGACAGGGAGCATCAGTGACTGGCAAGATCAACCTCCAACCGAAGCGAGGCCCGTGGAGCAGGACACGGCAAGCGCAGCTCGGTCCACGCGCCGTGCATACACACCGCACGAAGACCACATGTTGACACAGTGGTGCCTCGCCGCCGAGCAAGAAGGCGTCAGTGGCAATCGAGTGTTTGAAGAATTCGAAGTCGTGGTAAGATCGCCTCGCAATAACGCGGCCCTTCTCGTACGGAGCTGGCGGACTGATTCCAACCTTTCATAGTGTCCCGCCCATCCATGGCAGGCTCATCAAACACGTTGGCGCAGAACCCTGAGACCGGCCGCCCCAACCGGCGCGTCCAGTCATGAAGATCGGCCGTTTCCAGGTCTCGACCAGCCCGCGAGTGCGTCACGGCCAGCTTCCGCGGGCCGGGCTGCCGAACACTGTGCATCCGAGGCTGCGCAAGAGGACCACTCTGACGAAGAGGAGGACTTGACCACGTACAACGACCAACGAATCGACATTGATCGCGTGCTGTTCGCTAAACTCGGGCTCGACGACGAAGACGAGTTCCGCCAGCTGCTCCGAGAACCTTGGCTTGTAACCGTCTACGGGAGTTTCTGCCGCGAGAGGCAGTCGAATAATTTGTTGGCACGGCCCTCTTCGGCAGAAGAGAACTCGCTCCTCAGTCGATCCCATCACCGATGGAAGCTCGATCGCGTCAACTTCCTGCTAGGTCGACCGGACGTGTCCTCGCGATACACGGCCGAGCATCCGGACACGTCTAGCTGGACCGAAAATGACTTCGACATCCGCTTCCTCGTCCGCGCCGTAACACTTGGTAGCGCACGCAACGCGACCTGGTTTCGGGAGCGGCAGAATCAAGGATCGTCGACCGTCGCTGAGAAGGCTCTTTGGCTGCTTTTGTGGTTCAAGTGGCTGGAGAAGCAGACGCAGGGAACCGGAAGAGAGATGCAGAGGATACAACGCAAACGAGAGAGGTGGCTGGCTTTTTTAAAACAACTCCAACCGGCGACGAAGGACACGGAAGGGGAATCGAGCAAAGGTAGGAGGGTGCGCGGCAATACGCTGAACAGGATCTAACGTGTTCGCAGCCGCCAGAGCTCGTCAACCCCGCGTGGGGGACGGGGCTCGACAGCTTTATCTGCTATCCGACGAAGCTCGAAACCTCTACCTCCGCATTCGGGACGGGAGGCTGGCTTCCTGGGCGGTCGGGCCTCAACATGGCGGGACTTGTGTTCTCCTGCCGGCAAAATGGGCGTCGACGCCGCCGGAATCCGTCATCGACGCCGTCGATGACTGGCCTCGAGAAGAGCCTCGATGCGAGAGATTGGTGAATAGAGCCTCCCTCGTCCTTCCTGCCGTACCCTGTATGCTAACACCCCGCAGAATTTAGGTATGGGAGCCTTTCAAATGCCCTGGGCGCGCGCCGTGGCCTGGTTCGAGAGTTGGCCGCGCAGTGCCGTCGACCTCCAGCACTTCCTTCCCCCCACCACGGCGAGGGAAAACCCGAGTTCCATGCATGGCTCTCACCTCTGCCACCACGGTCTTTGTGTCCTCCCCGCCCACATCACCTACGAGCCCGACACGACGAATTGGAGCCGAAAATCGTGCCTTGCCGCGGCGATAACGCTTCGAGGGTACCAGGCTTCCATTCCGAAACATTGTAATAAACACGAGCCTCCGTGTCTGATGCAGGTACGTTGTGACACGAAGGCCTACGATACCCATGACGTCGATGCAGCTGACATGCCCTAGCTGGCCGCTCTCACCACTTTTGAGATCTTTGCGATACAGTTCAATGTCCTGCGGACCGCTAGAGACATGCCCATCAGATCTCCACTGCAGCCTCCGGCGTCGCACCCGTCGCGATATAGCACGTTCGAACAAGGCATCAGCGGCAGTGATGCTTTTCCCGACGTCCGTATAGACCCGGAACAGGTGGTTCGATTACCCACGACGGTAGACAGACACAACCAACACCGTTTTTCCTGGAGTTGCCGCTTCTGCAACTAACCCCGGTCCTTTGGAAAGATAACCACCTTCTGGGCACACATTCAGGTCGACCACCGAGACCAGCCTCACACGGACATGTTGCAAGAAGTGACCAGGTCGGCTCAAGCCAACCAGGCCTGGGCTGACCAACGCTTCTACGACTACCAACGCAACAACCCGACCACCTGGCAGAAGATCGTCCAAGCCCAATCGCCAGATTTCGACTGGGACGTCTTCGCGGGCTGGCAGCTGTGGAAGAAAAGCTCCTACGAAGGAAGAAAGGCTGGCAACGCGTCGGCCGAGTCCGAGAATGGAAGAAAGGCATGATGACAAGCATCACGAAAAGGCGTTCAACTAACATCTGAAGCCGGATGATGTGCGTGGCGTCGTTTTAAAAGATTTTTTTCCGGGGGGAAACTACTCACGAGGTTTAGTGTAATTATCGACAACACTGCTACAAGTATCGTGCCTTGCGCATAGTATTTCCCTCATACCCGGAAAGGTGAACTCTCATCAAGCAGAAAGGGGATGAAGCGATGAAAGAGAACTAGCTAAAATAGTAGTGTTGGCCACGGTCTGATTGCTTAAACACTGTTACGGAAGTTACAACCAGCAACCGTAGATGACATGCTTACAGAGCTATATAATTAGTTCCCTCGCCTACGAGAGGTTACCAGTCAATCAATCAATCACCTTTGACACAATTGTTTCTCTTGCAAACACTCTCTTCCTCGAGCATAAACGAGTGTCGTCGACGGCGGAAATCTCACGCAGGTCGTGTCACGTGATGGAAATGGAAGGTGCAACTGTAACTCTCCTTGTTAAGGTACAATAGCTAGCTAGATCTTTCGATCTTCATCTACGACAAGCCCGATAACTGCAACACCAATGCAAGTTGCTTGTAACTGCTTGCACCTGACAGCTTGAGCCAGCGCAAATGAAAAACAGGTCATTCGTGTACGCGACCTCGTTTGAGATCGCCGTCTTCGTCGTTTTCACCATCTCCCTCGTCCTCATCGTGACCACCATTAATGCCCTTCACTCCGTGCCGACCGCCCTGGGACCCCTCGTCAGGTTTTGCCGTACGCAGTCGACTTTTTCCCACACTGCGACTGAAATGAAGAGCTGCGGTGTTGATTTTATATTCCATCTCTAGAACGAGGAACGCCATAATCATCACCGCCCTAGCACCTAAGACCAGCTTGTCGAGCATTTTCGTCACCGGGTCCTTGCCCCGGTATAAATTTTCCTTTTGGGGTTTCCCCATAGCGTTGATCAGCCCCGAGATGTTCGCTCGCACGTTGTTGATCCACAAGTTTTGGGCCGTAAGCGTTGGGTTATCCTTGTTAGCGTTTCCGTCTTCCTTCCCACAAAGGTCGAATAATGCCAGGGACCCTAACTCGCGGTCACCGATTCTCACCGTCAGCTTCGTCACCATGAAGCTTCTGGACGAACTCGGGTTTTCCTTAGTCGCGGTGCTGCTCCGAACTTTGTTCAGCTCGGAGAAGAAACGAACGATGTCGGTGTCAAGAAAAAGCAATGCGCTGTGAGCGTATTCGAATGGGTCATTGTCGTCAAGAGTGCGATTCTCATTCTGGTCCCCTTTCGAGGCCACAAGGTCCCTTACCAAACTCCTGTCTTTTCCCTTCAGGTGCTTAGAGACCTCGACGGCCTGCACCCTGACACAGGTAGGCGTCTCAGATGTGTTTAAGCCGCGTTCTTGCACCAGATCCAGGTAAAACTTGGCTGCCGTTGGCGCCAAAGCATCGTCACCAGTGAGCAGTAGGTGAGACTTTCCGCTTCCTGTGTACCCTTCGGCCACGAAGACAAAGTGGTAGTTCAGTAGGACGCCGTCGATGGTATCTTTAATCTCGTCGAAGACTTGTATATTGCCGTCATCTTGGCGGAAAACGTGGTCAAAGTCGTAGAGGTCGGGTTCGGCCTTTGCTGATCGAAGCAAAGATCTATGCTGGTCCGACTGGTTGTCCTCGAAAATCACCTGGCAGGCATTTTCAGGGTTGCGGAAGACCGAGGGCTTGCCTTTTACCTGCAGTGGATATTTTTGGTGGACCGGTGCAACCTTCCCTACGGCCTTCTGATGTCTGCGATTGGGTTTCAGAAGTCGAATGATATAGTTGTGGTCTTGGTACCGGCGAAGCTTATCGATCGGTGCAGGCGCTGGACCAAGATCTGGCGGTGACAGCTTTTGCGGCGGGATGTACATCACTGGAGCAGAGAATTCCGACACAAGGTTTTGCGGAGGTGGTGGACCGGCAGCCTGGGCTCGTGAGGATCGACGGTCAGGGGTGCAGTTGTTGGTCTTTCGGAGCTTTGATATGTGCTCGGTGAGGTCGTGTTCTGAAACCGTAAACGACGAAGGCTTACGAACGTCGTTGGGCGTCACATCGGGTCTACGGGGTGCGATGTAGACGCGATGCTGCAGTGGTGAACCTCCAGCTGGAGGTGGAGGTGGCGCGGTAGCCGACAGTGGTGGAGGTAGAGATGCTGTTGACGAAGCAGGGAAACGAGCATTGAAAACTTCCAGAGCTTGAGCAATCCTGTTCACGGCTGCCAGCGCCTGATCGGAAGCTAGCGACGGAGCTGCACGGTGAGCGCCAGGCGGAGTTGGTGACGTGGAGTGCGGAGACGGAGTTACAGCGCGAATCGGAGCTGAGGCTGACGGTGAGGCCGAAAGTGCTGAAAGTGCGTTCGTGGTGGGGACGACGCCGCCACGAGCCATACTTCCGGGTCTTGAACCTGGAACAACGCCGTCCAGAGGACTTGGGCCAGCAGATGTCAGGTCGGTAGAGGCCGGGGCTTGAGGAGAGGGACTGGGATTTTGAGCCGCTGGGTCCGCAGCATCCGGATGTGGAACAGTGGCGTTGAAAGGACCACACCCTGTAGATAGATTACCCTTGGCTGCGACAGCGGCTGGGATAGTGAGACCCTCGTGAGCTGGCTCAGCGGCAGCGGGATCTGTACCAGTGTCTTTCGAAGGGCCAGCGTTCCTAGCTGGATCGGCACCGAGACCGGCACCGGCAGCAGCTAGGTCGGCAGTCTTTGAATCTGGGATCGCGAGTCGTAGAGGATCGAGGTCGGGAGGTGCTGGGCTGCTTGTAGCTGGGGCTGGAAGAGCAGCGTCCTGCGGCCCCAATGCCACGGTAGTAGGGTCTGGAATCGCAGTAGTTGACGAGATGACCTCCGTTGCCGATGGTGAAACTTGCTCGAGTGTGTTTTTGAGCCTGAGAATTGGTGTAGCTGCAGGAGAAACCCGCGGGTTCTTGCGTACAGCTGTGTCCCTACGTGATCGTTCAGTAAACGTCCGGCCTGGAAGCCGGCTCGAGGCTCACCGAGTTGATGTAAAGGTGTTGACCAAGCACGCGATCACCGTAATGATTGACGTGAACAACCCTAGACGCCTGACGAACATATCTATAGACCTCAACAGATATGGCATCCAGGGATGGTCATAAGACAGGAGCCGGACGCCGATATTTATCGCAACACCTAGCAACGAGAAGAAAATCGCAAGTGAAACGGCTGAAATCGTAAAGGCTCCCCGAGCGTAACTAAATCCTCGCACCGCATTCCCGTGCCATAACCATTGACAGATATAGTTGCTGACCAGAATAGGAAGGCTGAATATCAATATGCCCATGGTGGTAGACTGTAGTACTGAAATTCTCAAAAGGAGAAGTCCAGCACGGGTGTTGCATCGAGGTAGTAAGAATTAAAAAATTGAGTCGCATCACAAAGAGCGGGCGGCGCCCGTGGTAAGTGCTTGTAGCTAGACGACGACTGAGCTCGCAATTCGCTTCCTTTGTCTGAAGGTTTGCCGCGCTTCAACGGCAGGCCACGCCAATCTCCGACAACTGAGACAGTCCATTCTAAGACGGTGGAAGCAATCAGGAAGGCTGGCATTGTCTGACAGCTCGTTTTTGGTGTTTTGGAGTTTGAACTCAGGGAAACATACCTATACCGGCAGGTTAAAATGGCAGAAGTTTGTTTCTCTCAATCTTCAAAACGTCTTCCTCACCCAGGTATCAGACGGGACACCGTACATCGCCGACCATGTATCGACTAGGACAACAGCAGAACGGCGTAGCTAGAACGTGTACTCGTGGCGAAGGTGAGCAAGAATGCCAGCTCGTGGGAATAGAACACCCGCCCCTAACGGCGCTAAAGCTCCGAAATACTCCGAACCGACCAGTTTTGTAAACAGATTACTATCCGCGATCGGCAGCACCACAATACACTGGGATGAGCACACTGACGCGATGCGGGAGGCGCTCCCCGAAGTCCAAAAATTCGTCAACGCCGACCTCGAGACGGCTGACCCCAGAGTCGTTCGCCTTGCGGCTGAGGTGAGAGATGACCTCAAAGACCTCGTCTTCGTCCTTGTGCAACGGCGGGATCTTTCCGATCGTGATGAGTCTGGCCGCTGGGAGACCTTGAGCGTTCACCAACGAGAGATCGAGCACATCGAATCGCAGGTGGCACGAGCGAACGAGCTCGTGAACGATCCCGAAATCTGGTATCCGATGGGTTTCCGAACCAGGCGGCTCTCTCGCCACCTTTGGATGGTCAGGAAGTGCGCAAATGACTACCTGTGGGCATACTGGGTGCAGCGATGCTGGAAGGACGCGACAACGGAAGAGCGCTTGGCGTCGTGGGAGCGCGCGCGAGTAAACCTGCGGGACGCCTTGAAGAGTTTTCGGTGTGTCCAGACAGGCAATCCAACCGAAGTAAGTCTTGATAAGCGGCCGGCAGCGGAGCGCTCTCACAGGCTGACACACGTACCTTTTACAGTTGATCGACCCGCGAAACCGACCGACCGCTCTAGTGGCCGATGAAACACCCCTTGACTTGAGCGACCGTTCGACTAGTCCGTCTCAAGAGCCACAAGCCGCGCCCGTCAACGTGGGGATTTTCGAACCGACTGGGACCGCACCGAATGATCAAGGACCACGAAAGCAGGCCCTTCCCCTGGGACATTCTGGGTTTGTGGTGCACCAAACTCCTATGGAACATTTGCCACCGGGGTCGGGAAGTCTGGCCACACTTGCGGGTCGTGCAGACCGCAGCACACTCACAATGTCCCTTCGCGCGACAAAAGTTCTAAGCGGCACAGAGCTGGGTCATGACCCTTTCGACATCTCCCAGTGTGTCAAGGAGCCCGCCGCGGCGGCGGCTGCCAACGAGGAGGGAGATTCTGACATCTCGACAGAGGAGGAATAGGTGGTAGGAAACGCCGGTCTGGTCGCGAATATTTCAACGCCTTGGATGAAAGACCGAAACCGGCCTCGCCCATCGCGAACTTGTTGATCGACTGGCATGTTTTGTTACTGGCGGGTGATGGGGTTTTTCTGCAGATTGCCATCCTTGACTCAGAGGCTTATCCTCGCACACGCAAAGTCATCGAGCGGTGGGCCGAGGGACGGTAAGCTCAATGAAGGAGAAAGAGGATTCTCACCAGAACGGCGAATGTTGTTGTAAGGGTTACCATTACACGCTACGCGTGACGGCGGTCTCGTAAACCCCCCACTTGTGCTCAGAGTAGCGGTGGTATAGGGTGGATATCGTGAAATCAGTAGATGAATGAAAGCCCGATCGTTCTTAACAGCGACGGCCGGTAGGTGTTTTTTTAAATTTTTTAATTTTTTGTTTTTTTCTTAGGTTATTCTCCTCCCAAAAAGTTCGACGTGTATTGGCGTTCTCTCCGAAGAAAGCAGGCTGCAACAATGCTACGCTCACGCATACGACGTGACCCAAGTTGTTGGGTTGCTCGTTGGCGGCGTTCGGCTGAATGATGGCTCACCAACCGTTGGTCGCCTAGAAGGCTCTTCGGCGGCACATGCCACAGGTAAAAGTTACACCGAGAACTGTGACAAACTGAGACCCTCAGCTGTCAGACTTAATGTTAGGGATGACCATCTGAAGGAGCAGCTCGGAGCTCAACCTGCCCGTGACACTTTCTTCTCCGACCGGGGAAAATGATCTCACTTCTCTCGGAGACGCCTACCCTCGCTTTGCCATGCGGATTCTTCGGCGCATCGTCCTCCTTGCATTCGTTTGCGTCGCTCAATCCTTGTACCCTCTGAAAGGACACACCTACATCAATGTCACTTGCTCTCATACTCTGCCCATGCACGGGCCAAACGGGTTTCACGATGTACAGTCGGCGTTGCGGGAAGACGCTCTCGTCCTCAAGAACGCTGCCTTTCCTCTCCTACCTCGAGGCACGCACGTCTTAAACCTTACTCGAAGGATGCAATATACTGCCCTCCAAATGGCCCTGCGTCAGGACCGGCTCTCCTGGCTTGTTCCTTGCTTGGCCGAGCTCGTCACCAGTTGCCTGCGAGAGGCCGACCTCGGTTGTGCTGAGGAGCACGTACGAATGGCCGCGTCCGAATTCCGGTACTCCGCCTCCAGGTTCTCCCTAGCGTCTCAGCAAATCGAAGGGATACTGGAGGGAATAGAGGAAGTCGAAGGCGACATTATCGAGGATGCACAGCGCGCCTATTCGGCCATGCACGCGAGAACACGGGACCCCGTCCTGGAAGAACAGAAGATCCAAGGTCCCGTCACACTCAAGCACCTACGTGCGCTCCCCCAGCGACTGTCTCCACACATCACGCTGCTCAAAGATGCTGCTCGGCGATCTCGACTCGATAGCGCGCCGCAGAGAACCACATATTTGCGTGTGGCCGCACTTCTCGAAGAGTTCCTCGAGCGATTGCACCATCCCGTCGCCAGAGATTACAACCCGATGCGTTGGTACGAGATCGCTTTGCAAGACGTCCGCCTCCAAGCGCTGAGAGCGCTGACCTCCAGTCCGCACTCGACGGCCGACCCGTTCCTGTTGTGGCAGGTGTTGACTCTCGTGTTGCCAGAAGCACCGTTCGAATCCAGCATTTGTGGCGGTCAGCCTGACGCCGATTCGTGCGCATGTCACTCACGATCTACACGAGCCATGTAATGTTCACTGTAGCAAGTCAACGAAATCACTGTTTCTCCTGCTCGGCACTCGGGCCGCGAGACCTTGGGCCCTCGTCGCTTCACGTGGGCACCGCGAATAAAAATCATTCCAGTTCCGTCCAAAGAGGAGGTCGACGCGTGTACAAAGAAGGTTACAAAGTACAGATTTTGCCTAAATCAGGTCGACAGACTCCCACTTCAATCCAAGAAGCTACGGGATTGTGCTCCCTCGACGTGTGACGCTCCCACAGCTTTCCACTCCATGCCTGAAGGCCCAGGACTGGCGGACCGCAGCTGTTTCCCACCAGTCCTCGTCCCCTGCGCAACGCGACCGCCAGCTCCGACGGCACCCGGTCACACTGACGGCCGATACCCGCTCGTCCTTCCCAAGTCGCCGACCGTCGTCGCCGGTTTTCGTTCCCGTTGCTTTACCCAAGGGGCATTTGTTGGAAAACACCTCCTGCGCCAGGCGCAGCTCATAGAATGCCCCTACTGGTGTCTGTTGGCGCCGCCGGATCCGGACGACCTCGCTGGCCCTCGCTTGCAATCTTGCGAGCTCTGGATAGCATGTTTCCGGGACGGGATGACATTTCACCTTGCGTGTCCGACAGTTCCTGCAGCCTCGTGTTTCTTGTCGCGTGAGTCCCTTGGTTGATCCGTCTTCTCTGTGATTTGGGTCGCAGCGGAGGTCTGGATAAGACTTGTAGAGCTGTGCACACCGGATGCAGCATGCGTCAACCGAAATTGATTCGGTGGCCATGGCTTTTCGAGGAAGCGGCTTTACAAGCTTGACTTTTGTTCGATTTTGTTCGTGGCCGTTCACTCTCGCAAATCACCGGTAGGACTGTGTGGATGAATATGGCAGATCGTGGCCCTGCACTCCAAATCTCAGGGCCTCTCATATAAACCCCCCGTCGGACCCTCTGCCACCTGCCTACCTGAGTCGCCGGCGAGACGCGTGCGTCTCTTCACCCATCACCAACAATGCAGCCGAGGACATGTCTCGGTACCTTTCTAGATTCTCAGCCCTTGTGAGTCAGAGGCTGAGACCTCTTTGTCTCGTTCAATGACGACGCTGCGCATATAAGCACGTTGCCTGCGGAAGCGAACCCTCTCGATCAGCACAACCAGCTTGGTCGAAACTCCAAAGGTTTGTGGCCCCGCACCGCCACCAGGACCACCTCAACGCCAACGGAGCCCCCTTTCTCGGGACCACCACCACCACCCCCACCAACACCAGAGCAATACGACAAACAGCTCCACGACCGCATCCGGCACCAGTATACAAGATGAAGGCTCGCAAGAGATTGGCATCTGATGATTCGTCGATGCCTTTAGACGAACATCCAGCAAAACGACGCAACTGGCTCGGGTCTCGCTCGGCGATTCGTGCGTTGTCACGTCTGCTGCCATCCGTTTGGGGGTGGCCTGCCCCGGATCCCAACACTGTCGCTCCTGAAGTCACGCCCGTCGGAAACCTCGAGCCGAAACCGGTGGGTGCAGAGCACGCCTTCGTGCCGAGCCTCGCCGTCGGCTGCGCCGTTGAGCGTGCCACCATGGCCTCGCCACGCACGCCGGTTCCCTCGCCGCAGGGTCAGGAAGTACAAGTACGGGCCCCGTACACAGAGCCTGTCTGTCTAGTTAATGTCCCTGCTTCCGTCCTTCTCGCGCACACGTCTGCGCCGGGTTGCGCGCCATCCACCGGTGTTTCATCCGACCTCGTCGTTGTGGGAGACGGTCCAACCTCGTCCGAATCGACCAAGATCACGAACAGAGATCTCACCCCGCCCTCCAGCACTACGAGTGAACCGAGCGCAGAAACTACCGTCCCGTCGTCGAGCGCAAGAACCGGGTCAGGCAATAGAGACGCGGCGTCTCACACCAACACTACACCCCATCCCGTCAACAGCGGTGTCCCGACCCTGTCGGCGACTACGGCCCACGAATCTGTGTCCCAAGGGGCGTGTACCGATCACAACCGCGCCAAAACAGTTAGTGCGGGCGAGAACAGACACCGTCAAACACACACCATATACGATCGCTTTAGAGACGTCTATGGCATAGACATGAGGATGGGTCAGTTCATCGGACTGTGTGCGTATCTGTGTGCACTCTTACGCATGGGATTCCGCATCGATACTGCAGACCTGGATGCTTTCGTATGCCAGTATCCAAGTTTCGTGACCCAGCTTGGTGTGCTAGAAAAGGACCAAGTGAAGAGCAACTCCCCTCGGCTCATGTCGTATCAAAGTTGGTTTATTCGCCGTCGAAGCGGACACAAATTCGCCTCAGGGATCATGACGGAACGCCAACTGAGAGCTATCTGGGAAGAGATTCCTTACACCTTCCTGAAGGTCGACTTTAGGTTGGGTCTTATCGCACGAGGTTTGCGCTACAGTGCAGGTCAAGAAGAATGTTCAGTGGAGTCTCTGGCGCCCGGCTAACGGCCGGATTATAATAATCGAGAGAGGCCTGAACTTTACCACTGATGACTCAGCCTGCCTTACCGTCGCAGCGGAGAATGGATGGCCGGACGCGCGTCCTTTGACTTGGGTGTGCTGAGGCTCTGGTCTCGATGCGTTAAATAGTGGGAACAGATAGAAAATCTCAAACGGCGTCTATACGGCGCAGTCCTGGTGAACTAATTAGCGCGGCGCTTAGCCATCATTTTATTCACTAGCATGCCTCTTACCCCACGCGGGACAGAGCCCTATTCGTCATTAGTTGTATGTTGACTCGCATCAGCTCCTTGCTCCAGATCCTAACCGCCGGCTTCCAACCCCCCAAAACGACAGTCTTCGACAGACGGGGCCAGGTATTATCCTTTAAATCATTTGCAATCCTTGCCTCGTGGCCATGGTGTAGTCACGTCCGCCTGGAATGACGCCGTCATAAAGCAAAATGACCCTATCACGAGCTTTCTCGAGGGCACCCGTGGAAAATATCGAAGTTGACCGGACTGCCCGAGAGGCCGGGTATCCCAACTCTTCAACAGCTTACCGTCTATGCCAGCCAGATCGGTCGGCTAATCGACGAAATACTCCTACGTTTATTCGTCTTCGCGAAAAGCAATTCTCGCCTCTTCCGCCTTGATCACCTTCCACGCCGGAGTCCACTTATCGGTCTTTTTGGTTGGCCGACGCGACTGCAGTAACGGCTTGTACCGTTTCTCCGAACGGGAATGACTACCTCAGTCTCTATGATATCGGCTCGAATGAATTCAGCTGGGCCTCGGCGTCGACGTGGCCCGTGCAAGTTCGGCGAGCTACCGTACCCCACGATTGCAGCTCAAATCGGCATCACAGGACGGGCTCTGTTTCAGGTCGAATGAATGCTTGGCATTTCGCTGCGCCGTTCAGTGATTACCTTCCAACGAACGACGATCGCCATCTCTACACCCGTCACCCACTTCAGTGTATCCCGCCGTCGAAACTTCCTGCTCCCAAGTATTTGACGAATCCTGGTCTCTCCCAAGCCGTCTCACTCAGACTTTTAGCTCGGGCCCACGGTCACGGCTGAAACGTATTCTCGGATCAATAAGCAAACGTTGGACTTTGCCAGTCTTTGTCGTTTTCCCCTTTCCACCCGAGTTGCCTCGTCTTAGCGAGCATCTCTTTGGACGAACGGATCGATACTGTTATCCTCGACACGGATCCGCGTCGTCGACGATCCTATCTCTGCCTTAAAAAGTCACGGTCGCCGGAGATCCCCAACCTCGACGTACACCCATGTTGGGCTTCGGAGTCGTGACCACGATCGCCGCGATCTCGACGTGGAGTATCCATCTAACGGGAGCGTCAAATGAGTCCTGCGTACCCATACTAGCGCGGATCAGTCTCGACGATGCCACTCAAGAACATCTCAAGGCGTTCCACCCCGCAGCGCTTGCTCCGTGGCATGAATTTCTGTCGAGGTCTCAATGCGGAGCTTTGATTGGAAACAATCGGGAGCTAGACCTCGTGAGCTGGAACGCGGACGAGCTCACCCAGCCTCTGGTGGATCTGTACCAGGCGCTGGCATACAAGTTTCCCAGGGCCTTGGCGAAAGAGGATTGCAACGGTATCCACGATGCGCTCAGCCTCATCGGTCAACGGGCTTCTTCGGCCTCGGGCATACCAGCTGCGCTGACACGTAGACTCGGTGTCCCGGACCTGGCACAAATCGCGTCCCGCGCGCATCGTGACATGCAGAGCAGTGGAAATCAAATGGTCTGGAACTTCATCGCCGGGGATTTGGATTTCATTGGTCTACTACAACCTGCGGATCCCTCAATCAGGTATCGACTCGATTTTCATACGTCTACAAGCCTTCTGGTGAATCAGTGCACGAGGGAAGTCGTACAGCTTACTCGGGGTTTGCGTTGCACGGAGTGGGACATCCAGGTACTCACGCGAGGTCTGCGAGGTGTCAATCGCGCTCTGACAGAGATCTTCGACGCCAAAACACCAGGGGAAATGACAGTCGACAGCGCAGACTGGTGCAAGGATGAGCTGGTGGTACTTCGAGCGTTCGCGAGAACGTTCTTAACGAGCTTCGGAGTGGACGAGCACGAGGCTCATCGTCACCTCAACTTCCCTCCTACCTAGTCGGAAATCCCACAGACACGCACGAGGCTCGAGGTCTCTCGTCGGCGTTTCGTGGCTTTCTCTCAACCGCACGGGCGACAAACGCCGTCCGGAGCTAGCAAGACGTCATTCCGAGGAGCACACGACAAGTAGAGTCGATTCCCTACCGTCATCTGGTCCTACTTGCTTCCTGATAAATTCACTCTCCCAGGTTGAGGATGCTTGCACTCAACGCCTCACGGCAAACAAGGTCCACTATCTTAGAACGAACTATTCATCGTCGTCTCTCTAAGCACCGGTCAGCTTTTCGCACCCGTCTCACCTACAGATAATCGCACGCAACGTCCATTATCTGAAAACACGTTCTCGCACCGAGATCTACAAGTCGGCCCCGATCTTCCCGTGCCGACGGCATTCCCTCCTCAAAGATCGTGTCATATGAGGCAGGCCATCCCGGCACGTCACATCCTCCAGCATCAGCGTGATTTACGGCTGGCTTTGACAGATCACGGCATGCAAAGTCCATTATCTGAGCATTGCCTGAGCACAGAGCGATACTTGTTCTGAGAGGATACCATCGGATGTTAGGTGAGGTGCAACTTTCGTCACCTGAGCCTGATGTCGTCGGACGATTCTCCATCTCGAGGGTTGTGTGATGCTCGACGGTTGATGATGCCATGTGAAGTCAATTACGGAGATACGCCCTCTCGAGCTCGTGAGCTACGCTGATCAGTACACTCCTCAACAGTATATCACAAGTGTTGCGGTATAATGTCTCTTGTGTGAAAGTGGCATCGCATCCACTCCATTGTTTCCCTTCTAAGACGTTGTTCACCCTCAAACTTTCGGTTTTCTAATCGCGAAGTCGTGAACTGAGTCGGAAGTTCGGACCCAGGATGCCGGGGGGTTTTCAAGATGCTGTCGTACAAGGTTGAACACCTACTCGCCCGAGAGACTATTCCCCGTCAGCTAGGGTTCAAGGCCTACGACCAATGATGGAGAACGCTCGTTTATCTAACTTTCCCCCTTAACCCGCTCGAGCGCATTGTCTTTAGATGTACACCACCCTTGGCGAAGAGCATGATCGCTGTTTTGACGGCCGCATGCGTCGCCTGACGTGCTTGGTACATATCCTTCCAAGGCGCAGAGTACGAAAAACTGCTGGTGTACTGCAGGTAAAATAAGCAACAGGGACCCCCTGTAACAAGCGACCCACGTCTAATCTCAGACGAGATACTGTTCTGCGTCCTGGCTATCACCTGTCATGCTACACCAGCTTTTGGTCTTTGTACTGCGAGGACCTCTGAGAAATAGCTAAAACTAGGGGTTTCGGAAGCCGGCTTGGCAAGCCACGAGGCGCGAGGCATGTGCTGCTCGTCGCTGAAGTCGCCTCGCCTAGACATCGTCATGTCTCAAGGGTCGGCCGCATTTACTTGACGCCACAGAATACGCAGGAGATCAGCCGATAACATCTGAATTCTTAAAACACCATGCACCAGCCAAGTGATCCGTTCTTCCATCTCGTGCCACAGATTCCAGGTCTCCAGCGTCGTAGCATGCCGAGAACGCGAAGGCATCATAGAAGAGCGTCAGTTTCCCACAACGTTCCGACATTTTACTTTTCATGGAAGGCTCTTCGATACACGGCAAGGGTGGCCGGCCAACGCAGTTCATCTATCCTGGCAACAGAATCAAGCGGATTAAGTCGGCTGGTAAGTATGCTTTTGTGAAGTCCCTTCCGATGTTGACGCCATGCACAGCGGAATCAACCAGACCTCCACCTTCCAGCCAATCAGCGCCGCCGTTTAGCAGGCAAGATGTCGGCAACAAAACCTCTATCCAGCAGGCAATCTTGGATCCTATCCAGTCTGATCAGAGCAAGACGAAGTACCTTTGTCAAGATGTGGCAAAAACTGTCGACAAGCGAGATGCAGTTACCAAGCACGAGAACCAGGCAGCGCGCGAGCCTTTTCTTCAACACACAGGGTCCCTGAAAGGAAGAGACCTGTTTCTGGGGGAGCATTTTAACGGACACGTGAGGCAAAGAAATCCCGTTGGATCGAACTCCAGCGGCGTTACGGCCGGCGAGAGCCGGTATTTACGGGAGGAGGCTGCTCGACCAGACAATCAAACACACGGGCGGCACCCAAGCGGAGGTCAGGGGCTGACCGACGTGGATGGCTGTCCAGCTGAGCCGACGCGTAACGAGACCGGAAGACGCCGCAAACCCGACTATGCCTTCCTACGGGCTGGTTGTGGCCGGCTTCACGCACTCATAGGGTCGCTAGCTTGGGCGTTGATGATGATCCTGCCTTATATGCTTCCGAAAGACGCCATGTCCGGCTTTACACGAATCGGGAAGCCGATTCCGCTTTTCACGGTGGAAGTCAAGTGGGCTGACTGGGTCAACATGATCGACAGGGACGTCCGGACTCCCCTTTTAGAAAACAGCCTGGAAAAAGCAGACGAGCAGTACCCTGAAGCGTCCCAAGCACGTGAACTTGTGTTCCATCTACAAGCAGAAGTCACTCTCGTTGTCGCCCGTCGATCGGTCCTCGACAGAGCAGGCCAGCCTTTCTGGAAATTGCTCGAAGAGGCCGTCGAGAAGCAGAACCTCACCGCCTGGGGCGGCGGTGTCGCTCAGCTTGAGCGTGCGGCTGCCCCTACCAGAGTCGACATCGAGCGCTTGGAGACATCGCTTGAAGCGAATCTGGCAGCTCTTGGATATATCGAGACTCAAGCTACGCTGCGAAGTCAAGAATACAAGAACAAGAAACAGAATCGGAAGAACAGCACTTTATGGGGAGAAGCTTTCGACAAGCACAGCGCGTACACCAAGATTCGTACTTACAGTGGCCAAGCTCGGCTGACGATGGAATTCGGCAAGAAGCTATTATCGTCGCAGAGATTTGCGGAAGCGAACTTCTTTGACAAAATTCACACGACCGAGGAAGGCACCGTGTCCGACGACGACGGTGCTGCAGAATTTACCTGGGAGAACCTCAAGCGTGGCTTTATTCAAGCCGCAGCGGATTTAGCCGATCACAACCAGATAATCTCGGAACCCGCTTTCGCTCGTTGGCGGCAAAGATGGCGCATTCTCAAGGAGGGAGAGGAGGAGGAGGAGGAGGAGGAGGAGGAGGAATGGAGAGGACAACTCGTGCGTCGTTCAGGACGGAGATTGGCTTTTGGAGGACGATGAGAGGAATCAAAGTCACATACGAGAGTCATCACGACGAAGTTGCCTGGAACCACGATCTCAAGGCCACGCACAGCACGTGTATACACACACCGCACCAGCTGCATTAATGAGTAGACCGTGGCGACCTGCCAGTCGTGTTATATTTGGCCCAATCACAGCGACCACCTCTTGGCGTTGCTTCAGCCTCAATAGCATTCTCCGACTGCAGGAGACAGAGTATCGATCGTGCTTGTTCATCTAGCAAGACTTTGAATCGTGTCCAAATCGCCAGCTCAAGAGTCTTCGTCCCACCTTTTCGGTTCTAACCAATGATACATTAAGGCAGTGCGACATCGACCGTAGGATCATCGTTTGGCGAACTTCTTCAAGCGTGCCGGTAGCACGATGAAGAGTAGGAGAACAAAGACGGATCGTATGAGTAGGTGTGCCTGTTCTTTCGACCCAATTGCGACGGCCAGCCAAAGCTCAATAAACCATTCCAGCCAGAGGTAGCCAGAGTATGCGCTTTGCAGCAGAGCCCAGGCAGCGCTTGCCAGCTACATGCGATGGTTAGCTTTGTACCCAGCTCAAAACGCCCCGTTCGACTAACTTTGCTCAATAGATCGAACCTGTCCATCACGTACACCGCCACTTGACGGTAGAAGGCGACATGTAGTGGAATTATCTTTTCGATTTTTTCGGCAAAGTAGTAGATGAGAAATGCAGTTGTGGCGGACGTAATACAGGCAGTGTTCAAGAGCTTGAGTGCCTCAAAAACTGTTTTGCCGGCGGGCATCTTTTAGGCCTTCGAGAAGAGGTGGTTGTTGACGACGTCGCCGTCAAGGTCGGGGTACCCCTTAGGTCTTGCGGCGGGCATCGGCTTATCCGTGACCAGGACACGTACTGTCTTGCGGGGCGTCCCCCTAGAACTCATGTCTTACGCATCTTGCTGCCCGTCGGGCAAGTAGTCCTCATGGTAACGATGCTGGCCGTCGGATGTTTCAGATGTGGGCGCGTAACCATGCGCCTTGATTTTCATGATGAGGGATGTGGCAAAGAGGTATTTCGTCGTCGCGGACGTCGCTTACAAGATTTTTGCATCTGTTTCCTAGTCGAGTGATTCCGGCGCATGTGAGAGTACGACGCTCAACCCTGCGTCTTGGTGACTTGAAGATGATTGTGAGTACGAAGGCGACCACGCAAGATCGGTAATACCCCAGGAAGCAGATTGCCACCACCACCGGCCACATTCGAATGCCAAGGGAGACCAGCAGTGCCAGCGCCAGCGCCAGGCCCGCCCAAGCAGGGTGCCATGCCATCCTTTGAGACGCGTGCTCAGATCAGTTAACTGTATCAGTCGCAGTGGATACCCGTGAGACCGTACTGTCGGAGGTTCGTATAGAGAGAAGTTGTGTGTGGAAGCCTTAGAAGGTTGATTTTGCGTTTTAAGAAGGCTCACGCAGCAAAGTTGCCGCAACAAAGAATGTTTTCGCGAGTCTTGACATCACTCCTGCTTCTTTTCCAGATTATCCTGACCCTGGTGACGACGCGGAATGAGCAAGATCCTTTCTTTGGGCCTGAAGGTGTGACTTGTTTGAGTAGTTGTGGCGTAACAAGGCCACTAGTGCGTCCCGTTGAGAACGATTGTGTAACCACAAGCACGTTGAAAAAAGCATCTCACACCGCTCACGTACCGTCTGTCCGCTTTGCCAGTCTGGCGTTGCTAACGCAGACGTGTCCAACAGACGCCGGTCCAACGATCGGAGTTCTTGCAGGCCTCGCAACCCCCGGACGTCACGCCCTCATTCTTTGACGCCCTTGAATTTGGATTACCGCGAAGCCATCACATCTCCCAAATCCGCTCGCATTATCTCCCATGGACAAGGCGCATGCAGCTCGGTCGACGCCAATAATGCAGTCTCCGCATAGCGGCAACAGCGAGATCCAGGAAAGATGGAACAGACGAGCAAAATTGCTCAACGCGCTGGACCACCACTGTTGGCATCATCTCCAATACGACGTTAAGCCACCACGAATCGTCGTCTGCGGCGAACAGGACTCGGGCAAAAGCACGGTACTGAGGGAGTACTCCGGTCTCAACTTCCCCGTGAGCGAGTCGCTGTGCACTCGTTTCATCACCTACCTCATCATGCGTAGAGATTCGTCCACTGCTTACCACGTTGAGATCGTGCCAGATCCCAAGCGAGATGGCGAAAGCCGGCGTCGACTGAAGAGTTTCCGGCCGTCGACGACAAAGATCACCGAGCTTGAGAAGGTCATTCAAGAGGCGGGCAAGAAAATGGGCGTCGACCAGGACGAAAGCTTTAAACGAGACACGTTGCGGATCGAAGTCCGGGGCCCGGAGATGCCATGCATTACCCTAGTGGACCTCCCTGGACTCATCACCGCCCGCTCCGAAGACCAAACGGAGGACGATGTCAAATTCATCCACGACACGGTGGAGGAACACATTAGAGACCAGGACAACCTCATCGTCGCCGTCGTTAACGGCGCCAACGATATACAGCACCAATCTGTTCTGGAGAAGGTACGCCGGCTCGATGAAGGGGCGGCCTTGTCTAGGACGATCGGTGTAGTGACGAAGCTGGACCTCGTCCCCAAGGGAAAGATTGACAAGATCCGCAAATTAGTGTCGAATTCCAACACGATGTACCACTTCGACCTCGGGTGGTTCGTCCTGAGGAATCGCTCCGATGAGGAAAGCCACTATACAAAGGTGCAGAGAGACGAGGTTGAGGACACCCTGCTGGCATCGAAGGAGTGGAAGGATTTGCCCACGCAGATAAAAGGTCGAAGGGCTTTCAAGGAGGGCATCAAGGAGATCGCGGCACAATTCATGATGCGCCAAGTCCCCGGGCTCCGGGACCGACTACGGGGCAAGGTGGCGGAATTTGACGCCCAGCTTGCATTGCTACCTGCCGCACCCTCCACCGCAGAAGAGTGTCGGTCGATATTGCTGAGGTTCGTGGACGAGGTCAGGCCTCGAATCGAAGAGATGCTCGCATACTGCTCGAGGCCGCAAAGTGGGCTGTATCAGCAACCCTTGGTGGGGGACACCCGCTCGCAATCGTACAAATCGGTGGTCACGCAGCTGGAGCGGCTCGACCTGAATTTGGCCTTCCCGGTTGCCACGCAGTTCCCTCACCGCTTCGGACGGGTCGCCGAAGGCCAGGCGGGACCGCCCACTCCCGCGACTCCGGCCGACGGCCAGCTCGGTAGCCTGTGGTCGCGGGCTCGGGAGCTCGTCGACGATATACCTCCACCCGTTGGCTCGTTCGCGACTGACGCCGCTCGACAGTTGTTGGATGAGCAAGTGCGGCCGCTCAGAACCAGGGTTAAGAATCACGTCGAAGCGGTGAGCTCAGTACTCTGTCCCTTTCTGCAAGAGCTGCTTCGAGAGCTTGTCCCCCGAGGATGTGGTGAGAGGATAGAACAGCATTTTATCGGTCAAAGTCTCGAGGTCATCCGAGTAGAATTTGAGAAGCTGACGCCTTCGGGTCTATTCCACGCTGCTCCACAAAGTCAGCGGTACACGCCCTTCAGTTCGGCTTCTATACGCAATGCACACCTGGCAAGGGAAGCTGAATGGGACAAGGCGGTGAGCGAAGCCATCAACGCCGTGTTTCACGTCCAGGCCGACCATCTGGGCCAACGTGCCTCGGATGTGGGAGCAACGGACCAAGGTGAGCAGGGTGACCTGAAAGAGCTCCAAAGACTGCTCGGCGGCATCCACAACAATTCTCGACTCGCGGTTGCAGAGATAGCAACGTGTGTACACACGCAATACCTGGTACGTACTGTGTTCTAGACGATGACAGGAGCAATTTCGGCTGATGGCCAAGCAGGAACTCTCACAGACACTCAGCTTTTCCCTCCAGATGGATCGATATATTGCTGCACTTCGGTCCCTCACAAACGTTTTCTCGCCACAGTTCGTGTCGAGCATGACCGACGGAGATGTGATTGAGGTGTTCAGGGTGTCAGAAGCCGACAAAGACTCAAGGGAAAACGTGCTGAGCCTGAAAGCTTCAGCCGAGCAGGCTCTGCAATTGCTGCAAGCTTTGGATTGGATTCATTGATTGAGGAGGGAGGGCCTTAGTGAGCGGGCGCCGTCCACTCGGTTCGACGTTACTCGGCGAGGAGCCGATGTTCAGAGCTAGGGGTGGGCATGGGGTCAGCAGGGCTCAGAGACGGATCAGCCCCATCTGCCGGTGGCCGAACGCACGCAGAGTTTCCTCGCCGAGCGATCATCATGGCGGACAAGATCAGAAGAAAATAGCATCCGTAGATTTGACAGAGGTCACCGTGCTTGGAGGCGCGATGTCGCGCACCGTAAATGCGAGCACACGATTTTGCTTGCGCTGCGCCTGCGCAATTTTACGTTGGTGGTGTATTTAGTGCCGCCCCCGATACAAGTCATGGCCGATGCATCCTGAAACACGCAAAGTACACACGACAGCGTGCTACAACCACTCTAGGCGCAGTGACACTCGCACGGGGAGAGAGGGAGAAGGCGGGCACCTAAGTTGGGGGAGCAGCCACGACGTGCGCGCTACCTCAGCGCTCCACTACCTTTGGGGTTCCATTGTTACCCCTCATTGGCAGCGTGTGCAGGAAGTCTCAAAATATTCTGTGATCGTTTCACCTTTGGTATTTTTCAAGCTCACGGCACAGCAATCAATCCGTGTGTCAGCCATGACACGGCCGAGGAAGCCACACCCAGCATTCATGCCCGCTCGTCCTCAACCGACTGTGCGAATGAGGTTCGTCACTCCAGCTAAAACCGAGCCCTGCTGGTAGAGCGCTGTCAACATGAATCAAGTAGACCGCCCATGGAGCGTCCACGACCGAAAAAGCATTCACTACCATTTCTAGATTCACACGAGCATTCCGCGTCTGCCAGCCTTTCACGCGGACTGCAAGCTTTCACCGGTACGCCTGCGCTTTGTGTTCCAATCGACTCTCCAACATACTTCAACTGGCGTACCTCTTGAACTCATAGTCACCCTTTACGTCAGTTCTACACCACGGTCTGCCCGGGCGACTGCCACTTCTCGGCCAAAGTGTGTGGCTCTTACTCACAGAAAACCGTCCAACCTATCTACACGCCGGTGACGAGAGAAGGTCAGGTGCCATGACCGACATTTTTCACACCAAGAAAAGAGGATTGGGTGAGGATGAACATCCCGAAGAGACGAGAAAACGCAACAAGCTGTCAGCAGAAGCATACGCTACGCTCCTTCCCAGTGCGGCGAGCACAAACACCGACCTGACGTGCTTCAGCCGTCCTCCACAAATTCCAGCTATCCTCGCTGCAGATGCTCTTCAGTCGACAGCTACCACCACTGCACGCCTTGAGATGAAGCAGTCCGGTTCGGATAATGTTTCTGCGTCGCAGACCAGTAGTCACCGTCCATTCTTGCACAAAAGCGAGGATGACGTTCCATTTGATCCTTTCGACCTAGCCGCTTGTATCGAGAGGAGTGAAACACGTGTCGGTGCGGTAAAGACGACAACGAACCGGTCGAAGGTGACAGGGTTTGGAAACTTTGCCAAGGCCTGTACAGATCACAGTTGTGGGACTGCATCTCAGCTCGTCGTCAACACCCACCGCGCAGCAGGATCACAACATGTGCAAAATAATCGCGACGACAACCCGAGTTCGTGGCCGTCCCGAACCAAGCGGCCGACCTGAAGCCACCAACGCCGGAAGCGACCAACGTTAGCTCGCAAATTGCGAGGTTCTAGACCGCCATTATAATCCTATCGCGTCAAAAGGGAATCCGCAAGCAAATCTATAGGTCATGAAAGTGATCCGCCGTCTAGAAACCGCTTCGCGCGCCGGCTACACAACTGAGTCTTGACCACGTTGTGCCACGGGGCCAGGAGCAAATATTCACGTAGCTTTTCTGAGTATTGCCATTTGTCGGCGGAGGTGGGTGGAAAAGGAAAAAAGCGCCGTCATCCAAACACCGGAGATTTTTGCAGGAGTAGCCCTTAGTCGTGCTTGGTCAGATGAATGCCCCTCAAACCCCATATGTAACGTCCTCCGGCCTAGCACCCTTGCCGAGGAGCAGATCCATGATTGGCTCGACATGCCTATCTTCCGAGACGGTAGCGTCCGCGTGAAATGTGCAATGTACCCTACTGGCGACGGTGCAGAGCGTAAAATTCCCGCGAGCAGGTACGACATGAATAAGGTATAGGAATAAAAGTCGAGGAACCCCAAATTTCGCAGACTGAACGCATGATTCATCCGCGTGACATGGCTAGACCACTCCCGACGATTGTCAGAACAGAAACGGCCGTGTATGAACCTCCTACCAGAGGACTCTCTCTCCCTCACATCCCAAAATTATGATTTTCATCATTCTCTTCCTGATCACCGTCACCCATGCTCCACTGCATGCGATCGGCCGGCCCGGGCGTCCCTGTCTCCTTCAGTGTGTCTGCCAAGAATTAAGCACGCAATTGGTAGTCCTGATCGTTGATTAGAATCTGTTCGATGCGCGAGGCCGAGTTCACCAGTCTGTACACCCAACATCGGTCCGTGTTGGACCCGATACGATGGATCCTCTTGAAGATTTGAGCCTCAACGGCGGCGTGCCTGTTCGGCTCCATGAGGACCAGGCGGAACGCTCGATGCAAGGTGATGCCTTGACCAAGAATCCGAGTTGACCCGATCAGCATGCGACAGCCTTTAGCCGGATTGGCCACGCCTCTTTCAGACTGGAAGTCGCTAGCCAGTTCTTCGCGCTCGCTGTTATTCATGTCGGCGTGCATCCACGCAGCCTGGATATCCAGCGAGAGCAAGTACTGGGCTCGACGTCAGTGTTAGCCTATCCGGGGGGTGGGACCGTATACTCACGATGAGAGTGACCAGACAAACGACTGGAAACTCGCTGACAATAACCAATTTCTCGTCCCTGCCAAGGGCATCTTTGCCCAGCCTGGTGACAAGGTCTCCCAGTCGCTGGAGTTTGCCGCTACTTCGGACGAAGGCAGCGAGCTCCTTTGCGAAGATGGTTGACTTGGGTTCGTAGTACCATTTCTGCGACTGGATGTATTTCCACGTGAACAGGCGGCCATCGCCGAGTTCTGCGAGATGAGGTAGGTTAGCGACGATACGAGGCATGGCTGCGTTGTCCAAAAAGACGTCCAAATCGAGATCGGTCATCTCCTCGTGAGGATGGTCTCGTTTCCAGGCGCTGCTCAAATTCCTGAACTCTTCCGTCTTCTGTTTCTTGAGGAGCCATTCGACCCGCTGCAGCAGGACGATTGTACCCTCGTCAGGCGTGTCACAAGTCACGTCAAAGTACGAGATGGGAGGGATGGACGCCAGGGCTTTGCCATTCTGGAGAGAGCTGTTACGTCGTCTCAAGGTGTAGAGTGTCATCAGTCGGCCGGTGGCATCGGCGAGTGCCATCTCCTCTGCGCTGTCGACATAGGCATGCTTGCGTCGCTGTTTAAGCAAAGCCAATTGCCTCTCGCGCAGGTCTGCGAGCGTACTCTCGTGTGTGAAAGCGGTGTATTGGGGGTCCGTGGCAAGCTAGGGCGAGATGTCGTTGACCGTCTTTATGAGTGAAGCCACGTCATCGAGCCCATTGCGCAAGATGGGAGTCGCAGTAAGTGCGATCAGGTTGGGGTTTTGAAATCTCCGCTTGACGAATGATTGCATGACCTGGAAGAAGAGGGTTTTCCACGTTATACTGAGATGCGCTTCGTCTCGGAGCACACGAGCCCATCCGATGCCGTCGTGATCCCGGGGAACCTGGAAAGAGGCCGCCTTCACAGGCGCCTCTCGGCCGTTGACGTTTGCAAAATAGCCTGCAACCTGTTCAGCGTAGGACTCGAGGCTGGTCAAGACCATGAATCGGTAGCCCATGCCCTGGGTCAGTCGGAGATCGTGCGTTTTGGTCCTTGCGAGCTTCAGGTGGTGGTGGGCGATCGTTGGGACGTAACGATCCTTGCGAAAGTCGCCATGGTGCACGAACAGCTTGAGCGGTACAGACTTCTCGACGGCCATCATCCGCCACTCATGGTCCCAGGTGGAGATCAGACCTGCGGGCACGAAGACGAGGGTCGGGCCTTGTATCGCGTGCAGGCCAAGCCGATGAGTGACACCGCCGGGGACACAAGAACACATGACGGGCCATCTGTGCTGGCTTAGGCAGACAGTGCCTCCGGCACCGTCCAGATGGTTCTGGGGCCTGCAATCCCGATCCAGCTCCATATCTGCGAGACACGCGTTGAAGATGTTGTAGAGGTAGGCGATCGTTGTCTAACCAGGGGTCTGGTTAGCCCTTGCGTATGGCACATAAGTCTCTAATCGAGTTAACGAACCTTACCGAGTCCCATCATGTCGGCTACAATGGTGCCCCGCCGCAGGCCACGCTCTTGGCAGAGTAACCAGAAGGCTCCATAGATCTGGTAGTGGTAAAAGTGCCTACCAATGCCTGCTAGCTTAATCCACCGCTTTGGTTCCAGGAAGGTCATCTCGATGCGGGCGTCTGAACCGATGAATTCAAACGCGGCAGATTGAGTCTCGTGATCAAAGTGCTCTGCTGCCACCTTTCTCTCGATCTCTGTGTGGCAAGATGACGCCGAGGTGGGGTGAGTGCTTGTTGGGAACGCTCTTTCTCTTTCTTCACCAACCTCAAGATCCTTGGACCGCCAGTCCGGATCGTGGGCCGATGAGATCGGCTGGTCGAATTTTAAGTCGTCGTTGATACCCGCAACGATTTGGGCGACCTCTAGATCGCTCATAGGGGTTGGTTCCCACCGAGGCAGCGTCATCTTACAGCAAGGTCGCTGAGCGGTAGAGGGATGCAGAGCGATGTTTGGGCGAGAATCTGATCAGTTATATGCCTCAATACCAAAGCGAATCAAGGGGCATTCCCTGTTAATTAAGTGTGGATTCGCAATGAGAGTAGAGTCTCGCTCTCTTAATGCCTTCCCACGCCGCTTCTAGACAAGCACGTACTCAACGCTGTTTCCCGATTGTCGCGGCTTGTGCCACAGAGGACCTCACACTCCTGCTACTCGCTGCCTGTCCCGAATTTCTGCGGAGTCTCTCCGCCAGACAGATTTGGAATCCGTCAGCCCGGACACCGCTGGACGCCAAGGCGGTCCCTTTGCATTGCAACTGGACTGGGAAGGGGACTGCTTGCAGGTGGCACGACCTGCCGTCATATCTGCTTTTGTCAGGGTCAAACTTCGTGCCTTCCGCTTCTGATCTTCTGGTCGGCCGGGCTGGTATGGGGGGGATAAGGACGCAGAGATGCCTCAGGCGACCGACACCCAGACGGTCAACAGAACAACCGTCGCGAACGAGTATCTGACGCTACATCGATAGTTACACCGCTAAGCCGATGACTATGGGCGGCGCGAAGCCGGTACCTTTATAGCAGAATCGAGAAATATCAAAAGTACCGTGGCCGATGTCTCCTGAGCGAGGTTTGATAAGGCTTGAATCCATGGTCCTAGATTTAGTCGAGATCACAACCTGTGACGCCTGGTTAGTCTTCCTAACTTTCTGGTACTGGGAAATAGCCGGCCTGGAGATGCCTGCTGTTCTTCATGGATGTGTACGTGGCCACACGCGACGTCGGCTAAGGACATCATTGTACAGGTCCTCCCTGCAGAGTCTGTGTAGCCACGAACGTCGATCAAGGTCTCGTGATTGGAAAGCCGCTCGTTGTAAGCTTAAAAAGCAGACGAGAACACTGGAGTCGACAAGGATCAAGTGTCTCATCATCCTCACCTCGGAAAACTGTTGAGCATTCGACCGGTCAGGCTGCCACGGCAGCATTTCAACACGATCCGCTATCGACCGAGAAATATCCTTGGTTCGTGTGGTGGCCTTCGAACATCAGCAAACGGCCACGCACCAGGGTGGCCATAGTTGGGGCGTGTAGTTTTCGAGCAATGAAAACGGTCACAAAAGCGGTGGTTTGGAAGTAGATTTATATTCGATAGCCGCCGGAGCACTAAGCGACGGTCGCGTGATGTAAAAGGCGATTTGACGTCGGTTCAGGCGTTATATAAGCGACCGGCGGAATTGAGAACCGTCGTAGTACCGTAGCTTTCGAGGTTTCTATGTGTTCACCAGTGAGGGAATCAGCGACAGCGAGACTCGTGTGAGGGGACACACGCTCTGACAACCCTACTAGGATCGGGGCGTTCAGACATGGCCTTGCTAGTGATGCTCAGCTACTCTTGACCGCGGGTGACTGAGCCCCGAGGGCTGTGGAAGATACTGATTAACTAGAATGCTCTTATGGCTCGGTGGCGCAACCGTATCCACTAATCCGCTCGCTCCCTCCGCCTTGTGTGCGCCGTTTGTTCGGGGCGCTTGGGAACATCACCAGCGATGAAGTCAAGTTTTCAGACGTTCTGGGACTTCAGGTATCCTATGACTGAGGCTACTGACACCGCGCATACGTGGGAAGCACGATCTCTCGTCGGACCTCCTCGTTTAGAGAGCGCGAGAACAGCTGAGGTGCAGGATGACTTCCTTGATACCTTCCGACTTTAGGGCTGTGGTCTACTATCGCTTTCACTGGTCGACGTCTCTAACCATGAGCATCCGCCGTGGCTTCTACCAATTCCTGATTATGCTGCACACCAGATCAAGCAAAAACAGATCCCAAAGGCCACCGTCAAAGAACATCCACACCGAATCCAGACCTCAAAATCGATCAAGAACATTCCCACGCTTTTAGGTATATTCCACCAGTCATTTTGCTCCACGTACGTCCAGACAACATCCACCATATCGTAGGCGAGCCATGCCAATGCACAGCGAACGAGAAAGAGTAGGAAGATAGAGATGTCCTGTCTCGTGTACCTGGAATGGCGATCGCCATTTCAGGTACGGCATTATCAGCACACGCAAATACCTAAAGAGTTTAAACCTTGCACTCACATGCGGTCGGTCACATCTCTGGACCTGAAGTTTACGGTTCCGCAGATCGGCAACTATTTTATCGCTTTCTTGTAAGAATCGGACCGGATTCAGGTGGTTTGCAGCTATCAACAGCGATCTCTTCTCGATTTCGTTCTGAATTCGTCGAGGGCTCCAGTCTCGATACGGCATCTTGACTGCATTGAAGCACCGTCTAAAGGTTGGGGAAAAGCAGAATGCCGGTGTTTGTTTTGTCACGTTTCTGGTTTGCTGCTTGTTACGTGTGCCATTGATTTGACGACAAAGGATAACACCACCACGCGTGGTGACCGAAATCATCGAGCATTTCCAGCTGTATGGCCAGTCAATCTCGACTACGGTGTCCGTCACGCTTTTTCGACACCATAAGAGTCTGAATCGCCGAACGACCGCAGAAATCAACTACTGCAGACTCAATTTTTGGCTGCACTGCCCTGAGCGCGACTACTCAAGCTAGTTATCGGTCCTCAACGATGCCGAGAAGTACCTCTAGGCACATATCGCGGTCCGGTCTTTGAAGTGGTTTCAGACTGTCAAAGCTACCATGTTTGTATTAAGTGAGACACCAACACAAAGGCCGTCAAAGCCGCGGGCCCGGCTCTCTCCTAAGTCGACATTGGCAGCTCACAACGGTCGCATTCTATTTTCGGTTCTTCGAAGCCACAGTTTCGGCCGTGTGTGGCACGGTCGCTGCGCATATTGTGGAATGAGAACCACATGTCTGGGGACAAGGACGACCAGTGAATCGGTGGTGAACACCGTACGTCTGCTGAAGGGGCTAGAGCGACGACAAGGGAGACGTAAATACTGCCTGTGTCGCCTCAAGATGTCTTCATCACTTCGAGCCGTTTCATCGCAACACCTAGAAACTAAACTCTGGGGAGAGCACGCCGGGGGTACAAAAAAACAACCAACCCCGTCCCAGCGTCCGCGTTCGCACGACAACACCAGTAAGATAGCCAACGACCAGCCTGTCTCGTTCGAGCATGTCCCAGCAGGCTTTCTCAATGGACGACGAGTCGACTGGAATGCAAGGGCTCGAGGGTGGCGAGCAGGTCTCGGTCACACGTGCCGCGGAGGCGAGACGGGTCTTGAACGTACTAAAGGGACTCCTGACGAGAGAGGTAGGTAAACACGTCTGCTACACTCGAAACGAGCTGATAGACACACTCTAGAAACACCAACTCATCTCCGAGAACATCAGCCCGGGTGCCTTGACCGAGGCAGAAAAATTATGCCTTGAAGCTCTCGGCAAGTTCTTTAGGGTTTCCGAGGCGCAAAACGACCGGCCGCTGCCCTCACCAGCGGCTACCGGTGACGATCCGCCCGGTTCTGACTCATCCAGATCTTCCGAAGCTGGTTGCGGGAGCAGGCCCACTCCGGCCGGCTCTGGTAGCGGAGGCAAACGAAAGAGCAACGATGTGCCAGATACCGGAGAGGCTAGCGACACGCCGAACAAAAAACCTCGTCCCAGCGAGGCTGAGCGTCTCCTCAAGCATGTCCACCTGTCTAGCGAGGTTAAAGAGTTCTGCCAAGAACACCAGAACGACCTTCCGATGTTTTTCTCCGATCCCACTGCTGCTTCTGAGCCACGAGGCCGGCGACTTCACCTGCTCATCACGCAAAAGCACAGAGGCATGTACCTGACGTACTGTGTCGAATACGTAGATGAGATTGTGATCCGCGCGAGGCTTAACGCGGTTCGAAAGGTGTTTATGTGGCTCGCCTGCTACGACACGGTTATGGAAATCAACAAGAGTTCACCGCACAAGTGGACCGGCAGACGCTTTGGGACGAATCTCGCGCAGCACGTCGAGAGAGTCGTCCTCGGTGACTGTGTCTTCTTTGAGGAAACCGAGGAAGAAGCGGCTCTGCCCGCGGCACAACGTGCAGAGAAGACTAACGAACGAGAAGCTCGCAATCAACAAGTGCGAGCGGAGACAGTGAGCAGTTTCGCCACGTTCTGCAGACGGGGTCTCAAGATCAAGCAGCTCTGCCAAGAGTTTGGAGAAGGCTGCATCTTCTACCTTGCTGAAGTCTTGCAGTCGGAGGATTAGTGAGTGAAGACGATGCGCGGTCTGCTAGATTTCATACTGACTCTGTTGCCTGTTAGCATCGACAACAAGTACACCGAAAAGGGGAGAGCACACGATCGGATATTCGAGAAACTGCGTGAGCTCGGACTTCAAGAGGATGCAGACTTCACCGGTATGACCGGGTTTGGGAGGCGCATCCGGGAATACTGCCGATCGGCTGTCGTCGCTGAGACGGCCGAGACTGCAGAGACCACCGCTGCGTGACGTTGTTTCCGTTGCTTCGGTCGCTCGGCGAATGACTTTGAGCCGATCGAACTCGGAGATATCGAATCAATTCGGTCCCCATATGAGCTTGGTCTCGGTGCTCCTACGACCGCTCTCACACACTACGACCTCTTGAGAAACCTGAAGTGACGGCGCATCACTCACCCGAGTATTAGCCTTTCAAACACACTTCGCCGCTTCGAGGTCTGGAAAGCCCTTGGCGGAGCGGTAACGTGGCTTAGGCGAGCTGCAGCAGATGTCACAAGAAGACTTTAGCTTCTAGGTCAGACTCTGCTTTCGAGTTCCTCGTTTAGACGTCCTCCACAGCCCGTCACTATCGGCACACACCTTGCGTACCTTTTAGCAGGGTCACCTGGCTCTTAATTCTCCAAGGCCTAGTATTTGTCGGTGTCCCTGCCTGGCCGTTGGATGACGTTTTCGTTCGGAAGCACTAGACTCTGTAGCAAATTCAATAGCCCTGCGCTCACATCCTTTGCTACGGCGCACAAGTCACTACTACTGGTTGCAACTTCTGTAAACGCCCTTGGAAACTGTATACGTAGTTTCTCTGCGCAAAGTAAGGATCATGTGCCGCCACCACTGGTGGTCTAGCGAGCTGGAGGAGAGGGAAAGGTAAGTTTTCCCTCAAAAAGGAGCTTTTTTTCTGTCTGCGCGATGGTAAATACACACGACTCCGTGTCCCCCATCTTGAGCGCGCCTCAACGCTTGAGGCACCTCGCACTACGCTCGCTTCTAGGTAGTTTTAGGCGAGGAGTAACCCTCTCCACGTCTGCCTGAGGCTCTGAGACTGGCCGACTTAGATACATCCGTTGACCTTTGCGCTAAAAGCTTTACACAAGTCCACACACGCAGGCACACAGCCGTCTACGAGAAGTGGGCAATCATGATCGGAGATTCAAACACGTCGAGAGTATATTTTGCGAAGGGAAATTACGGTATCTTGGACAGAGATGGTACTAGGTAACGTTGACTTCGTGACGTAGTTACTGTCACTTGCGCGATGCTACCTATGCGAGCTCGGTGATCTCGCCCCAGTGTGCTCAACTCTTCCCAACTCTGCCATCCAGTGTCGATCCGCGCCATCCCGCACCGACGATTCAGAGCTCGTCCGCCGTACGATGCTTGAGCGTCCAGTTGAGCATGCAAGCAAGCAGTGCCACCAGAATTGCGCCACGAATTGAAAGGACGAGCTTGACCGCTTTGACCATCACGACGACGATTAGGACGATTCCGAGAAAGACAAGGATAGCGACTTCGGAGGGGAGGGCTCGTATGAGGAGAAGTGTCTGGACGACGCGGACCTTGATGTCGTCGTTGATGTGTACGGTACAATATTCAGTGAGACAAGATTTGAACGTGGGATAACATTGCTGCCAGCCGGATTGGTAAGCAGCGGGATGCAAATGGTACCGTGGACTTACGCGGACGACGGAGACGACGGAGACATCGGACACGTCGTCGTACGCCTCCAATGCCGTATCCTTCACGCATTAGAGGAACGATCGCCAAGACATGATGAGTTGTATGAGTGGCTTTCGGAGGTGGATCTAAACGTGACAACGGGTTAGTCGTTGGCCGCGACGACGAGGGTTATCGCATACTCAGGTCAGACTTGCTCTTTTAATACTTCGAGAAAGAGATGGTCAGGAATGCGAGGTCGAAATTTTCCGGTCGCCATGCCTGCTTACCCCTTTATACGTCTAGAGGTGTTCAAAGTGGCAGCCCTGCTTTGTGCCCGATTTAGGCGTCGTGTTAGGCCCAGTATGCGTGCCGAGGAAAAGCTGGACAAAGAGAAGTAGCAATGTCTCGGGAACGATACAAGGCCAGTGCAAAACCTCGTCATACCACAAAACCCCTTTCAAACAAGCGGTCAACGCTAGACGCTGGAGACCAGCGACACTGCAGAGCGATGAATGCTCGTTGGTGGAAGACATATCACAACAACTTTCGGCCGGAGGACGGTAAGAGAGAAGCTGGACGTTCCAGAAATGCCCTCGTTGAAGGGATTGCGCGTCGGCATACTATATAGTGCCGTGGATTTCAACTTTGCAAATTATGAGCAGAAGAGGACTCCCCCAAAGTGGAGCAGCTCGATATTGGCCGAGACAAGCTGCCGTTAATCGGTCACGCTCAGAGGGCCCCACGTATCGCCCACCCACCGCGATCGCAGTTGAGAGGTCGGCATGGAAAGAGCGCGCATCACCTCACATTTCCCGAAGTAGCGAATCAGCTGCCTGGGTCGAGCCTAAACGCACTTTGACGTTCTCAAATCAGCGATGGCTGCAGAAACTACCGCGAGATTAACGCGCCTCGGTGGTGAGAGCAAACCGTTTCAGTAGCGTCGTAAGCGTTTAGCGACGGGTGCGTGAAGCTTTCTTAGATACAGAGGAGCTTGATGGAAATGTGGATTTTACAGCACATGAGCCATCCACGTAGAGGGAGAGTGTGCTTAATTATTGCACTTAACGCGACGAAAGGGAATACAGTTTTGCCTGGACGTGAAGGGCGGAGACTGGGTAATGATTGGATTTCCTCGACTCGTTTACACCGCGAACGTTCAGCCCAGCCATGGATGCGCTCACGTGGTAGCCGTAGGCCCAATACATCCTTGGCTATTTTAAGACGTGGTTCGTACGGGGCCCGTTGAGGATTAGGCGTGGCAATGCTGTGAGTATAGGCCTTACGCCTACCGGAGCTAAAAGAGTCGGGTCTAGGTGGCCCCGGTAGACCACTACGGAGGAAGCGCAGCATTACAATGAGGCAGCTCTCACCGAAGTGCATGTGAAAAGCTCAGAATTCAGCAAAGTGCAGTCCTGCCTGTAGTGACTGCTGAAATCAAACTGACATTCTACACGCCTCCCATATATACCCTTGACCACCTAATACCTCACCGTCTGTGTGGCTTTCTTTCACTGAGGGTGCGGTAAATGAGTGCGAATTACGCGATGAGTACAAGCTGACCTTGATTCTCTGCCAGTTACCGCGATACTTGTAGGCTGAGAACGCTGTAAGCTTCAGGTTTGTAGTAGGCAACACAGCCTGTCGGGAGCGGCTGCAGCCCGATGAAGGACGGCCCATACCGTGTCGCTGTCATCGAAGTCTTCGGTGCAGATAAAGATCGTACCGCCCACTACCCTGCCACCATTTTGCCTCGACGGCACACCCTACACCCGCTCGAGCATGTTGAAGCGCCAACCGTGGGAAGGATCGGAGTGTGTCCTCGGCGTGTGGTGTTTAGATCATCCGCTCGCCGCATGTGATACCGTAGGCTTTTTACGAGATCCAGTAGCTTATTCTGAAGGAACGTGAGCCGCCGGTCTCTGGACTCCGAGGCAAGATTAGGGTCGTACCTGCCCTCGTTCACGTCATCGGTATCGTATATCTCATCGGGGTAGGGCACATGCAGCTCGATTTGTCGTTCGGCTGCGTCTCGAAAGCTTTCGGTGGCGGAGTTTATAAAAGGAGCGTGCCTAGATGTCGCAGAGGTACTAAGCTTCCACTCACCGCATTCTTCGTGGACGCGGCTGATGGATTTGATGAACGTACTCATCGGTTCGTCTATGCTCTCGACGGAAGGCACATAGGGCATAGCCGGCTGGGTGGAGTTTGCGTGTAAGCTGTCAAACCCGACTGATGGAGAACTAAGCTCTGGACGCTCTGGGGTTTGCGGTAATCTAATGCCAGAAGAGCACTCGACTTCAGACGATGTACTGGCAATAGAGCCACCGTCGGACTGTGAGCCACGCTTGTGTACGTCTGGCATGACCGGCTGAGATGCACTCAGTGTCTCCGTCCGATGTGGCACGGCACACTCGGTTTGCGCTTGGTCCTCTGTAGCGTCCGCGGAACTCTAAGGCCTGTCACGCGTGTCAAGAGTCATTGGTGAGCTGATTCACTGGCCTCGGCTCAAAATACGTAATGTTGAGAGTGCGGCGAAGACGAAGCTGAAGACTCATTTTAAGGGTCCGGAAAAGTTTGTGACTGTGAAAGGGCACAAATGTATGCAGGTTTTTAGCTACGACTCACGTACAAACTTACTGGTTTGTGCTAGTTTCGCGGTCCTGTTGTATGCGCAAGCAAGCCCACGGTATGTAGGAGCTAGCGAGGACGCATCTGTGGCGCAGTCCTTGTAACATCATCCAATGCAGTCCGCCGGCACCGTTAGCAAGTTTGAGAGGCAGGTCCAAGAAGTAGAGATCCTCAAGGTGCCACGACGGCCGATGCCTCCAGCCTAGGCTGGTCACTGTGAAATTTGAGCTAGTGTGTCACGTGACGTCCTGGTTAGTACAGCTACACCAACAATTAGTCGGCGAACGAACTTGGGGAATCATCCCGAACGCAGAGCACCGGTGCCTACCCGCTTTTAGTACCTGTACAGCCAGGACTTGAAACAAACAAGATGATGTTTCACCGCTTGTGCACGTTCCTCACACCGAAATACTGTGAATGCCGCTGAATTTGTTAACGAAGAGAGCACGGCGTCAGGGATACTCAGGATAGCCGGCGGGCGATCGCTCTAAAGAGTAGCTACTTCACGCACGAAACTATCGAGGGGCTGAAACATCTCTCGATCAAAGCTGAAAGACATAAAGTGGCGGTGAGATACGCCACGTGAGCATATCGACTCGCGTTGGGGGACTGTAGTGAAGGCCGCTGAAAAAGGGCAGCAGTGAAACCCACGGATGATTTCTACAAAGACGACTTCTTTCGCCTCCCAGCCGCATGACCTTCCTCCTGCTAAGGAACTCCCTACTCTCTGTAAGCTTTCCTGACACATTACTCGGTACGTTTAAAGTCCTTACCACCGTTCCTATACTGCCGCTAAAAAAAAATGCCAATCACAAGGTCAGCGGCGAAGCGTCTAGATGCCTCGAATCACCAGGTCAGCCGACCTCCTCGTCCTCTTCAACACAAAGATTGATTCGTCTGCAGGCTTATCCCTCCTGGCGAGACCCTCCCTCTTCGCCGACTCGTTGCCGAACTTTACCTACCCCAAGAAATACGCCGTCGCCACGAGATCGTGTGCCTGAAAACCATGCCAATTCTCCACCACGATCCCGAACAGCCGCAGACGGCCATTCTGAATCAAAAAGCCCTCACAACCCGGAAACCCACCTTCCTCAAACTCCAGCGAACAATAAACACCCTGAGCCACGAGCCCCTGACGATCCGACCGATGTTGCTCACGCCTCTACACCCTATCCCACACTGCCATGTCAGGTGGCTGATGGAATAGCACATACGACTCAACCGGCTGCAAGAAACCCCGGACTCAAGGACGATTTTCGAAATCTGGTCAGCCTAATCGTTAGGGGATATGCGGAATACAAGTGGTACGTAATTACAATCGGCCTCGGTGTGGAACTTGCGTACAGGGCGACCGAGAGGTTGAACGCAGTAGACAGTCCCCGTGACGAGTGGTTTAGCGACATCAATTCGTTGCCGTGGATATTCAGTGCATGGGCCTCGGTCGATGCGGTCGCGTCTTAGTTCAGACACCCTCCAGAGGCCCTAAACTATTTCAAACAGCGTCTGTGGGCTTGGGCAGAGGCGAGGAGCCGGGGACAATCTGGAGGGTGACTTTTCCCCTCGTCCATAAGATGAGGGCCCACCGGCATACCCAAGAAGCAAAGCCGCGACGTGAAGCTCCGGTCTTCCTATCTATGGTGACCTGTGAGGCGACAGAACTCCTTCGCCGGTCCGTCGCAGCGCCTAGGACCAGGACGTCAAAGCAGCAGACTGAGCAGGAGCACCCAGCGTCTTATACCGACGGGACGCCAACCTTTAATTTATCACTTTGTTCGAGCAATTGCTTCTGCCTTGCCTTCCCCCTTCCTTTTTTACCTTCCAGTTTTGCTTTGGTGCACAATTGATCGGTGAAATCTACCTTGCTTTAACACCGTCACCGGGGATGCTACTGGTGGCTAAGCCACGGCGAGGCCTGTGCTATTTGTCGGGCTGACCGGGGACGACTTGACGCCATTGTATGGGGCCGCCAGGAAGCCGAAGAGTTTATTTGTTGGTGACAAAGGAAGAACATGCTGCTGGGTTTTAACTCTCCTTTTGTAAGAGACAATAAGCGAATAAGACGCCGCAGGACCACTCACCATGGCTCTAAGGTTAAGGCAATCCAGGAGCTCGTGCGTGCCTCTACTGCCTTTGTCCAGCAGCACCTTTTGTGTACCAATTTGAAATGCACGTTTAGTCACGTACCACGATATTACTTTCTCATCATCACCCCTTCTAGCCTTACGACGGGCACAAGTCCCTGCACACGAGCACCGAGACTGTCATACAACCTCTACACCCACGTCGACGACATGTTCGGTCTACCAAACATTCCTTTCCTGCCTCCAGAGCAAGTCCTCTTAGGCTTTATCCTTCTCAGCATTTTGGGTGTGCTAGTCCTCCGTGGCCGCCGTCTCATCCAGGTGCGCTTTCGCGCGGTCTCCGATGGTAGTCAGCGCCTTTACTGGCAGGTCATAGGCGAGACTACAGGGCATGTCCTGCTCGGACCCTACCGAGCATGGGAGGTCTGGGCGCAGTACATCCGACCTCCTGCGGCGTTGGAGCGAGTCGCCGCTCGTATGGCCGATGGCGTCTCCGACATTTTGGGTGGGATTAACAGTTCCGTCAGAGGTATAGTCGAATGGTTCTGTCTAGCCTTCGGTACGCAGCAAGCCAAACTCGCCGTCAATGACGCTATTCCCTTCGCCACAACACGTACCGGCCTCGTTGGTCAAGTCGACGGCAATCCTGACAGAACCGCTGGGTTCCCACTTACCCACGCCAACCGCAGTGTCCAAGCCGACCACAATGTTACAGGAACTGCTGACCCTGACTGTGCCGCTCGTCCTTGCTTTACTTTCGACACACCTGGCAACTACGGCTCTACTGTCACCACCGGCACCCCGTCAAACCAACATGATGCCACTCAAATCAACACAAACATCTCCGTTGTCACCCGAACAGACTCTGAATTAGACGTTCTACGACCCTCTGCTCAGACGACCGCTTTGCAGGGAAGAAGTGTATGCAGTGGTAGATGGAAGAGTAACAGACGCTGTTCGAATCGAGGTTCGGTGCAAAGAGACGGGGAATGGTACTGCGGACACCACGACCCTAACAGAACCGAGGAGGATAAGGAAGAGTAGTCCAACTTAGCGGATAGTTGACGACGAGTCGTTTACGACTAACTACGCAAGTTCTCATGCAGTGGCGGAGCGCGATGTAAAGTTAGGCTCAATATATCACAGGTGACGTAAAGGCTTGTCGACCCTCTTTGATTACTATACTTCGTCAGATATTTCGACGACTATGACTCAGTCGGCGAGAAGTGAACGATACAGCGTCCATAAAGCTAGACAGTAACAAGGGATCTAATACACCGAAAAGTGGCGCGTATATAGGTAAAGGTCAAGTGCTACAGTAAAGCGTTTCATAAGGTCTTTAACATTAACTTATGGCATATATTCATACTTCTCATACTATAGCTAGACTGATACACGCTTCCGAGGTCGTAAGAGTCGTGAGTACTCTCATAAATCCGTATTGGTCGAGCCAGAATTTAATGCGAAGTAGACTCGAGAATTATTCGCGTAGCATTTGCTGCCTGAAGTTCCTTTTTTGTCGCGGGCCAGAACTTGAAGTCTAGAGACGGCCGGAAGTGTTCAGCTGGAAACGGCCCTTTAAAGCGTGCAATGACCAAAAGCTGACTTGAAGAGCTTAGAGCGAAAACGGCATGCGAAGGTGTACGTTAATTTGAATAAATTGCCGTTGGCCCAAACGAACCTACCGTCCGCTCCGCACGCGTCTAACGCGCCTATGCAGCCGCTTTTGCAATTGTTTACATTTCGACTACCAGCCTTTTTCTGGACCACATCCTATTCTGGACGTAAACGATGCTCATGCAATCGGTCATACAGCTGTTAGATCATAGACTGGGCTCGCAAATTCGGCCGGTATAATATTGAGATTGCTGCCACCCGCATGACTACTCGAACATTCGCCCATCTCAACTATGGCAGGCACGCGAACATCACCTTCTCCCTCTCCACCACCCTCGGCACCGGTCGCTGATCTAGCAGCGTTGTCATCACATCGCTTCGCAGCCCTGCGCAAAGTCTACACCTCTGCCCTCCGCGCAACATTGAGCAGCAACTCGTACCCAAACTTCGCATCGTGCTTCCCTACACCTGCCACTTACTGCCCACGCGCGCTCGAAGGAGTATGGAGACAACTAAACACGCGACTGGAGGAGGAGTGTACGAAGGACTTTGAGAAGATCTGCCAGGAAAGAGATGTTGAGCGAGGCCTAGCGGCTTGGGAGCAATTGCTAGAGGAAGCGAAGGTACGGAAAGCACAGGCAGAGTCGCAAGGACAAACTGCAGAGACGAATGCTGGCAGCAGCGCAAATGAAGGCGCGGTCAAATCTATGCACCTGCTGACAGCTCAGGAACTACACACGGCTCATCTGACCATGACGCTGGCCAAAGCTGAGAAAGAACTACAGAGCAAGCTTGAGGGGGTACAGGAAAGGAACAGGGAAATGGTTGGCCAGATCGAGGCGCAAAGAGCTGAGATGCAGAGGCTGATTGAACAATTGGAAAAGATCGTGGAGGATGTTGAGGGCGCCGCGAAGGCTGTGGAGGAGGATGGGATGAGGGAAGACCTCAGGAAAGGAATGCAGGGTTTGGATGATGGAAAGGGGGATACCGAGATGGTGGATTGAAAGCGGCCAGTGGCTCGGAAGTCGCAAACACATCATACTCACGATGCTTCTTTTGAGGAGTGTTTAACGTCCACGTCGTACGAAAGTTGTGTCTTTGAGCAATCGAGGCACATTCGAACTTACCGATACCATACGCAAGCACGATGCTCTCCATTGGATTCACAGTGCCCATATCGACCGCTGTCCAACTTGTACGTCTCACAGAGCTCCTTGAACTACCGATTCAATCCAACGCGCCCAAGAAATGAGTTAGCATCATGCTTTTAGAGCAAGCGATTCAGCATTACTAGGCAGCGTAGCACACTTCGATGGACAAGTCAGGTGTGGCGATATTCGAGTTTGTCTGCTACTTAGGGAGCACATCAGCGCTTCTTGACAGCGAGTATTTGAGTACGCCTACTCGTTCGGGAAGAGGCAGAACTCCAACCGAACGGAGCCGGTTGAGGCTTCAGAAACATTGCAGCAAAATGTCTCTCGTCAAAGCTGGGCAGTGGGCTCCGGGACATGCGCAATCGTTCTTCTCGATGAATCCAGTCTCCTACCTGCACCATGCATCGGCTAGCGTGGAGCATTTGAAAGACTGTGCAATCTTTGAGAACGTTGCGAAATCTCTTCTACGTATTCGGTCTCACAACATCTAAAGGTCAGCTGCACGTCAGAAATGACAATTGGTTCTGTCGTACGAATTGGCGAAGGTAAACCCCCAGATCCGAACTCACAGCATGACGATATTATTTGTCAATTTCGTCCTCCTTACCGAGACTGCGGTTCTTGTCCGTACTTCACTGTTGGCAGCCGTTGACTTCTTGACCGTGACTCCATCACAATACGAGCATGGGTATCTGCAGACCATTCATTTGCGTATCATCACACCCCTGCGATGTTACTATTCTGCTCAAGCAGATGCAAAGGTTGGTGGTTACCTGTGTTGCAAGCAGCGCGCGTGCGTCCGTCTGCTTTTGATGTCCCAATCTGCATGTTACGAAGTCTCAATGAAACGGCTGATGAATCAGAATCATACTGAGTCCCTTTACCTCGAGGCGGAGCCAACTTTACCTACCAGCAGCTGGGTCTGAATTTCTAGAAACCAGGTTTATCCCGACTCGGCCTGGAGCTCCGAGGCCCGGGAAAATAATCATTGGGCCACGAGCGGCAGTCCACCTCCTAAGGCTAGGTCTTGGCTGCTAAGGCCAGTCCTTTGACCTCCATCTAGCGCTGAGTCTCTTTGCGCAATCAAACTTTAATCGCACTCGTTGTCTTCGTTTACTGCCGAAGCGAAATTGCTCTGTTCCACTACGCACCGCAACAAGCATTTCACAACAGCCATCTCGCATTCGATTGCCTAGGGTTGCACAAGCCTGCTGCAAACTGCCATACTGCATTACCCGGCGCAATCTAGGAAAGTTGAACCTGTCTTCCGACAAACCTTGCGCCAGACTACCCGGTCAAAATCCACGAGACTGACGCGCTAGTTCTTATTTCGTCCTCCCCTGCACCCTGAGCCGCCGTTGAAGAATCGCTTTGCAGTACGTGAGATGTGCCTATCGTCGTCTGTCTTTCGAAGGTAGGTGAAACGGTTAGACATGAGACTATTATTACCTTAACTCTAGGTGTTCTCCAATCCTGATTTCCGAATCAGAGCGCGATAACGTTACAATGGAGAAGTTTTGGAATTTTCCGAAGCTCATATACCACTTCCGAGCTCGTCTGAGCGTCGAGGAATACATTCTGACCCTTGAAAAACATCTTCCTTGCAGTGCATGATCATCGACTGACTATTAAAAAAAATCCATGCAAGTCAACGTTAACCCCACAACTTGTGGCTTCTCTCCTAAGAAAGCCAAAATCGCGACTTTTGCACGAAGTCTGATCACCAGCAAGTGCTAATCCTTAGGTTTTCATGGCGTAGACGCACCGTTGGGGCTTGAGAGGACGAATTGCTGCGAGAAACGGAAGATATATCCTTGAGCTTCGAGCCAGCGAAGATTAGAGTACGACCAGGAACGCGTTTGCCGTTATCAAATTCGCTTTTGGAAACCTTCTCCTTCATCTCTCACAGACGCGTCCCAACCAGAATACAACGTTTTCTCTCAGCTGTGCTGCTCGGCTCTTTCAACACGTTTCACTTTGTCGCTTGTCTTGCGACGTCCATTCGTTTCGACACAATCTTTTCCCGGCACACATTTATGTCGCAATACTCTGACACCATTCGAATCATAACTCAGGTGGAAGATTGAGAGTCTCCACTGAGCAAAGCGCTCGGTTTCGACGCACACCAGGAACGATCCGACAGATATGCGAGCAGAGGTCACCATCTGGATAGTGGCAAGCGCTGCTGCTCTCTCGACTATCGCAAGCTCAGCCTTGGACATAATTCTCGCATCTCAAATTGGCAATGGACGAAATTCTGCGGCCCTAAGGGCACTGCTGTTCGCGGCATTCTCCCTTCAGCTGGTGTCGTTGGGCTGCATAGCATACTTCTGCTTCATTTGCACACGGAAGCGCAAATCGCTCGTTTACAAGCTCGCTTGGCTAGAGCCCAGTGCCGGAGCTGGCTTCAACGCAATCGCGCTTGCTGCGACGGGCGTGGCATTGATTTGGCTCAGTGTTAGACGGCATGACTTCCCGAATCAATCTCAAGGCCTCCGGGCAGCAGGTATTGTGGTATGGGCAGTCACAATCACCCTTCACGGAACTTTCTTCTTGTTACTTGCTACACATACCCGAAAGGTGCTGGAGAAGGCCATCCCCAAGGTACAAGTCACAGACTTTGGAATCACATTACCACCGGTGAAAGACCTCGCATTCGGTACCAGACCGTCCTTCTGCTCACGAGATACGACATTGGCGTCACGACCGGAAACGCCGATTTCGTCCAGGGCATATTCCTTATACTCTTCAACCACGAAAGTGGCCTCTTCTGTCCGCAGCAAATTCGCTCGAGGCTCGGCCGGGTCGTCTTTGGAACTGCCCCCGTTTCCAGCTGGCGAGGCCACAGCACTTGGGAGCGCATTCGATCGCTACGATGCCTCGAGCATCGATATAGAATCACGCAACACTGTCCTGACCTCGCCGGCCCTAATCCGATCATGTACCGGCTTGGAGCCAATTCCAGGCTCAAGACCAGGCTCTCCATCCGACACGGCATCGTCAGACTCAAAATTCCCCATGACCCCATCCCCTCAACCGGAGCAAGCCCCGGCTGCACAATCGGGCACAAACCCGTTCGATTCAATGCCTCCCACACCACCCTCCAGTCCCCCCAACTTCTCCCGTCCCACATCCCGATCCCAAAATCACAATGTACCCTCAGTACAGCTTCGCAAACCACTAGAATCAGCATCAATGACCGACCTCATCCACCCACTCTTCCGCCCTGACAGCCCCTCACCACCTCAAATCCTAACAGCAGGCACCATGGTAACAGCCTCGCCGCTTGCGAACCAGCCTATTACGCCCAAGACTCTCTCAAGGCTACGAAGCGAATCTGACATCCGCAACAAACAGACTCTAGAGAAGGCAAATGCGGCCGTAGGCGCACAGATACTGACATCGAACGGCCAACGGCGGATCTCGCCTCAGGTAGAAGCTCGCTCACCCACGCCTTCGGCAGCACGAGAACGCTCAAGTTCGCGTTCCTCCGTCAAGGACAACAGACCGCCGACTGCCGAATCCGAGCCTGCCGAGCTTACAACGGCGGACAGCATGGGTAGTCCAGGGCCGAGTATCATCGACGACGAAGAACTCCCACCGATCCTGCCCGGCTTCGTGCTCAGCGCGGGATCAAGAAGCAGCCTGGTAGGGTATGGCAAGAGAAAGAGCATGAAGAGGAATAGCGCCCGGCTCATGTGATGCTGTGAGGGTACGGATGATGTTGACAAGGACCGTGACGAGCATATGCATATGTAACGACTGATTAAAAACCCCGTATGATTTAGCGCTGGCGTTGGCGGTACTCTGACTTGTATTTACTGTCTTGTTATGTACAAACAAAACCAAAAGCACACGCTTTCCTTTGTTCATTGCGTTCCACACTGCTGTCGCTTGGTCTGAGACCCCCCTTCATGAATCATGTTTCAAAACACACCACCGAACATGTTGATGCAGGCATCCTAGCTCGAGCCCTATTCTACCCACAATCAGCGCATCACCCTGAGGTTTCGAACTACAACGCCTCATCCGTACCCTTGGCTTCCGCCACGCCGTCCACAAAAAATGGGTCCACCTTCGCCCGCCGGCATCCCCTTATTCGTCGTCGCTCTATACCTTCACAACATACACCATCCTCGGCGTCATCGACATACCCTCGATCGCGCGGCTTTGCACAGCTCGCATCCGCATTCGCGCAGCATGTTCAATGGCCGACCGTACCGCTTGAGCTCCACATCTAGGATTCGAATTGGCGTCTAGATGCGTCGGCGAGGAACAACGGCCCGTGCGTGCGATGATATATAGTAGAATGCTGAGTTTTTATCCTCTTCCTCACGGTGTATTCGTGCTTGTGCCGCCATGCGTGGGCACATGGCGTCTCGCCTTGGGGTCGGAAGGGTGAATGGCGACGGATTAACGTACCGACGGGCTGCAATTGACGAGTTTGGTTGGGTATGTGGTGTAGATTGCCATGGCGAATGAGTGTGGAGGGGACTCAAGAGGTACCGGATGTCGTCTAGGAGCGGGATGTCGTTTAGATGGTGTTTGAGTAGGGAGGGAGAGGGTAGGAGGAGGAGAAGACGTGCAAGGCGTTTGGGATTATGCAAGATCCCATTCGGACGGGATAAGGAGCTGCTACGACGTATGCACAGAGAAATTGTGAAAGAGAGATCGATATACTCAAAAGAACGCCATGTCATTCAATTGAGTATGCGAGAATATCAGTACTTAGACTGGTAAATGGGCTCCTCGAGACTGAAGGTTTCAAATTGATAATCATATCCAAACCAAATCTTGCGCTCGCTAAAGGTCAGCCAAGCCTTTTCCCAATGCCTTGCTCGAATCAGAAGTGAAGTTGAAAGACTCGTACAAGAAGTTGCAGTTCAGATTCGTAGCGTAATCCTCATGCTGCCGTGATGTGATTTCGTATCTTCCCCCAAACTTCTTTCAGATCGCCTAGCCTAGTTCATAATGATCGTCTGCAACAACCCTCATCCGTTGTCTTATGTTCTTTGCTTTTGCCCCTCCAACGATAGCCTCTTAATTTTGTCACCCTCCTCCCAGTGACCCAGACAACTTTCATACACCTTGGATAAAAGCATCAGCAGGCACATTTCCATTCTGCATGGCGACATTGAGGTCATTCATTGCCTTTTCGTAATCAAAGTTGTTCGTCACCAAGCATTCCTCCACCCATTTCATCTTCAATCCTGTCTCGTAACTGAATTTGAGACCCATTTGTTCTTTGATAATCTGATCTTCCGGCTTGCCCGGGGCAGGTAGTCCGAAAGTTGAGCCAGCTGGAAACTCGGGGTGCTGCTCTGGTGTCAATAATTGCGCGTTCAGGCCCGCGGCTGGAGCTGGAGAAGACGTTGGGACTGGTGGTACTGTCTCCAGCTGAGGTTGTAGCGAACCAACGAACGGCGCGTCTAGCGGCTGCATGTTGTACGTTTTCAGGTTCCTGTACCATTTCTTGACCTCCTCTCTTGTCTGAGGTGAGTCGACCGGGTTGCCAGCCAATATTATCTGCTCGAGTCCTGGAAATCGGTTCTTCCACCACGTCAGATCTGTGATCTTTTGAAATTTGTTGTCTGACAAATCGAGATTCTTGACTTTGTAGAATGTTGAGGCGGCGCCTATTATGTCCTTGACGGAATTGAGAGAGTTGTTCTTGAATGATACTGACTGAATCATCTCTGCTCGCTTCTCCTTTGTTTCGAAGACGCTGTTCTCGCAGACCTTGAATAGGGCGTTGAAGACTTTGCTTGCGTCCATGGCGACTAGTCCTGAGGTCTGAACATCTGTGTCTGTAGGCAAGGCCGAGAGATCGAGAAACTTTTCGGCGGCATTGTATCGTTTACGTATTAGTTGTTCAAGTATCGCTCGTGTTGTGGCGGCTTCGGCATCTTCTTGATTGCCCTTTTGTTGGCCGCCAAAGGGATTGCTGGAGGCTTGGCCATTTGGCTGGCGAGACTGGTGAAAGCCGCCTCCTCGTGGCGCGGAGGGAGGATGGCTGAATAATTCTTTGGCTTGGTTTCGGGTATGATTGAAAGAGCTTTGAGGACCGCCCGATATCCTTGAATCCAGGCCGCCGTTGCGCTGATTGCTGCCAAAACCACCTCCGCGCGGGCCAGACGGCGCGTTTCGTGGACCTCGTGGTGCCGAGTCGAGCTGGCCTTCGGTGACCCGAATGTCGACTCCCGCCCAACGCCAGCCATCAACGTGCAGGAAGTTTCTCTTGTCCTTCTCGAGGACTTGAATTTGGAAGACATCGCCTTGGCGCTGTGATGCTTGTATTGGTCGTTTCGCTTTGTGCTTTAGCCAGCCTTCTAGGGCTGATGCCCCGCCATCGGGATCGCCTGATGCTTTGGAACCAGTCCAATTAGTGACTGACAGGATAGCCATGCTGTCTGTCTCCATGCGCTGAGGCCGCGCCATGGTGACGGCCTGCTACGCGCAATCAAGAGAGCGTCGCCAGATGTGCGTAGATTTGTTTCGGTTCTGCAGATCCAAAAGAGTGTCAAGTAATGATTGATGGACGCAGTAAAGAGTGTCGTCAATGGCGGTATGGAACAAAACGGCTTCGACGTTCAAGAGACAGGTGGAATAGCACAATGAGATTGTTCTTTAGATTGGATTGCAGTAAGCGGACTAGGCAGATGAGTGAACGAAGAGACAAAAGACTTGACCAGTCCCACTAGCGTCGCAACGTTGATGCGGATGCCTGAGTCCTTAAGCCTTGTACGTCCGGGCGGGAAGGGCCGCAAGGCTGACCCAATTATTGTAGAGGCCACTGAGGCACATCTAAAGGAATGTCCGGGCGACATGGCATTCCTTCCGTTCAGATGTTGAATCTCGAACAGATATGGACTTGCTGACTTTGTTTCGGTGCGGGCAGACCTGAATATTGTTGACAACGTCTCCAAGTGTGTGCGTCGCCATCGACAGACAGCGTCAGAATGCCTGTCAAATCCAGGTTCACACGTCTCGATGCCTTCACCAAAACGGTAGAAGATGCACGCATACGCACAACTTCGGGCGGCATTGTGACCATTGCGTCTTTACTAGTCATACTCTATCTTGTCTGGGGAGAATGGAGTGACTATAGGAAAGTCCTGGTTCAGCCTGAGCTTATGGTGGACAAGGGTCGAGGTATGTAAAGTGTACGGACCTTAGTGGGAAGGACATCCGTTACTCACCAGTTGACAGGCGAGAAGATGGAGATACATCTGAACGTCACCTTCCCGCGGATACCATGCGAGCTATTGACCCTGGATGTTATGGACGTTTCTGGAGAGCAGCAGACTGGTGTTGTGCACGGGGTAAACAAGGTCAGATTGTCGGACTACAAGGAAGGCTCAAGGATGATTGATGTGCAAGCTTTACAATTGCACGTCGATGAATCTGCTCAGCATCTTGACCCTGATTATTGCGGTTCCTGCTATTCTGCTCCGGCCCCACCTAATGCGATCAAGCGCGGCTGCTGCAATACTTGCGATGAGGTTAGAGAGGCATATGCGACCAACAGCTGGGCCTTTGGTAGAGGTGATGGAGTAGAGCAATGTGAAAGAGAAGGCTACGGGCAAAGGCTGGATGAACAGCGGAAAGAAGGGTGCCGTATAGAGGGCAATATTCGCGTCAATAAGGTGGTTGGAAATTTCCATATCGCCCCTGGCCGCAGCTTCAGCAACGGCAACATGCACGTCCACGACCTTGAGAACTTCTTCAAATCTCCAATTGAGGGCGGGCATACTTTCTCCCACGAGATACATTCCCTGCGCTTCGGACCGCAGCTGAACGACGTTGCTTCGAAATGGAGCGACCACCACCATTCCAATCCTCTCGACGGTCATTTGGAGACCACAGATCAACCAGCCTTCAATTACATGTACTTCGTCAAAGTTGTCTCGACGTCGTATCTGCCGCTTGGTTGGGATGAAGAGCGATCTTCCAAGGAGCATTCGTCCATCAGCGACCTGATTCCTCTTGGTCTACATGGGAAATCCATGGGTGACCAAGGCTCAATTGAGACTCATCAATATTCAGTCACCTCGCACAAACGATCATTATCCGGCGGCACAGATGCGGCTGAGGGTCACAAGGAGCGACTGCACGCATACGGCGGCATTCCCGGCGTTTTCTTTTCCTACGATATCAGTCCTATGAAGGTCATCAACCGCGAAGCGAGGCCGAAAACATTTTCCAACTTTTTGACAGGCATTTGCGCTGTCATTGGAGGCACCTTGACTGTGGCTGCAGCCATAGATCGGGGACTGTACGAGGGCAATATGAGACTAAAAAAGCTGCATCAGGGATGATAGGTATCACCTATAACGTCAGATAGAATCGACATCGTTGAAATCTATGAACGGCATGAGCTCCTGCTTCATCGTTAGTAGACTGCCATAATGACAAGACCGTATGATATTTGATTGTGTATCTCAGCAGAACCGTTCTAAGCATAGACGACAGTGGTCCTTGTTGTAGAACATTTGACGATGCCCATAAGGTATCCCACTGCATCCTTTTCCGGCTCTTCCTAAAAGCATAAGGTTTCTTTGAATTCATCATGCGAACCAGTTGTTGGTCTGAAGGCCAAACAAGAGAAAGAGATTTGGCTTACCATTGATAGCATAACAGTAGCTAGGTACTGACATTTAGCTGACACAGACGCGTGATCATCATCACGACCAGCAGGACTGTTGCGATATCTAGTGCATTTCGCTACTCAATATAGGACAGTGGTGCTTCTTCACCAAAACTGGCTCTCAGGAAATATTTTGGCAAAAGCCTTGCCAACTTTCGCCGCAACCTAAGCCTCAGCCTCGCCTTTGCAAAGGCAGCCGAACCGACAGCGAGGAAATCCTCGGATACATGTGAACGATTGCGAGCGTGGATTGGTCTTTGCTTAGCGTGAGAGCGAGGGCTTGCGCGGTCGGATAATGGAGCTTTGATATGCGGCACCGATGAGCACGAGACATAAGTGTGCGCTTGTCGTCTTGTTCAATTTCCACTCATGTCTGCGCATGGACTGAGTGAGGATCTGGATTCCCTGGATGCTGGTCAGAACGGTTTCAAATGGACAAGCATTCACGCTGACATAGCGCAGATGATTACAACCCGATAGACCACCTCAACCAGATCTTTTCCCACCCTTCAACCCTGTCATCGGTTAGCCAGACCCGTGCTGTAATCTCCTCATACCAAGATGAGCTCGACGACGAGATCGATCTCCTTGAGGAGGAACAGGATAGAGCAAATTCAGAATGTCTTGCACGCATGGAAGCCTCCAAAGCCGAGCTGGCGGAACTCTTCCAGCGAGTTGATAGCGTCCGCGAGCGAGCTTTACAGACGGAGCGTAACATTACCGAGATGACAGCTGATATCAAGCAGCTAGACAATACCAAGAAGAACCTTACACTATCCATGACAGCACTGAAACGGTTGCAGATGCTCACCACCGCCTATGAACAATTGAGAGCCCTTATCAAGACCAAGCAGTATAGGGAATGCGCTCAACTCCTGCAAGCCGTGATTCAACTTATGGCCTACTTCAAGTCCTACCGAGCAATCGATCAGATAGCGGCGCTGAACAGGAATGTTTCAGAACTGCAGAGAGAGCTTTTGGAGCAAGTCTGTGAGGACTTTGAAATCACTTTTGCAAAGGAGGAGGTGCTTCCCAAGCAAGGAATGCTACACGAGGCATGTCTGGTAGTCGATGCGCTGGGAGATGCCGCTAGATCACGCCTGATAAGCTGGTATTGTAACACAGAGCTGCGCCAGTACAGAACCATCTTCCGAGGTGATCAGGAAGCCGGGTCATTGGACAATATTGATCGGAGGTATGCCTGGTTCAGAAAGACGATGAAGGTCTACGATGAAGAGCATGCTGCCATTTTTCCACAGTACTGGCGAGTTGGCGAGATACTGGCCCACGTGTTTGCCGAAGGAACGAGAGAGGATTACAAGGGCATACTCTCAAGGTCAACAAGAGGTGGACAGACACTGGATGTCAGGTTGTTATTATCTTGCCTCCAACAGACGTTGGACTTTGAGCACACCTTGGAGAAGAAGTTCGGTGGTACCTCGAGGACATCCATCGACACGACCACTTCCGCGAACGAGACCCAGAGTCAGCTGGTTTCTATATCAGAAGCATTCGAGCCATACCTTGGGCTGTGGGTGGACCAGCAAGATAAAGAGCTGTCGAAGCTCTTATCAGAATATCGGTCAAGGCCAACGAGACCGCCAGACGAGGAGTTTAACTCTGAGCACGTTATACCCTCGTCAACGGAGCTCGTCAAGTTCTACCAACTCTCCCTGAACCAATGTGCAAAACTCTCGACTGGTCAGCCCCTCCTCGATCTGTCAAAAGTTTTTGGTAGATATCTTGAGCAATACTCTCAGCAGGTCTTGCTGTTTTACATTTCCGAGAAGCCTACTGGCGGGACCCCATCACGAGTCCCAACAGTGGAAGACGTAATCTTGACTTTGAATACTGCCGACTATTGCTACAACACTTCCAATCAGCTCGAGGACAAAATCAAGAGTCGGATAGACGAACAATATCGAGACCAAGTCGACCTTCAAAGTCAAGCTGACGCGTTCATGGGTATCGCAAGTGCTGCAGTCCGTGCTCTCGTTCGCAGGGTTGAGGTCGATCTAGAGCCTAGTTGGCGCGAGATGAGAAATACTCCATTTGGCAAGATTGAGATCTGCGAGAACCACAGCTCCTATATCCCCGGTCTGCAAAACAGAATCAAAGAACGGACATCCACTATCATGCAATCACTCCACAAGCAGCAATACGCACGTGCTTTTGCAGACAACCTTGTCGAGTTGTTGTCCAACACTTACCTCTCCAATATTACACAATGCAAACCAATCTCTGAGGCAGGTGCGGAGCAGATGCTGCTCGATACTCACGAAATCAAGAAGACATTGTCTCAAATACTGCCGGGCAATCCGCCTCCAGCAGCATTCTTGAAACGAGTCAACACCTCTATCGGCAAGATAGAGCCGCTCTTGAAAACGCTACAAATCAATCACTCATCACCAGAGGCCCTCGTTCAAGCCTACCTTATTCATATTGCCGATCTGTCGGACAACAATTTCAGAAAGGTTTTGGAGCTTAAGGGCATCAAAGGCCGAGAGCAGACCCAACTTGTTGAGCTCTACCAAATGCATAAACTGAGTCCAAAATATCAAGGCACTCTAGTAGAAAAGTCCTCAATTCTAACACCATTGAATGCCGGCTGGGGCGGCAGTGGCCCGTCAGGTGGAGGTGCTTCAAGTGGAGGAGCTGCAGCGCTCCAAAATCTGTCTGCATTGGGCAATACTGCCGCCGCCTCACTCAGCACCGCCAATCTCCCTGCTAACATCAACATGAAGTTTGCTGATGGTATTGGCTCCGCATTGATGGATCGCTTCTCATCAACGCCCGCAATAGGCATCGCTGGCTCACCGCGGGACGGTGCTCAAAGCCCGCCGCCCTCGTCAATGAATCTACCTAATTTTACTGTTACGCCTGCGGATGTCAACGGCGACGGTGACGGAGAGACTGGCACGAAGCTCAACGAAAATTTGAGGAATATTGGAAAATTCTTCAAGAGGGATTTGGGCAGCTTTGGTGGCATAGGAAGGTTTGGGGGCAGCAAGAGTGCCAGCCCTGCTCCAGATGATCGAACTTGAAAGTATCTTCAAGCGCTGGAGAAGGAATAAAATGTGCTTGCGCCGAAACGCGCGTGGCGGTAATGCAAGCGCTTTGCAGCATTAGCGCCAGATCGAGAATCCGAGATTAGCCACAGGAATATTTTTCTCTACTACGTTCGCACCGATATCCGACGGTTTAGGCATCTATTTCATATAAGATGTCACTCTAATTGGCATCTCACTTTCTTCAACACCACTGCTTGCTCGGGCGTCTCGCTAGTAGAAAGCACCTGCGTCCGCCAAGCACAACACGTTTCAATGTTACAGAGGAGGGAAACTCTGCTGCCTATGAAATCCTTTCGAATATGTGTAGTCGCCTTTTGCTGGTCCGTAGAGATAGCTAAGTGCTTTTGAGAGAGCAAGGACCTCCTCCCAAGCAATCGCCAGCAGGCTGATTAATTCAGCTTCCCTGCAGTCAGGCAAGCAAGGACCAGGCACGATTCATAAACTACTAAATATAAGTTAAATAGCGCCAACTTCCAGTGACAGAAGGAAGTCAGGTGCGTGTACACAAGTGCTTATGTAACCACAAGCCGTTCACTTCTAGATTTGAGTCCGGACCAGTGCAGCCATTACGCAAATTCGATCTCGGACTTTGAGAAGACTCCTCATCTCAAATCTCGAACCTCATAACTACGCGGGGTAGATAAAGTCAAATCTGGCACACCCGCAACCTCATTGGCTGCAGAGCACGATGTCTTCATTTGCGTATCTCAAGTCGAGTTGATTCGCGATCGTAGCTCACCCGAGATCTCCAAGGGGACTCCGTATTTGATGAAGTTAAAGACCAATCCCTACACCCTTGGAGCCCATCAAAAGCTCCAAGCCAACCTTTAAAGTCTAATAAGGCAACACAATATAAGGTTGACATCTCTTGCCCTTCGACCTGATCGTGAGGATCTTTGCGCTTTGTGTTCTTTCGCAAATTGGCGACCTTTGCACCAATCTTGATGTATCATTAGCAGCCCGCAACTTCCGTATAACCGAGCTCAAAGCGTACCACCGACTGACCTAGCCTTGCAATAATGGGAAACTACACTACACACCACCCAATAATCACATGGGACTACCAATTTGCCCCCAACGCCCAAAAGGCCCGCAACCTCCTCCATGCCGCCGGCATCCCGTACCGCATCTGCGAACAACCCTTTCTCCAACCACGACCAATCCTCCAAGATCTAGGCATCACATACCGGCGCGTCCCCGTCAACAGCATCGGCAAGGATGTCTTCATCGACAACCGCGCCTTCATCGACGCCGTCGAGGAAATCTTCCCCGACAAAGCCCTCCCCACATCTAAACACGACCATGCATACGAGGGGTTCGGCTACCGCAATTTCTGGATCATTTTGGCCAGTCTGCCGCTGGCGTTCCTGACGCCCGAGCTGATCAACGAGAGGCGAGACCTGTTCACCGCGCTCGGGAAGAAGAACTACAAGGATCTGCGGCCCAGCGCGATCGCCGAGCTGAGGTGCTTCCTGCAGATGATCGAGGACGACTTCCTGCGCGACGCGACGGAGTCCGAGCCCTTCATCAACGGCGCAGAGTGTGGAGTGGCGGATATCCACGCGGTCTGGATCCCGAAGTTTGCGCTCGAGACGCTGAAGTACACGACCGAGGAGCCGGGGTTCGGCAAGGCCGAGTTCCCCAAAGTGCACCGTTGGATCGAGAGGTTTCCGGCTCATACGCCGGAGAATGAGCCGGAGAAGCTGGATGGTGCGGCGGCGCACAAGGTGATGCTTGGGAGTGAGTATGCGGCCAAGGAGATTGGAGTGGACGAGAGGGATCCGACGGGGTTGAAGAAGGGCCAGAAGGTGTATGTGCAGACTAGTGATGATAATACGCCGGAGAATGCGCAGCAGCATGGGACGTTGACGGGGCTTGGGAGACGGAGAATTGTGATTGAGTTGGAGAATGGGCTGAGGTTGCATTTTCCGAGAGTAGGATATGCTGTTGTGCCGGCTCATTGAGACATTCACGCGGTGAGCTTATTTGAGCGGTCTGATATAGCCGTTTGTAATGTACACCGTTTTTACAGATGCTGGATTCACCATTGGCTCCCAAGTTCGAGATGATCAATGAGAGATGTAATGTACCCGTCTTCCTTAGTCTCCTCTTGGTCCTAGCTACTGAGTACTCTCTTCCAGCCTTCTTTTGCGCAGGTACTCAGCGACGACCTCCGCCGCAAATTGGGGATAGTCGAATTTGTCTAGTTCTACACGCTCCTTCATCGTTTCCGTTTATCGCCTCCCCTAGTCGATCTAATCCAACTTGCTGAATTGGGTTTTGGAATTTCTGTGGACCAATGCGCGACACATCCGCACATCCAAGACCTCGTGGCACGTCGCAGCTGTTAGCCAGTTGAACGTCTTACTGCAAAATTAGTAGTGCTTTCTTCCAAGCCCAATGCTCTTGATGGCTTCCTCATAAGCTGTGCCGTGCCTGCGATGTGCGGTTGGTTGTGTCTACCATGTTAGCTTACAGTTGACAGTGGCTTCTTCCTGTGATGTACCGTGCCTTGGTCCTAGTATCGTGATTGAAGGTGCGTTCTCCGCGTGGTCGATCACGCCTTAATACAGTCTGCTTGTCGACCGTGCCTTCAGCCTGTGGTATGCCGAGCCTGTCGAATGTGCGCAACTGCTTTTTGCGTTGGATCGTGCCTTCCTCACATTGGTGCAGCCAGTGTAGCGTCTTGTTTTAGCCAACCTTGGCTTCTTCGTGTGGCGTACGGGAACTGGCAGTCCCTGGACTACGCCTTTCTCGAGGTGCATTCTTAGATCACTCCGACAGACTGCTAGATAGGAGCGATCTAAGCAATCTAGGCATGGGTTCAGGTTGTCTCTTGTTCCATACAAATGCATCAGTAGAAGCCAGGTGCAGCAAAAGGAGGCTTCGAAGACGACGGCGCTGGTTCAGCTTCCACTACTTTCGCGCTTGCTTCTTGAGTCTGAGTGTTGACCGGGCTGGCGTCGTCTCGTTCTTTCGCTTCCTTGTCCGCTTGCTCTTTTTCCAGCCGCCTCCTTTCACGTTTTTGTGCCTTACTCTCCCTCCAAACTCTTTCCTCCCGTTCGATCTCGCGCAACGCTTCTTCCCATGCGTCCTCTTCCTCAGGAACACCGGTCCCCAGCACCTTCTCAACGTCGACGTCTTCGCCGGCTTGAAGCTTGCGGACTACCTCGCGCAGCTTTTCAAGTTGGAGGTCGGCTTTGCGTGAGTAGGTGATGTAATCGTTCTTGACCTGTAAGATGCGTACTGCTTGTGAGCCGATCAGGATGTAAATCCAGATAAAGTAGGTAGCTGGATTCGTAGTTCTCTTCTCTTTCGGAGTAACGAGCTCTTTGAAGTTCGACCGGACGCTGTTTGGAAGGATTGTCTCCCACATGGAAGGTTGTAATATGCGAGGGAGGTGAGGAACTGCACGATTCACGAGGCTGCTTGCCGAGCGTCGTAAAACAGGTTGAGTGAGGCATCGCACAGGATGGAGAATTGGCATCGTCAGACGCCAGGCGGCTCGGACGCCAGCCTTGCTGGCTTTGATAGAGCTCATACCCTGTTGTTGATTGCCATGAGCTGTTGTCCAAGAGAATGATCCGTCAGTGCCCGCCCGCTCTGCAAAACGAGCAGCGACAACTTTATCAACCCGACCTTTAGCCGGCGCGATTACCCAGCTTGGAACCCGTCAACAGAATGAGGTCACTGTTTAGCTTTCACCGAGCGCATATTTGCACCTGTTCTACACGTCGTAGGCTCGGCAAACAGCATGGAGTAACCGGTCAGTATTACGGTTGCAGAGCATATATTTGGGAATAGAAGTATGGTCGTGGTGACCGCGGCAAGGAGAGTACCCGCGCCTGCGAGACCCGCGCCTGCGAGACCCGCGCCTGCCACCAAACCAACACGGGAGAAGCAACAGAAGAATACCACTGAAAAGTGCGAGAATGGAGTCACTAGAGACTTGCGACTTCTCAGAGCTATACTTGACGCGCCTACAAACTCTGCGAGCATTACGACTCAAGCACGAAGACCCAAGACACCGCGAGCAAACCCTGCAGTCAGCACGAAAAAGAACGCAAAGGCGGCATCAGCAACGGGCAGGAATGGAAGGGCCACAACCACGGAGAAAGATGCTACATTGGAAGCGCCGATGTCTTCGATTGAGCAGAAGAAGCTTGCTATGGACAGCTTCAATCAAAGCCTCAAGGCCCTGTCCTTTGCAGTCAAAAACTTATCAAATGTCACACAGAAAGTTCGTGAAGACGAGCGAGATGATTTGAAGAGACAGGTAGATCGCGCCTGTGCTGCTCTCGATGTACTTCGACGAAACGATGACGAAGGTGCTACCGAGAATTCGATATTGCAACGCGAAAAGGGAGCCATTCTTCTGCTTGAGAAGTCTATCAGCCTAGAGCTGGTAGATTCAGCGCGCATGCTGGCTTCAAGAATCCATGAACAGTATTGGAAGCGGCGTAAATACGCCACAGAGAGCACGACTGCGGAAAGAATAGGGTCAGGAGCTGGGTTACCACATTTACTAGTTTCTGACTGTGTCTTCGCCAGCAAGGAAGAATTGAAGATCATTTCCTCCCTCCAAAGTCAACTCTTACGCCTTTCAATTCTCGAAGGTCCAGCAGCGGTCACCGAAAACTTCGTACGAGCTATCAGCGTGGATCTGGAAGGTAGCCCGGGCCAGGTGATATTGGCAGGTCTTCAGGTCGAATACATTGAGCGGCAAAGAGCCGAAGAAAATTTGAGAACTATTGTGCAGGCTCTTATCAAGCTATACAGTCTCGCTGTAAAGAGCAATGAATACTCAGCAGATCGCAAACGTCCCATCTACGCTCTTCTCGTCGAAGCACAGATGATTCGCTTGGTATCGTGGAGAATATTGAATCGGAAGCCAGATATAGAGCAAGAATTGTGGACGCCCATCGAACGGGCTTTGAGGCGCCTGTGGCATAAAACCTCGCAGAGAGATCGGCCTCGATATGAATTGACGAGGCGGTTGGTCGAAAGAGTCCGACGGCAAGTCCAGGAGCACTACTCCGGCTACGGCTTGCCATTCAAGCTTTCAGATTTTGTTGCACAGCTAGCAGAGACCAACGACGACCTCGACTATGCAATTGAGCTACTATCCAAGCTGTGCAGCCAAAATTCAGCAGGCAAATATTTCTTTTGCCAATGCAGGCTTGCCAGCATTCTGCTCGACAAAGCAGATGACCCCGGCGCTGCTTTAGAGTGCGTAGAGACGATGCTGAACAGCTGCGGTCAAGTAAATCATGCAGCTTTGACGCTCACTGCGAACGACTTGGCAGCTGTAGTACGGCTACGGAACACTTGTTCTCAGCAGATAGTCGCAGCGAACACAGCCAACGCTGGAGCAACCATAGCAATGGTCGGCATCAAATGCTTGAGTCTGCTTTTTGTAATCCTGCGCTTCTGCGCTTCCCAGCTCCATCAAGCATGCCAGAGCGATATGAAGCTCCGTTCCTTGCTTCAACTTGCGCTCTTGAAAACGATTGAGGCCATTACAGACGCTGAAAGATTTGCACTCTCGGCGCCATCAGCTGTATTGGTCGACTACTTCGACAGCCTCGATGCTTGCATCCAAAGTTTAATCGAAGCCGCTCCCAAGAGCCCCGAGAGGGAAGGAGAAGCTCAATCAATGGCCTTGACCTCACTGAAAGTCAGAATTTCTAATATTCTCTGGCGCGCACACCTCAACCCAGACGTGAGAAAGAAGAAGCAGTCAGCAATCGACCTGGCGCAAAAGTCAATATCTTGCCTGAGTGGCATTGATCGTGAAGGCCTGGGCAAAGCGGCACTTGGCCCGAGACTCGAGAAGCTTGCCAATCTGCACTTGGAAGCAAACAAGATCGAAGATGCTAGGCTCAGCCTGTGGCAGGCAATCAAGCATTACATCGACATGGGTGCACTTGCTGACGCTGTCGAGATGTCGCTCTCTAAACAAAGCGGCAAGGTCTGGACTGACAGCGAATCATTGGCTTTTCAGCTGGCGCGGGCGCTGCAAGCATATGACAGAATTGAGAAAAGCATCGACTGCGAAATCGGCTTGTCCGAGAATATGTACGACAACCTTAGCCTGCCCGAAGTTCACCGAGTCGTGCTGCTTGAGCATCAGCTGCTGCATCTGTTGAGAAAGCAACCGCAAATATGTGACTGGTCACGCGTGCTGGAGCTGGCGCATATGGTCACTAGATCCATATGCCAACCACAGTATCAAATCTGGCGCCTGAGGTTTGTGTCCTCATTCGCCCTTCGCGCGTCAAAAGTGCAAGATCTTGCCGCTCACTATATCTCAACGCTGGACGCGCTTCTGGGTTCTGTTCTCATGCAGAAGAAAAGTGCGGATAATGCCTTCCTCAAGTCGTTCGAGCCTGTTCTCATGTCAATGGTACAACTACAGCGAAGACTTCTGATAGGTTCGTCAAGTTTCCGTGACGTGGGGGAAGGGCTTGCGTGCATGCGTGCAAGTATCGAAGATAGGCGAAGCTCCCACGACTTGGATGAAATAATTGATGACTATGATTGTCTACTTTCAGTCTTACGGGCATGCACAGATCAGTCAATGGCTCTCCATAAGTACCAGCATTCTATCGACTGCATTCGAATCAGGCTCCACGTCATGAAATACAGCTCATCTATCGAGTCAGAAGAGCTGACTGACTGCTACGTGAAACTTGCGGAATGCCATACTAGAAGTGGCGAACTGACAGCAGCAAAGGCCTGTCTCAGCAGTGCTGAAACTTCTCTGAAAGCCGATCAATGCAACCATCTTTCTTCATTACGCTTTCACCTGGTGTCCGCGGAGTTTCATCTGGCTTCGTCTGACACGAAGGCTTTGGATCAATGCAGAATACAACTCGAGCAAGCGGATCTCAAATTCCAAGGAGTGTTTACTGGAGCCACGAAATTGAGCGGCAGAGAGCAGATCGAGCGGGACAGTATCATCGCAAGAAGTGCACTGCTTACGTCTCAGCTCGCTGTTCGATTGGGCGACCTAACAGCCGCAAATCGCCATGCACGGCAAGCAGCCAAAATATCTACCTCGGTTTGGGCGGCACTGGAGACGCGAAAGCAGAAAAGCCACACTTTCCAAGGAGAAAACATTGTCACCAACTTAGCAGAGGACTTTTCAAGAGTCCACATTGCCTCGCGTACAACGGCATCCATATCCGCCCAATGCTGGCCATACCTGCAAATGCACGTTAGCAATATCAAGCACGCTTCAGCCCTTCTCTCAAATGCAGGACTCTTCGACGACGCCCTATATTACGTCAAGCAGCTCGGCAAGATTTCTTCCGCTTTAACGGAATCACGTCCTTTCTTGGATGCCACCCCAGCGCTTGCGGTCCTCTATGCTAAAGCAGGATGGAAACCCGAGGCAAATCAAATTCTCAAAGAATTGGAGTCAACTAGAGACGACCAGTATCAGTGTAGCGAGCCAGACTGTATACTGTCCTTCGCTGAAGCTTACATATTGCTTGGAAAAGGCAAAGCAGCTTCAAGACTCTTGCAAGCAAGAGTGGCGACTACATCTGCATTGGCGGCACAAGAGGAGAATAGCAACGCACAGGGCTCTATGAAAGTTGTAGACAGCTCGAGCAAGGCGCGTCGTGGAACTTCAAAGGCCAAAGCAATCAAAGTACCCGCCAGACGTCCGGAGAATACGGGAGAAAATGTGGTCTCTGCGGATGGTGCCAAAGAAACAAGCACCAACAACTGCTCGTCTTTGAACTTCCAACAATTGCGCGTTGAAGATCGACGAAAAGCATTGGAGCATTTGGCTGCATTGTCACATATTGACGAGCGTCAGACTCGGTCTGAAATCAACGCCTCTACGCTCCTTTCGGCTCCTCCCTTCCTTGTTCAGGAGATGTTTGCAATCGCACGAGCAAATATGTCGGAGGCGTGGCGAAAACTGTGCGCAGACTCCATGCAGAGTGTAGTCACGGACAGCGCAGTGGCTCTGCCTTCAAAGTATGTGTCTAGAGGACGCAACGGTCGAGTGTCGTTCCTTCAAAGCGGTACGGATACGATGAGCATCAGTCCATTGAAAGGACAAATGCTCTCGTATTCGAGCCAAGCAGAGCACTTGCATAGTGTGACACAACTATTGGAGTCTGCGCTGCTGCTTGTGAGAGCACTACTAAAGGGAAGACGAGAGTTCTGTTCAACTGATATGATTCATACGCTGGTCAAAATGGAGGCCAGGGTTTCACTCTTACTCACGACAATGAACTTGCCTTTTGCAGTCTCCCCAGCGGAATTGGTGTTGAGAACAGGCCAGCCCAAAGATATCGCTTTGGAAAGAGAAGCCATAGTTTCTTGGGCGGAAAATGCTACCCAAGATCGCTCGTCCTTGTCGGTATGGCCGAGACTATCTACCAGGCCGAGCCGTGACGCATATGGCATTCCGGTGGAGTCGTTAGAGGCCTTGCCGCAAAGCTGGTCTGTTGTATCTTTGACACTTTCAGAAGATAGGGATGAACTGCTCATTTCGAAAGTGTTGAGCGGGAGGTCGCCGTTCCTTGTTCGCATTCCTCTCCACAGAAGTAATGAAGGAGATGGAGTTGAAGGATTTGTGTTTGAACATGCTGTGAGCGAGATGAAAAGCATTATTGAAAATGCAAACTCGTCCTCACACGACATTCGTGGCACTTCTGACAAAGCAACAAGGGCTCTGTGGCATGCTGATCGAGAGAAGCTCGACAAAAAGCTGGAGATGTTGCTGCACAACATTGAGTCTATCTGGCTCGGTGGCTTCAGAGGGATTCTAGAGCCATCCTCATTCAGCGCAAAGCAGATCAAGTATTTCGGTCAGGTCTTGACACAGGCGCTTGACAGACACTTGCCGTCACGTCAGAAAGGTATCAATGCGACAGACGAGATGATAGAAATTCACGAGCATGTCTTAGAGATTTTCCTGGGCCTAGGCAAACCAGACGAGGTCAATCTCGACGATGCAATCATTGACCTATTATACTTCGTGGTCGACGTCCTCCAGTTCAATGGCGAAAAGAACGCATACGACGAGATTGAATGGGATTCAATGTTGGTCGATGTTCTTGACGGCCTTCGTGCTTGCCACCAGGCACAGTCGTCCCAAGTTCATCGGCACACTATCCTAGTTCTCGACAAAGAGCTCGAGTGTTTTCCATGGGAATCTCTACCTTGTTTAGTCAACCATCCAGTCTCTAGGATGCCATCACTCTGTTCAATCTTCGACCGTCTGTCGCAAATTCGAGCACAGTCTGGCACCGCCGATGCCTATACCATCTCGAAGTCTACAGCAAAGGGAAGCCTAATTCTAAATCCGTCCGGCGACCTGACATCGACACAATCGCTCTTCGAGCCCATTTTGTCTTCTAGTCTCTCGTCCTCACAATATACATCCTTGATCAACACACCTCCAAACGAGCAACAATTCTCAGCTTTCCTCAATACATCCGACATCCTTCTCTACTTCGGCCATGGCTCAGGCGCCCAATACATACGCGGCCGCACCATCCGCTCTCTGTCCAAATCGGCAGTTACATTTCTCTTTGGCTGCTCCTCCGCAAAAATGATGGAGCACGGAGCCTTTGAGAGCACGGGAATGCCGCGGTCCTACATGCTTGGACAAAGTCCTGCAGTGGTCGGGTGTCTTTGGGATGTGACAGATAGGGAGATTGATCGGGTTGCGCTAAGGACGATGGCGGAGTGGGGACTTGTTAACAAGGAGGACGAGGCTGTGAGGGAAGGGTTGAAGGTGAAGCGAAAGAGTAGGAAACAAGGCTTAAGCCAGGGAAAGAAGGAACATATCTCAGAGACAGTTACCGGCAAAAAGACGTTGATTGAGGCTGTCCAGGAAGGTCGACAGGCTTGTATATTGAAGTATCTGTGTGGTGCTGCCGTAGTAGTATACGGTGTACCTGTTGTGTTGGATGAGTAGACAGGTCTTGCAGGTGAGACGATCTGACTGTGTCCACGCGTGATTGAGAGGGCAACTCCACCACAACATGTAGAATGCATGCCTTTTACGGGCACATCCAGCCATTTCTCTTTCAAGATCCACTGTGCTCTCACATTCCGCTCTAACTCAGTGGCATGTCACGAACTCTCCTTCATCCGCCCACACCTAGCACAAGTCCACCAAGCGGCCTCCATGAAGTTCCCACATCGACACGTCCACCCCACAGGGCCTTTGCTCACTTTCGCCGCTTCTGCGGCATTAAAGCGCGCTATGCTGTCGTACGCACTACTTCTTGGCTTCAAAGCGTTTGGTGTCTCTTTCTTGGGTTTGGTTGTAGGCGGGGTGGATCGGGGCGAGTTGGACGAGGAGTTTGCTGCGAGCGAGGCAGATATGTTTCCCGGCCGCTCGACGCCGCACGCATCGCAGGAGAGGAAGCTGAGGGGATTGATCAAGGTGCAGATTTCGCAGGTCCAGGTGTCGATGGGCGGCTGTGTCTCAGGCTGGATGTCGGGGGCGGGATAGGGTTCCGGGTTGTTTTGCGGGAGTTTTGGTGTCTGTCCTGGCTGCGGTTTTGGCGGGGCTGGAGATGGTTGCTGTAACGGTCTAGATGGCGTTGGAGTCGGCGTCTGCCGTGGTTGCGGCTTGGGTGGATCTAAATGGTTTTGATGTAATGGTGTGGTCAATGTCGGTGTGGGTTTCTGCTTCTGCTTCAATATCTCCTGCTCTATGTCCCGCTGCTGTTCCACCAACGACTTTGCCTTCGCCTGTCCAGCAGCTCCTATATTCCCTCTCGGCCCCGCTGGATTCTTAGCACTAGGTGGATTGTAGTAGCCTCCAAACTTCTCTCTCTCCTCCTCCTGTATCAGATCAATGTAAGCTTGCATCATTGTCGTATCGTCCTCATCCTCCGGTCCCGCCTGCGTCGTGGTCACTTTGTTTCCCTTCGCATCCTGATCACGGGCAATGGAGTCACCCGCTGCGGTTCCACTGGCGCATCCTCGTTCGATACGTATCCTCCGCTCGACGGCATCAGCAATGACCTGTCGTGGATCTTGACCACGCATTATACCCACTCCTCCTAGGCGCTGACCACTACCCTTCGCTCGTTCGGCGGCCTGTCGACGCTGTTCTGCTGCGGCTCGTGCTAACCGTGATGCCTCGTGAAGTGGGAGGCGTCTTCCACCAAGCGCTTGGCCTCGGCCCAAGAATCCTTCGCCTGTGTAGCCTTTTCGGACTAGCGCTTGTTGTTCGTCCCTCAACTGATCCCAGAGCGCGTTGAACTGTGCATTGTGCGGTCCAATCACGTTATGGCACAGTTCGTGCAACATAGTATCCAGGACATCCTCAATAGGTAGAAATTGATTGTGGTCGCCTGGATACCGAAGCCGTAACTGGATCTTTTGGCCACTGTTGATATTCAAGCCGAGGAGATTGGGTTGGTCTGGGAAGAACTCTGCTAGAGTGCCAATACGCCAGTTGCGTTGGCGCATAATGGGTTTGACCATGCTGCCGATTTTGCGGAGCGTATGGAGGGCTTCGTCGCCACGTGGTACGTTGGAAAGATGCCGGTACTGGCCGATGAGGGCATCAATTTCTGTGTTTGGTGGACGGCGAGCCATGATGTCCGTGCTTTTATCTCTACGTTTGGCGTCTTCACCGCCGTTGTCAAATTCGGTGTGCTCGCTGATATAGCGTTATGCTGCGAGGCTTAAGAGTGACGATCGCAAATGGCAATACAGTCTAAGTGATATTGATTCATGTGTCTCGAGGCTGCTCTATGCATCTATTCCACTCTCTTGCAGTGAGTGCACCTGTCAAGGAAGCTGCTAGAAAGGTAAGTTGCCTCAACACGCCTTATACTTGCTGTGGGTGACGAAGCACTTTGACGCCTCGCCCTAGTGATGCATGGGTGCCTGATTACATAAGGTGATTGTAAAAAGGACGACGCGGCCGAGGCAGGTTATGGCTTAAACGACGGCTTCGCACGGTCGGGCGGATAAATTCAGTAGATTCCTACCAGATTACCAATGCAAGTTCCCAAAGCAGCGATCCTCATTGGTGAAAGAGGTTTTTGCATGTACTACAGCTCTCGTGCGCCAAAATTATTGATCTTCATTATGCTATACCGAATCCTGGTATTTTTACACCCGCGAAATCCTGTGTTTGAATACACAGCTTAGCCAGTTAGGGTCTTAACACCGGTCTCACGGATTATGCCCTGGGTCTTTCACGTTCTTCGTGGTGATCGTTTTACTATTAATGCTCACAAACAAAAATTAGATGATCTGATCTGGCTGCTTCGCTCCCGCAGCCAGGATCTCCTCGACAGTGCGGAAGTGGACCTCTCGAAAATACTTGGAGCGTTGCCTCTGGACTTTCTCTTTTGGAAATGTCAACGCACCAGCATAGCTTTGTATCTCGAAATAGCCAACGAAGACGCTCTCAGGCGATACATTATCGACTATATGTCGAATACTTGCCGCTAGGGGCTTCCTGTGGCTTGTCCACTCAGGATCCCACTTCTTAACGGTGGCGAACAGCTCATTCCACGAGAGCTGGTCGCCTGAGAGAAAAGTGTACTGTTCCCAAGGCTCTTTGCTGTTGAGCAAGACAGCCACGGCTTTCGCGACATCCCGGACAGAAGTGAAATCTACCAACTGCGTGCCAGGACCATAGATGGTGAAGACTTTGTTGACATGATCCATTGGCCAAATTGGACCAATGTCACGAAGGTAGCGTTGTTGTTTGGGCAGGACATATTCGGCGAACCATGAATTGCATATGATCGTCCACCTAATGCCTGTCTCCTGTTTGAGTCTCTCATGGAGCGTTTGGTTGGATTCAGCAAGAAAGATGGGTTGCTCGGGGTAATCTTCAGCGTTAAGAGTCCATTCTGAAGGAATGAAGCTTCTGCATTTCGTGGATTGTTTGCATGCTTCAAGCATATTGAGATGGACCTGAATGGCTGCAGGAATGTTTTCATAGTCTGCAACTGTTGATACTAGCGCGTCGCGGTCTTCCAGAACACCGACAAGCGAAGGAATGCTGTAGTCGGTCTGTCTCTGCTCGAACGCCTTCTGCTCGGGCTTTGCACTCCGTGTGAGCACCACGACATCATGCCCACTCGCTCTGAGCTCTTCAATCAGGTATTGGGCAACGTTACCCGAGCCTGCAATGGCAACCTTCATAATGTGTTTCGACCCGGGTTGTGTGTGAATTTGTGTCCAGGATCTAACAAAGGCAGATAGCTAGACGTTGGACCTAAAGTGAGCCTGGCTTATCTGGACCTGATTTATACCCAAAGTGAGGTTGCGGGACAACGGTCAGCTGTACCGGCAGTGCCGGGCCAGTACGGCGATGGTGCAACAACTGCCAAGACCATAGTATTATTTTGATTCGTCCGCTGGGTACGATCGTGTAGGGGCATCGTATGATCGTATTGCAAGACGTTCAGCTAAGCACTGCAACGACTTCTCTTCCATGTTTGTTGTGAGGCATCGGCCGCGTATTCATCGATCTCAGCATGAAAATCCCTCACAGATTTGTCGATTCGCTATATCATCAGGCAATAATTTCCCTTATGAGTTCATGCTGCGACACAGGAATCTCTCATCAATGTCGGCTTCTGAGAAAGTGTCGCTCTGTATGATGGCGAAATAAACTGTCCTTGGACACGTGAAGGCCGCCTAAATGGCACTTGAGGGAAAGTGTCTGTCGAGAGGATGGCCTGACCTTGGCAGTTTGTCAAATTTGTGATGTCAACCAAAGACTAGGATTAGATTCATAACAGGATACGTCGCGTCCGCAGCTCTGCTAAAGAGGTCAGCTTCATGGCCCCGAGTTTTGCAATCCACTCGTTCGTCCGCTGGCACGCCCTACAATATTTATGTTGTTCCTAGAACTAAACACCGCACTGGTCAAGCGCCAACGTGACTCTAACTCTCTAGTGGTTGCCTAGGATCAACTTGCTAGGCCTTCCGGGGGTCAATTGGTGCCAAGGATTTCGCAGACGTTACTCCGCGCTCGTTTCCGGGAATAATGGAGCTTTAGACTGCATGCAATATGACCACAGGCACCCGTGACAAAGTGGTCGAATGGTTGGATGCTATTGCACAGGAGTCCCAGAAGCCTGATCTACGACCGAGAACATTATTCAACACTGACGAAACTGGCGTTGTTATAGTAGTTCTTCAGACGCTGAAAGTCTTAATGGAAAAAGGTGACCTTTACGGGTGCCGGCGACAGACGAACTTTGATATCGCTGCAGAATACATCTCGGCAACAGGCCGATTCTCGCTTTCACCTACCACCTGATCCGCAACATCGCATTGCAGCATGTGGGCCACGCGGGCGACCCAAAGATGACATTTGGCTTACAGTAAGACCAAGTACACCAACAGGGTCACCAGTCCAAATCGGCAGCAACATATCTTTGAGCCACACACGGCGCCCCGGACGAACTGCAAACTGGGTACATTCATGAAGACGGCTTCGTCCCCCATGAATCGCGAGATGCTCCTCAATTTTGCTTCGAGCACGACATTGCTCTAGCTCGTCTTCCTTCCTGCAATTCCCCCAAGCTCCAGCTATGCGAGGTCGGGCCCTTTGAGCCCTTGAAGCTCGTAACATCTGGTCTGGTTGGTTAGGCATTGGATCACAACTATTTAATCCAAAGCGGGTTTCGGGAGAAGACGAGGTGATGTCGGTGGTGAGTGGATGACGTTGTTCAACACCACCTTCTTGACCCAAATCTGCTATGCCAGGAACGGTGGATGAAGACAATAAACATCTCTGAAGCCACCAAGAGCCTATGAAGCCTTATCGAGCGTGACACACATTCAGGCTCATCCGACGTCGCGTAGCAGAGGCTCGGGAAACTTGCTAAGGCTGTTGACAATACCATAGCTGAATCACGGATGCTCAAAGTAATCTACTTACAGGCTGTGACTTATTTTGCCAGCTCTGCGAGTATAACATATCAATTCTTGAAGATCTCTGCTGGCAAGACGCCTCATAATCAGTGTACCCAAGTAGAGACAAAGACGCGAGAGGGGTGTCGGGATCGGAAGCGCAACGAATTTCACGCCAAACCATTGTTATTCCCCCAGTGCAACCGTTTGAGAGGTGGAAGGGAGTTGCGTAGAACCGGCCTAGACAAATGACGAGGCGACACGATCGTGCGTGATTCCATGAGACATCCCGAACCCATCGACCCTGTCAGGAGCCTGTCTGGAATTTCAGGAGCTGGGGATGGTATCCGAGCATATGGATGTGATTGGCTGCCGCTCTCGTCGCACCATCACCTCACCACCACTTCCACAATGTATGCGCCTTCTGACCGCATAGACATTCCCATCAGAAATTCAAGATCTTACATCAGTCACAAAACCCAGACCAGCCAACGACATATTCCGGTCTGTTGCCAGTCATTCGCAATGCCCGCTCAGGCAGAACTATCGATCTCAAACACGTTTCAACCCCGGTCCTTGATCAATCCTTTACAGATTGCTTATAGGATCAATAGAATCCTGCAAGAGCACAATTCGGGCTGCTAGAACAACTGATCATATCTCTGCAACCGGACCAAAAGATAAAGGACTGCCTTCACCATAATTCCCTTGTCTGAGATCTAACAAAGGCCTCCACACTACATCACACCAGAACTAGCTCCATGAAACATGGCGCTTGACCTTTCGAATCAAAGACCCATACTTGCTCAAAAGACTTCGATAAAATGTCTGCTGGTTCCTACGACAATTCCATCTCTTTGTTAGGTTGTAGCTGTCATTCCTTTGCACATGTTCATTGCTGCTGTGCAGCTTTCCATTCATTTTTTCCAGTCGTTCCTTTCTCACTTGCTTGCTACGTGCAGAGCACTCTGGAAACACCATGAAAACATTCTCGAAATTGTCAACGGTGTTTTCCGCATTCTGGCTATTTAACACTTGTACATATTGCTACGTCCTGAAAGATGATTATGCAGGCGACAAATTTTTTGACATGTTTAGTTTCTTCACGGTGAAGAGTCCGCCAACGAAGATGTGCTTCCTGAAAGACTGATGAAAGCTCCAGGAGGATGACCCTACCCATGGCTACGTCGATTATGTGGCGCAACATGAAGCGCAGTCCGCAGGCCTCATCAACGTAAAAAGCGGGCAGGTCTACATTGGTGTCGACTCGACCAGTTTTGCTTCTGGTCGAGGTCGCAAATCCGTGCGTCTTACTTCAAAGTCTGTGTACAATCATGCCTTGATTGTTCTTGATCTGGAGCATATGCCTGGGTCGATTTGTTCCGTTTGGCCTGCATTTTGGACGGTAGGCCCGAACTGGCCCACAAGCGGCGAGATCGATATTATTGAAGGTGTGAATACGCAATCGCATAATGCCATGACATTACATACTGGTCCTGGGTGCGTAATTGCGCCAGACACATCGCCGAACGCAGGGTCGTCAAATGCTGCAGCACTTTTCTCAGGGTCAGTCACGACTTCAAATTGCGACATAAACGCCCCTGGTCAAGCGAATAACGCCGGCTGCTCCATTGCTACCTCCGACACATCTAGCTATGGCGATGGCCTCAATGCCGTACAAGGCGGAGTATATGCTACGGAATGGACCTCAGATGTGATAAGAATGTGGTTCTTCCCACGAGGCAGCATGCCGTCTGACATCGACAGTTCACCAGACCCGCCTAGCTGGGGAACACCCCTCGCCGCCTTCCACAGCACATCCTGCGACATTGGTTCTGCATTTAGAGATCAGCAAATAGTGTTTGATACCACTTTCTGCGGGGATTGGGCCGGACAAGTTTGGTCGAACGATCCAACGTGCTCGAGCAAAGCTGCTACCTGCAATGAATATGTGCAGAACAATCCTGAGGCCTTCACCGAGGCCTACTGGATGATCAACAGTCTAAAGGTTTTCACTGGTGGTGCTAGTAGCAATGCTACAGCTCCAAGCGCGAGCCGCCCAGGGGCAAGCGGAGACCGTACTGCCAGCAAGCCACCTATCGGGACCGGCACAGGTATTCACAGCGGTGTACCAACAGCAAGACCAACTGGCAACGCCAGTGCGCCACCATTTGTACCACCAATATACTCCAGCGGTACGGGAGGGAAGCCTGACCTTCCAATGACTACTTTCAGCACCAGCACAAACTTTGCCACGCAGACGGTGCCAGGCCAAGATGGACCTTGGCCTGGCTACAGTAGAAGCTGGCGCTGGGGTGACAATGGCCGCGGTCGTGGGAAGTGGAAGAATGGCAGGAGTATTTCGGAAGAGACGCCTGCTCCGGTGGCAGCATCCGAGCCATTTTTCGACGTACGGAAGTTATCTGAAGATGTGGATTTTCAGATGGTGCGAAGACATATGTCGAAACATAAAAGCCACAGGAGCGGGCTGTGACGCAGGTTCGGCGATAACAGAAGAGGATGAGGTGCCTCGTCTCCACTGACAGCTCACTGATGGTATGGCCATTCTTGAGGCCTGTTGCGTGGTGGTAACGCAAGAAGAGCTTGCGCTATAAATGCGTAGCAATTCAACGAGACTGTCCAGTAGACACACATTCATCACGAACAGTACCTTGCCCTAGTTCTTTCTCGAGCTAGTCTATATCGGGAAAAGAATGACCCCTTTATAGACTGCTCCTGGCAAACGAATGTTGATCAGTGAAGGAACAATTGTATGAACCTTCGCACTCGTCTGCCTTCAAACTCGCGTAGTGTATTCACGACAATGCATTGCAATCTTTTCCGATGTCTCCCTAGGTGTCCGAAGACTAGTGACCGCGCGGGTACTTAATCTTGAGCTCTACCCAAATACGCACGGACGAGTGCAATCGTAATCTGAAATTTTAGCACAAGACGGCAGCTAGCTGCTAGAGTTGCGCGCCGATATTCGTCAGGTGAATATTGCGATAAATACTCTCACATCACAATTAACGCTTATGCTGCTTGCCCAGATCCAACCCCAATCCGGCCAGGCATACTCGTACGTTATCGGCATACATCGACCTAGGAGCTCTTCGAACTCGAGGAAAGCCACGGCTGCCTAAGAAAAGCCATCAGTAGCTTAACATCATTTTCGGTTGACTTAATGATAGTAGCACCGCAAAACGCAGGAGACATCTGTAATCGTCATTACATGTGTGATCACGCATACTCGATTCCGAGTCATGCGGACCAGCCAGTCTATCCGCACGAAGGACACGCCAGTTTAATCCCACTAAGTCCGTACCCGTCACCGTGTGCATTCGGAGCATTAAGGCTTCCAGTGACGCCAGCGCCGTCAGAGCCGTCCTCCTGACTCTGATCCAGGCAGCTGCGATGAAACAAATGCCGACAGCTAAACACAACCACAGGCCCCGGATCCGGCTGGGACTGCTGCTGCTGCTGCTGTCCTGCTCTTTCGACCTGTCGCTCTTCCTCGTCATCCATACCTGCCGCCAAATTCGTGACACTGCGGCTTTTCCCCTTTCCAACGACTTTGTCATCTTCGTCATCATCCTCGCCACCCATAGAAAGTGATATCGCGCTTCTCCGTCTTCTCAAGTCGGTTGTTCTCTTCCTATTCTTCTCTTTCCTCTGCCAAGCTTCCCAGACTCTTGTCCCCGTTCCAGGGCCCCAAACCCTCCGCCGACAAATACAGCAGACTTGTCCGCGCGGTCTCCAGCCCATCTTTCTAAGCTTGGCGACTTCGTCAACCTGTCCGAATAGGTCTTTGTCGAGCATTGCGTTGCTAAGTGATAATAGTGACTCCTCGTACGCATAAGCGGAGAAGATACTTGCTGTGACATGTCGGAGGTGCGAAAGGGAGGGACTGACTTCTGCTGCTCGGGCGAGGAAAGCACGCAGTATACGGACGAAGCGAAGCGGGTCGGATTGCCCTTGGGCTTGGCCTCGGGCTGTCGCCGTTGAATTGAGAAGCGCAGTGAACACGCGCTGGATGGTGTTGCGCAGGGCAGTGGTGAGTTCGTCTGTTTCTGCTTCTATGTTGTTTGCGTCTGACATGTTTAGGCTTGGGCCGACTTTCTGTGCAATTGACACTATGGCGACTATCAGTACGAGCCATAGATTCTCTTCGTACGATAAGGGTTGTTTAATGGATGAGCGCCGCGGTGATTTGCTGAGTGACTTTCCTCTCAGGGTAAGCTCGTTCACCTGGCTCTCGCAAAGCCAGATGCCAACTTTGGCATACTTGTCGACTGATTCTAGCAGATCCTCTATGGCTTCGTTCGTTGCAACTTCATCCGGACTGTCAGCTGCGCTTTCAAGGATGCCACTCAATGCTGCTTCGATGGCTGACAAGTGCTTGATGAGACGGTCCATGGCATTCTGAACTTGGCCTTGTCGTGCTAAAAGCATGACTGCTGCATCAATATTACCGCTTGTCTCCAAAGCTGGTATCACTTGATCCAGGTGCAGTTCGCCTTCTTTGATTGTATTAATGTACGGTGCAACATGGGAAGCATCATACTGGCACATCAGACGTATGTACTGCTCAAGCATGGAATTTGTGGTGTGGTAGCTTCGTCGAGTGTCATCGCCAGGCTCGAGCAGAGTCCGCAGGTATTTAAATTGGGTCTCCCCTTCCGTAGCGAGAATGTTCAGGAAGTGTGCATGCTCTTCTGGCAGTACAGAATCGATAACCCTAGCTGTCCTCGGGACGTCAATCTTCGCTAAATCATCCGCATGCTGTTTCAGTTGTGCCGTGAAATCCTGTCGCTCCTCACGGCCGAGATCGGAATTTTCGCGAAGGCACTCGAGTATAACGTCGAACACCCGGTTTTGATCCTCCATGTCATCAAAATATACCTTCAGAAGGTTCGTCCAGTCACCTTCGTGTCGGTAGACAGCTTTGAGAATACGGTAAAACCGCGCTTGTTGGAGCAAAGGGATGAATTCCGCGATGTTGGCAGGCTTGTAAACTGTCATCAGATATTCAAGGCTCAGCTGCGCGTCGTCCCGCAGCGCTTCATCTTCGTACTGACAGAGTCTTGTGAAAAGTTGTTCCATGGTAGTGCCTGAAAGCAGCATGTATTGAGGGTATTTCGGAACGTTGCGTGCGATGAACATGTCTAGATAGATGAGATCATCTGCGCCGAAGCCTGTGGACATGACTTCAAGCAAGATGCGAACAATAATCTGTCTGTTGAGCAAGGAAGCCCGATGGACCCCCTGTAGATGCCCATCGAGAGCTTCATCGTGGCTGCTGTTCAGGAAAGAATCCTCAAAAGCCTCGTTCATTGCAGTCATAAAGCTGGGAGCATCGAGCTCGAGAATGCTTCTCAGTACAGCGTAAGGAGGTTTCTGATTGTCTCTGCCGTAGAATAAAGTTTCGTAAATCTGCGTCTTTGCGCTCGATGCTCTTTCGTCATCCATAAACTCCCCAACAGGGTAGACGCGACCTGTCAGCACGAAAGATATGTATGGAAATATCTTCTGGCTCGTATGTGTGCTGGCCCTCAACGTTGTTGTGCTGCCATTCACATTCGGTCTCCCAGATGCCATCTTCAACAGCTCAAGTAACGGGCTCGTATAGTCGAAGAGCGCTGTGTTCCACACGTAAATGTATGCATCGTACAGGTTATGTTGCTTGCATAGCGTCGTCACCTGATCGACATCCATAACTGTCGCATCGAGTAAACAGATCACTTCTTCAAGCTGAGAAGGTGCATGTGTTTTTGTGAAGTGATTGATGAGAGTCTTAACAGCCGTTGGTGGGAGTGTCGTAATTTGGCGATCCAAGATATGCGGCTCAAGCACATCAACCAAAATGTCGCCAACTCCGTTTTCGTCGTACCAGTCAAATACCTCCTCGAACAAGAAATCCTTCTCGTCCATCTTGAGGCATGCAGCAACGCAAGCCACTGCAAGATCGAATAGCTGTTGACGGCTTAAGGATGGTCTGTCGGCTTGCTCATTCTTGCCAAATGCGTATCTCAGGGATGCACTCATCATCTCCATCAATTTGTCATGCACGAGCGTCGATCGGAGGTTGTCGTCCTCAGGTAAGCCAATGGTGATTTTTTCACCGGCACCTGCATAGTATCTTGTCGCGAGCCGGAGAGCAGCAATGAATTCGCCTGTTTCCATCATAGCAAGTAATCTGTCGGCCCAATTGGTCAGGCTTCCCCACCAAATGTCGTTGAAACCGAGCAGGAAGAGGCGTCCTTTATAGCAACGGAAGCTCATGTAGTACCCGTCAGCTACAACGCCATGCATTGATGCATCTTCCTCGTCCTCATCATGGTATTCGATGACTGATTGCAGTTGCTTAGAGTAAAGGTCGGCATGGTAAACATTCTTTGGCAGTAGGTCAAAAGCGTCTGTCACGTTCATCGTAACATCTTCGATGATGAGCAGTTGCTGTGTGATGGTCAGAGCAGCCATGACCGAACGGCTCAGCCATTGAACAGCGACGAATGCTTCTTCGGCTTCATACCGACTTCTGACGACGAAACGCAGCTCGATCGGCTTATCCTCGGGAGTACCTGGCTCTCGAGGCACTTCCTGTACTTCGAGCACGCTCAACACGTTGGACCAAGCGTAAGCAAGCTTGTTCTTAGAGACTTCAGCCTCACTACCTTTCAGCTTGATCGCTGGAAACCAGGCGAGAGCAGCGGTCATCGCGCTATGCGCAGCGACCTCCTTAGGTCTCGGAGCTTTGTGCTGCGTTTGTGCAATAGGGGTGGTAGACACAATGACAAGAAGATAAGGTGTAAGCATGGCCACCAGTCCAAGAGCATCAGTATTCTGCTCGATATTTCCGAGCGGCAGAGGAGAAAATGCCAGCACTGAGCTCTTCTTCCCCGGCTTATCTGACCTCCTGACCATCAAATCTGGGTAGCGTCCCAAAATCCTCGTTGTCCGTACAGTTCGTGCGAATGCTCCCGTACCTCGAGAGGCAAGATGTGAGAATGCCATGCCTTTGTCATCAGCCGAGACAAGAGCTGTACGCCTGTACCCCAGGAAGCCAATATGGAGCACGGCGCTACCTTGAATATGACCGTCAGACTTCCGCGCCTGAGGCTGGGTAGCATCAAGCGCAGGTATTTGCAGGAAGGGGCGACCAGGCCGGGAAATCTCCCATGTGAATATGTTTCCAGTAGCATGACCAGCAGCTATTGTTGTATGATCGGCTGAAATAGCGAGGGACGTGACAGGCCCTGCTTCGGCTGCTTTTGTGCCCGCACCAATTATCCCCTTGTTGGTCTGGTGATGATCGAAGACAAGCAGGAAACCTCTTGATGTACCAACAACAATTTGATCTGTAACTGCCAAACAAGTTGGTGTTCCAAAGTTCCTACGACCCACCTCTGAGAACACCTGAATGGTCAATCTCTTGAGTTTATTCCATCTGATCACCTCCCACGGAGTCTGCGTCTCTTCTATTCCCGATTCAGAATCACGAGCAAAGCTTGCGAGCGAAGAGTGTCTTGAATGCTGCCCAAGGAATGCAGGAGAGGATGCCCGGGGCGACTTGAGGTAAGAGCTTGACAACCTCGACTGAAAGCGCAACTCAAAGGGTCGTCTCGAAGCGGTGGAGCTCTTGCGCGAGATTGAGGGCGCTGCTAGTCGCGCATCGCTTTTGGGGGAAGACACACCCGAGTTTTGGACAGATGGCGTGTCATCCGGGGCAGAAGCTGAGCCATCGATACTTGAGGTTCCAGGGCTTGGGCCGGCCAACTGTATGGCAGGCTGCAAAGAGCCTACATTCTGTTTTCGCTGATCGTCATCGTACGGCTCTTGCGCTGCAACATCAATGTCGCCTTGTCCCCGTAGCTGTGGTATTGTGTCTACATCTTCTTCCAGGTCCATGTCATCCCCACCAGCGCTTTCGTGGCTGTCGTCATCTTGAATGGGCATGGTCTCGTCCGAAAGGTCGGCAATATATGCTTCCTCTTCAACAGCATGCTGTTCGACCTCGCCATCTTCCGGCGTCGAGCTCATCGAGGTATACGCAACGCAACCATAGTTTCCCCACCATGTAGGTTCTCAAGAGTTCGCGCAAACCCTGCAGATCTGGTTCGCCAGGATGCTTTTTGGGCCTTCTGAGGTCAAAGAATATGCTTGGACGTGGGTGAGTCCACAGTGCAACTCAGAATGGGAATTGGTGGTTGAAAGAACGGGCGCGATTTACCGGTACGGTGGTCAATTTCTCTTTAGCAGTGGAATAATAACTCAAGTGCAGCGTACGCGCAAGCTCCGTCCTGTCATCCCAGCACTAACAGAGAGTTACAGAAGTCGACTGCTAGGACACCGTTATTGCGAGTGCCACCACGAAAGCGTGTACTGCTGCAGCAGGCAGCGTCCCGTAGTAGTGCCTGCGCCAGGCATCAACGATTTGCCTCAAGCCGAGCCTGCCGGAAATGATGCAACCGTCAACTTTGCACGATGAAGGTAGTGAAACATCAAGCTAAAGAAGAAGCGTGAGCATCACAGAAGCTCGCGTAGGCAAGAGCAATGCACGAGGCCGGTACCATTGATCCTCTGGGCTCAGAAACAGCTCTCAAGACGGCGCGCTAGAAACACTGATATTACAACCCGATGGCTAGACACTGGATCAGTTGTGAAAAGTTTCCGGTACGCCGCTCTCCGAGCTTCAACAATCAAGAATAAAAAGCACTCTTCTGGAAGCTCTCAGCACTGATATCACCCGGACGTCCTTTCAGCTCCGGTCTCTTCACCAAAGTCAAGCTCTTCGTCCTCGACCCATCGTCTTCTCCCTTCATGGTTTGCGTCCTGCTACCGGGCAAGCTGATAGTTCCATCCTCATGCGCCGTAGCCGCTATCTGCGGCTGCTTCCTCTCAATCTTCTGTAGATAGGGGCTAGGTAGATATCCCTGTTTTCCATCTCGGGCGCGACATCTCCACCACTCGCTCGGATGACCCATTGGATCCGTTTTCGATAGGACTGCCACTAAATCGCCTTTGCTGACCTCCAGGTCCATTCCGGCGGACTGGGCAGACGGCTTGTAGTCGTAGAGGACACGGCAAAAATCCAGTTTCGAGGGGTCGATTTGCTGTGTCCCGTCGGCTCTGACCATGATTCCCTGCTCTGCTAGTCTTCGTTGTTCTTCAGCTTCTTGTGCACGTGCCATGGAGCGTATGAGCTTTGACATTAGGTAGGGCAGTCCGAAGACCGCAAGTGCAAACATGATGAATGGCTTCTTGGACGCTCGTGGAGGAGCAGGTGAGCCATCTGGCAAAGTAGCTGGTCCCGCGCCGCCTGACATGAAAGAGGAGAAATTCGCTGGTGTGAGGGCGGTTGCGTCCGCTGGCGGTGGGCGACCGGTAATTTTGGCAATGAGCGTTCGTACCCAGCGTATAAGGGCGTATATCCCAAGTACTTGGCCTAGCGTTGTTCGCAGGTTCCCGAGCTGCTCTGCCATTGAGACCATGGCGAAAAAGGATGAATGCGTTGTCATATAGGCTGATTCGAGCATCTGTGCGAATCCTCCGAATGCTCCTACTATTGATTCCATGATTTGAAACGTTGCGGCGGTGCTCTGATTCCACTGACCCGTCAAGCTCTGATTATTTGGATCTTGACCAGGCATGCCTGCTCCAAATGTGCCGTATGGTCTGTTGTACATGCCTCCCACTCCTCCCATACCATATGCTCCTCCATACCCGCCATAGCCACCATAACCCGTCCCGTAGCCGCCGTAACCGCCGTATCCAGCACCGTAGGGCGAAGAATACGATGAATAGGGAGATGCGCCGAAGCGGTTTTGTCCGTAGGCTGAATAGTTCGAAGCTGTCTGGTTGACGACATTATTGAGATTGCTCGGCCGATCAGGTAGGGATGGAGCATCCGAGGCTGTTGTTGTGGAGGTTGGATTTGAGATGGGATTTGTTGTGTTGGACGTGGCCATGTTCGATGCCGTGCTCACTGCAGTCGACGACGAGGTGCCTGTCGTACCTGTAAGAAGACTTGTCATGTTTTCTCTTGCGAAGTTGTACCTACCAGCCGCACCAGCTCGCTCCCAGGGCTTTGGAGGAGAAACTGAACTCATTGTCCCTGTGTCATTGCGCCGTCATCGGAGTCGCGTGATCTAAGTCTTGCTAGAGTCTCCCACAAGGTTGATATGAATGATTTGTGAATGCCGCAAAAATATAATTTGGCAGATTCTCAGACGGGTATCACTTACAGCACGAGAACGAACGTTGATGTAGAGAAAGATGATACCACGTCCGCGAAAATGGCCGGGCCGCAGAAATCTGCTTTAGGCAGAGGCGCAAGGACCCGCTGCTCAACATGCCGAGGTGCGGAGGTCTCCAGCACTGCATTTCCCGACCACTCGCGTGTGGCTATTTTCACCACCATTTGCAGGACGCGGGCGTGATACGAAAGCATGACATCTTCATATTTGCATTTCAGTTTCACGAGCTGCGAAGTATCTAGCCATTCGGGAGAGCTTCGCGAGTCTTTGAAATGTAATGTTACATTGTCTGCTCGAGTCCTGCTGCTGGTAGTGGTTGTATCTGGTGAGCCGTGTTCCACCTCCCTCCTACCACGCCAAGCTCACACCCTGGGTATCATGAAATAAAAGGGTTTGAGACTGTAAGGAAACTCCCCTGTTTCCCACTGATCTCTTCGTCCCCAAGCACTGGAGAAAGATTTGCTTCTCAACAAAAATGACGGTAATTATCCCTGGCGCTTTCAGCCTCAGTACCTCGACAACACGAAGGGCCCTTCGCTGTCTCTATCTCTCAGATCTGGCTTGCCAGTCCCCCTGCCCGCAGACGACGCTGTTGCAGGTGCGTCTACACGGCTTCCATGGCTAATTCCCAGTCGGGAGTTAATTTCAATTTCCCACTTTTCACGTTCGTCCAAGGAGCTCACATCACTTTTTGCGTCGACCTCTACGTCTACATAGCCGTCGTCGCTTGACATTCTGCTCACAACGCTGACGCGGTGCTCCAAGCCAGTAGACGATGCTATCCCAACAGTATTGCGATCGCTGAATGCTAGCGACGTCGTCGAATAGCCCTCGCCTATTCGCGGAGTTGTTACTGCTCCTATCGATGGTGATGGGTATATCGAGGAGCCACCTGCCGGGGAGTCAAGTCCCCGAGCAAAAGGCTTTGGTGGCATGCCTTCTCGGATGAGTGGCGGCGGTAGTCGAGGACTGAGTGCGGGTCCGTTAGACTTAGTCTCACCCTCGCTCGATGGCGAAAATGCTTGAGTGTTGCTGTCACCAAGCGAAAAGAAGTTCCACTCCACCGGACTGTGATCGAAGTCAATCCTTGGTGGCTGAACAAATTTGGCTACTCTCGTGTTCTCCTGTGAATGCGGGTTCTTCTCCGTGGGGGGATCAGTATCCTTCGAGGTCTGCAAATGCGACGTCTTGAGTAACGGCGGATACCCACGTTTCTCAGCTGCATTCGCGGCAGCGACTGCACCTAGATTAGGGTGGTCCTTGACGATCGGCGAATATTGTGAGATTGGTGAGGCGCCGTTGAAAGCACCAGTCGGAGTGGAAGGATCTAGAGGTTTCGGTGGTGCTGCACGGTTGCCGTTGTTCATGTTTGTGTTTAGTGGTAATGGTCCAATCGTTGGTGGACTTCGAGCTCCTAGCCGATCACTAGGCTCGCTAGGTCTCATAGGGCGTTGCGGTGGTGCCATTTGGCCTCTTACAGTGGGCGAAGGACCTCGAGAAGACTTCGGCGGGCTATGCCTGCCAGCTGATCGCGGCGCCGCTGCGGCTCGTGGCACCGACGTGCTCTGACTACGGCTGCGCGAACCGTTCCTCTTTTCCTGATCTGGACCGAAGGTGTGCGTTGTGCTGGGCCGAACGCTGCTAAAATTCGGTACGGACTTTTTGGAGGTGCTGTCCCCATATTTTCCAGCTTTGTCTGGTGGTGTCATAGGTCGCGCGACTCCAATATCTGTTGAGGTGTATCTTGGTGGGAAAAGATCAAATGACGAGCCGCGTACTTCTGCTGTTGTCACTGCAAGTTCTTTCTCGAGTTTCGACATCGGCACTAGCTCCCTAGTAGATGAATGTCCCGAGCTGTTACTGTTGCCACGACTAATTGGCTTTTCCTGCTTCTTCGCCATCACGAACTCGGGTTCTTCGTTTAACTGCCTTTGAGCCCGGCGCCGCATGATGAACCAGAATACAGCAAACGATATTACGAGCACAGCCGCGACCGGGACCACAATGGCTGGGATGAGCGAATTGAGATTGTTTGCCGAAGAGGACTTTGCAGCAGCAGAAGATGTTTCCGACGAAGCCGAAGACGTCTTCGTTGCGGAGGCTGTGGCTTTGGCGCTCTCGCTAGACTCGGAGGCTTGCAAGGCAGAGAAATGCGCTGGATCCGTCACAGGTATTGTCTGCAGGACCGTCGAGGTCAGAGTCGTCGCTGGCTGTGTTATTGGTAGCTCGATGGTTTTGATGATTGTTGTGAGGACAGATTGTGCGCCTCCATCGAACGTGAGACTTGCCGCTGTGTCTGTCGCAGCTGGTATACCGGGGGAATTGATTCTCGATGAAGGATTGTATATTTGGGTACTCAAGTCAATTTGAGGCTCCCTCTTCATGATGTGCAATTGGGCATGCTTCAACTTTCCCTCTACCGCCATGTCCTTCGCTATTGATCATTGAAGTTCGTCATGTAGGGTTCCGAATACAAGGTCGGGTAAGGCAAGGAGATTGCAGCAGTCTGAGCGTGAGAGGCTTGTCTCCTATCAAGCTAGAGCATCAGGCAATAACCCCCGACAGGCTTAGTCAGTGTGGTGTTCGTAGATCGTCTGCTAGCTCACAGCTATGGACCCGGGGGAAATTGCACGGAGGAAGTAGAGAATATCGAGGAAGCAAGGACAGACAGGACAATTGGTAGTGACCTCAGCTTACTTCGAACAGGAACAGAAAAGGTTTTGGCAGGCATCGTATTCTCGCACGGCAAATCATGGGCGGAGTGAAACATCTTTCGTCAGGGAACCGCTGACATGAACTGGATCTTGTCCGGCTGGCCGGGAGTGTCGAGCTCTCGAAAGAGCATGGGTGGGAAGCACAAGGCTTGAGAAGTTTCGGCCTGAACGCAAACGTGGTTGTAAGTGGTTAGGGTGTCAATGGTCAAACACGCCGTCGAAAGGAGAGGGGTCCAGGCTTGTCCACTCCTGGCGCGGATGCCAGTCTTACGGTAGCGGCGCGACATAGTTTTGACTTCCGAATCGTGGACACGAAGATGATATGCCGAGAGACGGACTTGAATCGCATTTAGCGCATTGCTCGTCACCGTGCATTCGCTTGTGTCTATAGGAATAATGCTGCGTCGCCAGGAACAAGTGTTTGCCAATGACCTCAACCGTCGCACAAATAGAAGGAAGTGCCGGGCGATAGGGGGCAACCCACTAGCATAGACCTAGCATGGAACCAAATACTCAGAGTATCCAGGAGAAGGTCCGATCCGCTTGCAAAGGGCAAATGGAGAGATTGGGTCTTCAAAGATAGTTACGCAAGGGAGTGAAACCGCATCCAGGCTAATGACATGACGGACACGGTTTTGTTCTGGACACGAAAAGCCATGTGTTCGGACAAATCGCAGCTCCGTAACACGTTTCCTCCATTTTGGGCAACCATTAGCTTGGCCACAAAACCGGCAGCCTCACGCTATCACCAATGTGTCTCGTCAAGGCTGTCAATAACTTCGGTCAGCCGTAGAGCCACGAGTACGAAACTGTGAAGACCTACGATGCCCCGCACATCACCTGTGCTCGTTGATTTGATTCGTCGAGGGGAAGGGCCAGGGCGGGTTAGTGATCGCTTGTCAAAAAGAGACCTTTCTTGCTACTGGCTCCCACTTTTCCGTCTACCACTCCGTGGCGCGTCTTAAGCGCCCAATCGTCTTTCTGCACACCAATGACTGCTGGCAGAAGCGCCCTCTGCTGGTCGTCGCAGTTGAACGACAATCATGTAGTTGTAATACCGTGCACGATCATGAATGTTGCTCACCGTCACTCTTCCTGTTAAGTGGACTCACATGTCGCTGCTGAACGCTCAGAGAATGTGAGTCAAGTCCAAAGTCTCCAGCTCAGGACCAAAACACCAGCACGATATCGTAGACCGCCATCATGTTTCTGTCAAGGAGATACCGACCCAATATGTGGCCGTTCTATGCCCTGATTGGAGTCGAATTCTGCTTGACAGTCGCGTGCCTTACACTTACGGGCATTGCAGCTCCAAACCTCTATCGGACGAAGCTATGGCAGGACGGCGCAGACAATGGCTTCAACTCGAGTCCGACAGCTGGCTTGTATGCTGCGGCAAACTATCGACCATACAGAACACCAAAGGCCTGGTCACAGTTGTGAGTCAATGCACACTATCGGGAGTGGTACGGGCGCTGATCTATCCAGTACAACCAATTACAACCTCGTCGTCGCGGTGCTGTCGATGTTTCTCATGCTTGTGAAGGGGACGATGTACATTCTTCATGTGCTACCTCCGGTCGTGTCAGCTATTCTCCACGCTATCCTAGTTGCCCTCTATTCCGTCGCAGTTGCATATCAAGCAAGTCCCGACATGACCGATCCCCGCCGCCCACAGCCTAGTGCCCCTTGGTATATCACAAAGAGTTGTGCGGTCGCTCGAGATAAGAGATTGGTCGGATACTGTCAACAAGCCAAGGCAACATTTGCCTGCTTCGTCGCAATGCTCGGGATTTTTGTTATTTACTTCGGGCTATCACTGTGGTCTTGCTTTCCATCGAAAGAGCAGAGACTGGAGTACGAAGAAAAACAGAAGGCGAAGAAAATGCGATGGGCGCATCTGGACGAACCAGATCCAAAATCAGCAAACGCGGGTGACCCCTTTCCAGAAACACCCAGCGGACAGCTGGGGACGAATCCTGTAACACCGAGAACACTGGCATTCAACAAACTAGGAGGGACAAGAGATCTCCCTCTCCGATCGAGTGGGAAGAATGACACCAAAACATCCACTTTCTCATTGAGAAGTCCAGGCATTCTCCGTACGCCGATGTCGCTGGGCCCAAAGAAGACTGAGAAGGTTGAGCCGGCGGTGGCTGAGGAAACAGCCTCGCCTGAAGCACGGCCGGAGGATCAGATATATTTCCCTCCTCCGCCAAAAGTAAGCAACAAAATTGGTTGACGAGTTTATTTGACGATGTCGAAAATGTGGAAATCATTTATCATTTCTGGTTTGCACATGCGAAGGACGTGGGTGGTTCACAGTATGCAGCTTGTTCCGCTAGCGCGTGAAGCGTGTTCATCTCAATATGTCGCTTGTGATTACTCGATAGGTTTGGTCGGAATTCTAGGCGGTCTCGAAGCTAAGATTGCCTGTGGGAGCCTCAAAAGGTTTGCCGGGTCACATGGAGTTTTAGACCTTCCAGCTTCCAGGTTCTCGTTGCCGCCCACTTTACGACAAGCTACATCATAGCCAAGCCATCTGGCAAGAAGTTCTTAGGCGTGTAAATCTTGCCAATGACAGTTCTGCGTGGGTTGTGTTTTGGCCTGGAAGCTGCTTTTCCTCGGAAAAATGGTGGTAACAAACATCTTCGGCTGTCCCACTGGAGCTCGCCGTTCTTTACTTCTAAAGTGGTACCGGTCCGCAGGTACCGAGAAGAGAGTTCTATGACATGCATACAAAGAAGTCATGACGGTTGTAAGCCTTTCCAACGTCAGTCCCGATCGATTACACTATGATATGCTCCCAACCTTGCTGAATTAGGCGATTCACAACTAAGTTTCTACCATTTTGGATCCACTAAAAAATGTTTCCGTCAGAGATGGCGTTAAATTGGAAACAGCCTATGCTGCCTTTCCTCACCGAAAATTGCTGGCGTACCGACCAACGACGCGCGTTGACTGGCTGCAACTTCTGCTGCCACACCTTCCTTTCTAGATAATATTGTCGCTTCGCACAATAATTTATGGTTATCTCATGAGGCAATTGCTATTACTCGGAAGCGTCACTACATCGAAGGCAGCTGCCGTTGCTTGAGAAGGACTGGATTTGCGCATTGTCGCTCCTTCTTGCTTTTTCCGTCCACGAATTCCATCGTCACTCTTTTACGATAATGACATGGATGCAGGATTGAACCACAAATAAGTCCTCTCATTCTTACAGCTCATCTTTCCGTTCTGTGAGCTCGATCTGTCAGGCGTTACCTTGCGACTGTACCACTTGGCACGTCTCCAAAACCAGCATCTAGCCCATCATGACCGACGTCACCGCCACTGCCATTGTCGAAATCACTAGCCCTACTACCTGGGGTCGAGCCAGCAAAGCTGGGTGGGAAAAAAGTATTGGGGCTCTCTTGGTCGTCGCAGGCGTCCCGACATGGCTGCATATGAACTGGATAGCGCTGGAGCAGTATAACGGCTCCATCACAGACGCATTGAAAGCAGCTGCTGAAGAAGGACCAGTCAAGTTTGCTTTTGGCCATTTCCCGCAGTTCTCCTTGCAAGCCATGCTTGGATACGCATTCTGGTTGCTGCTTCAGGCGTTCTTCTACGGCTATCTTCCTGGAACGCTGTGCTACGGTCAGCGCACGCCTGGCGGGCACCTCTTGACCTATACAGCAAATGGTCTCTTGGCATGGGCAATCACTCACGTGCTTTATATTGGTGGCGTTTTCTTCGGCATCCTCGATCCTGCCCTTATTGCCAAGCACTGGGAGGGATTGTTGGTTGCAGTCAACACCTACGGCTTTGTGCTAGCCATTCTTGCTCAATGGAAAGGGTACTGGGCACCATCCTTTCCAAAAGACCGTAAAATCAGTGGCAAGTAAATCACCAAGTCCGTCAACTAATCTGACCGATTGCAGGATCTTGGCTCTTTGATTTTTGGGCTGGCGTCGAGCTGAATCCTCGATTTGGCAAGTATTGGGACTTCAAGTTTTTCCATAACGGGCGTCCTGGAATAGTTGCGTGGACATTGATGTGAGTTTCTGAGGCGCCCGAGGCACGAGGCATTGCACTAACCCGGCCTAGCGATTTCTCTTGGGCTGCGTACCAGTATCAGCAATTCGGACACGTCACCTCGTCAATGATTATTGTGTCCATGTTTCACCTCATATATGTTGTGGATTTCTTCTACAACGAGGATTGGTACACCAGAACCATAGATATCAGCCACGACCACTTTGGCTTCATGCTGGCCTGGGGCGACACAACGTTCCTCCCATGCCTGTACACCCTACAAGTCCAATATCTTGCGAGATTTCCGACCTATCTGACCCGATCACAATCGATTGCCCTGCTGGTAGTCGGACTTACCGGCTATGCAATCTTCCGATCTGCTAATTATCAGAGAGATTTTGTTCGCGCTCGAGACGGGAAGTGCCAGATATGGGGAAAGCCAGCGCAGTTTATCCGATGCAACTACACCACAAGTGATGGGAAGAAGCACAACAGCCTTCTGCTCACATCTGGCTGGTGGGGCGTGTCTCGTCACGCAAACTATCTAGCGGATTTGATGCAGGCGTGGGCGATGTGCGCCACTTGTGGCTTCACCCACTTCTTGCCCTGGTCATATTTCTTCTTCATGACCACGCTGCTATACCATCGCTCGCTGCGGGACGAGAAGAGGTGCCAGGCCAAGTATGGCAAACACTGGGAGGAATATTGCGAGCAGGTACCGTCAAGAATCATTCCTGGGGTTTACTGAAACTATAGACCGTACAATACTACGCAAATAGACTCGTGGCAATGGACTGATAGCCATTGCTTCACCTAAGACACTAGAAACCTAGATCGTTATCGAGCAATCGCAGATAGACATAATTACCTAGGTACTTTTGTGTTCATCTTGCAAGCGGCAAGGTCCTTGTCTGCGTAGACTCTGACGTCGAAGTACACACAGCTTTAGCATTTGGCTTGTGCTTGTGTTGTGGTGATGATCAACACAAGTACAGCAGACAGGCAGGACTTTTTGCAGTGAAGCACTTACAATGACGAGATCTTGATCCTGACAGAGCTCTTGCAAAAACGGAAGAGGCTTGCGTTAGCGGCACAAGCTGAGATCCGATTAAGTCTTGTTCAAGGACGAGTTTGAAAGCTGGGCCATTCAGACTGTGCCAAGGTGGATGCTCCGGTTACACTTACAGCCGTCATTCCAGGCATTTACTTCCTTTTTCTTCCACTTATCTGCCTTGCGGTCAAAACTCATGTACGATGTTGCATAGGCGTCGACCGCTCAGAGCGATGAGTTGCCTGTTCGGAGGCGATCGCGTCTTGCGGCTGTTCAGCTGACCAGCACGAGTCACAAGAGGCTGAATTTCCGCCATTGGTTGCCTTCTCTCAGGCTGCCACCTACTAATCTTGTTACTCAATGCAACCGTGGAAGTATGAATCACAATCAGGACACGACTGCTGACAGCTTCGGGTAGTATAATACAATTCTTTGAGTAGCGACTCTTTGATCTCTATCTTGCTTATGCTCATAGTTTTTCCTTCCTTTGTAACATTTTCTTTACATTGCACGATTTGGGTGTTTCAGGCTGACATCCAGCTTCGACAAGATCCGTGGGTGACACGTCTGCTTACACTGGCTCTCGGACGTATTCGAGCATCTTTCAGTATCCGTTAGCGACTCGTATATTTGGCAAGTCACAGGAGCACATGCAAGTGCCGCGAAGGGCAATCAAGAACAGTGATCAGGTGGAAAGAGGAAATCAGTCTCGGTAACACCTAATATTACTCTGACACCACAGCAAGGAAAGGACAGGTCGGTCAGTATGGAGGCCCAGAAAATAGAGCAGGAGCCTTCTTCACACACTGAGGAAAACACGCAACTTCCAACTCCTCCGCCAGAGTTGGTTGCTCCTTGTCCGGAGGAGCCAGAACCAAAGCCAGAGAAGGTGGACGGTCTAGCGACAGAGAAGAACGAGAAGGTCTCTTCTCTAGGTGAGACCGACGACAGTGGTAAGGCAAATGCGGAGCCCTCGGACAAGAAGAAGGACCCGTCCAATGCCGAAAACGGAAAGAAAGTAGAGTCTAGAGATGATACCAAGGTAAACGGCGAGAATGCCAGGAATCAGGATGATTCCAAGTCAGACGATAAGGACAAAGAGGAGGAGGAGGATGAGGAGGAAGACGGTGAAGAGGGGGAGAAGAAGGAGAAGAAGAAAAAGACACTTCCCCGAGGCATGAAAGCTGATCTTAAGCTCTTATGGGCCAAGACCGATACTCAATGCAAATGTTGCACAACATGGGTTGAGACTTCAGACGATGACCAAAACATCGAGGAATCAGACGAGTGCTTACAGCACGCCATCGTCGTTCGGAAAAAGAAGAAGCATGAGGGTAACCGAAAGCCGCTCAAGGTTGACTCTATCGTTGTGCACTCACCTTTGATAAAACAAGTTCTCCAGACGATATTTATGGGTTATCCTGATCTTGTCATTGACCTTGATGAGCTCATCTTTGATGCGCCTTTTGCGCCATTCTTCCATCGGTGGGACAAGTTCCAGGTAGCAGTACAAGGCGAAGAGGACGAGATGACAAAATCACATCTCAAGCTGCTGTATGACACTCTCGAGAAGGAATTGGAGAAGCCGATCCAAAGAAACAAGGACCTCATTCGACACAAGGCTATCGACTTCGAGCTTCTATGGACGCTTTTCACGCCTGGAACTCTCATGTACAGCCATGACAACGGCCATGACCGACTATACGAGATAGGGGATTGTGAGTACTGGAAAGATCTCAGCGGTATGAAGTTCACCGTACGATGCGATATGATCGACTGGGACGGTGAGAAATTTGGCAGACAAACAATGTCAGAGACCGTGAACAAGTTCAAGGGTACCAGGCAAATCAGCTCGCTTCCATCTTATCCTCTCTGCTTCCATCCCAAGGCCGAGCAGGTGAAGCAAAAATGCATTGAGAGAGGCCGTAGGTTCCAAGAGCTAGCCGGTGTGCATTGCAAGGATTATAAAGGCACTGCTATTGAATACACAAAATACAGCATTCAGACAGTGGCAAGCAAGCGACATCTCGAAGGGCGAATCATGTTGGACGAAGAGCTATTCTCGAAATTCATGCCTGACGAAGCTGTAGATCTGAGGGAATTAGGAGAAGAGGCAGAAGATGTCGAAAAATCGGAGACTGAAGCCGCGAAGCACCTTGCAGAGCAGGCAAAGAAGGCTGTGGAGGCACTCAAAAGAGTTCAAGAGGAAGAAAGTTGCAAGCTAGCAGGAAAGAAGCGGGAGGAGCAAAACAAGAATCTGGTAAAGATCAAGGAGGACGAAAAAACGCTTGATTTGGCGAGCAAGTCTGATCCCAAGTCCAGCGACGTGTCTGACGCTCCAGTAAGGAAGGAAGGTGGGCAACACCGAAAAGACCAGGAGCCTGGTGCTGCATTCAAGGAAGCAGCATCTACAAAAGAGGTGGAGCAAATTCAAGTCGGAGAGAAAATAGGTTCTGAAGACAAGAAAGCAGAGACCGCGTCATCATCCTCGGCGGACTCCGAAGGGGTTCCAACACCCGTCTCGGAAGTCGAGGAATATGAGCCGGACAAGGAACCACAGTCCTACTCCAGCACCGAGAAGCAGGAGCTAAGAGAAGATCAACTAGCAATATGCTCATCATGGCTCCGAGGCTACTCCCTGGCCTACCAGAAATGGGCATCCTTCAGCATAGAGCACATCTCAGACGTGGCCTGGAATGACGACGCATTTTCTGAGCTCACGCTGCCACCTGAATATCGCGAACTGATCCTCGCCACAATCCACTCCCAGATCCGCCAAAATCAGTGGAAGCAAAGGATGGAGAAGATCGACAAAGAGCAAAAGCCCATCTCGTCCGACGCAGAAGAAGACGAAGAAAACCCTGCCGAATTCGACGACTTTATCGCCCAGAAAGGTCTCGGCTACATAATGCTATTCTCTGGTAACCCGGGCGTTGGCAAGACCGCAACAGCAGAATCGATAGCCGAGCTCCTCCATGTCCCGCTGTGCATCATCAGCGTTGGTAACCTGGGCACCTCAGCCGAATCGGTCGAAACAGCGCTGCAGGATATCCTCGAGCTGGCCTCAAAATGGAACGCAGTCCTCCTTCTCGACGAAGCGGACATCTTCCTCGAGCAGCGGACGAAGCACGATCTGCACCGAAACGCAGTGGTTTCCGTCTTCTTACGGCTCCTTGAATACTACCAGGGCGTCCTTTGTCTAACGACCAACCGGTCTGAAGAAATTGACGTAGCCTTTCACAGCAGGATCCACATCAGTCTGCCCTTTCCAGATCTGACGGAGAACAACAGAGAACAGATCTGGCGGCGCTTCGCCAAGGTCACAAACAAGAAGCACGAGTCCGGCGCCGCAAAGAGGAGAGCACTTGCTGAGAAGAAAGCCGGAACACAATCTTCCTCCGATCCACCATCACCTTCCTCAGAAGCCGAAGTCGGGGTAAATACAAACGACACCAAGAACACGGCTGAACCTCCCGAATCACGGTTCTCAGACGCGCACCAGGAGTGCCTGGTCGACCTTAGCAACTCCGATTTCCGAAAACTCTCCCTGCCACCGCTGAACGGGCGCCAGATCAAGAACGCTTTCAAGACCGCTGTGTTGCTGGCAAGCTACAAGAAGGAAAAGGTGCAGATGAAGCATGTGAAGACGGCACTGAAGACGATCGATGGGAACGGACTGGGGAAAAGGGAGGTTGGCAGAATGTATTATTAATTGATGATGCTGCAGAGGACGTGTGTGGACAAGCGAGAGCACGGACAATTCTATTTCGTGCTATGCGAATAGGACGCCAGGCAAGTTTGGATGGACAAACGCTGTCAGAACACGTTGGCCTAGCAAAGGACTGAACCGTTGTACCAGGATTGGGCTGTTCTGTGAATAGAGATGGTCACACATGCCTCTGGTGCAGGTTGCAGCCGACGGGGGCCGGAAACGCCACGCCAGAAAGTCGCTGTCAGATCGAACGTTTTGAGCGAACGCAATTCTGCTCCAGTACAATAGCTACACTCGAATATACGCAACCCTGGTGGCCTTCACACACTACACGCGAAACTGTTTTCCAAGCAAAAATCTCAGCTAGCTGAGTAGATTCGAAGTACCCGGTGTATCTCCGCCACATCGCATGGCGCAGTGTAGTTCAGAACTTCTCCTTGACCAGCTGATTCAACCACTGCCAGTGAGACAGCACGGTCTTCTATTTATCCTTATTGTGTTGAGAACGTTGGTACATGGGATGCGATACCGGCGGACTGTGATAAAGAAATATGATTGTGGGTAGATTAGAGTTGGGCTGGATGCGGAGGCCTAGGTTGTGCCGTTTGCTTGAAGGTGGGCTGTGCTGCTGCCTTTAAGGAGTGTGCGGTCGGGCTGAAGCTGAAGTTGAGAGGTATTGGTGTCGCAAGAGTTGGTCACCGCTAATCTGCGGGGATACTTTTCGTGTTTTTGTTCAATTGTGTTTGGATGTTGGGGGGGCCTACGTTCTTAGTGGATGGGTTGGGCGCATTGGTGGCGGCAGGTAGATTCTGTGGATATTGAGAGCAGACCGATGATGGTGGACGAGTCCACAGGGTGGGAAGAGATACACTGAGAGGCCATGCCCGGTAGCGGTCTGAGCACTCACCTATCTATAAAACATCGTGCTCCTAGTGTGTCTCCTGTCGTTCTACTACTGTGGCCGTCAACGCATTGCGTTCTGCACAGCTGGCAGACAAATATTTGGCACACCACCTTCTGGTCATAGACATTGGTCAAAATTTATAGTTGCAGAAATTGTGAGTGAACCTGTGAGAGGCCGAACCATCCGTTACGGCAACGTTGAGGTAGCTGACGACAGAGTATCATGTCCCCTGGATTAGTGAGACATCGCCTTTCGAAAAAGGATGTTGCAGTATCATCGAGATCTGAAGCAAAGGTCTAGGATCTAGCTCGCGTGGTAAGCAGCTAACCTATGCAAACGCAAATATAGCTTGTTGCGGACAGCGGTGAGTCGCAAAGCTTCTGTCGTTCGATCGTTCAAATCGTTCAACCTGGGGCTCGTCACGGTCGGCTGTGGCTTTGACGCGTTTTCTGCACGTTATCCGAAGATAAAAGCGGTTGGTGTCTTAGTCGAAGCACATTGAGCCGCTCATGTCACGACTTCTGTTCGCGTACATTGTTTCAGGGGCACCCACACAGGAATCTTGAAACTCCGCAACAAGACGAATAAGCCGTCCGCATGAGGTCAAATCGGAGGGTGCTGTAAGTGACTCGAATGTGCTATCCGGCTTCAGCTTATATAGAGGACGTAGTGGCTTGACAGCGGAGCTTTTCGTGGTGGACAGACTTCAACACATTCTGCCACAATATACGTATGATGCAAATCCTACTGCGCCTGGCAGCTATAAGGACCCATTCGCAGCGACCTGAAGAGCATTCTGTCAGCCTTGCTTGGCGTACCCTATCGCCATGCACCAACCTATATCGTGGCGACAGCATCCGTGGATATCGCATTCACATGCTAAACCAAGGTCTGCTTATCAGCGGCCTTGGCCTGGTGCGTTGCCAGTGGCTCCTGCGACGCACACGTCAATAGATTCGAGCATCTGGAAGCCGTCTCTACTTCCTCATGCCGAAGACTTCGACTTACCTGCATCTCAGCTATTAGCATCTAATGGATTTGCAAAGCCTGAAAGTTCGCAGATTTCGAGATTTTGCTCGGTGGGATGCGGAAGCAACCTATCCCGGGAACAAGAAGGGTCGGATCTGTCAAGACTTCCTTTCTTCAGATCCCAAGTTCTCAAACAAGAAGCTGCCGGAGCACAAAAAGCGACAAAGATTAACACCGCAGTCATGGTGAAAAGGGACGCAGACACTGAGCCAATCGCATGTGAGAAGCCACAGTCATGTCTTCAGACGTCTGGGTCTACCATATCTCTGTTACGAGCTCAAGCTGCAATCTCCCATGGACTCAGAAAGCGAAAGCTAGAAAATGGTGGCCCGGAAACAGCATGGCATGCAGCACCACAAGTCAAAGTTCATGTACAAAGCCGTAAACATCGTCGAGCTTTTGAAGCTCGACTGCCGTACCCTTTGCCCGGAAGTAACGTGCAACAGCTTCCAGCTTTGGTCGGACCTTCGAACCCAGAGCTCGTCCAGTCGACACTCAAATTGATGAAGTCGATGATCGTTTATGCCCTGTTCGAATGCGATGACGGATGTCGTTCTCGTGGCATTTGCGTACACTTTTCGTTCTTGCTAGGCTGCCATCGAGTTCCTGATGGCTTGATCTGCCCGAAGTGTCAACAGACTCGAATCGAGAGACCGTACGCAGCTCGAAGAATCTGTCCAAAACATAATAAGCGAAGTCTGTCACAATTCACGCCAAATCTATATGAGGACATCTTGGCATCGGAGGCCCAAGTAGAAAGGGCAAGCGAGATTTTTTTGAGATCGTGGAGCTGCAACTGGGAAGGTGTTCCTTGCACGGCCGGCAAGAATCACCGCACAGGTGCCACGGACCACGTCAAGGATAATTTTGGTGATTTTTCGCAGATCGAGGACCCAAGCGGCGATTTTGCCATAGTCGTGCCACTTGTTGAAGAGCATGAGCATAGCGACAAACCCATGTCCAAGAAGGCAAGGATTTACGTCGAGGCCGAATCAAATGGCCGTGACAACACCAGCGGCAAGGAAAATACGAATGGAGCTGCGGAAGCGCATGATGGCAGTTGCGATGATCACATCGGGACTGCTGATTGAGGACCTCGGGCAAGGACGGTCGTCCACCGCGTTTGTTGAGGCAGATGCAACGATGAATAGGAACGTGGTTTCTGCTTCTTTCTCATACTGGTCGCCAGAGACGAGCTCGGTGTCGTTCTCATGGTCAAATCCAATTTGGAGTCGTACCAGAGGAGGAGGAAATGGGAGATGTAAACATGCTGTGGCTTCTGCTAGATACACTTCTCTGGGTCAACATGGATAGCCCCGGTGGGCATGCTAGCTCCGTGAGACATTATGTGTGAATACAAGAAATTTAGAGATGCTATTTCAAACTGCGATGTTTGTATCTCTTGGAGCCTTATACTGAATTGATATTTGCCTCTCAGTGCGTCCTCACTACGTCTCCAGGAACAACCAAGCAATTCTGATCCGAGGATAAAAGGTTTTATGATACCATCGCGGATATCATCATGTCAAGGTGGATTTGATGTCCCAAAAGGAATGCTGTCGGTCTTTGTCCAGCTTCTTTTGGGTAGTCGTGTCCTTTCCGTCAACCAAAACGGCAATCAACAAAAAACAACCTCGCAGCCCCACTAAAGCGACCATATTGCGCACATACTAGGGTTGTGTACTCCATATGAAAGACACTCGTCAAACTGAAGATCCATGCACGGGAGACACGTGGCGATCAGAGTGATTTTCAGATCAACAGTTGATCAACGTTAGGTCGCAAATTCAATGAAGACGTCAAACGTCGAATATGCCGAAAACATACACATCAAAATTGCTCTTCTGTATTTCTTTGGAAATGTCTATTGACAAGAACAATATTGGAGTGTCCCAAAGAAGATGCAATTTCCGGTTTTGGACGACGAAGCTCCTTTTCAGACTGGTGTAGTGGCAGATTCTCCGTAAGCCTTAACAAGAGCCGCTTTTGTTGCGAAACGCCATGTTGTAGCCTAAGCCGTGACGACCGATCTTGGCTGTCACCATAGCTACTGAAGGACCAAACCTGTTGACGGAGCGCTTGTGTGACACAAGTCTAAAGGCCCAAAATGACCTCGCAAGCGTTATGGTGTAAAATCAATGAAATTCGCCGCGTGAGGAGTAGTTTGTATCGTTGGCAATTTGGACCGGGTAAATCGGCATTGCTGTAAGAGACATCAAAATAGGATTCGGTGTTGAAAGCCAACTCTGTTGTGTTCGCGCCATCCTTCACAGAAGTGCAAAGTTCGAGCTTGTGAGTATAGGTGTTAGCCAAGAGTCCGGCAGTCAAGCAGGAGCTAGGGAGCCGTCAAGAAGCCACAAACACAGCAAATCAGTCAATCATTTAGGCACTGGTTGATGGGTATGCACGGGTAACAAGCTGGGGTGCAGAAGCGAAGGTCGAACCTTGAAGGATCGGCTTAAATGGCCAAGAAGACGCTGGTAAGCTTGACGATTGCGACTAACTAATTCTCCGCAGCCAAGAGCGAGTATGCAGCAGCAAAGCGGGGCTGGTTACGTCGAGATTAAACTGCTTCTACTTGATGAGCCTGTTAGCATTATTCTACTGGCACAGAAGCCCAGTCCGTGACCCTGCCTGAACGCAGATACGGCTAGCAAGGGTTCGCCTGCTTTTCTGCAAGCCACATACATCACCGTACTGGCCGTGGGATGACCGCTAGTAATCACTTACTTCCCTTTCCCGTAGGATGCTGGTAGCTGTGTGCGACAGCAATGGCTTCATGTGTAAGGACAACGGCTGGTGCGATGTGATCTTTACGTCAGTCACAAACACTTCCGCACCTACGTAATGATGTAGCTGTAATACTGGTGAAAAGAGGGCTAGGACTAGTCCAACTGACGCAAGCTGAGAGGAGTGCTAATGGAAACACTAATCGCAAAATGTCCTCATTGCTGGGAGAGCCCTCTGCGAAGGAGCTAACATTGAACAACAGTCATGAAAACTGCCAGTAGCTATCATTCTGATACTTATGAGCAGACTTTGTGTATTGAGCAGATTTCGTCCTGCGACGCCCACTGCCGCAGCCACTTCCCATGTTAAACCAAGCTCTAGCCTTCCCTCATCGTAGTGTGACAAGTTGAGCTTTTCCGGTAGCGAACGAACTGGGGTATCTCAAATCGACAGCTCTAAACCCATTTTGATGCCTCTTATTTATCGTGGAGGCCACCGCAGACTCCAAATGAACTAGAAAACAAACGATGAGTCCAACAAAGTCAACGCCGCAGTTCGCCCCGCTGAATGACGATAGTAGTCTTACAATCTTATAGAGGACCTCAAATATTGGTATGCCAGCAAGTTCGTAAAGTCGTGCGCATGAGCGAAAAGTTCAAGGGGGAACCAGATCACATTTCAGTCCAGCGATCTTTCGTACACTACCGGCTGGGATCAGCTGGAGAGGTTGTTGTCTTCGGCGTCGGAAACGCTCGACACTGATGCTCCCTCACCCTTGTGTACCTTTTTGTGTCGGCGTAGATTGCTAACAACCGAAAAATGTCGCCCACAACCTTCGACGTCACAGGCGAATGGCTTCTCGCCAGTGTGACTGTACATATGTGTCTGGAGAGAACTGGGCCGCGTGAATCGCTTGTCGCAAACTTTACACTTGTGTTTCTTTTGCGTATTGCCGGACATTTTGCTCGAAAATTGGCCCATCATAGACTGCGGTGCAGGGGCCCCCAACGGTGCACCCATAAGGCCTTGGGGTCGGGGTAATGTCCTTGAAGACATCGAATCGTATCCCGTATCTGATGCTGCGGAGCTGTAGTCAGTCGCAGAATCGGCGACAGATCCAACGGAACTAGCATAGTAGGGGTAGCCTCGACCGGACTCGGCAGAGATAGACGAATGCGCTGACGAAGTTGCGGGAAAACCATATGCGTCCGAGCCTCGTGCGCGAACGTCGTATATGTTGCGAGGTGTCAGGTCCTGGAGGTTAGAGTGGCTAAGAGCGAGCATGCCTCGCGAAGCGTCAAGCTCGCCGAAGCTGGCGTTGGCGGCTCGTGAATCACTATTGCTGTATGACTGTCAGTAAGAACGTTAATGATGGCAAAAATAGACATACACTTCAGAGGCCTTCCGTTGTTGTTGCGACTGTTGTTGCTGATGGAGTTGTTGTGCATAGCTCAACGATGGATATGACGTTGAATAAGATGGGCCCGTGGTCGGGGGGGATGAGTAGTGTTGCTCGGGATACGACACTGTAGATCTTGAAATATCTTGACATTGAATTAGTAAAGTTGTCCCATTGATAGAGTGGGTAGCAAACTACATACCTGATGGGAGTGGCGCTGAAGTTGGAGGAAGTTGTTGATATTGCATCGATATCCCTGGTCTGTTTTGGCCTTGATTGCTGGTTTGATGTTGCCACGGATCTGTGAAATTCGGAGCGTGCATGTTGGAGTACATGTTATTCTCATAGCTCACACCGCCACCATAGTGACGACTTTGAGGGTCAATAACCATAGTCATTTGGCTTTATTGTTGTGGTGTTGTGTATTGCTCGGTGACCTTTGCGCGTGGTCAATGAGTTGTGTTTCGGAGCAGGTACCGTAGATCTGAATATCACAGGTACCAAGAAGGATAAAATCTGGCAGATGTGCAAGTTAAGCTGTGGGATCAGCGAGTTGATATGCTCTTCCTCCGCAAAAGTCAGTCGAGAGGAGAAGGGCTCCAGATAGAGAGTCAGGGATTCTGACGATGATCACCCGCTGATCTTTGCTTTTAGAGTGGAAACGAGTCGAACACCGACACTAAGCCTCAAACGCTGTAAAGATAAAATGATAAAAGCTGCTTGTTCGTTTTTGACTTCGACGGTTGGAGTTTCGGAAGATCGACGTCAAGTTGCTTGTGGTGGCGCCTCCTTCTCCTTCGGGGGTAGGAAGCATGTTTCTCTATCCCTCTTGATTGGATCAGTAAATTTGTTTCGGACAGGAATGCTCCATAGAAATATCTGTGTGTTAATGCAATGACAGGCTAAAGCGCTGCTAGTGGAGATGACAGCGTCGACCTATCCGCACCCGTGCGTCAGTGAATAATAATCGGTCGTCTCGTTGAGAGAGCCTACGACCAAGCGCTGTGCAGTCGCCAAGTTTGAGGCGTCATGAATATCATCATAATCTGGGTTACTAGGATGTGACTGCAGGGCTTCCAAGATGGGTGGCTTTCGAAGTGGACCTAGCGCTGTTCTTCGAAGAAGTAGTGGGGCACACGTATCGAAAGTGAGTGGGTGTATCCAATAGCCCTGCATGCAAGAGGCATCGGAAACTTAGAAAATTTTGAATGTGGGTGGATGGTGAAATTGAGGTCCCCAGAGACAGTAATCAATGTAGCAAATGCCAACAGAGTATATCACGGAGTATGAAGCTGCCGCAAGGATTAGGCGTTACAGAGGGCCTTGCTCAGGTGTACGGAGGTACTGTAAAAAATGACGGCCGTGGCCACTGCGCACCTGCCGAACACCCACCGCCTATGTATCGAACCTACAGGCCCTGTTTAGCCTCATTCGCGGCGCCAGAACGACGCAGCTTAAGGGAAGAGAAAGGTGCAAAAGTCCAAATCTGGTTGGTCGGAGACCGGCCGGCGGGTTTCAGAGGGTAGTGCCAGCACTGGAGTCTGTGCCCAAGCTCTTCCACTGAGAGCCACTTCGCAGCCCGTTCAGTTAGCGACCAAATTTCAGGTCTAAGGGTCTCTCTATCAGTATGACGACAGCTTCTTGGCGTAGGATCTTTGGAGTCCAATCGCAGGGATCATGCTGTCTCAGTGTGCTCTTCTCCAACTTGATCTGTGGGTTCAATCTGGTGGCTTGCAAGTCACACTTATTCAGCCCTCTACGCAATATGTGCGCCTCTCGTGCCACCAAGCCCAAGCTTCTTTCCAGCCATTTCTGCAATCCAACCTCCATTGAATCAATTTCAGCGAGGCCGGAGGACGCCAGACTTCCTTTTCACTAATGAGCTTCCTTTTCAAGTTATTGGGCTTTCGAAGGTGGCCTAGCTTGGCGGATACTCAATCCTCGTTTCTGAATCGCCTCTCCTCCTTCGCCTTTTGGTACTAAGTGTCGAATGCAATTCGGCTGGTGACTTCCTCGCAGGTGCTCTTTCATCGAACTCCTCGCAGATTCCGCAGGAGGTACCAGGTGGCGATCATCTCCTTGTTCATAACCCACATCCCCAATAGCTTATGGAATGATGCACTGCCTCACTTCTAATGCCAATCAAACTCATATCAAAGTTGGCACCCATCATGCTTTTCAGTACCCTGATATGCAGGGCAGCCATGTAGTACCTGAACTCCGAGTCGGAAAGCGAATATCTGCATAAGGCTAACCCTTCAAAGGAAGTGATCGCTTTACCAATCATGGCAATTCATTCACGTGCTGCAGTATGCAGCGAGCGCATTGAAGCCAGTTCTGACATGTGTGCCTTGTTACAATGGACTGTCGCTGCGACAAGGCCTACCACTTGACCGCTTGAATGATCAATTGTTTCATCGGTTGTAGCAGTAAGCTAAGTCTCGTTCGAATGCCCAGTTTGCTACTACCGACCAGGACTTCTTCGCACATCTTTTTCTCTGTCGCATCAACAAGTTATTATTAAGGTAGAAGGAATTTATGTGTAATGTTCGACCTCTGACTATTTTAGAACATGGTGTTCACTCCATTTCAGCAACTAAGGGCGTAGTCCCTTGACAAAGTCATACATGTTGAGAAGAATAGTATTTCTATATTCCTGCATATAGTAGTATGGACATGGCGGCTTTACTCATCTACAGCGTGATGGTTATAGCTCAAGTTTAGCTAGAATCCATCGTAGCGAAGTCGTCTCATGTTTGAAATGGCTCAATTTGAAGAGCGGTAGGCAACGTAGGACAATGCCCTCCGTGGTGTGAACGCAACAATATAGACTGAAAGGAGGTGCAAGCACTCACGTCTCAAGACGTCTAAAGTACGGTAGAGAAAGCGAGTGGCGATCATCGCCTGCTTTGGAATCCCGTTGAGTTTACTCGCAGCCGACGAGGCGAGACATCGCCCTTGCAAAGTACCGCTATGAAAGGAAAGGGTGAGAGAAGGTGTGCGGGAGAAGATCATCCTGCTACTGATTCATTCAGATTGCTGGTGCTGTACCTAGACATCAACGTCCAGTTTCGAAAGTATTACGGCAGTGCTGGGCGAAGATGTGACTTGCGTGGCAGGCGCGTAATGCGAAGTAGCTCTCATGGGCTTTGAAGTCATCTCACCATGGAACCCATGCCGTCAGTAGCAGGTTTGTCGAACCCATCACGTCTTCGTATTCGCTGCATGCCCGCCTTCTTCACGGCGGCTACATCAGTGTTGTCCTACGAACCCTCCGTGGCACTATGCAACAGCATCAAGTGAATTACGGCGCTTTCAATATTACAATATCGAATAGTCGTCGGCAAGGCGTCGGGAATTAGTCGGGTTCATTCTCAACTTCGAGGTAACATTTTGGAGACCAAGTCCTTAGAACTGGTTTGTGTTTTCAAAATTTGGAGACACAGCACCTTGACGCCTTGTCAGCATTGATCGACTCAAAGAGATTCGCTGAACGATTACGGCTATTCTGTCGCATCAGTGCATGAAAAGCAACACACTAATTATGAGCTATCTTGTATCCCGACTCTGTCGACTTCGTGGACGCGAGACTCCGCCAGAGCCTGGCACTAGTAGAATTAGTGCAGATGGCTCCAAAAAATGAAACGAAGCTACGTTGTGGATCAGACACGACCCTTACGAACAAAGGTCCGATAAGTCGACCCTGAAGCCAACGTAAAGCGCCGTGTCTGGTGCAGAGTGCTTAGCCTTGCTTTATACGACGTAAGAATATTGCAGCTTTTGCTTTGTCTCGTCAAGCATCGTCCCGACAAGGGTTCAGCTAGAGCTGCCAAGCTCGAAGAATCTGCAATCAGCTCCTAAAGTTGGCGGCCACTTCTCCGTCACTCAGCCGGCATACCACAACTTACCTGACAGCTGCCGTCAACATGCACTTAGAAAGTGTCGTCGCATCTCCTCGGGAATGTGCGAATGTGGAGAGGACCAGGTCGTGAATGTCTCCCGAAGTCAGCTTATAGAATTGGTCTGCTCGTGCTCCGAGTGAGGAACGATTTTGGATAAGGCTAGCCAGAAGGGGTAGATTCCGCTCAATGAACGATCAGTCTTGGTCGTAATTAAAGATAGTGCGGCTCAAAGAAGCACGCAGTTGTCAATAAGTTCGAGAAAACGGAGGCTCAACACAAGTTTCCGCGAGTTCGGTGGCGCTTCCGAAAATGGTCCTATCCACCACCCTTTTCTGGCGGTGGCTCTGGTCAAAGACATAAATTGTTTATCTGGCTTTGGTCAAGTGTAAAGAGAACAAGCATCATTGCTCGGTAGATGAATAGCTGTGTCTTGTACGCGTGTCGTGCTGGGAAGTCTACAGGTCGAAATCCATTACAGCGGCTGCTATTCCAGGTCTAGTGCATGAATCGGATTCGAGAAGCTCCAGACTTCGTAGTGCTCGTCTTGCAAGAAGTGCAGAGTGGCTGCGCTGTAGCACACATTAACACAAACTACTCTTGCAAGCTCCTGGACTTAATTTTGTATCACACATTATCTGAGTAACGCAGCAAAAGTGAATGAAACTTACGTATGACGGCCAAACAAGCTTAGTTCCCAAGCGTGCCAAGCACCGTCCGCGGAATTCACAAGACGTACTTCTTTACGGAGGAAATGTTGAAAGGGTACATGTGAGTGAAAGCATTGTCCTGAAGTCGCTTCCAAGGAACAGATTGGCGCACCCGTCCATGATAAGGGCGACCATTTTCTGATAGCACAAAAATTGTCTTTTGACGTGACCCGAACGCCGGAAACCAAAATTGCAATGCAACGGCCCTCTTGACTCGTCTGGAATGTCCACTATCTGATGCGCTTGAGCCTCTCGGTCTGTAGATGGAACCTGTCGTCCAAGCGATCACTCTTATCCGCCACATTTTGCAGTTGCTTGTTCTGAGCGTCTGCTTCGTCGCCCATTGCTCTTGCCAAGATGTTTAAACGCTTCGCAGCCCCGCCCAAATCGTCGATGTTTCTTTCAATCTCATCTTCCATGCGGTCGTCATCGCTGTCGGCTTCGAATTGATATTTCGCCCTCTCAGCAAGACTTGTTTTCGGCATACCGCCAGGTTTACCAGTATCGTTCAAGCCCTTGAAGTTCTGATTCATCCTGGCAGTGCTCTGGAAGGCAGCTTCTCGCGTTGCCTCTCGCTGCTCGCGCTCCATCCTATGTCTGTCCAGGATCTTTTCCTCGTCTCGAATTCGTCGTTCCTTGGCCGTGAAAGGATTGTTCATGTGAACGGCGAACATGCTTCTGTTCAGTGTCTTCAGTTCTTTAGACTTGTCCTCTGCAATGTTGATCGCATTATGACCAATGTCGAGGTTTCGATTGGTGTTGTGGATCCGCTCCCCTTGAGCACCCAGTCTCGCAAGCGTACCTCTTCCAGTCTCTTCAGCCATGGCTGCAGCCTGCAATGCGTTTCTCGTAGAGGACACATCTTGTTGCTTCATAAATCTGATCTCTTGCTTCGTTGCCTGTATGTCTTCCTCCTCTTCCTCCTCTGCCGTCAATTGTCGATCGCCATAAGCGCCGTAGCTTCGTGACTCACTAGGGTCAGGGCCGCCGTTGTACTGGTAGCCTGGCGGTCCGTTCTGCTGTCTCTGTTGCAGCCTGTCCTGAGCGCCCCCAAATAAAGCGTCTCTGTTCTCGTCTGGACCAATGTCGTCCCCTGCGGGGCCAAGGCCTCCATAGCCACCCATCCTGGATGTACCGCTTGTTTGGTTTATGGCTGCGTACGGGTTGCCTCCTGGTGGAGGACCACCGTATGGGTTCCCACCCTGATTCGGTGCTCCGTAGCCCTTCTCGTTCCCAAATTTGTTCGCAACATACCCTCCTCCTTGTTGTAATCCTCCAGGAGGACCAAATCTGCTGTCGTTGGAGAAATTTCCGGGTTGGGGCCCCCCTGGAGCCCCGTATCTGTTGCCACTGTATCCAGCTGCGTAGCCTCCTTGATTCTGAGGGCCACCAGGAGGGCCTTCGCGAGGCGGAATGATCCCAGCGTTCATCTTGGCCTGTGTATATGGATCAAGAGGCACATTCGGGTTCGCATATGGGTTGTTTGCAGCAGGAGCAGGAGCAGGAGATTTTGATTTGTTTCGGCCAAAGAGTGCTGATCTGTTGGCGTCCTCGCCATCATCACCCTTCTTTTTGAACAGCGGCATTGTGGTGACTGGATTCTATAGTGATCTCGTTCACTTGTGTCTTTAGGCCGCGATCGAGTCGCTGTAGGAGGATGGCTGAGATGTGTAAAATAGTTTAGAAATGATGCCGGTGTCCTGAGAACGGACAGAAGATGGGGAGAAGAGATGCGATCAATCGAGCTGAGACAATTCGTGTCTGAGAGGCTGAAAGGGCTGTGTTTCGGCCACGCTGAGCTGATGCGGGCTGACTGCGCACCACGCGGGTTAAATTAGGTTCCGGCCCAAGGAAGCCAAAAAGGCCTGTAGCGATGTGCCTGGAACGAGCCTTTCTAGGCAGAGAGCCCTGCCAAGCTCGAATCAGACCACGAGCTCATGCAGCCTTTGGAGACGACTACGAACTGCATCCATGGTTTTCATAGGGACTTAACTACAACTGGCATTAAACCTTTGATTTCGCTCAGAGACGTTTGCAGGCAGAGAAATACCAATCGCTTGGGACCATTGCCGTCTCATGGCCATGAAGGTCGATGGCACCAAATGTCGACCGCGAGGCCGAGCACATTAAAGAGAAGGCGCGAAAGGACCTTCTAACACTGTTAGAAAATGTGAGCAGCGTGTCAAGCTCTCATCACGCATGAGTTAGCGTGCTGACGCCAGCAGGTTCGAGGAAAAAAGAACCTAGTATTCAGCCGGGAGTTGCCGGGCATCATCGGCCTCTTTGTTGGCTTTTCAACGTTGAAGGAGTATGGCGTGGAAAAGGTGTTCGTCCTGGAAAATGGCAATACCGATTCCTCCCAGCGCAATATCATCTACATTGTTGACGGTGAAAATCCCGCCACTGTGCAAGCTGTTGCAGGTAAGCTTCGTGCCTCTTTCTCGTGTCGACGTGGGACTTACAAGGAGATTGCATGGAACGGTTACCTCTACTCCTCGCTATCAGTCTTGCTCCCTATATTGAATCTTCGAACTATATCAGAGCTTGCCCCTATCTGTTGAGCCTCGTTTTCTCACACGGTGACGCGGATCAGCGTGAGCTAACATGATGGTCTGTAGGACAAATAAAACAGCTTCAGAGGAATGGCAAGGTTGAGCACGAGATCACCATTGCCTGGATTCCAAGGCGAACATTGGTCTCAAACAAAATTCTTGAGGATGCGGGCGTTCTTGGCGATGTCAACGTAGAGGAGCTGCAGATCCTCTTTCTGCCTCTCGAGAGCGACCTTCTGTCCTTGGAGCTTACTCATGGCTTTCAAGATCTATATCTTCACGGCGACCGGAGTCCAATCTACCTCGCCTCAAGGGCACTAATGCAGATCCAGCAGAGACACGGCCTGTTTCCACGAATACTAGGTAAAGGCGACAACGCCCGCAAGCTCGCTAACCTGCTCGTGCGAGCGAGAAAGGAGCTTGACGCCGACGAAGCAAACACGCTATACACAACTATGCCAAGTACATCGGTTGAAAGCCTGATAATCATCGACCGGGATGTCGACTTCGCCACACCACTGCTGACCCAGCTCACCTACGAAGGACTCATCGAAGAATTCTTGGGCATCAAGCACAACAAAGCAGAAGTTGACAATTCAATCCTTGGCCCAGGAGGACAGGCTCGACCCTCCCAACCCAGTTCCGCGACAATGCCTATGGCCCGGCCTACGCACCAAGCCCTCAAACAAACCATTCAGCTCGACTCAACCGACCCCCTTCACAACCAACTCCGCTCCGTCAACTTTGCCCTCATTGGCCCCATCCTCAACAGAATTGCGCGCCGCCTCCAAACCGACTTCGAATCGGGCAAGAACAAATCCGCCGAGATCAACGAACTTCGCGACTTTGTCAATAGACTGCCCGCCTACAAAGAAGAGCACAAATCTCTAGCACTCCACACCAACCTAGCCGATGACATGACAAAATACACGCGCTCCGAGACCTTCAATCGCATGCTCGAAGTCCAACAGAACATCGCAGCAGGTACAGACCCAATCTATCAACACGACACAATTGAAGAGCTTATTTCCCGTGACGTCCCCCTCCCCACCACTCTCCGCCTCCTCGCCCTCGAAAGCACCATCAGCGGCGGCCTCCGCGCCAAAGACCTTGAATCCTTCAAACGCCAGATTCTCCACGCCTACGGCTATCAACACCTCCTGACCCTCGACCGGTTGGAAAAAATGGAGCTTCTGCAATCACGCACCGCCGCCTCCGCCCTTCTCCTCCCCATTGGCGGTGGCAGCACAGCTCAGTCCCAAACCGGCACCAAGACAAACTACGGCTATCTAAGGAAAGAACTCAGCATGATAATAGACGAATACAACGAATCAGACCCAGAAGACATCTCTTACGTCTACAGCGGCTACGCGCCCCTATCCGTCCGGCTCATCCAATGCATCCTCCAGAAATCTTACCTGCAAACCCTGCACAAGAGCCCGCTGCCCCTAACGCCTTCTAGTACAGGCTGGTCCGGCTTTGAAGATATTCTTAAGTCAGCCAAAGGCCCAACATTCACCATTACACAGAGAGCGAGCGATGAGAAAGCGAGTAAAGCCAAAACGGGGCTCGCAGGCTCGGGCAGCTGGAAGTACGTGTTCGTGATGTTCTTGGGTGGGATTACGTACACGGAGATCGCGGCGCTGAGGTTCGTTGGGAGGAAGCTGGCCGAGGACGGGCAAAGGAAGAAGATAGTGATTTGCACAACGGGAATCGTTAGCGGAAGAAGCATTATGGACGATGTGATTGAGAAGAAGGACCTGGGAGCTGGTATTCACGTATAGCCGCAGCTCGCATCGTCAAAGGTGTAGCGTTAACATTACACTCTACCCGAAGACAGTCTCTGAGTTCTGCCCGTCGCACATCGATCCACAATCTAGTCTTTCCAAGGGTTTGTCCAGTCCCGGAAGACCACCATGCCCAATCGAGTTTGCGAATATTTCCAACATTAGCGAGTCACCCAACACTCGACTTAGTACCGACCGAACCGACCACGTCAAATTACAAATTCATCAATTCCGCTTCCGCCCTCTTCCTCAGCGCCTCATAGAACTCAGCGCCCTTCCACCCCTTCGCCTCCTTCCTGACACTCTTCCACCCCTCAACCCTCGACTTCACGATTCGCTCCCTCTTCTCTCGCGCCTTCTCCTCATCCGCCCACGTCCCACGTCTCCGTCCTCTTACACCACCAGAATTTGCCCGTGCGTGCGCATCCGCATCCGCATCCGCAACATGCAGACTCCAGAAGCTTCTCAGCCTCGCATCCTTGGCGGGGACGGGCTTGCTGTCGCGATTTCGGCTGCTACTGCCCGGTTCGGACTTCGAGGGGGCGCGGGGCTCTGCAGGAGCTGGGGAATGCCTCGAGTGCATGTTCGCGAAGCGCCGTCGCTTCTCGTCTTCGTGAGCGAGTTGGATGGCGCGAACTTGCGAGATGCGGTCGGAGATGTTGGTGATGTGGTTGCGGATTGCGGTGGCGAGGGCGGAGAGGTGAGAGTTGTAGGCGGTGAGGTGGTCGTGTGGAGGAGATACGGAGCGGGAGGCTGGTGTTGTGCCGGAGTTGTGGTTTAGGGAAGATGTTGGCTTTGCCGCTAGGTGCTGGTGTTTGGGCTGGTGGGTTGACAGAGCCGGACTTGAGGGGCCAGTGTTGTTCTTATTTGCCCTTGTCTCTTGGTTGAAGTCCTTCAGCTCCCTGAGCGCTCGGCGAGAAGATGTTTCACGTTCGCGGTCCCTCTCGACAAAGGTGGCCGAAATGCGCTGGAAGCGCTCTGTAGTCGGTGTGTGTCCTGTCAGCCTCAAGCAAGCTCCGTCATCAGGCCCGGCTGTTGGTGAGTCGAACGGCGATTGACCCTCGAACTTCGAGATCAAGGTAGACAGGGCAGTCTTTCTCCGCGGCACCATCATAAGTCGCTTGCCTTTGAGCACAAAGTGCACTTGATGGTTGAATGGCAGCGAGGGTAGAGGGCGATTAATCGGCGTGGGTGGCAGTGGTTTGCTGAGATTGACCAATGGTAAGGGGTTTGAAGAACCACGTACCGGTTGAGACTGCGCTTCTTTCTTGCCGGAAGGGCCCCTGCTGAAAAGCGGCGAAGGGACCAATTCTTCAGCCAGAGCGTGTTGTGAGCTCAGACTACGGCTCAGCCGAGCTTTGTGGTTGATTTTAACCTTTGGGCTTGGTGTAAGAAATAGGTGAGGGTCAGCCGCAGGGGTGTTCTTTTGAGCGTTCTGCTGAGACAATGTATTTGTTTCTACCAAAAGATAAGAAGAATGGTCGTCGAAGTTCGGCACTTCCCAAACTGTGGTGACCTGCCCTCCCGATTGGGTTATGTTTGAGCTAGTAGCTGATGTGCTTCGCGCTTCTGTGAGTAATTCAACAGGTATTGAAGGGCTTGAATAGACCGAAGGAGTATCACCATAGAATTCCAGCATATCAAATGTGGCGCACACTGGCGAGGCTCTCGGAGCATCATAGTGACCACTCTCTAGAGTCAGGAACGGCAGAGGTAACGTCTCGCTAGCCGAAATGAAGGCCTCTTTTGCTTGTTCAAGAAGGGGAATTTTGTTGCTGGAGTAGTTGTGGGAGATGTGTCCGAGACTTTCGTAGCAGACAGCCTGGTAGAACCAAAGGAATGTTTTGTGGATGGGATGCTCCTAGTCGAACGTCAGCGACAGTATGGAAACCCTGAGATCACCTACTGCCTTGGAAAGCAGCTCTGAGCAAAGCACAGTGCAACGGCGATATTTGCGGTCACGATAGAGATTTCTGACGACGACAACGTCATCTTTCCATGCCACAAAGTGATTTGAGCGGGTCTTCAGGTATGTTGTGATGGGTCTTGAGGCCATCAAGGCCAACAAACGATCGGCGTTGTTGTTGCACCTGTCGTTGACGCAGGATTGGCAAGAAAGAAACGTAAGGTTTTGTACATTAGAACGGTATGCTGCACCGGTGGAGGTGCTTGAACTTGGGTAGAAGTGTAGATAGTGCTGTCTCAGTGGCTTTCACTTTGAGCAAAACGAACATTTTCCGACTTTCTTTCACAAACTTGGACCGCCAACATGATGACCTGCTGTCACACGAAAGTCTCCCCTGACACCGAGATGGTCAGTGACCCAAGGCTTTTCAAGTCCGTCTTCAGTGACAAGCTGTTGGGCTACTCGCTCGTCATCGACCACGACGTCCATGCCAAAAGTTTCAAAGGATTCGATTTCTATCGTGCCGCAATACATCAGTTTGTCCATGCGAGAGAGCCCGAATCTATTGCGCTCTCGGGTTGATGCCATCTGTCCCCAAGTCATGCCTGATTCAGCGTCTTCCCGTCCTTCTGTCTCAAGGTAAGCATCTTTCAGATCGTTGTCAGCGTGCAAGCTTTTGTCGAAAGGCTCGATGGCATTGAGGTCACCACCTAAGATACTGGCTGGCGCTTCGTGCATGAACTTTGCGGCCGCAGATAGCTGCTTCGGACGCTTCGGTGGATCTGCTACGAGAGATTCAAGGTGTGTACAGCAAATTCGGGCAGTCGTGTTGCTTATGGCTAGGTCGACGAAGAGGCCGTCTCGTTCCATCGCGGTATGTTCATAGTGAACGCGAAAGACTTGACTGATCGGCAAAGACTTTGACACAAGGACACACGTTCCTACATGCAGTGAGATGAAGTCCGTGACCAGAGGTCGCACAAAGCAACGTTAGTCTCATTTAAATTATTATTCAAGAGACACGAACGTACATGGAAAGCGATCACTCACCATAGAAGCCCGACTCCCAGAACTCGTTTGAGATATCAGTCAGGTTGTACTGATTCCGTACCCAAGTCTCGGCCTGTATCAGCTGAAGATCCGAGTCGAGCATCTCATTCAGCATAATGATAGCAGGTTTTGAGATGGTACTCTGATATTGCTGCAGGAATGAAAGCGCTCTTGCCATTCTCTCATTTGTAAAAGAACGCATAAAGTCGATGTTCCATGACAAGACAGCAATACGGTCATCAGTTGCTGTGCTAGCGGGTTGCTGAGCAGCGGCAGATCCACCTACTTGCCATTTGCCGTCACGACAGGTGTAGTATGGCTGAGGGAAAGGTCTGCCACGAGTCCATGGATGCGAGGTCTTTGCTACGGTACGCATCCTCTCAATCAGCTGTTTCAACTTTACATCCATCGTGAAGCTAGAGAGATGCAGTACTTCGACGCATGAGCGATGGAAAGAACTAATTGGGCTGCAGGACGGGTTACCTCGGCCAGTCGTCGTGTCAATGTATTCGTGAGAGGCAAGTGATCGTGGTCGCTCAAATCAACGCTGGATGCTGAGGTCTTACATTGAATATGAACAGACGGAGATAATTATGTACGGTGATACTTAGAGACCAACTGGCAGCTTTGCTCTACTCGTTTAATTTCTTGGTTCTTGATCAACCTAGTCGCTTCTGAAGTCTCATCAATCTATCTCAACACAAACTTGACCCGACGGATAGGGTCTATTATGCAAGTTCGTTGACAGATGAATTTGTTTCGGTGCTTGGTGGCATATGAGACAGGCATCTACACACTGTAGCCAAGTCTGCTCGCAGGGTTCGCTTTCAGATAGACGAGCACTCAAGTGAAAAGAGTCGGAATGCTTTAGAGCAACGTAGCAAAGAAGTTGAAAAACCAGGAAAATGCCAATCTACACATGTTGGTCTTCAAACACCTAGATCGCGTATAGCCATATTACCACAAGTCTGCAGCCTTGGCCCTTCTTCCGCCTCCACTCCCACCAACGGTTTCCTTCTCCTGGTCACGCCTTGCTTCAATGTAATAGCTAGGACTTCTCGCCTTTCGAGGTCGAGGACTTGTCCTGCCGCTGTAAGAGTCCGTTTGATCTCTTCTGCGTGATTCTCTAGACCTTGACACGCTTCTGTCAGACGCGGAGCTTGTGTTACGCTGAGCACGACGGCTCTTTCGTCTCGGAGGTGACGGTGATAGACTACGTGACTGTGAACGACTGACACTGCGAGTAAGACTTCTGTCACGAGGTCGGGTGGTGCGCCTTGGCGGCGATGCGAGTTGGGACGATGATCGTCTTGCGCGTCTTTTCCTTGGAAGCGACGTGGATTCAGATGAAGAACGTGAGTGAGAGCGCCTTCTTGCAGGCCTGTACGAGTCCTTCTTTGCCCCTGCTGACCTCAATGGTGGAGAGCGAGTACGTGAGTAATTCCTCCGTGGACCAGGTGCAGCACGCATCGGTGGCGATCTGGACATTGAGTTTTCAGACATAGATCGCGTAAGACTGCGGCCACGAACTGGTTTTCCCTCCATCTTGCCGCGCCTCGGAGGTGATGCTGAATACGACCATGATCGGTCTCCTGCTCTTCGTCGAGGAGGAGATCGCGAAAGGGAGGAACTATAGCTTCTAGCACGCTGACGCCGCCTTGGTGGGGAGCGTGACTCAGTAAGGCTTCTTGTGCGGCTCCTGCCACGGGCTCTGCCATTCTCGATGCCGCGCCTTGGTGGACTTCTTGATCGTGAGAATGTCCCGCTCCTGCTGAAATAGCTTGAGGAGCTGCTGTAGCTCGAGTAGCTTGACACGCTTTCTGATCGGGATCTGCTTGGCTGGGGCAGTGCTGGTGGTGGAGCAGGCTTGGGAAGATTCTTGAGATGTTCTCGCATATCTTCCGTCAATGCACCCATCCCGATACTTGTGAAGTAATTGACGGAAAATCGCGTGTCTCGTGGATTGTTTGGGTCCATTGGGAAGATGCCTCCGTAGCTTGGTCTTAGTATGTCGTCTTTCATGCGTTTCTGCAGCTCTGGAATGCCCATTGCTTCTGCGAGGTCTTGAAACAGAATCTTGATGAAGATACGACTACTTGAGGTGGTCTCGTCTTCATTTAGATGCACGACGGAAAAGACGTGCCAGCCAATGGCATCGGTTGCCAGGAGGTGTCCGAAGAATCGCGCGATGTTCCGGAGTCGGTTTGTCTCGTAGCGATGAATGATATCGTAATACTTTGCGAAAGACTGTTCAAAGAGGTCTGTCCATAGCCGGTTGAGCTTTGCAAATCGTTCGCCAACAAGACCAAAAAATTTCGAATATGTCTTCTCTTGCGAACAGCACTCGACAATCATTGATGGCAATTCGTGCTCCTGCCCGGGCGGCAACTGGACCTTCATCAATTTGTGGCATGCTTCTTCAAAGTCCAAGCTAGACATAATGGTCAAGTAAATCGTCCTGCGCAGATTGACCAGGTTGGTGTTTGTCTGGTCTTTGATCTCCAGGGCACGTTCCTTGTTTTCTTCGTCGTCGTCATCGTCATCCGAGCTATCCTCAGAACCACTCTCGTCCTCCTCTTCACTGACTTCGCCTAGAATCTCTGCCTTAAGCTTCTTATACGCTTCTTCGTGCTCTTCGTATTCGGGATCAAATTTGAATATGTTCAACCCATCTTCGACGTTGATCTCTCCATCAAGATCCAGCTGGTGTGTGATCTGATCCTCCTCTTCCACCAAATCCAGCTCTTCTCGGATGGCTGGATTGTCCTTGTACTTGTCCTTGCGCACCTGGAAGAGCACTTCAATCATGTATTGCGTTCGTTTATCGATATCGGCCTCGTGGAGGATGCTTCGAAACTGATCAAAAACTGCTATTGCAATTTGCTGTTCCATCTCTTCCAAGAACTGGCCCACCTCTCGCGTCAAGCCGACGGCAATTTCCACCGAATCGTCTGTGGGCTTGTGTAGAAGTAAGAGAAGGATCTGTGCCACGACACTGCCATGGGCGACCTGCTGGTTGCAGAGGTGAGCGATAAAAGTAGTGGACGATAGACAAACGGCTTTGTCGTTTCTCCGAAAAGCTTTGCGAAACTGCATGACGAGTCTGTTTAACAGCAGTTCTCCCACCTGAGGAAGTTTCGTGTTCACGATAGCGGCCATAGCAGCGTAGATCGGGGTGAAGGGCAAAGAAGCCGCCTGTGCTTTCATGATGCTCCTGCAGAACAAGCCCCGGCCTCGTACCAAATTCTCACCAAAGAGCTCTGGAACAATATGCTTGATGTTAGAGACATTGACTTTGTTGATTAGGCCATTGATGGACTTCTTCAGGGCTTCCCAGGCCATGCGCTGGTATTCTTTACTGGTTTTGTCTGTGATTTGCGATTGTAGGGCTCGCAATCGGGCAGGTGGGATGTATGTGCCTCCAGACCGCATGTTTAAGAGGCTCTCATATTCGGCTTTGGCAGCAGCCTGTTTCTCTTCTTCAGTCAGAGGCTTCCGCGGGGTATCTTGCTTGTCTCGTGATCTGAACCGCTCCTGGAGCATCCGTTCTCGCTCGTCTGGCTCGCGATGTTCGTCAAGGTTACGGGTACCATTGCGGACGTCTTGAGCTGGAGGAGACCTTCTTCTTCTGGGCGAAGGAGATCGCGATGGGGGGGATCGCTTCCTCGGATTCGACGGCCCTGGTGAATGTAAACCGCCCGGTGGAGGCGTAGGCAGGCGCACCGCCGACGAAAGCAATGCTGTCCCAGACATGGCCGAAGGTGATACTCGATGTGGGGATGAAATCAGCGCATATCGCAGTGTACCACAATGTGCAGCCACTCGTGGCTTGTGGTCTGAGGAAGCAGGCAGACTCACTGCATTTGGATTTGCAGGCGCCATAAATTTGTATCACGTGTGTCGATCGCGCGGAGGACGCCAGATCACCTTTCCATTATTTTGGCTGCGCGATTCTCAGGGCGAGACGCACGGCTCGATAATCGAGGGCTTGGGACGGCAGCAATATCACGGCTTGCAAATCCCTCATTACTCGCGCTGTACCATTCGAACTTACCTTCCTTTTCTATCAACATGGTAGGATGCATGATGCTCCTGCATGGGCATGGACTGACTCCCGGTCTCAGTTGGACAAAGTAATAGGGATGGCTATGCTCATCGTGGCAACTGCTGTTTTCTCATATTATACACTATGGACGCTGTTCATGGTAGGTGGACTGGCACGTTCGCGACATGTGGAAGATTGACCAGATGTGCAGCCATTCGTTGATGACGACCACCCACTCCAGAGCCTCTTTCCTCCCCGAGTTTGGGCGATTCGAATTCCTGTGATATTGACTCTGCTGGGTTCTGCTGTGGTTGGGTCGTTTCTGGGAATGGTTATGATCAAGAGCAACAGGAAAAAGGCTGCGAAGGCGAGAGCTGCTGCCGCCGCGAAGAAAACAAAATAAGCCCCGTGCTGTCCTCGACAAGCCCGTCCTCTCGTGCGACAAGAGAGTTCGGAGCGAGCGAAGCATTCACAAACAATGTGACGAATGCGCTCGAGCGTATTTCCTGATTCTAATCATTGAGCTTGAGCCTTTTTTGACAGAGTCCTTGTCGTGGTTGAGCGTCTGTGCACCCGTCCATTGTCGGATTTGGGCTCTTCAAATCTCTCCCGCCCATTTTCACTCTTAAAGACGCCGTCAGGAAAGCTCTTGCCGGTACCAAGTTCTCTCTTTGAGAGTCCTTCGAAGAGTGCAAATCGCCCAAGCGGATATACCCTTGTTCAGTTTCACTGGACATAATAGAATTGTTCGCACATTCAGCCGTCTTTGTGCATCGCATAACATGTAATTGTCTTTAGCTTCACCGCAGACAACTTTCGATCGAACTAACATCTGGACATCTGCGGTACCCTGCTGTTTCAGAGATGCAATACAGAGCAAAAGCAACTGTCTGCCTCTTGCAAACGTTTAAACACCCACGAGACCGGATCGCGTTCTCGGTATCCTGGTTGCGGGTTGCGGGTTGTGATGCACGAACCACAACTGGTCCGGGTTAGAAAAGGTCCGGCTGGCGGGCCCCGCATTTGTCAAGTTAAGAGACTTACCGGTTGCGGCAGCAACTAGAGTAGCTCCGTAGGCGTGCACGTTTAGGCCTGCAGGAACAAGCCTAGAGAGGCTAGTCAGAGAGATCGCTTGCGTTGGCAGCCGGGATAGTTTTAACCTTTGCACGCCCGCGCCTCAGCGGCTATCACTGGCAGATGACCACCACTTCCTGACCTCGAAAGAGTCATGCTCGTTCCAAGTACAGGCCGACCTCGTTGTACCTGTCAATTGTACACTCACCATTGATTGCCCAATCTATTTACTCTCCTTCAAACACTGACGCCAACCTTTCCTTGATACCGAGACCAAGATCAAGATCAAGATCTAGATTTCGATCGACTGCTACCTGCAAACCTAAAGCGACGCGTGCGGACGCGGGGTCTCCAGCTACGTCAAGGGGCTGCCTGGGTATCCGTCCAACCGTGCAAACAACCTTGCGCTGGACAACCTAGTACGGAGTAATCGTATTGACTGAAGATCTTGCACAACGCGTTACAAACACCTTCTCGCATTCCAGACACAGAGCTTTGAATGCCACGGAAGAAGACACAGCAGCAGCAGCAGCCACCACCAGCGCCCGTCATCCAAGACTATCCCGACCCAGACGAAGGCAGCCTCATCCCCGACTTTGACGACGACCCTGAGCCTTCCAGACCGAGTAGGAAAAAGAACCGCAATGCACATATCAGTATCCCAAGACTCGAGAGCTCTTCGCCAGAGTCGCCGGTTCGCGAGCCGATAGCAGCCGTCGATCCACCTCTCTCTCCAAGCCGCCCCAACTCTCTTCTCAGCCAGGTCAGTTTCCCTGTATATAGCAAGAGCAAGCCAGTCGATATCCGCGAAGAGATAGCAGCGACAGAGAAAGTCTCGGATCAGTACACCCCTCCCAGCGAATGTGGGCTTCCTGATGAAATCTATGGCAGGAGTCCACAGTCCGTTGCTGTTTCAAGTGCGGCGAACACTCCTCCTATCGAGCCAGGCTTCTCGACCCGTCAGAATTTCAAGACTCGCAGTCCCCCAGTCTCTCCACCGCAACGCACCACACGACCATTGAGCTTCGGCGGGAGTGTTCCACCCATCCCTGCCTCTTCACGCCACTTTTATGGTAACTACGGCTCGCCCCCGACCGCTCCTGCTCCACCTCATCTACCCCAGCCTCACTTCTACAATGCTCGCGACATAGATATTGGTGTCCCAAACTCCACAAGGTCGCTCGGAGCTGAGGGACCCGTATTCACGAGAACTGTACAGCTCTCGACCTTCGCCGCAGAAGCTCAGCATGGCATCATCTCAGGCTACAGAGACCGAATCAATGTCTGTTCCTTCGACGGCAACACCATTGTCCAAGTTGGAGCTCTTTCTCAGCTGCCTGGCACTGTTGTTGACGCTGAGCTTCTGCATTGGACCTCCGGCGCTGACCCTTTCGCTGGGCTAAGACCCCTTGTGGCTGTCGTTTGCATGGTTCCCGAGCCCGTCACCGACCCAGGCTCTCAGTACAGCTTCAACGTGTTAGTCTACTCGTTATCCCAGCGTAATCTGGTGTGTGACTTGTTGCGAACGCCTACAGAGCTACCTCAACAGATGCTGAACGGCCCACTACCCATCGCTTCCCCCCCAAATTGTCACTTGCGTTTGGCAGCTTCTGGAAATTTCATGTCAGTCTCGTCTGGCATTTCTGGCGAGGTCTTTGCGTTCTATCCCACCACAACTGACGCAGGAGCAACCTTCGAGTGCCTTGGCAAATTCTGGACAACTATTCAGCCCAAGGAACAGCGCAGAGACTCCTCCCATCAGCGCTTGGGAACGCCGGAAATGCTGGCAGCAAATTCCAGGACAGTCACTAGAGGGGAAGATGTGCCGATCATGTCAATGGCAGGAAGATGGCTCGCGGTCTGCCCACCGATGGCCGCGTCACGCTACAGCATCGGAGCAATACTCGCAGAAGGTGTCGTCGTTCGAAGTCAGTCGGGGCTGGAAGCTGCAAGTCCCGGCGCCCGACCCACGTTGAATTGCGAGTTGGACTCTCCTGACGCCGACACCCTACTTGGAAGAATGGCTCGTGGCGTTGCACAAGAAGTCATGAAGGCTGGCAAATGGTTAGGAGACCAAGGTATGCAAGCCTGGCAGAATTACTGGAAGAAGGATGACCAGTCACGCACTGTCTCCCCTCACCCTGCTCACAATGGCGCTACGTATCAGAATGCACCTCAGTATGCACAATTCCCACCAACACATGCTGACGCCACCCCAACGACCCGCGACCCGGAGATCGTGTCGATCTTCGACCTCAAGACTATCCTCGACCCGCCAAATCGGAGAACAGGCGCTCTGACCCCAGTCGCTACATTTCAGCCACCTCACGGCTGCAGCTTCCTATCATTTGCTCCACATGGCTTGATGTTACTGAGTGCTAGTCACAAAGGTGATTATCAGTATGTATGGGACTTACTGGAGATGAAACACACTAGAGTGCTTGCCAGTGAGGCAGAAAGCGATGAAACTCGATCAGCACCCCGAGTTAGACAATTAGCTCGCTTTGACAGGCTGAGTGGCTCTACAATTCTGGACGTGGTGTGGGAAAAGCCAAACTTGTCGCGACTAGCAATATTGACTAAGAACAAGACAATTCATCTTTTCGATCTGCCGGCATCGAGTATGCGGTGGCCTCCTCCAAGGAAACCGAAGCAGAGCAGGCCAGTCTCTGCTCCGCCGACAGGAGCTATGAGTGCAGAACACGATGCAGCTCCAATGGGAAGTTTTCTTGCGTCTGCAATAAACTTCGCCGGTAAGACACAGCCAATGCTTGCGAACCTAAGAGGGAGAGCGCCAAGCACCGGTGGAGGAATCACTGGGATTGGTCAAGCTGGTTTTGGAATTGCAACAGCAACAGGAGCTAGAGGGTCGAAAGCAGTTGCCGTGGGACTTAGTAAGTCTCTTGGCGCAGCAACAGAGACGGTGAGCAGGTTACAGCATGCCGGCGACAACAAGTTGCACCTCAGAGCTGAGAAGGATATATTTGCACGTCGCTTGATATGGCTGCGTCGAGGGTCCAACACCGGTATTTGCGTGCTCAGCGAGAGCAGCCTGAAGTACTACCGAGTACGGAAGACCAAGGCACGAGAACAACGGGCCAGAGATGCCACAGTTTTCGAAGCACGGCGGGCTGTAGTAATCAAGATACCAGACCCAAAACCAGCGGCGCCTGGTCAGGATGATGCAAATATACTGCCGGGCTTCTGGAATCTTAGACCCGCCTTGTCTGCTAATAGTGGCAATGTGCATCCATTGTCGTTTGCTGAGATTGACACAAATGCGCCATTTCAGCCATTTCACTCAGACCGGAGGGTCACACTGTCCGTCTTCGAGTCCGGCAACAAAGATGGAATGGTCAAGACTGAGCTGTCTAAACCGCAATCCACAAGTCCGAGCCAATGGATTTTCGGAGATGACATACCGACGACAAGGCTCAACACTCACGCTGCGCAAAGTCCACAACACGACGAGTCAGGTTCGGTCATCTACCGAGAGACATCTGTCACACACGACATCGCAGGTGGGGGTGAACAGATTGTGAGCACTACTAGAAAGAGGAGGCCAAAGCGCGGTCCTTCTCTGCTCCCCGGTGGTCCGGAGAATGAGGCCGAACCCGCTCAAGAAGGCTTCTTCGAGGATGATTGTGATGTCTTGGATTTTGCGAGCGATCGTGTCTGAGGATAATTAGAATAGTCCGTTCACATCCTAAGAGCGATATGCTTGTTGAGGAGCATCCATCAATGCAGCACAAACTTGAAACATCCCATATTAGTAGTCCGCTTTGCTGCACCTTCTAAACCGCCCTCAGAACAACTCCATACGCGTATAACAGTAGAAGTGAAAGGCGAGCAAGTAAACTGAAAGTGAGGCCTTCAGGCAATGACCATGTCACATCCGGCAGCATCTTCTCCACAATGTCGTCACGTAAGCTTGCCTCATCCGCTCGAATCGTGCGACCTCCCTGCCAGGCTACACAGACTACATACTCGCTTTTGCCTTGCGACAAGTCGCGCCCCGCCAGCGAACGTCTTTCCGGTGCTTCGACTGTCTTGCATCCATATTCAATGCACATCGATTCTCACCGTCTGCGCTTCGACACTGATACAATCACTCAACCGGCCACAACCATGCGATGCCCACAGCGATTCCAAGCTGCCTTGCAGGAGACGGAGACGACGGAAGATGGCGTAAAGATGTATACTTGGAAAGCTGTACGAAGACAGCACCTCCGTATGCTGCGAAAGCAGACGAGAACAATCGTCTTCTTCATGGCGCTGGTTGAGATCCTAAGAATCGGTGTGGTTGATCTGGTTTACGCTGGCAAGCACGATACGAAAGCACCAGGACCAGAGGACTATGGTGTGCGTTTGAGATTGACAATAGCTTCAACCGCAGCGAACTGCTAACACGGTGGGATAGATTTCCTACAACGTCGGCTACTTCATCGGCTGGCTATACATGTGCCTCTTCTCGATCGTCTTTGTACCCTTTTTCTCGGTAAGGCTGACACTCCTCTACACACTTCAGCCCAAGCACAACTAACTGTATGGCAGTGGTGGATCCCCAAGATCGGTTCAGATGATCCATCCTCGGGCCCGACCAAGGGCGAGAAAGTGATCAATTTCCTGCAGACAGCCAACATGATCCTCCTCCCTGCTTGCATCGGTCTAGCCCTGGTTCAACACGCCTACTATGTCATCTCCGCCTTCATCTACGTCGATGCTCGACCGGTCGACTCTTCTCTCAAGAGCTCACGGAGCCTCAACAGCCGCCGAAACTGGCTCGTTCGATTACTCCTTCTTGGTGGTATCGTCACATCAATGGCGCTTGGAAGAGCCGCGTTCATGATCTTGGCACAAGCAGATCTGGCGCATGTCAAGCCTTTGGAGTACTTGATTATTGTGATGCCAATTCAGGTCAATTTGGGCATCTTGATGGGCAGTGCTGTGCAATTCAAAGTTGAGCAACGACGAAAGAGAAAACTTGCTGCCAGAAAGATTCTCGATGCTGAGGCCGCGACTTTGGATGAAAAGCAGACCTTGCTCGAAGCTTAGACGGTCCAAGTGCTCCGCCTTGGCTTGCGGGCCTTCGGTGACTATACCAACAGCAGGACTAGGAGCTGCACCACATCCGCTGACGCGAGATCAGTCAATCGAGGAGTTCTCGTGTGGATGTAGGTTATGGTGTTTGGCTGACCATGTTGACAATCCTTGTTGGATGAATAAGGTGTTTGATGTCTCAAAGTATATCGGTCAGCCTTTACACGAGGAAAGACGGCGTCGCTCGTTTCAGCGGTCCGTACATCGATTATTGGAGGTCAGAATACCCCGGATATGTCGCAACTATAATCAATGACTTTGTCTATCAATAGCTTTCTCCTTCCACTAATTCCTTATTGCCCTTCTTCCTTACTCAAACGCAAATCGTATGTTGCTGACTCTGTCTTTACAGCGCCTGAAGGTCAGCGATGTTCCAAGCCCTACAGCCGACGTCTTCTCTGCCCGTCATATCGCAACAGTCGCATAATTCGCGAGAAGCAAGTTCTCGAGTTCTCGAGAGATGAAACCGGCAGAACTTGAACGCGAGAAAAGTAGCTCCTTCGCCGCGGCTTCCCGTAGTCGCTGTTTCCTAGCCACAGGACTTCCAAGATGTACCTATAAAATATCTCAGACGATTATGGCCTGGCATTTCGAAGCTGTTGAGTAAAGATAGGGTTTCTTTACCGCTTCCAACGGCTTCCACGAGCTTTGATGTCCTGCAAGTGCTGTGTCGGCTTAGTAGTCGCAGAGGGGCACGCAACCATGGTGGTCTTCGGCTTCTGACGAAGCTTTTTCGCGCGCAAGCAGGGCATTGACAAGAACAGAATACACCCGAGGAAGAAATCAGCTGATACGGTTTTTCTTGCTTTAGTTTCTTCACTAATTCAGTGTATGCTGTACATACTCCGGTGAGGCATCCCGTGCAACTTCAATTCAAGACATGGCGTGACAGGTACAGCTCTGTTGACTGGATGGCAGCAGCAAAAGCTACCCATCATTCCAGTCGAATTCAACAAAATCAAAATTCAAACAAATTCCCCAACAACTATCATCCAACCGTCCACAAAGCCAATATCACAGCTTATCTCTTTCCCACGAGTCTAGCGACCCTAGGCCAGACACACCGAGCTGCCGAAAGAGGCACGTTCACAACTCGAACCATTCCGTATCCTCATCCTCAGCAGCACCGTGACTGACCTTCAATTTCTTGCCCCTCCTGGCAACCTTGGCTTTCTCGTTACCCGGCTTAGCCTTCCACCCGTTGACGATGTGATCACTCACTCTCCTCACGCCCTTCCTCTCATCGAACCCAGACCGCCCCCGCCCGACCCGACACCACATGTTCTTGATCGCGGTCTTGGACCGGTAGACGCCCAGGTCCGGATCATTAGCGAGCCGTCGGCTGACCTCGGCAAACCTCTCCTCTGTGGCGGGGATCGAGGCGTCGTCTCTGATGGCGAGCATGTGGTGGATGATGGCGTCGTCTTCGTAGATCGTGAACGGGATCTTGTTGGCGGCCGCGGAGATGCCTGCGGTGGCTTTGCGATTTGCGATGTCGAGGTTCTCGTGGTACTTTGTTCGGCTGGCGGTGAGGAGCTTGGGTGGAGCGGGATAGGGCGTGTGCAGGCGGATGCGGTTGTTGGGGTTCGTCGTGGCATGGTCGATGGAGAGAGCGAGGGATAGATTAGGTTTGATGAAGGGTGTTGGAAGGGGCCGGTCATTGCTAGTGTCAACATGAGTGTAAGCGGCTTCGAAGTCGTTGGCCAAGTCGAGGGCGAGGTCTCCGGCTTGCAAGCGGCTGTCGATGTACCTTCGCTTTCTGGAACAGGGAGTGACCACAACCTCAGCTGGATGAGGCAACGATGCAGTCGGAACAGACTGTGACGCGACTGGCGCTTGGTTGTGGTTGACGACATGGTCGATCAAGTCGACGTCTTGGTTGAGAGCGGGTGTGAAAGGTTGAGCGTTTTCGACGGCGGAGGCTGAACTGATTGTGAGATTGCCATCTTCGAATTCTTCACGAGCATCTTGAAGAGCTTGTAAGTAGCCCAAGACCGCCTCTGTGTTGTGCCTGATCCAAGTCCTAATAGTTGGAGGAATGCCCTGTCCGACCGTGTTCTTGCTGATATGCAATGGCTTAGAGGTAGCTGTAGCGGTATCCCACTTGCGGCTTGTTGATGAATTGCGCGCTACCCTTCCTTTGCCACGAATAGACAGCATTCCTGAAGAAGAGAGCCGCTTCGAAGCCGTGGCATGACCAGTTCTCTATGCTGGCCGCTCAGCTGAGTGATTTCCTTCTTTGGACCCTTGTGTAGAGGTGTATTGGTTGTGTCGATCTCGTCGATTACTGATCGTATTACTACCTCGTGGTACTGCCTCGACTGATACATTCTCTTCGTCAGTGTCAAATTCGCAGTCGTCTTCGTACGCAGAACCGGTGTCGCTGGAAATAGCAACCGCTTCGTCATCCGATTCTGTCTTGTCCTCCTCCTTGTCGTCTTCGCAGCTGCCCAAAACCGGGGGCTGCGCGTCTCGTACCAGGACCGTCTTGCTGACACTCTTTCCGGCGAAGCCAGGGACCGTTTTGCGAATCGACTTACCGCCGCCATATTGAAGACCTTCGCATGCGTCAGATCCATTTCCTTCGTTCTCCTCATGTTCCGACTCCTCAGCAGATTCCTCAACAGTGCCCATACCCGGCCAAATTTGCTTGCCGCCCGTAGAGTGAAAGCCAGCACCATGAAAATTCTCAATTTTCTCAACTCCTTGGCCCGGCGTCAACGGGGACTCTGGACTACCGACCACGCTTACGCCCGAGCTGTCTACGATGAGGTCTGGAGCTGACGCTTGGGGAGAGCTAAAGTTCGATATGGTTGGAGATTTTGTGCTGCTCTGTGTCGGAAAGATCGGCGTGACGGGCGAATTGTGGTTACTGGACATCAGCGTCCAGTTTCTGAGGTCAGGCTCGTCAATACCGAACAGTTCGCGGGTTGCAGGACTGAATGCGGGTGTTGATGCTGTTTTCTCGGACAAAAGCTCCGCTGGGATGATAGCAGGAACATTGGCACAGTGGAAAGTGGTGGTCTTGAAGTTGAACTGAGCGGAGGTGGGTGTGCTGTGAATCTGGCGTTGACCAGCAATCATCGTGAGGGATTTCTGAGGAACAGTGACCTGCATAATGCTCGACGTTGACGATGATTTTATGGCTGGGGTGGCAGATATGACACGATAGTTGATCCACTGCACTGTATGCTCGATTATCTGGAAAGCTTTGTTCTAGCAAGACCCCTTTCTACAGTAGTTTGAGGATAGGGAAAGGCGGAAAAGTTGGGGAGTACGAAAAGGTACCACCGCATTTCAGAGTCCGAGCCTTCGCCAAGTTCCCCGCGCAGAAGTGAACACATACTAGTCATGTGGTTTATCGCATCTGGTGGCTGGGAGAGAATTTGCTATTGTGCTGCTGGCGGTGGTGGGTCTAGAGGAGGTCGGACGGATGACTGAAACCAACAGAATCGAGTCCCATTAGTTCGGAAGTGGGGTGCTTCACGACTGTGCAGCAGCGGGAAGGGGTCAATGAGGGAAGAGTTTGTGTGAATGAAACAGAGGTGGCCGGGACGAAGGCCGCCATGCTTGCACTCCTGGGAACCGGTAGTATTTACCGGCGCAGACAATTGCATTTGGCATACTGAATTCCATAGTTTGAGAAGCAATCGGAAAGAAGGAGCCTCATAAGCTCCACTCGCCCTGTGCGTACTGATATCGAAGAGCTTTGGCGAAACTGATATCCACCATCATTGGGCCGAGTAAGTGACAAAAGTCAAACAGGAATAGCGCGGATATTCCAGGTTGGGAAACCAAGACAAGCCAGTCATTGCGTGCGATATGACAGCAAAAGAACAGGGAAGTGAGGCAGGGTAAAGAGTCAACTGCGACATAGCCTACCAAGCAAGTTAACGCAGTCACCAAGTGAAACTGAGACGGTGGATGTAAGCCTTGAAATGACTAAAGAGCTGCAATCTGAACGCGGCCAGGAAATTGGTGCTGGCCGGAGCCGTGTTCTTGGATACGTCGAATGAGCTCTGTCTTACGCCTCATTATCAGGTGCTTTCCGTGGTTCCGCTGAACACTGTCAAAATGTACCTCTCATGAATGTATCTTACGCCAGAGCTCACTGAGCACATCATCAGAGTTGCGGTCATTCTGGTTTATGAGAACGAGTGCACATCTGTATAGTCCTTGTGCAACGAAGGTGAGGCCATCTTGCAAAGCGTATAATCAACCAGCAAGGGGTGCTATTCCGAGATGGCAGACCAAAGGGAGACCCCTGTCGCGAGGTCACTAAGATGTAAGGTCGCCCGTTGAAGCGTCAAATACCATGCGTTTGCCTCAAATCAGAAAACAACACTCGGATTCAATTATAGAGGCTCCATGAGGTTAGCGAAAGCATTGACCATGTGCAGGATAGAACAGTATGTGATGTGATTACAATGTTTCCAGAATCCGAACGAGAGCTAGGCCTGTTACGATTTGAGCCGAGGTTCTTCCGTATAGCGAGACACTTGCTCGAGCGCCAGTGAGCATCCAACCCACCACCTTCACATTTTAGCGAAGCAGTACAGCATCGAACATCCCTGTATATCTATTCATGCTGCATGTCCAAGCGACTGTGAGAAGTGTCGCAAAGTTTCACCGAGCTACTCATCTTCCAAGACTGATATGCCCACGCCGCCACCTCCTAACTTTAGCGATCGAAACATCATGCGATGATACAGCTGTGGCTATTCTTGAGACACAGGAATCGGCCACATACGGCGATGGCCACGATGATGGATCCTCTGATTCATCCAAACAAGATAGCCGTGAAGCAACTCTGCCAAGGGCACGTCTTCTGTTCAATGAGAGAGTAACAGCTCGGAATACTGGATTAGGCGGCATTCATCCCATTGAAGCTCTCGAAAGCCATCAAGCCAACCTGTCCAAGCTCTTATCAAAAGCAACAGCTTACTTGCCCGATGCCAAATCTACGAAATCGTTAGGCACGTCTTCGGAATGTTCTGCGACGGTCACCAGAGCAATTGAACACAGCAATGGAAAAGTGAAGCAGTTGCCTGACTTCATCAGTGTCACTCGTGGTCCAGGCATGCGATCAAACTTGCATTGCGGCCTGGATACTGCGAAGGGGCTCGCAGTAGCGTGGCAGGTGCCTTTGTTAGGAGTACATCACATGCAAGCTCATGCACTTACGCCGAGGCTTGTCGCCGCTCTGGACATGGACACCAAGACAAGGGATGGTGAACGATCCAAAAAACTGCCGAGTTTCCCGTTTTTAACACTTTTGGTCAGCGGTGGCCACACAATGCTGCTGCAGTCAAGTGGTCTTACTGATCATAAGATACTGGCCACAACTCGAGATGTGGCGATCGGAGACGCACTGGACAAGTGCGGCAGGATCATTCTGCCCGAAGAACTCAAGGCCCAGGCCCACGATACTGCTTTTGCTAGATATTTGTCTGACTACGCGTTTCCGAATTCTGACGCTTACAACTCTTGGGCGGTCCCGCAATTCAGGAGAGACGAAATCGATAAATCGCCCAACAAATACAATTGGCAAGTACAGGCTCCTCTAGCTAATACGAAAGACCTCGCTTTTAGCTTTAGTTCCCTAGCCAGTGGTATTGAACGGCTTTTTCGACAACGAAGCGAGCAAACCAGCGGTTCAATCGGTGAGGAGGAGCGAAGGTTATTTGCACGAACCGCACTGGGTATTGGTTTCGAGCATCTTGCTAGCCGAACGGTCATAGCTCTTGAATCGCTTCGCGCCGACTTGCAAGATATCTCGACGCTCGTCGTTAGTGGGGGAGTAGCTGCCAATTCCTTCTTGAGATACTTCTTGCGCAAGATGCTCGACGCTCGTGGCTTCGACGATGTTCAGGTTCTGTTTCCTCCTCCGTGGCTTTGCACGGATAATGCTGCAATGATCGCATGGTGTGGAGTAGAGATGTTTCAAGCAGGATATTGTAATGACCTCAACATCACAGCTCTGAGAAAGTGGAGTATGGATCCGATGGCCGCTGATGGTGGGATATTAGGCGTTGGGGGATGGACGAAAAGCTGAATACGATTCACATTGTTGCAACACGTACAGAGTCGTCTCGAGGTCTCGTATTTTGGAGTCTGCAACCGTTCGACCCGCGAAGCTGTCCGACCCTTTTCTCTTAGCAAGGCTCTGTCTGTCTTCACGTCGTGTTCGACATTTCTGTGTCCTGATTTTGTTCGCCTTCGCTCGGTCCGACCGCGCCGTTGACTCCTGTCGTAGTCGGTAAATCTTGCACTGGCACATCAACAGCTTCGTTCACCGTCGCCACGGGCCTGGCTTCCAGGTTTTGATGGTTTTGCTCGCCGGTGGCAGAAGCCTCAGGTTGAGACTCGGCTGTGGCTTCAGGCCAGGACCGGCTAGACACTTCTTGTGGTTGTGGTATGGCTGAAGTTGCCGCCTGTCCATCACTTTGGGCCTGTCCAGTAGCTGAGCTTATCTCATGCCTATACACAAATCTCTCTCGAATATTTGTAGAATCTGGGTTGCCTTCGAAAAGTATTGACTGCTGAATGAGGTGTTCCCCGAGCCACTGTAATGGATATTGAGCTCTAGCCAGCACCAAAAGTGGTCAGCAAGACAGTTGTGCTACCTCGAGGATTACCTCGACACGAATGCTTCAAGTATTGACTTACTGGGAATCAAGCGATTCGATGATCGCTTTCTTCAAGAACGGACTTAGCCTGGTATTCAACCAGTCTCGTAGGTTCACGGTGGTGCTTGCGCCAGCGAGGTTTGCTTGGAAGGTAGGCGTCGCTTGTGACGACTGCGCCATGTTCGAATCCGTCGGAAAGCAAGTCAGGGCGGATTAAAGTTCAACTTTACGACGCTCATAGATGCGCTGCAGCTGCATGTTTCGGGGAAGGAGCAAACATGCACTTGACGCTATACTATTCCCGAGCTTGGCGGCCAGGTTTTCTGGTAGCTGCTTGCAGGGCTAGAACCCCTCGGATTTTTATGCCACAAGCTGCGACTACTCTGGGCAAGGAATGTTGACTGTGTGGATGCGTCTTTGCTTCCTACGACTTCGGTCAGATCATGATACACGTATCAACGTCTGGCTTGATGATACAATCTGTACCTTGCTGTTATGGCCACCTTGACGCCAAAGATTTCTCATGAGCACAAAAAGCTGAGCTTGCTTACCAGACCATGCACGGAATAGTCGACGTCGCGTCCCCGGTGACTTCCTTCAGCATGGACTTCAAAGCCCACGCCACAGGCCGCCAACCTCAAGGAACACGTTCTCAGCCAGAGATTGTGCTTAACGTGGTTAACGATGGGTACCCTGGCGTCTCTGCATATCTTCACTGACACATAGTCAGCCGGCTCAGTGAGAGCATGGCATTGAGCTTCGTGCGTCATTTTCTGCTCGACCGGCGACTACCCGCTAGACACGATGTATGCTGAGAGGCTGTTGAAGGCTTCGAAAATCCAAGAACACACAGGGCTCTTAGACTTCGAATCAGACATCGTTCTCAAGGACTTACCAGCGCAATATCTTTGATGCCAGTGTTTTGTTTCAAGTGGTGGTACTCCTTGCATTGGATTCCTGCTATCAATATACACCAATAGTTCTGCATCAACGCCGACGAGCAGACAACCTAATGCGAGACTGAAAAAGAACTTAGAAAGCTTTGTTCTTGAGGCCGTCAACGCCTTTATATGAAAATTCTCTAGTTGGCTATAGCGATTTGTGGACCTTCGTTGCGTTCAAGTCACCATTTGCTTTTCAAAACACATGCGGGTCTATCGTGGATCGTGCCTCACTTCCAAAAATCTGGCCCATGAGATTGTAACAATAATGGGTCTATCGACCGCTTCGAAAAGGCTTTTCTTTTGTCCACCAGTAGCGATAGACATTCAGGGTCAGATAGAGGTGAACTTAGCATTCTAGTTTGGCAACGTGGCAAGCCGACACTGCATGAATGCCTAACGATGATGCCATGCGCGAAGCATTGGCGAACACCAGTTTCTCAATGAGCGGTCAACAGAGCATCTCGTATGAGTATATAAACGTGCATTCACCTAAATTCCTAGATCAAATGGTTCTTAGACGCTCTCGCCGCCGTCGAAAGATACGTGCTATGGATTTGCGATTCGCTTTCCTCGACATTAAACGCAATGTTTCGCATGGCTTTCTATCCGTCCCAACATGCATCTGCTGCATCCCGTTTTACTCTCAAATATGGCTTGCTGACTTGTGGTCAATATAGAGCTCATGCTTGAATACCCTTCAAGATACACGAGTATATAGCCTTAACGGGCTTGAAGGTGTGTGACGAACACGGCGACTTGCATTGTCACTTCACTCGAGATGGGCGTGTGTGGCAGCTGATTCGCGAAGCAACAACGGCGATGGATCCGGCCTAATTATTGGTACACCCGAAACGACAAATCAGCATTTTCGAATTCATACCGACCATTCTCCATTCTATTCGGAGCAGTCATTGGAGGCCTTCAAATGTCCTTTATAAAGGAGATGATTTTGTTGTTGTTGAGGAAGTCGCCAACGATGAAATCAGATTCAGCACCTCGATTCCTGACGAGATTGTAGCAGCTGGCAGTGGGGAAATGCTCAACCTTGAAACTCCTTTAGGGCTGCATGGCTGCATGATACTAACCCTAAACCGAGGACAATCATGCATAGAAGCAAAGGTAAGTCGCGCTTGTTCCGCAGCTCTCTTAAACCCTTACAAAGAGCCTATGCAGCTCTAAATCACCTCTCATGTGCAATGATGTTATTCGCAATTTGGCCCGGCAGAAGAAGCGCGGTTTCGCTGACACCTAGTCTACGAGAGATTATTCTCCTCTATCTCTGCAGCTTCCATATCAAAAATTATGCTCCACTGGCTGGCGAACTGTGAATTCAAAAATCTACACTTCTCGACTTCTTTGCCTGCCGCCAGAGCACCCCTATCGGCCGCTTGAGCTTATGTCATTAGCTTGACCTGGATGCCTTGCTCTCTTGCACGGCTTCATGTTCTCGCATTGGCTAAAGCGCAAGCTCATCTGACTTCTGCTGCTCTTCGCTTGCCTACTGTTCTTTAGTGCACCTGTCTTTCTTTTTTAGTTGAACTTCTCCGTGTCTTCTGGATTACTGATTGCTCTTCCCAGCTAATGAATCACCTATTGTTCTCTCAGCGAGCGCGTCAGGCGTCGAGAGTCCTCGACATAGCACCGTGTCAACTGAAGGTGGCTCCTCGCGCATGCTGTCGATGTCTGCCTACCTTGCCAGTAGTGAGCAGTTCACGGTCTCTGAAAAGGTACAGCGTTCGCCTTCCGTTACTCTGCGTATAACGTGCGTGCTAACGAGAGTTGCCTCTAGGTTGAACTCCTCGTAAACGTTCTCCACAGCCTAGTGCCAGATTTGCCAACATATCTCCTGCACTTGATACTCGTAGAATTGCGGCGCGAACCGAAATGGGCTGACATCGCCCTCCCAAGAGGTAAGCGCGACTACCCACCTCATCCATTAGAGACCTTCGAATAGTCCTAGAACAGCACGTTGACGTTTCTCCAAGGTCGAACGCTTCATGCGTGTCAAATCGCCTTCGAGGAGATGAGGAGACAGCACGCACCACAAACTAGACATCAACTGATCCCTTACACCAATTACGTAACCATAGCACCGGCAGCGCCAGCCATTGCGCAAGGCAGATCACTATCTGAGCAGGAGCCGTCTTCAGCGGCACGACGGCCAATTCATCCTCGACCTCCCCCACTACGAGCCACAGAATCACCGCACCCGCCAGTAACTAATGGAGAATCGCCAACCCTCTTTCGTGGTCTGCATACCGATCCTGCGCTCCAACCAACTAAGAAGAGAGGCCGTCCGAGTAAAGCAGACGTGGAGGAGAGGGATCGGAAGTTGGCACTGGAAGGCAAGGTGTATCAGCCAAAGAAGAGACCATCTAAGAAGCCACGAATTTCATTACCACTAGAGGCGCAAGACGAGAGCGTACCATCACTACTACAGACACCAATAGCACGGGCGCAAGAGCCAATTGAAGAGACTAGCAGTAGCAAACGCAATTCTAGACGGCAGGACAGCCGGAACGAGTCGCCGACCGCTATAGTCAGCGCTGGCGCTGAGTCGCACGAAAAGGAGCCGGAGCGGGAACCAGAACCTGATGTTGCAGAAAGTCCTTCAGATCGTTTACTTGCAAGTCATCGCGATAGAGGGAGCGTAGGGTCTTCGCTCAGCCGGAAGACGCAGCAGGGAAGCGACTCTTTAGAACAGCACAGTCAAGTGGAATCGGACTACCCAACATGACTTTGAATGCGATCAAGGAGTCAGCATGCAGAGATGCCATTACGACCACGAGGAGATGATGAAGGCAGCGGGGAATTTACATGCCCAACGACTTCACGAAAATAGAGCTTTACGAGTCAACAGGAGAATACACGACACAGGTATTTTTGGAGCCAAAGCGAAATGTTTCTCAGCGTTCTAAGCGAAATCCGAGGGCATCACGCACGTTCTGCTTCGTCTCGGAACGGATATACTATGTAATTTTCTTTTCAGCACACTTTGTTCCTGCCGGTCAGGAAGCCTAATTTCGTAATTGGCTCGGGAAAAGCCACCTTCGGAGAGCATGTTGGAAGAGGAAAGAAACCGAGCTGGCAGGGAGACCAGAGTTCTCCATAAGCTAAATGATTTCAGGAGGTCTTTGTTCTTTCTGCAGGCAGTCTCACGAAGTTACGGCTCGTATGACTAAAAGATACTATCAACTCCGCCATGTTCCTTCCCATATCATCGGTGTCACAACGTACACAGAGCCAAGCAAATAAAAACACGCAGCATGCCATGAGCGTCTGCACAAAACAATAAGGAAACTTGCTTTACCAAAGCTTCAGGACAATTTTGGAGCTCAAGGGAGCTCTCCACTTTTGAGATCTCATAGCGTTTAGCTCACATGGCATCGCGGTCCTGCCCAGCACACGACCAGTTCAGACAGGAGGCTGAACAATGTCTACATACCCTTAAGACCACATGCCCTCCTGCATTAGATCGTTGCAGCATCCGTGACCGGACCCACAACAGGTAGCTAGGCCAAATCGTCCACGTACACTGTGACTTGCTATTCCACTCGATGTTAGCCTGACGTTGCAAAAATAGCAAATGGGAATAAAGACTCTCAAGGTTTGATTCAGAAGTCCATTGAGTTCATCGAAGCATCCGCAGACGCTTGCTAAAACAAGAGGTACCAGAAATACTGAGATTGTTTCGTGTTTGTTCATCATAAAAGCAATTTTTCTGCATGGGCAAGGTAGCTTGGACTTGACTTACTTGAGCACATGACAGCTCGAATCGCTGCATCTGAAAAATAAGACATTATGGACAAGTAATGGTTGACTTCGTCCAAAAGCAAAGGGCGTTTTCGGAGGAAATCATTGTCTCATGGAAGGTGTTGGACTAATGCGAAGGAAATGCAAGGTCGAAATTACTGTGGACAGCATGTCATGTTAGATATGAGGTCGTCGCTTCTAGCGCAAGACATCTCCTGCAGCACGCAGCGTTGGCCGAAGAATGCAACCAAGTGGGCTGGTGTATGCAGGAGAGCAAGTATGAAACTCGAAATGCGTTTTGCTTGCCAAACTGTGCAAACATGCCTTGGCGGATGCTCCTGCCTGAGGCTGCCAAAAAGGCTGAGCTTGGCGCACACAGCCTGCCTCGTGCGGTCCCGCGAATCTGCGAGATGACATTTTGAAGACTTTCTCACAGTTCCTACCGAAACTGGACTGAATTACAAGCAGCTACAGTCATGGGTCGTCTTCACAGCAAAGGAAAGGGTATCAGTGCCTCCGCTATTCCGTACTCTCGACAAGTGCCAACATGGTTCAAGTCCACCCCAGAAACCGTCGTTGACAACATCTGCAAACTCGCTCGGAAAGGCGCAACTCCCTCTCAGATCGGTGTTATCCTCCGAGATAGTCACGGTGTCGCTCAGGTCAAGGTCGTCACTGGTAACAAGATTCTGCGAATCCTGAAGTCAAATGGTATGCGACTCTCCACAACTTCAGAAAGATGAAAGAAGATGGGATTGGCAAGCACGAATCTGTGCAGGAAGCAGTCCTACAACTCGCTTGATCGGAAAACTACATCCTTGCCTCTGCATTGGTCCATGTGGCTGACAGAGTGATTCATTTAGGCCTTGCTCCTGAAATCCCAGAAGACCTCTATATGTTGATCAAGAAGGTACGTGCATTCTGTGGCATGAAGAGAAAGGCAGACTGATCTATTCCTCCAGGCCGTCGCCGTCCGAAAGCACCTCGAAAGAAATCGGAAAGACAAAGACTCTAAATTCAGACTCATCCTGATCGAATCGAGGATTCACCGTCTCAGCAGATACTACAAGACTGTCGGAGTTCTGCAGCCCACATGGAAGTACGAGAGCGCTACCGCTAGCACTATGGTCGCATAATCGCACAATGGCACGAAGAGGGAAGATTGTGTGCGAGGAGAACAGGACCAACATGCTTGAGGCTTTACCACGAATGATAGAGAACGGAGTGTGAAAGAGAATGTATGCTGGCGAAGCTTGAGTCTCCAATTGATGCGGCGATATTGTGTTTTCGCAAGACGACGGTGGACCTGAAGGCTTGGTCAAACAGACTTAGAGGAGACACGTAACAAAACATCAAGAAGTTTCAAATCTTCACCATCCCCTGAATCAGACGTAGCATTTCCTTTCGCCCTGTCCGACGTCCATTATCTTCGCAATTCTCTACGACAATTCCCAGATTGATGATGTATAACCCAAATCCACCTCTGGGGATGATTTTCGGGTAGTACTGTTGTCCGATATTGCGGGCATCTATAATGGCACGCCCTTTTCGATCAACATGTTCCCTTCAATAGTGGAAAGTAGGCATCAAATTGCTCAATAGCGGACACGCTGAGCGAAACAGGCTGAATAATGGTTGCAGAATCGCACTTGGAGCCGCCAAGATTGAAGGGATTGGGGTTTCTCAGCAACAGAATCGTATGGTATCAACGAAGTATCACCACAATCGTTCAGTTGCTTCGTTCCATACTCCTCTGTAATGGATGATAATTTTGAAATCACAGTCGTCTTCGAGAGCAAAAGGATGCGTGGTGGCTTTTCGCAAGGGCATCCGTCGAAGCTTTGGAAGTCAAAAACGCAAACCCATCGGTTCCAATGTCCCAACTCAAATAAAAGTGCCGCGTCCGCGTACAAACAACGTTCGGCTTCGTGATTCAAGGTCTTTGACCCCACAATATGCCTACCCATCCTGGTTGGATCCCCATCTTATTCGGTCCGTCATCATCACCATTGCTCTTCAACAAGGCACACGAGGGCAGTGCCCGTATGGATCGACGCCCAGCTGCCATGGGTCCTCTAGAGGTCATGCACCAGCTCACAAGCAGGTACTGGGTGTACACTGACATCAGAGTATCCAAGCTATGAAGTAAGTCACAACTAGCCCGAAGCTGTGGATGCATGTTAGTACCAGGGTAGCTTTGCTATATACATGAGATTCAGACGACGTCTGCTTGTGTCTATTCTTGTGGCATTTGTCTTGTTCATCATGTACTCGAAGCTTGCCGTGCTACTCAGCAGCACATTTAGTGCTCTAACACTAGGTCAGTCCTCCTCGACAACCGTAACTCCACCAGCTCCCAGTGGACCTGTTCCCGCTGGCACGACCATTTCAGGAGACTATTCTGGCCAGTTACGCCCGCAGCTTCACTTCTCAGCCCCTCAAGGGTTCCTTAACGATCCAAATGGACTGTTTGTCGACGATACTGGCGTTTACCACCTATATTATCAGTACAACCCGACAAATACAATCTCCGGCAATCAGCACTGGGGCCATGCAACCTCACGCGACCTATACACCTGGGAGAATCAGCCTGTAGCCTTGGCACCAGACAACGGCACAGCGTTCATTTACAGTGGCAGCGCAGTGCTTGATCCGAACAATACCTCGGGCTTTTTCCCCAACCAAACTAACGGTGTCTTGGCCTACTATACACTCGCTGGTCCAGATCAGCAAACCCAAGATCTCGCGTACAGCGTTGACGGCGGCTACACTTTCACCAAGTACGAAGGGAACCCCCTCATCGCGGTCGGCAGCCCTCATTTTCGAGATCCAAAAGTCTTCTGGTATGAAGACCACTGGGTTATGGTGGTTGTATTCGCCCAAGAATTTGTGGCAACAATCTACACGAGTCCAAACGGTCTTGATTGGGAATTCGGATCGAACTTCTCCTATCATGGACTCCTCGGCACACAATACGAGTGTCCGAACCTTGTCCAGATGCCGATGCTGGGCAGTGACGAGCCTATGTGGTTGATGTACATGTCCATCAACCCAGGTGCACCCCTCGGTGGCAGTATCGGCCAGTATTTCATCGGCAGCTTCAACGGAACCCACTACGAAACTGTTGATGCTGTGGCCAGGATTGCTGATTGGGGCAAGGACAATTATGCTACGCAATTTTTCTATGGCATTCCCGGTACGGAGAATCAAGTGAGTATTGCTTGGGCGAGCAACTGGCAGTATTGCAATTACGTGCCTACCGGTCCAGCTGAGGGTTGGCAAAGCGCCATGAGTCTGCCAAGAGTGAACTACATCAAGAATGCCACTAGGACCGGGTATACATTGGTGTCCCTGCCGTACGGTCTGGACTCCTTGCGAGAGAGCGAAAGCGTGGCATCGTCGGATACCCTGGGCGCTAACGGCACACTCTTCGCCGATCTCTCGAGGGGCACCGGTTCGTTCATGATCGATGTCAACATCACTGGTCTCAACACGACCGATCTGCCATCCACAGCTTCGGTGAATTATACCATCAGCTCGAGTGGGTCTGGAGAAGCCATCTATGGCGGTATAACGCTGAGCAGCGACTCTACACAGTGGGTCGACCGTGGCGGCATCCAAGGATGGAGCAACAACTACAACACGGACAAGTTCTCTGTTGCGCACGTTATTGAAGATGCATTCGATTTCCAGGTCGTGATTGACAGGTCAATCATCGAGATTTTTGGGTTGGAAGGAGAGAAGAGCGCGACGTTGGTCTATTACCCGGAGGCATTGCTTGATACGGTTATCGTCAGGAGCAGAGATTTGAACGAAGGGGTTACGGTGACGGCGAACGTATACTCGTTGGAGGGTACCTGGGGACCTGGTATTGTGCAGGCGAACGGTACTGAGGTGTCACAGCCAAATGACAGTATGCTCGCGAGAAGGGAGTTAGTGGGAAGTCGGATGTGGAACATGTAGGAAGTGTGATGCGCTTGTCATCGAAATAATGGTTTTCTTTGCCTTTGTACACTACAATGTTTGTACCACCGGTCCCAAATTGTGCTTCAAGCCAACTCAAGTTTCAGTAGGGGTATCTTATGCTCACGAACGCCTGTAATGCTTGCTTGTTTGCTTGCTCGCTCTTGTCAATATTCCATCGTGTTGACCCGTCAAGGGGTGAAATGTTCCATCGGCTAACTCCGGCCGTCAACCACCTTTGTTGGTGCTTTCGCCCTTCTGGAGTGTTGCGATTTGCTTCCGAAGTTCGAGCCAAAAGTCCTTGCCAGTAGCCATGGTTCCAGCTTCTAGCCGTCAGTATTTGGCCTTCGGTTTGGGTCAGTGGGCTTACGTTTCTGGCCCCATGGTCCCGTCTTTTGCGTCGCCGGTTTCTCGGGTTTGTATAGTTCCGCTTCAGCGTCTACTCCTCGGCTCAAGAAGTTGTCGATCTCGGTCGCATTGAAACCCTTTAAGGGAACATGCTGCTCGGGCGGGGTTTCTGGTGGCGCCGCGGCTTTCGGTGCCGGTGGTGGAGGATTGGGTTTGGCAGGGCTCTGTTGTTGGATCTGCTTGGTAGTGGGTTTCTTTGGCTGGCTATTTGTGTTGGTGTTTGCTTGAGTTGCTACATTAGAACGGGATTGATTCGGGTTGCGTTTGCGCTGACTGCCACTGGCACTTGCGTTAACGGTCTCAGTCATCGTCGTTGACGGGGATGAGGAATGCGTATGGTTGTACAACCGATGGTTGCTGCAAGGAGGGACCGTTCAGGAAGGCGCAACTCACTCTGCAACTATGCTCATACTAGTTAAGTGTCCTGGTGAAGGTGATGGATTACAAATAATAAAATTACTTCAAGCGAAAAGGGCTGGCAGATCGGATCAGGATCGTTCAATTTGGTCTGGGCCAGGTCAGATCTCTCCAGGTTTTCGGGACCACAGATTGCCCTTGCGTCGCCACTGGCAGCCGGGTCGCGGGCATCGGATGGCAAAAATCACCCATAGGCTTTTTGGTCTTCCTGGTCTGTGGTTGGTGGAACTGATTAGGTAAGCCGCGCTTTCCGCTAAAATGTCCCCAAGTCAACCTTAAACTCGCTGCAGGCAAGGACCACATACGCCTGTCTTCAGTGGACTACGGTTGTCATCACGTATCACTATTTGCACTCGTCGAACACGACGCGCACAAACGCAGGATCACTGACGTGAATGACATCCCACACGGCCAATGAACACCAATGCAGCGCGATCACGGCTGAAGTCATCCCCTCCCATTCCTGAACCTGGTTCACGCAGAAGCGCGTCACGTACCTTACTCCAATTTGCATATGGCATTTCTCAGAGCCGCCCAGGCACGAACACGACCACAACGATCGCCTATGAAGAAGATAGAGAACCCCGAAACCCCTGCGCATGCCGATCTCAGCCTCGACTCCGACGACGAGCCCCCCACCAAACGCCTGCGTACTTCACGTACTACGAGCCAGCCAAGGACCAGATGGATTCCAGGAGGCCGTGGCGGTGGTGGTAGACGTATAGATGTTGGTACAGGCGATACCTTCCCGCTTACTCCGCGCCGAAGTGGTGGACATAGAAAGACGAGGACGGCTCGCAAAAGAGGCGAAACCACAGGGCGCAGAACGAATACTGCACGCTTCTCGACCCGAACGACCAGAACTCGGGCCACTGGTGGTAGACCGCGATATACTACTGCTGCCGCCGCTGCGGCTGCGACGCACAGCGACGGATACAAACCAAGAGAAGAGAGAGGTTGGGAAGAGTACCATCCAGACCTCCATCTCGATTCGCCGTTTGCGATTATCTCGTCCGAAGAGGTTGATGGCCTTGTGCGACCGCAGATAAATGGTCAATCTGACCATGAACCAATCGAAGCCGCCACATCGCCTGGTTCAAGGACGCCCACCAAGCGGAAACCAGGTCGACCTCAGCGCACCCAGTCCTCCATGCTTCAATCACTTCTCACGCCAGAAGCTCCAAAGTTTGTGCCTCCACCAGGTCCAAACCCTAGGGAACGACTGACCCTGCCGAAGCCTTCGTATCGTATTTTGGATCCCTTCTCGCACTATGACGGCAAAGACTTTGCTGCAGCCAATTTCGTGAACCAGACAATGGCCAACGTTGGATATCAAGAGAGTGAGCTCTTCATTAGACCAGACCATATGATACGACAAATGGAGGGTTCTGCGGATGAAGACCTCGATCTCATGCCTGACCTTGTCCACGGCGAAGGCAACTCCGCTATTGGCGGCAGCGGTGTCGGAAGGGTCGAATATGACATGGACGAGCAGGACGTCAAGTGGCTAGACGCTCTGAATAGACTGAGACTCGACGAAGGTGTACAGCCGATCAAACCTGCCATCTTCGAGATCACGATGACTAAGATCGAGAAGGAGTGGCATGCCCTCGAGAAGAGAATACCAAAACCAAATCCTAAGGCACCCCAAACTCAAAGACCTCGGTCGAGCTCTGCAGCTGCCGTCAACGGCGAGCCAGGGCCGGGCGAAGAACCGGACAGTAAGTGCGCCATTTGTGACGATGGAGACTGCGAGAATGCCAATGCAATCGTATTCTGTGATGGCTGTGATCTAGCAGTACATCAAGAGTGCTATGGTGTGCCTTATATACCCGAAGGTCAATGGCTGTGCAGAAAGTGCCAGCTAGTGGGAAACGCTCGGCCAAGTTGTATTTTCTGTCCAAACGAGGGAGGTGCATTCAAGCAGACGAACAACACAAAATGGGCTCATTTGCTCTGCGCCACCTGGATACCAGAAGTCACAATCGGCAATCCGTCCCTGATGGAGCCTATCACTGATGTGGAGAAAGTGCCAAACAGCAGGTGGAAGCTTGGTTGCTACATCTGCAAGCAAGACATGGGCGCCAGCGTGCAGTGTAGTGACGGACGTTGCTACGAGCCGTTTCACCTGACTTGCGCCAGGAAGGCCGGCTTATATCTAAAAATGAAGCTTGGCGGTGGTCAGAACACCTTGATGGACTCATCACAACTGCGAGCATATTGCCACAAACATTCGCCAGCAGATTGGAAGGCTGAACACCGTACCGAGAAGGCCTTTGATAAAGCAGTCAAGTACTTTAAACATCATTTTCACGGACAAATCTGGGCAGATAGCAAATCCTCGGCCCTTGCTATCACAGACTCGCAAGACACAATCAGCACTGAGCGCGGGCCACAGAGATTGACACTGACCAATAAGAAAGGCCAAAGGCCAAAGGCTATCTGGCGTCTACCCTCTGGTGCTCCGGTTGTCCCAGAAGTGATCTTGAAGACAATAGAAGAGGCGCTTGTTCGGTTCACTGTGCCAAAGAAGAAAGACTTCGTGGTCGAAATCTGCAAGTACTGGACATTAAAGCGTGAAGCGCGGAGAGGCGCGGCGTTGTTGAAACGTTTGCAACTGCAGATGGAGACTTTCAGCTCTTTCGAGGTCACACGCAGAGACTACAAGGCGCAGGGAGCAGCCGGTAGAGCTCGGTTAGACCGTCGCATTGAGTTTGCAGAGATGCTCGCTGAAGACCTCAAGCGCATCAGGGACATTTGTGAGCAGATTAAGGAGCGAGAGAGGCTGAAGTTGGAAGAAGCTATGCTATTGCGAGATGTGGTAGACACAGTCTATTTTCCGTTACCCTCAATCCTTGCGCCTATTGTGGCCAAAGCCAACAGCCTCGATCGCAAGGGAGTATACAATGACGCCCTTGCGCAATTACAAGCTCGCAATGCAGAGCGCTACTACAGCTCCGTCAGCGCTTTCTTCGCCGACTTCGCCAAGATCTTTGAAGACGACGTCGGCTTTGACGCCTCAGATTTGTCAAACGAGCAAACATTACGCGAACGAGATCAGAGACAGCTTGACGATCCTGAACAGAGAGAACGAAGAACGCTTGCGAGACGCATCGTCAAAGCTGCTTACACAGCGTTGCAGGATGCTCTGAGAAAAGAATCGGAACTGCTTGGTCGACCTTTCGAACAACAAATGAAAGAGATAGACGATATGCTACTTTCTCGGAGGCCTTCTTTGGCGGAGGGATTCGAAGTCAACGGTCATGAAGCGGCTAACGGTCACCAAGAGCACGAAGTGGAGATGATCGGAGCCTCAGTGATTAGCAAGAATGCACCGCAGGATATACCAATGAACTCTATCGAGGGTCGTCCTGAACACGTGGCAGCACCACAGACAAACGGCAGCAATCCGCAAATGGCGCAACCTGTCACGATGGATGAGACAAAGAAGCGTAATTTACTTGCCGAGCACACCCCTCCAGCTTCCACAAATGGTATCCTAAAGTCCGAAGCAATGCACCAAGAAGAAGCACCAACCCAGGATGCCGAAGCCGCGCAGCCACCAACTCCTCCGATTAGCACCAAAGGATCGAGCCATAACACCCTGGGTCAAGGAGGAATACCATGGTACATTGAGACATTCGATCCACAAGGCACGACCATCTACGAAGACCGATGGACGGGCAAGGACGTCTTACGCGATCTTAGCGAGGAGCTTAGTGACATGGATGAAGATGAGCTACAAGACCTGGGCGTCGATGACGACACTACTGCGTGCAACAGCGTCACAGGAGAGATGAATAGCAACGTCAAACCCCAGAAGAAAAGTGTACCCAAGAAGAAGCGTAAGGGAAACAGTTGGACGGACAAGGCTTTTAGGACACGTAGGCAGCGGTAGCCGAGACGGAGAACAGCTGGTGCTCACATATACTGCAAGAACTCAAGAGTGAATGAGATTGTATGAATAATGCAAGTATCTTGCTCCAGCGTAAAAATCTCTGTAGCCTTCAACACCAACAATCGTAGAGTGTTTGCAACATGAAATCTCTACAACGACATCTTGCACAAGAGCGCCAGCTCTTGCAAGTAGCTGTATCCCAATTTATTCTCCCAATTCAATCAGCCGACAGCGCACGACGTCCTCCTATCTAGTCGCCTGCTTCTTAAATGCAGATGACAGGTTGAAGACGGACCAAGATCGAGCTTACCAAAGAGACAATGCTTGCTCAGATGATCCCAGCTGATTCCGGAGCGCTTTAATCATCGTTCTTGTACGTGAATGAAGGTCTATTTCTCGCCTGAGTTGCCCTCACAACTCGAGTCACCTGAGCTGGTTTCGTAGAGCCAGTAGGGGCATGTCGCGCTAGCCAATTCGGTGTGCCTATTCCTTTCGCCTTCAAGTTCCCGCGACGTTTCCCTATATTTTCAGGCTGCGCATACAAGCATACCTTCCCGGCTGAACCCCTCTCCATCACGTCAAACTCTTCCCATTCTTATCTCCTTTCAACTGCCTTCAGCTTTCTGTCAGGGTTTCTGCAGAGCTTGTTCAGAAGAATAAGCGACCTGCATCGGCAGAGAAAACCGCATCCTAGGTTCTCGAAGGATAACAGGGCGTCATCCCTTGAGAAGATCTTCGTCCAAACATAATCATGGCCGACTTTGAGGATACAAGTGCAGGATACGATGGTATACTCAATCCCATATAGGTCAGGTGTTAGCCAATGCGGACAAAAATCTAATTATCTTCTAGAGGGACGAGGTTATGAACGCCGTGACCGCTCTGCCTCTCCAAGAGGTGAGCGCGATGATCGAGACGAGCGCCCACGAGACCGATCTCCAAATGGCCGTGCTCCGTAAGTTGACTCAAAGCCAATCCTGCGATAATGCTAATGCCTTTCAGACCGCCACCGCCTGCCGATTCCCGCATGAAGGATGCCGACGAGGAAGTCTCGCAGAATCCTGGCACCAACCTGTTCGTCACAGGCATCCATCCAAGACTCACTGAGCAAGACGTCACTGCGCTCTTTGACAAGTACGGCGAAGTCGAGAGCTGCTCCATCATGTTAGACCCGCATACCAAAGAATCTCGCGGCTTTGGCTTCGTGAAGATGGTCCTACCTGAGCAAGCTGATGCTGCGAAGGAGGGCCTTCAAGGTGCGCAGATCGAAGGACGAACCTTGAGCATTGAGAAGGCTCGCCGTGGCCGACCTCGCTCCCCAACCCCAGGAAAATACTTCGGTCCTCCCAAGCGTGGTTAGTGCAACCAGCATCCTGACCCGGGCTAAAGCTAACGATGCGTCTAGGTGATTTCCGACGAGGAGGGCCTCCTGGTGGCTACCGTGATCGATACGACGATCGTCGAGGTGGATATGGTCGACGCGATGATTACCGCGGTCCTCCTCGGGGCTACGACGACTATTATGGCGATCGACGTGGCTATGGTGGTGGTGGTGGTGGCGGACGACGAGAAAGAGATGATGGCTATTATGGTGGGAGCTCGCGCATCGACAGATACGAGAGCGGCAGCAGCAGACGCGATGATTATGGCGCAGGTCGTGACCGACGAGGTGGTGGTTACTATGATCGTCGAGATGATCGTGATGATCGTGGCGATCGTGGCGATCGTGGCTACAGCGGCGCACCCTCGACTCGAGACGAGCCTCCTCGAGAGTCCTATGGTGGTGGCCGAGACTACCCCCGGGAGGATCGATATGCTGGAAGATAAGTGGTTCCAGCCGGGGCCGCCTCATTTTTGCCACAACTTTCAGTCAAGCTCTTGTCCAGGACTCTTGTCCGGGCTTGTATTCGCAAATTGTCTCCTTGAGGGAGAAATCTTTTCGGATTCTGGAGAGCACACAGTAATGTTCGGCGCAAACGTTCACACTAGGAAAGTCTTGCAACGGAAGTCGAGTCTCAGTCATGGTTGACTGTTCATAATGTACCCGACACACACACACTGCTGGCCAGGTTCGACCCTGAAGGTATCGGCTGAGCCAGCTCGCCCGTTTTCAGCACGGTTGTTTTCAGCATTCCTGTTTCTATCACGCTCAATAGTGCGCCCTTCCGGCATCAAAAGTCACAGTTGGTCAACTTTCGGTTTCGACTGTCATCGTATGCTCTAAAACAACAAGTTGTTCTCTGCCACAGTACAAATCAAAACATACACCGTCGCCTTTGACATTATAGTCTCGCCATTAGCTCGACTGAATCCCGACTAAGAACTGCGTATCGCCATAGAAAATTCCCTCAGTACAGGCGACTTTGCTGCGACGCGGACGACATTGTTAATACCATAGCTTCGCCATGTTTGCTACAGTGTGGTCAAAGCAACCTTTCCCTGTTTGCCAGGTAAGCCCTGCTTGCCGAATGCCAGATACTGACCATTTGCTGTCATCTAGGTCTCATGCTCCCAATGCACACGCTAGGCTTTCCTGACACCTTGAAGCCTCTCTAGGCTGACTAGCACTTTACCAACGACATATGGCTCAAGCTCGTATACACGCCGGCACCTCAGAATCAGATTGTTAATTCAGGAACAATGACGACGACGACAATAACGCTGTGGCTTACTCAGCCTGTCCATGGTCTCTTCAGGCTCTGTTGCGGAGAACTCGAAGGGTCTATGATTTTTCTGACCTATTAGCATTGCCAAGAGCATATTATCTTCTAGTGCGCGATGTGATTCTCTTTCAAGTCGCAATGCCTAGGAAGGCAACTGGCAAATCTGCGCTTGTCCAGCATCGGAAAGCTTGGTCATGGTCCCTGTGACATGGTGAAGTGCGTGCTCTAGCGTTGCACACCAGTACATCCATGCAACAGCACGTCTATCACATTCACTAGCACAACAAGTGCCTCCGCGCTGATGACCCGCTCAATAGGTTTGCGCTTTACAGTTCGCTACCGGAGCTCGAGCTCCATTGATGTATGCACGCTGGAGCTGCTGTCTCGTCAGGATGACCAGTCTTCACCTAGCGCACTGAGTCAGAAGGTGAAGGTCCTTTTCAACCTCACACATTGTTACTATCGGAAGGTATGTCTGGCGTAATTTACAGGAGGTCAATATCTCAATATGTCATGCTGGCTCGTTCACGTTCTTCTATGTAGCACCTTACCAGCCCCTCTCGAACTTGAGTTACGCACCCCAATATCACGAGAGGCTGCAGCTCTCCCGCATGATTGTAACAGTCGGTGTAGTGAATCACTCTCCCGTGATTGGCTGTCACGCTGTGATATTTGGTGGCATCGCGGTTCCAAGCCTGCGATGATTGGCTCTCATGACGCAGTGGAGAAATTTACCGGCATTGAGTGGATAGCCATTGTGCGAGATATCGCCAGTCCCCATACTGCCTTCTACTGATGTCCTGGCGCATCAAGTCTATATAGACGCCTGAACTTCACTTTCATGAACTATCTTCTTTACTGACATCTCTCGTTTCATATTGTCCTATTTGCTGTTTGCGATACATCTATTTCGAGGTTGGCTGGCCAATTTCGATAACTTTTCCACTCAATAGAGCCAGTCTCTTGAGAGCAACGTCCAATTATCCATTTGCGTATCAGTGCCATTATCCAAGCATCGACTTTATCATTCATTCTTTAGTCGTCTCAAATAATCAATTTCCAACCACAGGATTCATCAAAATGCTTGCCTCAAGAGCCGTCAAGCCAAAGCTCTCGCTCAACATTGCACCAGTAGCAGCACAGACATCGACACGACCAGTTTTATCATTGAAGTCTCCAATCACACCACTGGCACCTCTCAGATCCCCTTTGAGATCACCACTGTCACCATTGCCATCGAGTCCAACATCTCGCAACACCAAATTGAACCAGCGAGGATTTGTCACCATCGTTGAGCAACCAACCTACACATACACTAACAGCAGCACATCAAGGAGTATTCTCAAGAAGACCCAGAAGACCTCTCTGCGACAAAGGCAGCTACAGTTCTCACCGGAGCCGGTTGTGTATAGCATCTCTCCAATTGATGAGCCAGAGTACTACGGTAGTTACAAGAAGATGAGTAGAGACGAAAGGCGGTGGATGGTCAGGGCATGAGCAGTGGAAGGCTGAAGGAAGAAATCTAGAGATGGCGGACCGGCTGTGTTCCTGATAGAACAAGATTTGGTGGTAATAATGAAGCTGGAGCAGAAAACTGATGACTTGTGACGAAATCGATGACCCTTCCTTCTCCGACGAGAAGTTGAGACACTGAAAACATTATGAATGTTATTGATATTGCCATAATTCTCTTTTGCCGAAAGCTCGAAATTTTGAAGAACTTTCGAGCACCGAAGTACCGGTGTACGATCATGTATTCCTATTACGGTCACGGATGTTTTCGTGACCAGACACCCCCTTCAAGAAGCATACTTGCTTGATAACTCGGATCGCCGCACATTACTCAGCCAAACTTCGTCGCCAGGGAGAAGTGATTCATGTTTGAGATCCTGGCCGCGCGAACCTAAAGGCTCGGCCAGTACAGTAGTTGGCTCCTTTGGCAGCTTTTGGCCAAGCTTTCTTCAAAGGAGGAACAGTTCAATCTATTTCGTACAAGTTTGGATTCTAACGTGACAATAGTCATGATACGATCGAAGTTCACGTGTCCAATCAACTAAAATGAGAGCTTGCGATCTCAGGAAACGTTTCTAATGCTTGATTCTTCATGGGACCAGAATTAGAACCAGGAATCCAGAGCGCTTAAGAGGCGTTTATGAAGTTTCAGATTTCGACACCCCGCAGAAAGTCAGCGATCCGGCTCTCCGTTTTGCTGTTGATTCATTTGCCGCTCCTTAAACTTGTGCGGCTTCATCTTCCACAATTTGTGTCTGAGTTGAATCGATGTGTAAAAGGTCGTTGAGCTCAAGAAATGCTCTTCACCCTAATGCTTTCTGGCGCGGCGGCCGCAATCTCTCGCGTCAGCAAGCACCTCAATCTCAACCCATCACTGAGCTTGTGTGATACTTGCGTCATTTCACTGCCATTGTGCGTACGTGCGGCAATCCACAGCAATTTGATGGTGCGCCGAACCATTATCTTACAAGCTGGAGCGGACCGGGGCCCACCCAAACACTTTAGTTGCTATACGATCTGCTACTGCTGTCAGCGCTTAATGTCCTATTGGTTCACCTGGCACCAGTTTCCAATCATGGGCTCGAGCCTCATCGCTAAGAGTCCATCGCGGCTGTTGAGGTATGTTGCAGGTATAGTTCTACTCATAGCTGACCAATAGCGGGAGCGCTTCGTTTCTCAAACACATCTTTCTCAGGCACTATGCACACCATGATCACCCGAGCCTACCCACAAACGCTTTCCGAGACACCCATGCATTGCATTTGGCACCATGTTCGTGCTTCAAGGTGACGATCGCGTGTCTCATGTCTACTTCGTATGGGAATTGACGCCGTCGACTATACAAGCGTGTTTGACATTTTAGCCTTCCAATATAGGGTTTGGCCGAACGTGCATTATATGGTCTGGACATCTGCCTCTTCAACCCGTGAAAAAGCATGAATTGTTGACCAATACTTGGAGCAAATCTCTTTGTTGTTAGCACACTCTCGTTTCTTGTTCCTTGTCCAACATCAGCAGCTGTATACTAATCACCTTGGATATATACACCTTCACGCAGACGTGCAACTAATTGAGGCTGCGAGACGGCCTCGGGATCGTGGTTCATTGCTTTGTGTTATGACCAAAGCCACACGTTCAGCAGCGAGGACTTCGACACATCGCCAAGCTCCTTATCCTCTGCGGAGCGGCACTACAGCTCCCCAAGCTCATGCCATGGCGGTCGCAGTGTCGCCTATGGTACCGATGGGCTGGGAGCAAAACCCTCATCATTACTATCTTAATGAGCAGCAACAACAGTCGTATAATGACTATCAGCAAGCAGTTATGCCAGCTTCATACGGGTCAATGCCAACGCCTCTGTCAGGAGCACCACCCGTGCAGCAGGCCAGGACGCCTGCGGTACCAGTTTCAAGTTCACATATGAATAATCAGTCAGGCTCAGGACCATGGACAGCATGGATGGACGATATCCTCCTTGAGAACCACAAACGACTCAAATGGGACCAGATAGCAGAGAAGTTTTTCAGAAATACCAAGACTGGCAACGCTTGCAGGAAACGATACGCAAGGGTAGTCATGGAAAGAAAAGAACCTGCGCGGTGGGCGCCTGAAAGGATTCAGAAGGTCGTTACTGCTTACAATCGAGAGGGTATGCGCGAGAGGATGTGGCAGCCCTTGGCCGACGAGCTTGGAGAGTCATGGCAGGATGTGGAAAGATGTGTAGGTCTTTTGCACCAGCTCGAGGAGTAACGCGCGCTAACATTGTCCCTAGTGCTACAATCAAGGCTTCAAGGGAATGACCAGCACCAATCAGCATGGGCACAATCGAAGACGGTCGCGAGCCACTTCGCACAGATCTCAGCCCAGCATCACTAGCGACAACGGCCACAACGGCCCTTATGATGACGATGATCCAACCGATGATAGCGGCATTGGAGGAGAAGTCCACAGCAGCCACCAGCTCCTGCAAATCCCACAAAATGATTACGCGGTACGCGAAAGCTATCATGATTCAATACCAGACTATGGCCAAGAGCCATACTACCGATAACGCCGAGAAAAGCCCGAGGGAAAGAAGGGGAGGAAGAATGGAAGACACACAGCCAGGTATTTGAAAGCTTGATTGATACCTGGCAATGACGACTGTTACGAATCCATCTTTGTACGCTTAATGATGTTTGAGATACCATGACAGCATTTGCTGCCCACAAGAATGGTCGAGTAGCGCAAAAGGAACGCTAGTGGTTAGGTGTATTCGATAGGGGAAAAGAGCGTATATACACTGTACAAGCAGGAGCGACTGGATTGGTAGGCTGCTTGGGTTTTGCATAGAATGCTTCCTAATTGCTTGTTTCGTATGTGCAAACAAGACTCATTGGTCAGATGCCGAGTACTTCTTGAGTTATGAGTGCTTGCATGCTTTCACGTCTGCATGCCACGAGAGCAGCAGTTTGTTCGAAAGGAGTGTCATTAGCCGGTCGGGGAATGAAGGGCGTCTAGCCGATGAGCGGAGGATGGTGGCGGTCGCGTCGTAGCGGTAAGCGTGTTCCTGAGCTAGATGCAACTAAAGTTAGTGAAAGCTTTCATGAAAAAAAAGTTGGACGGTCAAAGGTCTCCCGGGCTTTAGGATCCGACAATATTTATGTTCCCTGGCGCAAGCCAGACCTGGCATTCAAATTGATAGCTTCAGCTTTCACCCCATATACATTTCCATTCTCTGACGACCATCATAGCGGTCTCTCATTATTATAATTCTTCTTATAGACGCTTTGAGAAGTCAGGTTGACTACTTATTTCCCCCTTTGCACCTCAAGCTTTGAGATTGCTCTCCTTTACTTACCGGTCCTCTTCACTGCTTGATCAATTCAACCTATTGGACGTGAATACCTGTCGGGCATTGAAAGATTGAAAGATTCGCCACCATGGCGACTGGTATGCCAGCTGCAGAGCAGATAAAGGAGTCGCTGAAAGAAACATTGCTTGGATCAGAAACACAAGAAGGTCTCTCTGCAGAGTCAAAAGCCAGGTTCCTGCAGTACGCTTCCATAGAAGAAGATGGAGAGCTGTACATGTCGCAAGGAGACTTTATCAATGCCATAGCGCCTGCCGGGGAAGACTATGTAGGTCGACTGCTCACTGCGCTACTTGCTTCAGAGCACATACTGACTTTTTCATCTTCAGCACAAGATAGAACGAGTCCAATATGGCCTGCTTTTCTCTGTGGCCGATATTCGACGCCGCGGCAAGCTCAGCATGTCCGATTTCAATGCGTACGAGAACCTCATTAGCAAACCAGATGCAGACTATGAAGCTCCCTTTCGACTTTTCGACATCGATGGCAACGGTCAGGTGGACATCAACGAGCTCAAAAAGATCATAGAGGCACATAAGGGACCGGATTCACTACCTTTCGACTGGGACTCGGAATGGGCAACGCTGTACATCGGCAGCGCGAAGAACAGACATGCAATGACATACCCGCAATTTGCACAGATGATGCGAGGCTTGGTCGGAGAAAGAATCAGGCAAGCCTTCAAGGCGTACGACGACGACAATGACGGATACATTGATGCTGTCTCGTTTGAGAAGATCATTCGATCGAGCGCCGGCCACAAGCTCTCTGACCATATCCTTGACAACCTACCAACTCTCTGCAATATTGGAGCTGCGTCCAAGATTTCCTACGCGAACGTACGAGCCTTTACAAACATCATGAGGGAAATGGACCTGATCGATCTGATCGTCAGAAACGCGACATCAAAATCAGGAGATGGAAAGATCAGCAGGACCGACTTTTTGGCTGAAGCTGCACGTATCACTAGATTCGTCCAGTACACGCCTATGGAGGCTGACATTTTATTTCATTTCGCTGGACTGGACACCGACTCGACGAGGCTCGACATGTCCGCCTTCGAAAAGGTGTTGGATGCTAGTTGGCAAGATGTCGGAGACAAGCTCGAGTCCGCGAGGGACGCTGCCAGCAAGGCGATCGAGAAGACTGGCAGCTTGCTCCATGGCGTGCTAGAGTCCATGCATCACTTCGCATTGGGCTCCGTCGCAGGCGCATTTGGTGCGTTCATGGTATACCCGATTGATCTTGTCAAGACCCGCATGCAAAATCAGAGAAGCTCAGCCCCTGGTCAACGGCTCTACGATAATTCGATCGATTGCTTCAAGAAAATTGTCCGCAATGAGGGCTTCCGAGGACTGTATGCTGGTGTCCTTCCACAACTTGTCGGCGTGGCGCCAGAGAAAGCCATCAAACTCACAGTCAACGATCTTGTACGACGTCGATATACTGATCCAAAGACTGGCGCGATCGCGCTCCCTTTTGAGATTCTTGCCGGTGGTACGGCAGGTTTCTGTCAAGTCATCTTCACCAATCCTCTAGAAATCGTCAAGATTCGGCTGCAAGTTCAGGGTGAGCTAGCTAAGCGCAGCGACGCTGTGCCAAAGCGATCCGCCATGTGGATCGTTCGAAATTTGGGCATTATAGGTCTGTACAAAGGTGCTTCGGCTTGTCTCTTGCGAGACGGTCCTTTTTCGGCCATTTACTTCCCAACCTACGCTCACTTGAAGAAGGACCTCTTTGGGGAATCGCCTCAGAAGAAGCTCGGTGTCCTCCAGTTGCTCACGGCTGGCGCAATTGCTGGTATGCCGGCTGCTTATCTCACCACACCTTGCGATGTTATCAAGACAAGATTACAAGTCGAAGCTCGTAAGGGAGAAGCCACGTATAACGGCCTGTTTGACGCGGCGAGGAAGATCTACCGAGACGAAGGCTTCAAAGCTTTCTGGAAAGGCGGTCCAGCGCGCATCATCCGGTCCTCCCCTCAATTTGGTTTTACGCTTGCAGCGTACGAAGTCCTCTCTACGTTATTGCCAATGCCAGGCTCTCAAGAAGCAGAAGCCCAGAGAGCCGCGGCTGGTAAAGTTGAGCCCTCCGTTGGCCTCAGAGAAGCTACCGCACCACTGTCGTATCTCAGGAGTCGAAATGCCCTCAAGGTCATCCTCGACATAGACAACAATTTTGGCAAGATCCGTGTGCCAGAAGGCCAAAGCTTCATGGGCTTGCCTTTCGGTCGACCGAAGCTTACGTGACAATAGGATTTGCTCGTACTCGTTGTAACACGAAGGAATTTGTAGGATAACAAATGATCGATCTACGCTTTGCATTTGTTGGAGGGATTTCTCGGGCATAGCGATGAGATTAGGTGTGGTTCATCGGGTTGCTTTTGAACCTGTTCTCGCACCAGCGGGCGTTTTGAAAAAGCTAGCTCTCAGTCGACTTTTGGGATGGCTCTTGTCCGCTGACAATCAATTCTTTCCGCACAAAGTCTCAGTTGCTCAAGCACAGATTTGCGCTTTCCGGGTTCTTCGCACCTTAGCGCTCTTCCTCTCACGATCTAACGTGTCTGCGATCCTAAGCAGGATGTGTCAGTCTTTGTTGCCCGTCGAAGCACCATCCATCAAGCCTCCCCGCTTACATTGCGTCGCACACTCTCTTGCTACTGTCGCTAGCACATACCCTTCTTCATCAACTATCCGGCTCACGGTTTTCCGTTCTACCCAAGCCGCTCGTGCCCTTCCCCCTCTCAGGTCGTTAGGTCGCACCTCCTCACTTACCATCGCACATCCTCAAAACCTAGTCATGTCTCCCGGACTCAGTCAATCTGACCATGTCTTCACCTTTCGTCGACCGTGCCTGTCCGACTCCTCACCAGCCTAAACGTGAATAACAATTTCGTTACAACGCTTCAGGGACCGCGACTCGGTTTGCTCAGGCCATGGGCCACCGGACGTATCTCGCTGCCCCATTTACAATCCATCGAGTGTTGCTCTATCCCTCGTCGTCGTGGTTTGGTTGTTCCTTTGTCGACCCGCGGTAACACCTACGCTGGTCGATGGCTGTAGATGGTGTGTTCCGCGAGTGGTGTGGACGCGCTTTCCGCGGCAAGTTTGGTTGTCGCATACGTTTTATCACCTGGTGGGTGTGCGTGTGTGCGTTGGCGGCGCCGTCCTTATGCTGTCAGTGCTTCGACCCCGCGCGTATATATGCCTGCGTAGATCGTGCCTTTTTGGGTCAATGTAGCTTGCTCGGTTGGCGCGTCCTTGCTCTGGATTTTAGCTTTCTTTGCATGCATGTACTTTGTCGATGCCTGCACGGCATGCCTGCTTCCCCTTGGCCGGCAATACTGCCTCAGCTGTTGTGAAGGGTAATTTGTGTTCGCCCTGCCGCATACTCGATTCGTGTCACACGGAGCTAGTCCTAGAGATGTGAACAAAGGACATTGAGTATTCGTTGAAGAGCAGCCATTAGGGGAGAGAGGCGGGAATACGGAAGTGCTAGAGCACCGTTGAACAATTGCCACTCACTGGTCGTTGGCAAGACTTGTGTTTAGCTATGTCTAGTCTCTTTTGCAACGACGTGACACAGCTCGACCTCAATGCCCGCGTTCAGAAGCACGCTGATCCACAATCTTTGCGTGTCACTAAGTCTGTCATTCTCGGATTTGACTTCCACAAACATAATCTTCCCGAGAGCTCCCTTTTCGTCTTGGGCCAGTGGCTTCCACAAGAATAGATCTGGCACACCACCGCCTCTGGCTCCGTATTCTTGTGCCATGACCCGCATGATAACTCCGAGCTTACCCTGGCCGTCATCGGTAAAACATCGCACGATCTCTAGCAAGTCATCAAGCTCATACTCTTCCCACCTAACACCCACTACACATGTCTTGCGTTCTCTGTGTTCGTCCCACACCGATTTGATCAAGCGCTCAGCGCGGCCGGGTTCGGCAAGCTCGTTGATCCTCGCGTTGATCTCGCTAATTCTTGCTGAATAGAAAGCGTCGGTATGGAGATCGAGTGGACAGGTCTGGTAAGCTGTTTGGAAGACGTTAGGAACGTACACTTTGAACATGATGTCGTAGAACAAGAGTCCGAAAAGGCACCGTAGAATGCCACCTTCTGAATGGTAGCCTTTAAAGCCGAGATTGTGTCGGTAGTGGGAGAGCATGAGAGCTTCGACGGAGACATGTTCGTTAGTATCAAGCTCGTCAAGCCATACAGTTTTTGCACCTCGACGGGCGCCTGACGGCGTTGTAGCACGTTCGCGAGAACTACCTGTGCTGTCTTTCCTAGAAAGTGTTCGAGAAGGGGTATCTTCCCGATCGTTGACGATTTGTATACCTTCAACAGTCCTTTCTCGGGCTTTGTTGAGGCTGATATGGCCGAAATCATGCTGCTCCCTTTTTGGAATTTTGAGCAGCTTTTCTAACTTCATGACTCTTTTCTGCAAGTCGTAGTGGTAAATAACATGGCATTCATTGTCTTCAAGTGCTTGTTCGCACGTATGCAATGCCATACGCTTCCAGTGCTTTTGATTCGTCTTTTCACTTCGTCCTTCGGAGTCTTGCAGACCGTGCATGTAGTGTTCTTCCAATAATGCTTTCCTTTGGTACCATGCCCCCCTTCTTGCAGAGTGAAACAGCCTCTGATCGAGAAGCTCGGTCAAGATCTCATGCTCACGTAAATAATCCTTTAGCCGTGATAATGGCCAAAGACCTTTATGCACTATCCGTGTATACACCCACGCTGGGTTGAAACGGCGAAGATAAGCTCCTTCTCCTGTTTCGTAGACTTTGCGCTCCTTATCTTGTTCTCCCGCCAGTAGAATCTTCCAACGAGGGTAGACTGCGAGGAAGATTTTGTAGACTGCATCGATCTGTTTGTGTACAGGTAAATTACTAAACTCGAGGTAACTGTCGACTCGAAATTGAGTGCGCAGACTCGCTTCAAATTCGAGAAGGAGAGATCTTGACTCAAAGATGTTGGCAGAACGGCTAACGATATAAGAGGGGAAATTACGTTGTGAGATTTTTGCTAGAATGAGAGTTGTTAAAGACTTCTCAGTCCACTCGGTGCTGCGATAGAACACAAGGTGGACACGTTCGAATAACTTGAGGGGAACGAGGGAAAGACGTATACACTTTCCTGTTTGCTCGAGAATTTTCCTTGTGTAATAAGCATCGCGATTGCCTTTCGAGGCTGGTGTATTGCTGCCGCTTCCGGCCCTTTCATCTTCGTCAGCTGTCGAAGGCACGTCTGTGGCGTTACCGGCGACTGATTCCTCGGTTTCGGATCGCTTGAGAAATCCAAGACCTTGCTGCTTGCCACTGGTCTTCCGTAGATTTGATAATAGCTCTCCTTTGTTCTTTCCTTGCACTTTTGCCTCCTTTGCAATGACTTTCAATTCATCGAGCAGGAGCAAGCTACTAGCCTCGTCCAAAGTACTGATGTGATCGTCACTACATTCGGCGAAGGTGAAGCTATGACCTAACGGCATAGCATCCTCGGGCAATACTGCTTCTCCTGGGAAATTCGTCACCTCTTCATCAACGGTTGGCAGGTCGTGCTCCTTCTGTAGCTCTACCACAGCGCTGTCCAAATCGGTGATGTCACTGTAGTACCCCAGACGGCCTATGCGAAACCATGCTGACGTCTTACGTAGAAAGAGTCGCACGTAGAGATATTGTGACTCATAATCCAGCTCGCGCCAGTACTTGAAGACTGCTTTCTCGGCTTGGTCAAAAAGATGACCTTCTTCTTCAAGCACAGTCTCTAGCGCCAAATTGAACGCATCGATATATATTGAGTTCCGACCTGCGACCGATCTGCCATTATCGAGCATAGAGTGTAAATTATCCTCAGTAGCATTATCTTGTGCCTGGCCAGCCTTGTATGCCTCGTATGCCTCAATGGCTTCTTCATCGGCCACAGCTGGAGGTAACACTGTCTCCAGTTGTGTTGTAGTATTGACCTCTGTATTGCTATACTCATCATGCCCATCTTCCAAGTATGGGCCTCTGTCTCTGCGGTTCTTGCACCCTAAAGACGTTTTTGTGGGAGACTGGGAGCCATCGCTCTTGACGGAAGACTCAGGATCGAACTTCTTTCGTTTTGGTGATGGTGTTGGAAAATCTGCATCACTTTCTCCGACCTCTTCAAACCTCGTCGATACGGGATGCGGTATTTTCTTCGTGGTCGAGTTCATATCAATGTGGTGTGTCCGGCGCAGCTGGTTGTGAAAAGAGGGTGGCTTCAACTTGAGGGCCATCGTGGTTTGCCTCCATCAAAGATACTTTGGCAGAGGAAGGCGGCTGATGTGCATAGCAAATCTGTGCTCGATTCGCCAGCCGGTGTATACAAAGAGACAAGACTCGCGTCCTCGACGCGTAAAATGAAATCGCGCAGTCACGATGGATGACGTCTTCTCTAGTTTGTGCTGGACATCAGCGTTAGATCTAAGGAGCGTAAAGACATGTGAGTCTACGACAGGTGTGACGCCGCAATTGCTTCATCCACGCGCTCGCGGTCAGGATGCCTCTTCAATTTTCATCTGCTCAGGTCGTTACAGTCCCCTCGGGGCATTCCTTTGTCGAAGAGGTTAATCGATCTAACACACCTAATGTCCCAGCAGAGACGCCTCATATTACAGTTCACGCATCAGTCGAGGCCCAGTCTGCGTCCAGCACTATAATAAATAGCCCAACCACGTCCCTCCGGCTGGCTGGACCATACTGGCTTCAAAATTGTTCCAGTCTTCGAGTGTGAAGTTCCAGTCCTGATTGTCGAACATCGCCGCGTCGATTGGTACATTCGAGTTTGATAGCCAGCTTCCACCCTGCGTATCGAAGCCTTGACCGTTCTGCGTGCTGCCTGTAGTCATCGTATTAGGCCCTGGCTGATACGGCAGCTGACTCTTATGTTGCGATACTTGCTTGGACCCTGTCATTCCGCTTTCTCCGCCGCTTGTGCTATTTGTTACGGGGCTTCCATCAGCTATCCTCCGACTTTCTTCAACGAACTTGTCTAGCCTTCCCGACACATTGTGCATACCGCTCTTTGGGTCATTCATATCTGCAAACTCTGGGGGCGCACTACCCGCAAGCCTGTATTGATGCCAGATCTTGAGTTTCTTGAAAGCGTGGACAAACATTGGCACAGGTGCACAAGTCATATTCGGTCCCAACAAACCACTAAGTCGTTCGATGATCTGATCGAGGTAATACTCAATTGTGAGCTCTGGTAGGAAAATGTCGGCGTAAGAAGAATTAGAAGCCCTTAGAGCGCCATCCAAGCGTATCATTGCGACTGTGGCGTAAGCGGTCCAGACAATGGAGAGACAAGGAAGATGTTTTACGGTTGGTGACGGAAATATTGCAATGAAACTGTCCAGCGCTCCTTTCATTGCTGCAACACATTTTGCTAGAGCGTCTATGTGCGACGGCGTCAGGAAATCCTTCATCGCTTGTAGATCATCAATCGCGCCAGGACGGCCCGCTGGAGGACGAAAATCATCGACGTTGTGGTCGTTATGCAACGCAATCTCATGGGTGTAAAGAGACGCTGTCGAGTAAACCAACTCCAAGAGGTCCGGCTGTAAATACTTCTGAGACTCCTTGCGCCATTCCTCGAGTTGTTTCTCGAAGACTTTCAACGAATACTGCGTTGAGAGGTCCTCGACTCGAATCACAGACTGTGGATCAGACATCTGGAAGCATTCCGCTACGTCTTCCATGATAGACACAACTCTGACCAAAGCGCATAGTGTCTGGTCCGTCTTCAAGGCTGCAGGCGAACTTGCGAAAAAGGTGAGACATTCCTCAATATAAGCAGAATTGCGAACCATAGGTGGGTGTCTAAGGAAAGTGGACACCATAATTCCACACCAATAGCAAGCCAGCCAAGTGCGTCTGAGGTCAGCCTCCTCTACAGGATCTTTCGTTAATGGCGTCTTTAGACGCTTGCTGAGGCCCAGGTCGTGCGCCATGACGATGCTGGCATGAATATACCTATTTTGGAATCAGCTCTGTCAGGTCCAATGGTGTTATCAAATTGCTCACTGGTTGAAACCGACCTCCTTAGCACCTTGATGTTTACCCACCCAACTTGTATGAATAAGCGCAGCCTGGATCAGGTCAAGTGATCTCTCGAAGAAAAAGAAGATGCGGTTGGCAAGCTGCTTTGCCAGCTCGTCAGTCAAGTCTGTTTGTATCTCTGGTACAAGGCTAACGCAGCCAGCTGCGAGGATCGCAAGAGACAGAAGTGGACGTGCTCGTCGAATTGACGTGAATGTCGTACCTGGCGGAAACGCTACCAAAGGCAGTAGTGGATTCATGTCCATAACAAATTTGTCGAAAATTTGATCAGCAATAGCGAAGCTGACAATCCCACGATCAATTACATCTTCGTAATCTGAGTCGATTGCCTTCATCTGAGCTATTGCCATTGTCGTTTCGTTCTTGGGAAAGAGTGGGAAATTTGACCTTTGCTCTGGGCTGTCCTTGGTGGGTTCTCTTGTGCTGCGGCTTCCTTCAGTGACAACAGGAGACTGCTGAGGCGTTGGGTCTACTCGAGTTTTCGAGAGCAAGGACTGCGTCAGAGCGTTGATTTTCTTCTCGAGTTCGGCGACTTTGTGAACAGTCTTTTGGCGCTTTCGAGCGGGACCAGGCATGATACATTCCCGATTTACCTTGGAACATGCTAGGCAAGCTTCCTGTCCTTCAACCGGGTTGCACCTGATTTTCATATTCCTACAAGCTTGGCAAGCCCGGGAGCGCTTTTTACGCTTCTCCGGCTTTTGCGCTCCATCCAACGAAGTGTCGCCGACCTCATCTCCACTCTCGCCAGACGATTCCTGCGCAGCTGATGCCTGCGCAGCAGCTTCCAGCAGATCCACAGCTATATCGCGATGCTGACTATTGGCGAGTGAATTGGAGCGGTTTGGAGAGGTTGCCATGTTCGACATATTGGCGGCAGTTTGCGAGTAGCAAATACAACGTCACCACTTTATCCGTCTGCGAAATGTACGTGGCGGAATCCTCTCGAGAAATATTGTCAACAAAATATGCAATATAGTCTCATGGTCTTCTCCTGATACCACCAGCGACAGAGGCTGAGGCGATAGATCGGTAATAGTAAGTGATGAATCCTCAGTCCTTCGTGGCGGAATATGAAGGTTCCCCATGGGCACGTGGACACTATTCGAAACCTTAAGCTTATGTAAGTCTCTCGTACCCTTCTCTGCTCTACGCTGCCTCAAACATCACCTCCACGTGTAATGGATTGTTGCCGCGTTTGTGTAGGAAGCAACCATTTGATGCGTTCTCAATTTGCCTCTTTAGGTGTCTCAGTAGGAATTGAGGGCACGCGTGTTCACAGATTGAGAAATGGCAAGCGTAATCAGCACGATATTGGCAGAACGGTACAAAAATGATGAGCACTTCAAGCATAAGTACTACGACAGAAGGGACATATAGACAACCTCAAGGCGGGTTTCTCAGCAAAACAAGTCTAAGGCAGCGAGATAGGAGCACTAAGTCGAGGAAAAATGGCTGCCTGTTTTGCAAGTTAGCACTAGGTCTTCGTGGGTTTCAGGTTCATGGCTTCGCGAATAGAGATGTCTCGGACTTTTCCAGGGTCCGTAAATATTAACCAAGGCAGCAATATCCGCGCGCAATGGTCTTCGGCACTCTTACATGTCTGCTTCACAGAATTTCTGAGCATCTTAAAGAACCGAGATCCAGGTTCTACCAGATTCGTAGTCGATTATGGATTGCTCCGGAGTCCGCACTGTCAATGCGTGCGAGCGTCAGGTCATCAATAAGTGGATATACTTCGAATAGAGCAAGGATGAAGGCTGAGGTGGTAGTCAATATACCCTCCATATACTTCGAATGTTAGCTACCTAAACGATAAGCACGCCTACGGCATGTCGTATACGTTGCCGCTTTCAGTCAAAAGCATCTTTAAATACGGTCCTACGGAGGTATCAACTGCTTGAGGCGCCCTCTTAAAACATCAGCCAGACCGAAAATTAAATAGACATTTAAGTACTGCAATTGGAAATTTTACTTGCAAGGTATTCGCGAAAGAGCTTGGATAGCTTCGCCAGTGCAGCACAGAACCGTCATGTATCACTCTTTGATACCACAAGTACCAAATAGCGACGGGTGACTACGGCTCTGGCAAGCTTTCTGAGGCTATCAATTTGTACTTGCTTTCCTGTCACATCAGCCACAACAAAAGCATCTGCAGGAGCAGACGTAGCAATGACGTGGTTCAGATCAACAGCTTGCGATGAGGATGACAGAAACTCGCTTGTGTTGGTTGACCGTGTAGTAGTGATTAAGATTGACAAGTCAGGACTGTTATTAGGGCAGTTGCATTTGCTTCCGGGATACTGATGCAACGACGATGAAGTTACGGACTCTCGTAACGTCTTCTTAACGAGCATACCGACGCAATGACACCCTGTAGAGAAAGTTTGGAGGCATCTGTCACAAAAGTTGAGTCACCCTGCTTCTCAGTACATTCACTGTTTGAAGTCGAAACGCTGCTTCATTGGGTGCGGAGTGTCTTAGACTTCCAGCGACCAACCACAGCTTGAGCGAGTGTCGATCAAACAAGCCGAGTGATTCAAGTTCTCAGTCAAGCTCAACGGATGGCGCAAAGGTAATAATTTATGCCCAGAGGCTCGGAAGAACTTTGATGTAACTCCACCACGAGGGTTTTGCAACACGAGGGTTTTGCACCACCGCGTCCACCACCACCATTGCAATTGCGATCGCTTACCACTCAACCAATTCATTATATTAGCAATGGATAGAGAATATATTATCTCTTAGGCCCTTAAAGACCTCGATACCGGTTGTTTTCTTTCCCTCTAAGCCTGCGCGGCCGTATATAATCTCGATTATACTATATTATTAAGACGAAGATATAGCTAACGAGATCGCGTTACTAGCTACTTAAACTAATAGAAACTTAGTTCCTTATAAGAGGATATACTAGCTAAATAGCTACTCGAAGCTAAGGTAGTAGGATACGCGTTTAACTATCGCTAATTAAGAGATATAGCCTCTATTATCTACGAGATATCTAGCGGCGACGGTAAGCTAGGAAAAGACTAGGTAAAAAACTTTATAAAGAGGCACTTAAACTTATATACTAAGAAGAGTATTACTATAGTTAGCGAACGAGTTTATAATATCTATTCTTTAAACGTTTTCTAGTAGTTTATAATCTTATTATTACTACTTATTATCTATAAAATTAAGATTACGAATATCTATAATATAAATAAAATAAATAATACTCTTAAGCTTTATATAAATTAGATAATTATAGAATTTATTATATTAAAGCGATTCTATATCTTAAGAGTTAAATAAAAAGAATAGGTATCCGTAATCGAGTATATTAGCGTAATAGATAAGATACTAGTTCTATTAGTAATATTTAAAGGGAAAAGCGTCTAATAGTAATAGTTTATTCCCTCTAAGACTCCGAATTAGTACTATACCTCTTTAAATAATACGTATACTACGAACGATTTCGAATTATAATAGCTACGCGAAATATTTATCCCTTAGATTATAATAGAGCTTAAAAAAGAGAAATATTAATTACTAATTTTAAATAATTACTATAGTTACTATATTATAGAATTTATATAGGAATATTATTAGAATTAGATAATACTCTATTATCTAATTACGTACGTATCGTATATTCTTTAATCGCTTAATCTATACGTATTCTCGTCTCTTAAACGTAGCTATCGCGCTATAGTTAACTACTATAGTTAACTAGATAATACCGTATTAGTTAAGAAGTAACGATTCCTAAAATACTACTAATCTATAAGAGAGGATACTATAGTAGTACGGAATATTAGATTTAGCTTTAAAATAGCGAGAATCGTACTTTATAACCCGAATAAGATCTTATTCTTACCCTTCGTTTACTAGGTAGCTAGCGGTAGTAAGTACTAGTATCTAGGCACTCTACGAAAATAAAGAATACCTACTTAGGTTCTACGTACCTCTACTAACTATAGAGAGCTATATAAAGCCGTTAATAGCCTCTAAATAACTATTACCCTTAATTATAATATACGCGATCTCTTTACTAAGATAAGCCGTATAATAGACCGGCTATAGTTTCGTTTTATAGAGGCTTAACGTTAAGCTACTACCTATAAACGCTTATTAGATAACTATACTATTAAATTTAAGAAATAGGAATCGATTAACCTTAATAGAGCGTTTATAAATATCGAGAATATAAAGAAAGCCTATAATAAAGCGTAATCGTCTTTAACGGTAACGAGGGCGGTAAAGAAGCGAGGGAGGCCCTTAAAGCGTGCCCCTGCACGTCCTCCTGCCCCTACCGATGCTATTAGGATGGCTATTAAACACCTACAAGCAGTAGGTAGCAAATAATTAGCGATCGCAATTGCAATGGTGGTGGTGGACGCGGTGGTGCAAAACCCTCGTGTTGCAAAACCCTCGTGGTGGAGTTAAGGCCCGCATCGCCTTGGGCGGGCCAATGGATTCAGGAAGCGCCCTCCGCGCCTACTGCGATGAATGCGTATTCGATCCACCGAAGCACAGCCACCTAGACGTCAACACCACTTCTTGCCTCGTTGGTTTATTGACCTTCATTACTTCTCACAGACCCCTTGAAATTCGATCCTTGCACCAAGACTATTGCATACAAGATTCCTCTGCTCGCTAATTGAATAGTACCTGCGTTACGACCCCTTCCCCTACTGTGCCGACATCTTGTTGATTGCCTCTCACCATAGATTGCTATTAGAGAGGAAATGGTGTCATCCGGCCATTTGGCGCGAAGACAATACTATGGTGACTATGATGGGGGCTGGTGGGGCTATAGTGAGGTAGGTTGAGTGCATACAGTATCATACAAGAGGGACAGACTGACAGAAATTCAGGAAGCGTTTATCATCAAATGGGTTGTTACCGCCATCATCATACTCGGCCTCATCCTCTTTCTTGTTGGTGGATACCTTCATGCGCAGCGACGAATGAAGAAAGGCTTAGCGCCACTCACATACCATCGGGTAAGCACATTAGCATTTTAGCGAAGGGCTTTTGATTAATGTTCAAAGTGGCTCGTCCCGCGACGACAACGAGAACGGTTCTTCCCACCGCAACAGCAAGTCTACTACCACCACGCGCCGTATGGACATGGTCCCGCTGTGCCCCTACATAACTACGGTCCTCCACCTCCAGCCTACGGCGAGCAAGACTATGTGCCACCATATGCCCCTCCTCAAGGTGGCTCCAAGATAGATCCTGATCAGTCCCATGGGCAAAACCAGCAGTCTGGACCTTCGCGGCCAGCTCCGGCGGCAGATGTCTACAGATAATGGTCTGAAGAGCCCTGGGTACAAACTGGTGGTTGCGAATTGATTAATTGATGAGAAACGCAAGGTGTTCCGGAGTCCTATTGTTCGTTATCTTTTCCCACACATTTCCAATAATGTTCGTCACTGAGGGAGGGTACGAGCAGATCCCGAAGATTCGGCATGCAAGGTGGGCAGTTCAACACATTGAGGAAGGTGACATATCATTAGCCCACAACGCCCAAATATCCACCGTGGAGATTGGTAGCATTGAAAATGAGACTTGTAACTCCAGCCTAATGGGGCCGCCAGATTTCTTAACCTTGCAGCATCGTGCGAAGGGAACGAGTTGTCTTTTGATGCTGCTCAGCAAAGGATGCTTGGAATGATGAAAGCTGCTTATGGCCCCTTTCACCTTCACTGTCTTTGGTATCTTGTTTGCTATGGCACCCTTTTCCCTGCTTGCTCCTCAGGATAGTGCTCATCATGAAGACGCTGCCGTTCTTTTGCCGCATGCCTCAGCGCATGCTCGGGTTCTTTTGAATCCATCTCCGGTACTACTTCTATGAGCCTCCCTAGCACTTTCTTAGTTCCCAGGAAGCCTGTTGAGCAGTAAGAACTCGTCTTCTGGGAATCACTAAGAGCCCGACGACGAGAATCTTCCTGCGAGAGGCGCCAGACAGTCTTGAGAACATCGTTATGGGTAAGACTTAAGACATAAGGCGAGCAGACAGTCGATTGTATAGGGTTACTAAAGAGACTTACTTTCTTAAAAACCTGACAGGAAAGATGTCGAATTTTGCACAGGAACGTCTCATGGAGGACTTCACAAAATCACCAGATAAATTGTAGGACTACCGCATTTCCGGCTTTAGACCGTTCATTTGATTCACTAGGACCATGCGAAGCAAGAGGTCCTCAGCCACGTGCACAAAGGCAGTCAGGACCAAGAAGTCATCCCTCCCTTCATCCTTCCGCTGTACAAATTTGAAGGACACCAAGCTAGCTCGCAGAAGCGCAGCAAGACCTGCTTGGGATAAGGCTGCAACAAAATCAGATCACGCAAAGGCTAGATCAGCTGAAACCAGAGCGCGATACTTTGATCGATTATTTTCGGAGCACGTAGCCACGATGCGGAACAAATCAAACGCTCTTCTGGTTTTCGTGGCGAGCAAGGAGGACAGCCTCCTCCAGCCTCGGTGTTCAGCCTCGTGATTCAGCCTAGTAACTTCTACGAGTTTCTAGCGCCAATTTTTGTATAATTCACAGGCTGCAAAACATTGCAAGCCTATTCGGCTCCTGAAGGATATATTTACGTCCACACATTATCTGAACCTTCATCTGTTCGATTTGTAAGTTCACATTTACCGAAGTCATCGCGTTCCCAAACAAACTTTCTTGGACCTCGTCCACTCATTCATTCTAATAGTCCTCAGCTACTGACATTATCCCCCAGCTAGAAAGACCTTACAACATCCAAGATGTCTTCTGAAACTTTCGAGTTCCAGGCTGAGATTTCTCAGCTACTCTCCCTCATCATCAATACAGTCTACTCAAATAAGGAAATCTTCCTGCGAGAACTTATCTCCAATTCGTCGGATGCGCTCGATAAGATCAGATATGAAGCTCTCTCAGATCCCTCTAAGCTCGATACGGGCAAGGATCTGAGGATAGACATCATTCCAGACAAAGAGAGCAAGACTCTGACCATTCGAGACACTGGTATCGGCATGACAAAAGCTGATCTTGTCAATAACTTGGGCACAATTGCTCGATCTGGCACAAAACAGTTTATGGAAGCTCTCACCGCTGGTGCTGATATTTCCATGATTGGGCAGTTCGGTGTCGGGTTCTATTCTGCTTACCTCGTTGCGGACAAGGTTACTGTTATCTCCAAACACAATGATGACGAGCAATACATCTGGGAGTCCAGCGCAGGCGGTACTTTCAACATCACACAGGATACTGAGGGCGAGCAGCTCGGCCGAGGTACGAAGATGATCCTCCACCTCAAGGACGAACAGACCGATTATCTCAACGAGTCAAAGATCAAGGAAGTTGTCAAGAAGCACTCCGAGTTCATCTCGTACCCGATCTACCTACACGTCCTTAAAGAGACGGAGAAGGAGGTTCCAGACGACGAGGCTGAAGAGGTCGAAGATGATGGCAAGAAAGATGCCAAGGTCGAGGAAATCGACGACGACGAGGACGAAGAAAAGGAGAAGAAGAAAAAGACTAAGAAGGTTAAAGAGTCCAAGATCGAAGAGGAAGAGCTCAACAAGACCAAGCCAATCTGGACACGGAACCCATCTGACATCTCCACAGAGGAGTATGCTTCGTTCTACAAGTCTTTGTCCAATGACTGGGAAGACCACCTCGCTGTGAAGCACTTCTCCGTCGAAGGTCAGCTCGAATTTCGAGCAATTCTTTTCGTGCCAAAGCGAGCACCATTCGACCTGTTCGAGACCAAAAAAACCAAGAACAACATCAAGCTTTATGTGCGACGTGTCTTCATCACTGACGATGCTACCGATCTGATCCCAGAGTGGCTCAGCTTCATCAAGGGTGTCGTCGACTCCGAAGACTTGCCTCTCAACCTGTCCCGGGAGACCCTGCAGCAGAACAAGATCATGAAAGTTATTAAGAAGAACATCGTCAAGAAGTCGCTTGAGCTTTTCAACGAGATTGCTGAGGACAAGGAGCAATTCGACAAGTTTTACAGTGCCTTCAGCAAGAACATCAAGCTCGGTATCCACGAGGATTCGCAGAACCGACAAGCCCTTGCCAAGCTCCTCCGATTCAACTCGACCAAGTCTGGTGACGAAGCTACCTCGCTTACAGACTATATCACCCGCATGCAGGAGCACCAGAAGCAGATTTATTATATCACTGGCGAGTCCCTCAAGGCTGTCCAGAAATCCCCATTCCTCGATACTCTCAAGGAGAAAAACTTTGAAGTACTGTTCTTGGTCGATCCCATTGACGAGTATGCCATGACCCAGCTGAAGGAGTTCGACGGTAAGAAACTTGTCGACATCACCAAGGACTTTGAGCTTGAGGAGACTGAGGAAGAGAAGAAGGAGCGAGAGAAAGAGGAGAAGGAGTACGAGGCCTTGGCCAAGTCGCTCAAGAACATCTTGGGTGACAAGGTTGAGAAGGTCATCGTCTCTCACAAGTTGATCGGCTCGCCCTGTGCTATTCGAACTGGCCAGTTTGGCTGGTCCGCCAACATGGAGCGAATCATGAAGGCTCAAGCCCTCCGTGACACCTCCATGTCCTCTTACATGTCGTCCAAGAAGACCTTTGAGATTTCACCTAAATCACCGATCATCAAGGAGCTCAAGAAGAAGGTCGAGGCTGATGGTGAGAATGATCGAACCGTCAAGTCGATCACACAGCTTCTCTTCGAGACATCCCTGCTCGTCTCTGGCTTTACCATCGAAGAGCCTGCCAGTTTCGCCGAGCGAATCCACAAGCTTGTCTCCCTTGGCTTGAATGTCGACGAGGAGGCTGAGACATCGGAAGAGAAGGCTGTGGAAGAGGCTGGCACCACCGAGGCCACTGGTGAGAGTGCCATGGAAGAGGTTGACTAAGTGCCTTGAAGAGCATTTGGTCCAACACTTATTTGTGTTGCCCGTGCTGGCGTTGTGAGGATTCTAAAGGAATGAAAATGGTTAATCATGCTTAGCGATATCCCGCCGAAATGGCAAAGTTTTCATACAGGTCCATGTGAACAAAACGGTCATGAATGCATGTTACAGCATTGATGGTCCGTTCCATGGATAAGGATCTTGCATTGGAGGATGGTTAGATACAGAATTTCAAGATCATTCAAGACTCTGCCTGTTTTAGCTACCAATCTTCAAATGCCCTATGTAGCCTGCCTACCACGAATGAACGTGCGATTACATAGGTGTGATATGAAGAATCGGCTCCTTAGTGGAGGGTGTCCGTGATCAAACCACGGTGAGTGTGGCGGCTCTGCTGTCTGTGGCAGTAAAATTAGCAAAGGAAAAAGCACAGGACACAGAAAACGGAATCGACGAAAAGCAGATCGAGCTTGGCAGTTCAACTGGGCACTCAAAAAGGGAACGCCGAAGACGCTTCCAAGTTCTCTCTAGCAAGCCTCATCTCCCAGTGTGGTTTCAAGTCACTTTCTTGGGCCCAAGGTGCCAGGCTAGCCACAAAATCTTATCATGGCATGGTCAGGACCTCATCTCTCTTCACATGGCACCGTTCCCAGTTCAGAATATCAGGTGGTATCGCGACCACCCGTTAACCCCGTCTGGAAGGTTTTGCACCACGAAGGATTTGCAACACCATTTCACATACAAATGGCCGGTTTTCAGAGTGGTATTCCTCAACAACACAGGTGATAACCACCCATTTTTATTAGATATGTATGCAAACTTAGTATGATAATCCCTCAGTATCGAAGGAAAATCTTTGATTATCCTAGTACAGCTGATAGTAGTAGAGGATAAAGTTCCCTCCCATATAAATTTCTAAGGCTTGGCGTATTACGTGCCAAGCCTTAGAAATTTGTATGAGGATTCAGAATTCGAATTGTAACTTTGATCCTGCTATATAATGAATAGTCCATACACCCTTAGATACTGACACGGGATACTAAAGGGTAAAGAGTGTATGCTAGTACAAACGTGATTATGCAGTTACCGCCTAAGTTACTGAGGAATGCCACCCTGAAAATTGGCCATTTGTATGTGAAATGGTGTTGCAAATCCTTCGTGGTGCAAAACCTTCCAGACGGGGTTACCTATTGGGTCATTAGATAGACCAGCTATCTCTGTAAGGGTTACGCAGCTGGAGAAACGCTGTAGGGTGGTACGCCAGAGACCAATCCCAATATTTCGAGTCTGTCGTTGCCTCATGAATTCGTTTACAAAGAACGCCGCTGCATTATCGTCATATAACCGTCTGATAGCTTATTATTCAGTACTGGCTGTGCCTCCTCCCGTGTGCATAGCGATCATCTTTCTCTCCCAGATATGTCGAGCTACCCCGACTGCTACCACGGCTCCTGCTTCTATGATGTGGTCGATGCTTTGCCTCCCATTCCATCTGTTCCCTTTGACGCCTTTCTTCTCTTTCTTTCCTGTGGTTGCCGTAGTCTTTGCCACCGAGCCAGCCCAGAGCCGCGCCTCCCACAGTTCCTAGGCCTGGAAAGATAAGGTCACCTATCAGGCCGCCCCCTGCTGCGCCAACAAATGCATCGGCGTTCTTAGATCGAGAGCTAGACTTCACAGACCTTGACTCGCCACTGTCTCTTCTCTTGCTGTGTTTGTGCTTCCTTCTGTGAGGTTCAGGATCTGACGAATAGCCGCCGTTCTCTAGGGAATATTGAGAGGAGTCTGGATTGGCGTATGGCCGCATGTGAGGACTCAAATATTGTGGTCTTTGCGGAGGACTGCCGTATCCATTCGATGACGGCGGCTTGCCGTAATCCTGTGATGGCCTATGTGCTAAGGCCATATTTTGCTGTGCATATGGATTGTAATAGTGGGGCTGTTGAGGCTGATTCCATGTACTCTGCGGTGGCCTTGATTGGCCTGAAAATGAGTGTCTTTGTTGTAGCTCGACTGGTGTAGGTGCGAAGTGCACGCCGGGCTGCTGTGCTTGCTCTTGGTATGGTGGCGGTGCTTGAGTGTTTAGCTGGGGTTGACTCTGATAGTGATTTGGATACGAGGTTGGTGGTTGCGAATGTGATGCAGGTGAATGTTGATACGATGGTGGTCGCGACTGTGCCATCGGGGCGTTAGAAAAGTATTCTGCTGCTGCCATGGTGTGAAAGCGTGCGAGTCGGTAAAGATGGGATTGTGTAGCTTGAAGGATGAGAGGATATAAAATAACGGAGGTACAAGAGTCATCTGCACGGTAGAGCAATTCCGATAGACACAAGAGACCGGATAGGCATCCTTGTTCAGCGAAGTCAAAAGTTCTTGCAAGGGCGATTGCTTACATCAACCATTCATGTGGAAGAATCACGAGCGAAGATCACAGGGTCTACATTGAGAAAGTGGCAATGGCCTTTTCGTTTATAGACTGAAATCTATTTTGCCTTATTGTGAGCGCCAGAGACTCAATTTGACTTTGTAGCGATGCAACTGCATCTAGCAATCCGTTACGCTCTGCGTCGCACGAAGCCGAGGGGCATCTGCAGGCATACCCTCCTCAGTACTACAGGCACAGAATACGACCAAATCTCCATGCAGGCTGGCTTGCAAGCTCGGGGATATTTGCAGGTTGTGACCACGTCACGAGGTCCAATGAAAGTCGACGTCATCCAGCGGCGGCGCGGGATTGACCACCAACGTCCGCCTATTCGACCTCTAGTCGGTTACGCCGAGGTGTCATTGGCACCAAGATTACTTAGCGCGGCCTGAGCAATCAGACACAGCGTGGAATATCTGCTGAGCCATGGCCTTAACATTTTATGCTTTTGTCCAGATTAAGGCGAGTTGCGCCGCCCATATGTGTGACCTGAGTGATTGTATCGAGAAGCCTTTTTCGGCCACGAATACCTCCCACTCTTCAGAGATGGTATTGTATGCAGGACCCTCATTAACAACATATCTGGGTTGATCTTTGATATTTCGCATGAGGTAGACGAGCATGAATGCTTTCTGGCATCCAGCTGGACTCGCTCAGAATCGCCGGCAGTCCATTCATGCGCCTATCAAAATTGTCCAGGCGAGAACCACCGAATATTGCCAGAAAGCTGGCACGGGATCCCAAAAATCATAGTAGGCTTCGTCCTCAAGGCAAAGTTGGCGCGATAAGGTGAAGATGTTACTGAAAAGTTCGAGGGTACTAGTGCGGCGCCGCAGAAGGTCCAAGCACGGCACGACCAGCAGCTTTGTGATAGCCTCCGGTAGGAAGTATCTGTGCCGTACGATGCCTCTGCCATCGAGCGGCAGTGAGATTTTCGGATCTTCGTGGATTGCCGTGTCCGGAGCTCCATTGTAATTGTTCTGCGGACCAACACAGTAGGCTCGCACAAGGCTTGAGCTGCTTTCGCCAATCGGAAAACCTGACGTAGAAGTAAATTGACAGGCAGCCTCTAGCGGCAACAACCGAGATTCAACGCCTGATTGTATCACCTTGTCATTCACTCCATACCGTATCATGAGGTGGCTCGAGAAGCCTAGACCTAAGCTGCGGGCAACTGCCTGAGTGTAGCTTCTCAGTGCTTGCCAGAGGGCAGAGCCATGAACTAAATCATCGTCCTCAGGGTTCCGCCTTGCGGCGAACAATCTGACGTCGCCTCGAGCCACGATGGCAGAGCACTCATAAACTGCAGACGGTTCTGAACATTCTTCAAGAACCATAGGTGAGCCTGTGGTGATCTTGACTAAAGACACATCGTGATACGTTTGACTCAACGTTCGCCGAGGCAGGATTGTTCCCGCGTTGATAGACGTGCTCTTTTCGGGGGACGTCAGCTTGAACCTTTTCTTACCCTGAGACTGGTTTAACACATTGTGAATGTCACCTCGGCTTTTAACCTTGTGCACTTCTGGTGTTGGAAGTTGATGCTCCCTGAGGAAATTCCAGAACGCTGCACGATCCTTCAGTTGTTGGCTGCTAGCCGAATCAACGGCAAAACACATGCAGTCACTTCTTTCATACACTTCCTTTTGAGCCTTCGTAATAGCGCCCAAGGGCAGATCATCCGAGCAGTCAATCCAAATATCAACATCATCTCTGTTCACGATGCTCAGGATGCAGCGCGCAATGTAGTCGGTGTCTTGGACTGCTGACAGCTCAGGCAGGTCGTAATTTTTTGAGATAGCTCTCGACCTTTTCGCAATGCTCAGGAACCCTCGACCAGCTAGATCAGCTGCAATGACTCGATGTCCTTCTTTATGAAAGGCTCTCGCAACGTGTAGACCATTGACATTCGTAGCCCCGGTTACTAAGACTATTTTCCTCTCGACCAACCTTCGTTTCTGAAGACCTAATCGCGTCCGCCGATCTGCCAGCACTACTGCTGCATAGTTGAACCACAGAAGCAGCGTTGTTAATGGTAGTATTGCCACAAATATACTCAGAAAAACAAGGTAGTAGCCTCGAGACGCTGTTGCAGATGCCATTTTAGAGACACAAGATCAACCGGCTCATAATTTCTGCTACACGTCAACGGCATATCAAGGGAATTCCAATTTGTGCTGCGAGGTGCGCATGCTCCTATGCACCTATTGTAAAGAAGAGATACATGTGATAGTCACTTGACGGTCTTGCAAGCTTCACAGAGCAGCTACTTGAGTCAAGATGCAAGGCTCTTAGCCAAGCGAAGCCTTTCGTAACACTTCTTCTTGCGTTTCCGTACCCGGTCGCAATTTATCCGCTGCAAGCGTACCAGAAAGCAGGACACCTGTCTGATTGCATAAACCTAAGGTATCCCCTGCAGGATCAAAAGTACCGCAAATGCAGTATGCGCAACCCAAAGCCGAGCAGCAGACTGAAGGTCTAGACCAGGAAATGGAAGCGGCTCGTTTTTTCAGCTGCCACGAAATCAGCAGTCAAAGACTAAAAAAGCTTAAGCTTAGGACGAAAGCATGTCGTGCAGAGGTGGACAAGAATTCAGCAAACTTTGATTGGCTTAGGCGATGACGGATCTCCACCTCGATGTCAAATTGCTGTCGCAATCATTCAATTTGAACTCGATATCCACGAACCATCGGCGCTCATTGCGCTCATGCGCTCATTGTGCGCTCCTGTCAAAACATTGCGCTTCCTCGTCTTCTCCCTTCGCTTGGGTATGTTTAGTTGACGCGTATCGGCGCATTCAAGTATACTCTTTCTCCTCAGTTCTGCGACTGTCTTCTTTAGCCATCATGGCTGCACAAGGTGAAGCCGCTGGCTACTACAACCAGCCATATCAGCCGCCTCAAGGTCTTCCTCAAGATTACCAGCAGTACCAGCTAAGGCAAGATCCTCAAGGCCGACTTCCACCACAGCAACAAATGCAATACGATGGAAAGCAGCAGGGATATTCACAAAACCCTCCAACATATGGAGATAACTTTGCGCCTCCCCTTGATGACAAGCAGACCTTCGAGCAAACCTTCAAGATACAGAAGCCCAAGTACAATGATCTTTGGGCTGGACTACTCTTGATCGCGACTTTCTTGGGCTTCGTTGCAGTTTCGGGACTTTCGTTACAGCGATATTCCAAATACCACAGCTTCAACGGAGGCGGCATCTACGATTCTGCGAACGACTTCTCTCTGAACACCAACACAATTGTACTCTTCGTCTTCGTCCTGGTGGTCGCATTCGTGCTCTCATGGGGCTATTTTCTGGCTGCCAGAGCATTCACAAAACAGTTCGTGTGGATCACGGGTATTCTCAACTGCGTGCTCGCAGTAGGCACTGCAATCTACTACCTGTACCGACGACTCTGGGGAGCCGGCATTGTCTTTGCTCTCTTTGCTGCCTTTGCCATATTCTGCTTCATTAGCTGGATCCCACGAATTCCCTTTGCGGTGGTGATGCTGCAGCAAGCACAAGACATTGCGCGCATGAAGAGGGTGCACGTCTTCATGGTCAGCTTCATCGGAGGGTTTGCAGCGCTGGCGTTTTCAGCGTGGTTTTCGGTGACTCTAGTCGCTATCTACACAGCTTACATGCCTTCGAACCCTGGCGCGAACGCCAACCCAGCTTGCAGCGAAAGCGGATGCTCCAGCGGGAAAGTCATCGGCCTCGTGGTCTTTGTGACTTTTGCTGGGTACTGGATCTCAGAATGGATCAAAAATACGATACACACTGTTGTCGCAGGTGTCTATGGCTCGTGGTACTTCTGTGCTGGGAAGCCAGGTGGCATACCGGCGGGTGCAACGATGGGTGCGTTCAAGCGAGCGACAACTTACTCTTTCGGCTCGATCTCATTTGGAAGTTTGGTCGTGGCTCTGATCAATATGCTTCGACAAGCCTGCAGCATCGCTCGAAGCCAGTCCGCACAAGATGGTAATATCATCGGAACCATCTTCTTCTGCTGTCTCCAATGTATCATTTGGTTCATAGAGTGGGCTGTTCAGTTCATCAACAGATATGCTTTTAGTCACATTGCGCTCTATGGCAAGGCGTACCTTCCAGCGGCCAAGGATACATGGACCATGATGAAGGACAGAGGTCTGGATGCACTGATCAACGACTGCTTGGTTGGACCTGTGGTGAGTATGGGCTCAATCTTCGTTGCCTATGTCTGTGCGCTGCTGTCATACCTCTACCTGGAGTTCACCAAACCTGCATATAACGAGTCGAGGACCTTCACGCCCGTCATAATGGCGTTTGCATTCTTGATAGGGCTGCAAGTCTGTCAGATATTCATGACACCGATTGCGTCGGGCATTGACACGATTTTCGTCGCTATGGGCTGGGATCCGGATATTGCTGCAAGGGAACATCCAGAGTTCTGGCGCAAATTATTGAAGACTTACCCTCATGTTGCGGACGTAATACATGCATAAGGGTGGCTCGGCCTGGTGAGGCAAACCTCGCGGCAATTGATCAGCAACAATGCTGAGAAACACGTATTCTAGGAAGCTGTCAGTGTAGAGATCGTGCCAAAAACGGTATTATGCCGTCTCCTATCCTTCAATATTCTATTTCCTAGACGATATCTGTATTGATTATTTGATTGACCTTTCGATCTCGTTCACAGCTGACTGCCTCAGTCGTGAACCTTCGAGACTTTCCATTTGTAGTTGAGTTCTGTAACCACCCACTCCAATCACCCACCGTAATCATTTCCGATAAAATCAGGCATCGGCGCTCCGCTTCTCATCCTCTTCCTCACCAGCAGCAGACCCCTGAGCAAACAGCTCGCCATCTGCATCGATCTCAATTCCAAATGCAGCTGTACCATCTTCGCCCTCCTCATACTCTGTGATTTCATCGACGCCCTACATTCTAAAAATCGTCTCTGTGTGCGTTCTGTGCAAATCCATGCCTAATTGCGACGACCAAAGCTGACTCACCATTTCAGCCTACTGTTTTTCTGGAACGTTGTGCTTCACAAGACTCACAACGTCAGCTTGGATGCTGATATTGCAGGCCTCTGACTTATAGTCAGACACATCTCGCGGCTTCTCCGTGTTCCAACCGATCAGCATTTACGGTCGTGGCCTCGATGAGCAATAAAAGTTCGTATTGGGTGGCATATGTAGGCTGACAGTAGTTTCGACACTCCGGAATGGAGTTCGGCGTGTTTCTTCTTGATGGACTCGGTGATAACTCGAACCCGCTCAATATCCGCAGGCACCCAATCCCGAATCAATTTGGATAACCTTCTAACGACTTTCCCGGTTTCGGGGAATTTTTCGAAGGGCTTGCGTTTTTTGCATTTCTGCTAACGTGTTTGCACACGAGCCATGAAATCCGACGAAGCGCCTTGTCACCAATCCCGGGATCTTGCGTCGAACTTCATAATGTCGTCCGATGACTTCTTGAATTGTGGAAAGACCCTCGACTAAAGGCGCAAAGACGTGTCTCTATCTTCATGTCTCCCCAACTTTAGCGTCCAGCTTTGGCTTGATGTAGAGCGACGCACATTTCCTGTGCTCGGGCCGGTAGGAATGTTGAATTAGCTCATCAAAAACTGTGATCTCCTCGCCACACAAAGCGTTGTCAAGGTCCAACAGCTTGTATTCCTTCTAATAAGTTGTACGGTGACTTTTAGAACCTGATTCGGGATTCTTGTCGCGGCATTCTTCACGCGGCCGAGCTGTCTGAGTAATGTTCATTGCCAGGAGCAGCCTTCCACTCTGTTGCATAATTCGCAGCAGAGAATTTCGTGCTCCGCTCGTTTGGTTCAATAGTTGCACGTGCTGCTGATAAGAATTTCTTTGGGAGTTCTAAGTTGAGAAGCTCAGCTGCGATACAGCCAGCTTTCCAGCACTCGGAACTCCCCGAGAAATGTTTCGACTGGTAACAGAAAGCTCAGCGCTGCATTGTGGGCCAACTATACGCAGAGCAATGTCTGCCATGAGTCTTAAATTAGCATCAGGAAGCTTGAAGGGCGTGCACTCGCACAGCCTACAGGACATATCTGCAACCTTTTCGGCGTCATCTTTGTCCGCCAGAAATAAAACAAATCCACTGTAGTGTGAATCGAAGCTGTCAAGTAGGCAAGATGCTGGTAACAAGATGGATCGAAGCTATAATTTATCTTACACTTCCTGCTAAGAAGTTTAACACAAGCTTCTCCACACAAGGTCGAAACTCACCTAGGTAGAGTGACATTACTGGTGAATATTGCAGACTTGCAGAACTTGAGCGACCATCATACGTTGCGGTTCGAATACGTCCATCGAGTCTTTCTCTCCGACGGAGACTATCAATCACCATATTTGGGACTTCTTCCAGATCCCTCGCTTTCTCACTTTGCCGGCGAGTAGCTTGCCGGCCAAGCTTCAAACAACGTCGCTCAAAGGAACATTCTGGCCGGATGACGACTCGAGTACATTGGAGTGCTTGCCTCTGACAGATCCGCTGTCCGGTCCAGCGCGGTCTCCACTGTCTTGAGGAAACTGGCAAAATAGATGCAGAGGGCCGCGTGGCCGCAAGCATATCCTCCTGTGCTAAGAGATCAAGAGCACAATTCGAGTCCGTCGAACAGACGCTGCCCGACCTTGATGACAGCGAAGCCACGAAGAGAACGGTGCCCGCGGAGTCGCCAAGCGCCACCACAGAAGTTCCAGGTTTGACACATCTTTCTTCACCATCCCATGATTAAACCTTCGCTCAGAACTTACAGATGCCCCTGCCACACCTACGGATCCTCCCGAACCTTTGTACGACCTTCCTCGTCTTCATCGACTGTTAACAGCTACCATAATAACCCAAAATGACCAGGAGCCATCTTCATCAAGGGCTCACACTCCCCTTGCTCCTCGATATGAGCAGTCATCAGCTCCACCATCTTCGCCCAGCTTCTATGCCTAGACAGATAGTCAAGGCAAGAAGGAGGCCGACAAAGCGTTGGACATTACATTGATCGATGACATAGCAGATGCTAAATGACGACAAAACCTGGCAGCCAAGGAGAAGGTGTGAGCAATGGTACATTCAAAGTAAGCAATCGGAGATGTACAGCCATCCGGTCTGAACCGTCCAATTTGGAGTCTCATAGCTTGGCGACATCGTTGCTGATCGCTATGATCGAATGGCTCGCTAGACATCAGTCGGCCTTGATGCGCCACGGCCAACAAATTTCAAGCTCGGTATCTTGGCGAATCAGCCACTGAGCGCATAATTGGTTCGCTAAGACATTTTTTGGTGTCTAAATTCGTTTCAGCTCCAGATGCTATTTCAGAATCTTGGAACAGGCAGTGAACAAGGCGCAGTACGAAGAAGAGATCTTGTTCTGCAAAGATGACGAGACGAGCTGGTGACCATCGTCCGGTCGCCGGAGGTCTCTTGGAACCGAAACATGAATTGTTACTAATCTGTCCCTTGCCCGTCGTTCCTACCCGCCCGTTCATCGTGAGATTTTACTGACCACGCGACCGCACGTGTACCTGTTTCAGCCCAGCAATCGCAGTCACAGCGTTGCGCCCGCCATTCTTCACGCAGGCTAACTACCGCGCACCATTTCTACTCGCAGCCATGCTCCCATGGAAACATTCAACTAGGTCGCAAGCTCGTTCTTCTCCCGCTATAAACAATACCTCAAGGCACGATTCAGAGGATACAATGACAAGCCCAAACCGACAACAAGAGTACGAGATGACCAGCACAAAGAAAGGAAGCACGCGGAGAATGGCAGGAAGCAAAGGTGCTTTGTCAAGCTTCGGGCGCAAACTCCTCAACTTCTTCGGAGAGATATGGAGGAGTATCCTCATGCTGCTCGTTATGGGCGCCGTCACAGGAGGAGTATGTCCTTCTTTCAACCCTAGCATCTTTTGCTAACACCGTCACAGGTATGGGTCGCACCACACACTTTCGACCGGCTCTTCCCAGTGACCTTCTTCAACAGCTCAAATGAGATCGTCTGGGCGCAGTTTGCCTACCCCTACAACGAACCAATTTTCTCCTCGCTCGCGGCAGCATTAGTCTGCATTATCGTTCCCGTTGTCGTCATTCTTTTGGCGCAGATATGGCTCAGAAGCTTCTGCGATGCCGCGAATGCGATTCTAGGGCTGTCATTTTCTATACTCACCGGCACTTTCATTGTTGTTATTCTTAAGAAAACCATCGGAGGCCTGCGACCACATTTTCTGAGTGTCTGCCAGCCTGTCATTCCCACCGAGTCCATCGGCGTCGGGTTTCAGAATATGATGTTCACGATTGACCAAGTCTGTACTGGAACCGACAAGAAGAAGATCAAGAATGGGATCGAGTCCTTCCCCAGCGGACACTCCGAGATTGCATTTGCGGGATTCTTCTACCTCAGCATTTACTTGTTCGCACACCTGAGGATACAGAGCAGATACCGTGTTGGGTATTGGCGCATGGTTGCGTGTGTGCTGCCTGTGTTGCTCGCAACGTACCTGGCGAGCACCTTGGTACTCAACTATCACCATCATGGCTACGACGTCGTCTTCGGGTCTCTTCTAGGTATCGTCGTGGCCTTGTTTGGGTATCGCATGGTATTCAAGAGCGTGTGGAACAAGAAGCTGAACACTGTACCGAATTGTCATGATCGTCATGAGGATGACGTCGAGGGTACCTTACCACGATAGTGGGTAGTCTCTCTTGGAAAGCGATCAAGAGCATTGTAATTGAGCGAGCTTCAATACATCCTACTCTTTCACATTGGTCTTCGAGAGCCCCTCCCGTTGTCTAGTGGCGAGCCTCAACTTCATTCTACTATTTCGTATAAAGGTAAAGCGTGGGCTGGCATCATGGACAACGATGACGTAGTTGCACCGTGCCCAAACCTCTGGAAATTTTGATAACGCGGAGCTGGTCCTAACTCTGGCAACGTGCAGCTCCCCCCTCGTCAGCCCGCGCATACTGTACACTTTATTACTCTTTTCAGATCTCCCAGACCACTCTGATTACGTGTTCGAGCGCAAAATACCCTTCTACCCATCGCAACGTTTCTCTACACCTCAACCCCAAATTGCAGCGCGATCGCGACGGTCAGCCACCCACCATGCCCTCCGACCCTACGCTCTACCTCTACACCTCGCTCACCGCTGGCTCCTCCCACATTATCACCGCCACTTCACGCATCGAGACAATCCTAAAAGCGAACAAAATTCCCTTCAAGGCCGTCGACTGCGCCACCGACGACAAAGCCCGCATGCTATGGGCGCGACGGAGCAAAGGGCGCAAGATCCCCGGCCTCGTGAAATTCAACGACGTTATCGCGGTAAGCTCTCCCCGGCGCGAGAGGCAAGGCACAGCAGGCACAGCGAGGGCCCACAGCTGACAAGTCTCCACCAGGATCTCGAGCAGGTCGAAGACTGGAACGAGCACGGCGAGCTAGAGGACCAGATCGAAGACCAAGTCGACATCTTCGGCGATGTGCCCATCAGCGCGACCTCGGCCGAAGCACACGCCACAGCGGCCGCGCGCGCGCAGGCGCAGGCTGAGGCTGTGGCGGCCGCTAAAGCCTCGGGGGGTGCTGGGAGCCAGGCACGGACGGCGAGCGAGACGAGACACATAAGTATTTCGGACCCGAAGGACGAAGGGAGAAAGGGCAGTGCGAGTTCCGGGTCGGAGAGGAGGGACAGTCCGCTTAGCATGGCGATGAGACAGGCGGGTGTAGAGGCCGCGGCGAAGGGGGCGCAGAAGAAGAGCAGCTCAGGCGGATCGGCTGTGGAGGTCACGAAGGGCACCACGGCGCCGAGGCAGAGACCGCTCGATGAGAGTGAGAGTGCGGGCGCAGGTGCGAAGATACCACCGCCGGAAGCTGCAAAGGTATTGCCTAAGCTAGACGCGGACAGCGAGGAGGTAAGCAAGGTCGCGACGGGCGCGAAGACACCGGAGCAATTGGCCGCCGAAGGCGCGAAGAAGACAAGCTTGGATAAAGTAGCCACTGCGTCAAGCGGCTCAAGCACTACCGGTGAAGAGGATGAGGGGGGTAAGTTTCGTCTCTATTCCCATGTCTGAACCGCATTGCATCACACCAATGTACATGCATCGAGTACTACTACAGTGACTAACGAAAATGTCCTCCCAGCATCAACCGAAGCCCAGATCCTCGCCCAACGCCGCAAATCCTCCGTCCCGCAACAGCGTTCCTCGCTCGCAAAGACAACCTCAATAGACCAGTCACATACAGTCGCAGGGGGGGAAGATAAAGCGAAGCAAGAGACGCCGGTGCAGAGCAAGCAACATCGCGGAAGCAGTGTGGAGCCGAGCGATCCGGTCGAAATCCGGAAGGTGGAGCGCGCGACGGCTATTGAGGAGGGTGACGAGGCCGACGAGGGAGAAGAGAAGGGAGAGCCGGTAAAGAAGGCGGCGAAGGTGAGCGCGACGGATAAGGGCGAGGAGGGCGTGTTAGGTCAGAATAAACCGCAGGAGCAGGGAGCGGCGGACGCAACGAAGGCTGGAGATAGTGTTGGCGATTAGTTAGCGATTAGATGGCGAATCCCGCTCCCCTTGTCAAAGCTTGCAACAAGGTGTTTCAAGAACGCATGGGCGCAGCAACACAGAGAAGTAGTAGATACCCCAGGTGGAGTGTTCAGCAGACGAGGACGCCGAAGTGTTGAAAATGGGAGGCCAGACTATCTGGTTCAACCCTCGTAGATATCGATACTTTTGATCATTATCATTACTCACTTGTCAGCACGCCGACTTTATGATGCTAAGCTAGTCCGTGCAATGCTATTCAAAATCTTCGTTCCTGGGAAACGCTAGTGATAAAGATTGTCGTAACCTTGTGCTTAGTGAATGGCATATTTTCACATAAAGCCCATGCTCTCGATCGTCTATCGTGATGTGAGCTTGCCCTGTCAGGTCTTTCGATTGTTCTCGCCTAAGACCGATCGCTCATTCCATGGGGCCAGGAGACTGTTTCGGCTAACTCACCGCAGCCGACCCAGGCAGAACTTGTTCTCATCTCGCGGGTTCGGCATCCTTCTCAGCCATTGTCAGCCCTCCTTTTCATGGTCGAACAAGCTTTTCGCTCCTGTCTCTTGTCCTTTCTGCGCAGCTTCAGGCCGAATACCGGGATTATCCTGTTCTGCGAGGAAGTGGGGTATGAGCTGGGTGTTTGATTGCGAGGTGGAAGGCTGAATTGGGACCTCAATCGAGAGTGTGACGTCGGCTTGGCGCTTTCTTCTTTTGCTTTGCTCGTTTTCATTGCGATTGAGCACGATAGGTTTGAGGGGTGACTGGGGGGTTGTGGGAGTTTGAGAGGCAAAGAAGTGGATGATGTTGGCGTTGTGACGAAGTGTCGTGTGTGTCTGAACTGAGATGGATCCCCATTGGAGAGGCCTAGGATTCACCATTTGAGATCTGCTTCTCATTAGCTATCGGTAACGTCGACGTCGATCGATATGCAGCATCTTTGCTTGAGTGCGATTCACTATCGCTGCATAGCTCTTTCGGTACCGCATTTTCTTTTGCAGCAGGAACTACAGCTTCTGGTGGATCGTCCGTCTCGTTGAACGCATTACCCGCCTGAAAACATGCAATTAGGACTTGTATTGCGGCTCCACTTGTTTCTGTCTTCGTGCTGATTTCCTAGGATGGCAGATGACGAGATTTTAAGGCTGACGAAGACTCAAACTTGTTTGCTGCTTGCTTATCGGACGTCCAAGGCGTGCTCCTAGGCAATACTAGCACGACTTGACTGGATGATCTCCGCGGAAAAGCATCTGGCACTCTTTGCTGGAGAGTTACAGGTTTAGTCGAATGGAATTCAGCCTCAACGTTGCTGATAGGTGACCACGGCGGAGCAACTGGTGACCTACCTCCTGTTGAAGGGGGAGATTGGGGCGGACTTGTCATTAAGGTATCGCTCTCCTCGTCTTGCGCCGTATGGAACGATCCCAGAGACGGAGACCGACTTTCGTCCCTCCAATCTGCTTTCATGAACTGTGGACCGGACTTGTCGACACCAGCATCTAGAGGCAGCGGGTTGCGTGCATATCTGACCGGCCAACGGTCAAATAGGACCGTAGAATCCTCCGATTGCGTATTGCTTCGATGCTGACTGTTTCGCTGCGGAAGTCCAATTTCGATGCCTTGACGCTTATCGAAGTGAACCGGTGAAAAGCTTCGTGGGCCGTGAATTCTGTCGGGCTGTGCACATCCTGCTATTGGTTTTGTATCATGAGCCGCCTCTGCCGAAGAATCCGCTAAGGCTGGATTGCTGGCACCTGCTTTCGAGGGATGGCCTGTCTCGGTTTGAATATCACAAATTAGACTCGAGATGACTTCTGCCCCTGCAGACTTGAGAACACGGCTCTTGTATTCTCTAGATAAAGGCATACACTCAACTTTTGCATCGATTGCTTTGGCTTGAGCTAAAGCTCTGCTGATAACGTACAAGATCAGCAGAGGCAGTCTTCCCAGTTCACGGTCTTGTTGTAGCGTATTGTCAACGCCGGCAGCGTTGTTTACCACTCGTTGAAGAAAAAGTAGGATTGAGCCGCCACACTCTTTTGTTAAGTAGTTTGCATCATCCGAACCATGCTGTGCTAAGACATGTGTTACCTTGTCTGCTAACCCATACAGAAGCCATTCCTCTGTTTCAGTCAACTCTGACCTGGCTTTCGCTAATATCTTGTCTCGAAAACCATGAGGAATGTAGAGACTTCTGAAAAGGGGTCTCATCGCGTTCAAGTCGTGAGACCCGTGAGCTCGTTCCGGTTGCGAAGCGATGGGATAAGCATCATTGCTCCGGTCGTAGCCATATTTCGAGTCCAGCATTTGTGATAGTTCATTTTCATCGTTCTGCGACTGGCTGTTCACTGCTGCAGCATGTCGTGCCCACAGATGGGAGTGCTTTGGGAGTAGCTCATATACAAATGAGCCCCCGATACCGCATTGACAGAGGTATGCAACAGCGAGGTGTTTCTGATTCTCTGAAGCAGTTTCGACCTGTTCTGCAAACAAAAAATAGCGCATGTACTGATTCATGATATCAGGGGCGACAAAGCCATGTCCACCGCTTAAGGTGACACAGTGATCCCAGAGTTGATCGGTGCTAGCTGGATGATTCGCCCGCTGATTGCATAAGTCAGCAACCGCTCTCACATCTGATGTGCTTAGATTGAGTAGTTTCGCCACTGTTGTTGGCTCTTTGAATTGCGACAGCAGGCTCTCAAAGACGTACAGTTGAAGGCCTTCGTTGAGCATCCCCCAAGTCACTTCTGAGTGCACATAATTGCAGTGTTTTCTTACAGGGCTCATTTGTATAGCATATATTCTTTCATCATATAAGAGCATATCATCCTTTGACGTAGTATCCGACTGTAAAGTGGAGCCTCTTTCTGTGTGAAGGTCTAACCCATTACTCGTGTTAAATGGTTCACCCTCACTTTCGGCGACCGACTCACTTTGTAGTGAGTCAATTGCTGACTCCTGTAATTCCGGCAATCGCTTGTATTGGTCATTGCGAGACGGATGTGAAGAATGAACCAAAGCCTTGGAAGGAAACGCGGCTGGGGGAGGGCTGTAATGACGTCTGCTGACTGATGATCTCGAGAGAGCAGGATAGGCTGGATGTGTATCATTACGGTATCTATAGGCGACGTTATGGCTAGTGAAGTCTTCTTCATCGAAGCGAAGGGGCCGCGCGGTGTGACCTCTGAGTTCCATGTTTGGAGCGGTCGTAATTATCATTGGAGATCCAAAAATCAATTTGATTGACTTTAGGTATGCTAGAATTCACCTGATACTCGCGACTTTTGACAATGTGAAGTGTATCAAATTAGGGGTTTAAGCAAACGAATGTCGGAAAACAAAGGAGACTGCCTGTTCATATACCTCTGTAACTTCACTACAGTGGCGTAACATATTGTTGCTTTCAGTGTTGCTTCTAGACACTTTCACCTCGACGGCGTCACATTGGCAGACTGTGTTGCCACGAGGAAACATTGCACCATGGTCGTGACCAATTTTGAGATTGGACTTTTGCTGCATAACTGGATGAAGTCGTAGCCGAAGTATGCGTAGGCGTAAATGTGGTCGTGCCTTCCTTTTGAGAATTGCCGAAACGCCCAGTGGTCCATCACCTTGAATCATCACTGTGCACTCCAGCGCTTGTTTATTCATTTAGTAGTAAAGAGTTTTGTTCTAACAAACTCCACCAGTCCACTGTCCATGCCAGACTCAAGGTGCATCTATGAAAGGAGCAATACCAGGTCGCATTGACACCTCGTGCTCATCAGTCATAGTGTCATCGGAGTCATAGGCATCATCAATCGTTCTTTTCGAGGGTCTTCTCGCTTGTGAGCCTCCTCGTAATGTTGTGTGTTGTGCAGAAATGCCATTAGAGACCGCTGCAGTGTCCGCTTCTGCTCTGAACATTTCCTCCAAAGTCTTTAGCATCTCATTCATGCTCCCACTGAGAGCGACTGAAAACCGGTAAGCATGGATCAGGTTGAGGCTTTCGTGCCAAGATATGCCGTAGACCAGCATGAGATAGGCAGCGACCAGGACGGGTGATCGATCGTTGCCACTCTCACAGAAGACCAAAATCCTACCACCAATGGCTTCCAGATTTTCAATCGGTTTATTTGCTGTTCGAACTTCGAGGTGGTCGGTCATCATTTTCAGAACAGACTTGATGCGTGTTATGACATCGTAGGGACCGTCCACATCGAATGTCGCCGTTTGCAATTTTGCGCAGGGGTCGAACCTGGAGGGGTCAAGCCACTTTGGTTGAGCCCTCGCCGATTGGGCACTTCGGACGGCAATAACCATGGTGATGTTATTTTCTGAGATGTATCCTGCATCACGTGCGACTGGGGTTGGGCCAAGGTGAAGAAAAGGGAGGATAGCTTGTGCTTTGCGTCGAGAATCGTACCTCCAGCTGCATTTGTTTGAGACAGAGGCTATGGGTGCCAGCGGGATTGCTGATATTGCTCGAAGAAAAACAGGGTTGCCGTAGGCATTGCTATTCATGTGGAAAGGCCGGTACGTGAGTTGCAAAACACCACTTTCACTATCGAAATCGGCAGGCTCAAGGATAGTGGTGTGAGATTGGAATGCGCTGTCTTGGTTATAAGGTTGATTAGCGACATAGTTTGGAAGATGCTCATCTGATGATGCCATCTTTTCGAACAGATCTCGTAGAGCTGGCGGCGAAGATTTGAAGGTCTCCAGACCTTGAGTATGCCGAATGAGAAATGCTAGATAAACGCTAGACTGTCCGTTCCGGTGTTGGGCCAGAATTTGGACAAAGAGGGTTTAACAAGCACCTTTCTTTGGCACGAATATAGCTTTGGTAGATCTAAGAGGTGGTCAGACTTGTCGGTGCTTTCGTTTTGACTTCACTAAAGCTGAATTCATGTCTCGTTCTACCCATCTGGATGAGCGAAGTCTTTGCACCTTGCGCTTGCCTGCGAGCGTCATGCTGGCACAGCCGGATTTTGGCTGATAATGGCAACAGGAAGGTTAACCATCAAGTCTACACGAAAGGCGACTGCAAATTATATAGACTGACACTTCCACAGGCTCGGCCTTGAACTGCCTTCCATACTATTGGAGACTAGGTATTGGGAGTGGTGTTGCAGAGCAGATTAGGCAGTATCCGAGTCATGCACGTGACCCAGAAGTCTCTCACCTCACCGGCTCATTTCAGTCAGCGGCAACAGCACAGAAAGTTTGGGAGGGTCGATGCATTGAGATGTGATGTACAAGATCTATCAGGCCAGCCTATTTCTGAGTTGTATGAGAGCAGTAAATCTAACACCGTGGCACCCATACAATTGCGGCCAGCAGGGGTGTCTATTCGTCTTCGTCATTTTCGTGTTTGATGCTTCTCGTCTGCTGGTATATGCTGCGATATGCTGGAAGGTTCCTTCTGGCGTAGCTCTTCTTCCTCCTTCTTCGCGGCCCGCTTAACCTGCCAGATAGCCCGTTCGAGCTCGCCACTGAGTTCAGGCACTCCTAAACCCTTGGCGATCGCATGTTGTGCTCCAGAGGGTAGGAGGAGCCGTTCTTTCTGGACACTTCCTTCCTCTATCTGGGCTCTCGTAACAAACTCAAAGCTCTGCTGGGAGTCGGGAGCGAACCGAGCATAAATATTCTCGATGGATGGAGTGGACACGGGGTTAAGCAATCGATGATCAAGCAGGAAATCGAGATGGTCAGATCCTTTGAGTGCTGTGTCCAGTCAGTATAAATAGTCACGAAGATGATCGATAACCACTATTGGGACTGCTCACCTCGCCAATGCGACCAGCAGCGGTAGGCCACGTAGAAGAACGGTAAATTGGGTACTCTATACGTTTGTCAATTGAATCACCGTTGTATAGAGACATTCTTCTTACATGGGCACCAAAGCAAAGGGGATGGTGAATGGCAATCCCACCAAGCTTCCGATGAAGCGATTGAAATGTAGCTGCTTCCTTTCCCTGGCCAATCGTCCGAGGATTTTCACGACGTCGTCCCTCTGCACCACATTGCCGGGGTAGATGACGTCGAATTTTTTTTCATCGGTGATTTGCTCTGCTTGCAGGTTCGGGTTGCTGGGAGGGAAGCTCTTGAGAGCCCATTCTTGGTAAGTTATGCGCTGCAGAGCCCTGTTACCGTAGGTGACAACCTGCTTCTGCCATCCTTTCTCGGCCTCCTCCCACCTGGCCCAGGTTTCAGTGGTTTTCTGGCTGATCTTGTCAAAGATGCTTTTTTGCGCGGCTGGCTTAGGGGTGATGCGCTGACAGTAGACGAGAGCTTGCCTGGTCGTCAGAGGCAATAGAAATATGCGCATAGCAGCAGTGCTTCGTTATTGTCGGACGGGCAGCTTCATGCCCGAGTAAACGCGCGTTCAGATCATATCCTCCAGATGCACGATAATGCGAAAGATTTCATCATGTACAATCCTCTGCGCGCTCAAAGTCACCCAAAGAGAATGCGCGAATTCAATGCAAGGATGTTTTGCCGCAGCAAAATCCAGATGTCGATGCGTCACTTGCACAACAACAGCAAAGCGGAGTGGATCAACGCCCCGAGACCGAAGGCCGGTCGTAAGCAAGCTGAAGCCCATGCTTGCCCCCGATGATGGCGGATACCAGCCACAATTTGAGTGCAAACCAGGCTCGATCGTCACTGCACCGCCTCACGCGCGTGTCGAATCCCCCGAAGACCTTGGAAGTGAAAGGTGTCTGACATACAGACACCGCATAACACTGGACTCTTCACCTGCATACCCACCAGCTTCCTTTTAGCCACAGCTTTCGGCGCCCACCATCAACGCTTATTGCGCCATCTTTGTGCTGTTCTCGATCTCTGTCTACCATGTTGTGCCAGCAATAGCGTCCTCCTGACATACAGCCTTAACCTGCGCGTCAGGGAATGGCCCAGACTGGCTTTCCCTGGCATGCCCCATCTCGACACGACGAAGCCGCCGGGTTGTTCCCAAAGGATGCGGGCCTTGACGTGCGCGAGAGCAAGACAGCCGGACCCCCCAACGACACGACAAACCATAAAACAACCACCATTACGATACAAGATAGTAAGCCGAAGACGAATGGGCCAAATAAGCGACGGTCAGACTCGGTCAAGGCGAGCGCCATAACGAGGCAAAATCTACGTTATCAGTCCGAGCCTCCGCCGCAGAGAGAACCCATCAAGCGCATACCCGTGCGCACCATCCCAGCTTGGGTGCAAGATGCAGATGAAGATGATCTAATAGAAGCTGGGTTATTAGTACCTGACAGCCCCAACTCAGCGCTAGTTGCGCAGCACAATCACACGCCTTCGTCTACGCAAAGGCCCTTACTGTACTCGCAGCTGCAGTCTTCACAGAGCAAGCAATGGCCGCTTTCTTCTGGCCGGCAACGCAATGAGCCTACCTCAAGATGGATCAGTTTCGCTCGTGCCAGCGCCTACCCCAGAGAAAACTTTGACGGTGAAAAGGTGGAGCCGGAATGGCTGGACCAAAACTTCACAGATTACTCAAAACCATGGCTCGCAGACCATAACGACGACGACGCGGAAGACGGCAGCGACAAGTACCGGGCTTTCCGAAGAAAGAGACGGGTGTGGTATAAAAGAGTTCATTTCGCGATTATGCGTAACCCATTCATTCCTTTGGCTCTTCGAACTTTGGTTATTGTTTTCGCGGCTGTAGCGATGGCGCTGGGTGCTACCATTTTTCACGAAAATAACATCCTCGTGGGATGTGTAAATCAGATTGAGGGATCCAGAGACTCGTATTGCGAGGCAAAGGTCGGACAGGGTGAAGTGAGGTATGACAATGATCCTTCAGCACTAATGGCTATCATCGTGGATGCTGTGGCAATCGTGTACAGCATCTACATCACCTACGACGAATACTTTTCCAAACCTCTTGGGCTGAGACCAGCCTCAGCCAAAGTACGACTGATGTTACTGGATCTGTTTTTCATTGTTTTCCAATCTGCCAATTTGAGTCTGGCTTTCAACTCTCTTTCTATCGATCGAGGGCCTTGTGAGACGGGGGACCAGGACGGAACATATTTGCGCTTTGATAATGTCTGTGACCGAGCGCAAGCATTGAGCTCGGTACTGCTCATATCTTTAATTGCATGGCTGTTGACCTTTTCCGTGAGCGTCCTAAGGTAAGCTTTGCACTCGATTCAGGGTATCCACATGCTGATAATTCCAGGCTCGTGGAACGAATCAACACAAGGTGATGCCACAGCACAGTTTCCTTGCTGTCTTTGGTCGCCTTTTTTCCTACACTGGTCAACCATACAACATCCCCGGCCAGGGCTGTCACAGCTGTGCTTGGAAGCATCAGACGTCAAGACACGGACCTGAATATCCGTAGACGGGATCTTTTTGAAACCAACCAAGCTGTGATATCCCTTTGATCTTATCCTCCTCATCTGCCGCACCATAGCACATGTCCCAATTCTTTCCTACTGGATACGAGCCAACCATCTGGAAACCTCCATAGTCTTCAAGTAATCGATGAGCCACTCCTGCCGGTACTATGACGACATCGCCCTTGGAGAGCACAGGCTCAACCCGATCTGGATTATCTTCGTGTCCGAAGCAACACTTTGCGGATCCAGACGCGATGCTCAGCACTTCGTGAGTGTTGGAGTGGAAGTGCGACTGGGAGTACATTGTGTAGCGCCATTGAGGATCAACCACACCGACTGATTGAAGATGTGCTTCGATCTTGGAGGCCGACGAATTTTGGAAGGCTTCATGGTAGATGAGAAGCGGCTTGTTCTGTATAGACGTGTTGGGACTGCCTTTCCAGGCAGGGATCTGGTGCTTTGAAACTCGGAGCGCACTCAAGGCTGCCAATGACATTCTGATGACTTGCTATTCTGGAACGCTGTTCTTGCTCGTGCCACCTGTCCATCTCCTGCATGATGTATCGAACTGCTCCTGCTTCCATGTAAGGCGATTTGCACAGTCAGATTGACGTCAGTGCACTAGCAGCTTTAGTGGGTTTCGCCATCAGCAAGGATCCAGCGCCCCTAGTGCAGGTGAGCCGATCCAGGCTTCAAGGCTGCCGGCAGGCCGCCACCGGTATCACTTGCAAGAACGTCGAATGCGTCAAAAAACACCAGTATCGTAATGGAGTGTTTCCTGACCAACTGCACTCCCGCGCTGCCTGATTAACAGGTGTAAACCTCGTATTGTCTCCTGAGTTCACACTTTGCATCGAGCTTTTCCCACCCACCTAATTTGTACCTTCTCATCCTCCACGAATTCATACAACACCCGAGACTTGGTTGAGGCTTAGGACAAAGCGGCGACCTCGAAGGTTGTGTAACACAAGCAACGGACATCTGGGCCTGCGCAGACCACGATACAGCACATTATTGCCCTTTGTTGTTCTGTGCTGGTGCATCACAATCTCGTCCTCTACAGTCCTCTACCTCCTGCTCTGGTCAACGCCATACACGTTCACCATGCCTCCCGTAGTGGCCTCAAGTCCTGCGAATCGCGGGCGCGATGATCTCGAAACAACATGGGCATATCTACAAGAAAACGTAGAAAAAGTCATGTACAAGCTAAGAGAAGGCGTGGACATGAAGACATACATGGGCGTCTATACCAAAGTCCACAACTTTTGCACATCACAAAAGCCAACGACTGCGACGCAGCAAGGGCCCGTACATAGTGCTTCGAGAGGCGCTCATCTGTTGGGTGAAGAGATCTATACCTTATTAGGCTCATACCTGACAGACCATTTGAAAAAGATCTACGAGAATGCGGAAACACATACCGACGAAGCCCTCCTTTCCTTCTACATCCGAGAATGGAAGCGATACACAGACGCTGCCAAGTACAACAACCACCTGTTCAAATATCTCAACCGTCACTGGGTTAAAAGAGAGATGGACGAGGGGAAGAAGAACGTTTACGACATCTACACTCTCCACCTGGTCAAGTGGAAAGATGACTTTTTTACCAAGGTCTGGGAGAGAGTCATGGCTGCCGTGTTGAAGTTGGTTGAGAAGCAGAGGAATGGGGAGACTATCGATCAGCTGCAAGTCAAGGCCATTGTCGACTCATTCGTGTCTCTCGGTCTGGACGAGAACGATCCCACCAAGTCCACACTTGACGTCTACAGAAGACATTTCGAGCAGCCTTTCCTTACCGCCACCAAGGAGTACTATCAGCGAGAGTCCAAGCTCTTCGTCGCCGAGAACAGCGTTGTTGAGTATATGAAGAAGGCTGAGGCACGACTTGAGGAAGAGAAGGAGCGTGTCGGCCTTTACCTACACCCAGACATTATGAAGAAGCTGATGGACGTCTGCAACGAAGCACTCATCACAGATCATTCGATGCTGCTAAGAGACGAATTCCAAGTCTTGCTCGACAACGAACGAAGAGAAGATCTCACCAGAATGTACAAGCTGCTCTCAAGAATAAAAGACGGCTTGGATCCCCTGCGAAATAGATTCGAGGCTCATGTCCGAAAGGCCGGTCTTGCTTCCGTCGACAAGGTTGCTACCAGTGGAGACAACTTTGAACCCAAGGTCTACGTTGACGCCCTGCTTGACATACACTCGAAGTACCAACAACTTGTGGAGGTTGCCTTCACTGGCGAGTCGGAATTTGTCCGGTCTCTCGACAACGCCTGTAAAGAATTTGTCAACAGAAACGAGGTCTGCAAGTCGAACTCGTCGAGGTCACCTGAGTTGCTGGCTAAGTATGCTGACCAGCTGCTCAAGAAGGGTGCGAAGGCTGCCGACGAGTCAGAGCTCGAAGAGCTCCTGCTACAGATCATGGTCGTTTTCAAATACATCGAGGACAAGGACGTGTTTCAGAAATTCTACTCTCGGATGTTGGCCAAGCGTCTTGTCAACGTTAGCTCTGTATCCGATGATGCCGAAACAAGTATGATCAGTAAGCTGAAAGAGGCCTGCGGTTTCGAGTACACGAACAAGCTGCAGCGTATGTTTCAGGACATCCAGATTTCCAAAGATCTCAATTCTTCTTATCGGGATTGGTATGACAAGCTGCTGCAGGATGGTGGTGAGAAGCGCGCAGTCGACTCCTCTTACCAGATTTTGGGTACCGGCTTTTGGCCTTTGAATGCACCACAGACCAATTTTACACCGCCTGTGGAGGTCAACAAGGCCGTCGAGTCTTTCAGGAGATTCTACGACCAAAAGCACACTGGCCGAAAGCTAACTTGGCTTTGGCAATTATGCAAAGGCGAGATTCGAGCCAACTACATCAAACAGGGCAAAGTTCCGTACACGTTTCAGGTCTCGACATATCAGATGGCAGTACTGTTACTCTTCAACGAGCAAGACACTTTGGATTATGCTGATATCAAAGAGTATACGCAACTCAACGACGATATTCTCGACAACCAAGTCATGGGTATCCTGATCAAGGCACGAGTCGTGACAGCATCTCCAGAAGATGGCAAGCCTGAGGCAGGAACGAAATACACCGTCAACCATGGCTTCAAAAACAAAAAGCTGAAGATCAACTTGAACATTAACGTCAAGTCCGAGCAAAAGGCCGAGGCCGACGAAACGCACAAGACCGTAGAGGAGGACCGGAAACTTCTGCTACAAGCTGTCATCGTCCGAATCATGAAGGGGCGAAAGAAACTGAAACACGTTCAACTGGTGGAGGAGGTCATCAACCAAGTGAAGAATCGATTTCCCCCAAAAGTGTCCGATATTAAGAAGAATATCGATGCTTTGATGGAAAAAGACTACATTGAGCGGTTGGATAACGACGAGCTTGCTTACATTGCCTAAGCGCCTCGTACGTCTTCAGTTGACCTGGAGTCCCGTGATGCAAGTTGAGGTTATGGGCAATAAGTTCGTATTATTGATTTTGCAAGCGATGCATGCATATCAGCGCGGGACATGATCTGGCGTTCATCCCCTCCTTGGCGCTGTGAACATGCTTGTTCATGGTCTCATGATACTATCGCAAAGGGTGAGAAGAAACTCCTGCGCATGCTTAGGCTGCTTGTTGTCCAGCGAGTACGATTGAGTAAGGATTAGAGATAGCGCAAAATTGTATAATTGCAAACTCGCATCTTCGTCTTACTGGTTCTTGACCTCATTTCTTTTTCGTTTGTCAAGCCTACACTATACGTAGTTGAAGGTGCACACATCGTCAGATTTCACTCGTTGAGGCAGTCCTTGGCAAGTGGTCAAGCGATGATCGTTCATTTCTAAGCTTTCCGCACAACTACGCTTCTTTCAACGGCTCCTTACTGAGCAGTCTGCGAACGTGACGAGGAAGACATTGCTCACAGCATTAATGCTGCACCTTTAATACACAAAATGCTTCACTCTTTTGCCTCCGTCTGCATTGATGCAGCTCTGATTCAGTGTCTTTTGATCGCTCTATTCGACATGCACGCCACTGGGATTTTGCCATAGAGCGGTTCCGGACAGCGCACGCTGCTAATGTTTCACAATTCGGACAACTGAGGTATATGCAACCAAATGCTATGGCTGAATGCACACCGTTCAACAACAGTCTCAAGAAACTGAAAGTATTTCGTCTGGGACATATAATTTGTGCATGCAGAGGGAAGCCGAAGGTTCAAGGCGATCGGCATGGTTCATTTCAGTAAGCTAGTAGGTCAGTAACTTACTTATGGCGGGCCCCAGCGACCGGCGGAGGAGCAGAGGCAACAGGTTGCGCCGATGATCTCGGCTGTGGCTATCCCACTGCAGACCTACCAGCAGCGAAACGACAGACTCCTACCCCGGAGGTATTTCCAGTAAAGCTCCCCTTTCTTTTTTCGCAATAATGGGCCACACGACGACTGCCCGCACTCAACGCAAATCGGTGGAGGCGGAAGAATACCAAGTTAGCACATGATGTTGTCAATTTTCCTACAGCAGCTGTATCTGACCGGCTTGCGAGGATCACCAATCACGCCTGAACAAGCATTTTGAAGCCCAGTATTTCCTTCAAATGTTCTCGTCTGCAAATCCTGATGGCAATACGATGCAAACTATAGGTCCACTATCCCTTTTAGAAGCTAGCGAGTCGAATTCTGCTGAGCTCAGTAGCATCCTATCACCCAAAGTTTGACGATTGACGGCTCAAATCAAAGGCTAATACCCCCGAGACTTCCAAACCCGGCAGATATCATCCAACTTGTCAAGAAGCTTCACAAGCCGATCCTCAATGTCAAGGAGTAGCTCGAGCTGCGTTACCAATCCCGCTAGCCGGCTTATTTCTTCGTCGGTCATGTCGTTGCTGTACATCGTAAAAGGATCCACTCCGCCCTCAACTCGGACACGGTGAATGTCGCCAGTTCGCCGCTCCTTGTACCTATCACCGAGCAAGTTCTCCTGGATGTCCCTTAGTCGCTCGGCCCCTTCGTCTCTGCAGAACGCGCTGTTGATGGCCTGCACATCCTCAGATAGTCGACGGAGATGTTCCCTGATGCCTTTGCTGACGCCTACGTTGTATTGGCCGGCGGCCCAGAGGTCGTCAGCGAACGGTGAGTCGTCCTCCTCCTCGCCAACGTTGCCTAGGGCTACAGCCTGTGGTTCGACTCGGAGGAGCCATGTTCGTGACTCGTTGAGAATCTCGATCAGGGTGTAGAAGCTTGCTCTGGCGGCATCGAGGTTGTTCCCAGGGTCTTTCATGTTCCAACTTTCGACCCATCGTTTGATTTGGGCGGCGATGTCTTCAAGATATTGGAAGTCGTTGCTTTCGGAAGCATTGGCGTGCGAAGACATCTTGTCTTAATCGGGCTGGCCTGAGAATGCTGGTACGGTACGTATTGCTTGGCTTATTGACCGTTTCTCAGATATCATCACCAATGTTCCTGTACTTTTATGGTCCACCTCGCAGAAGCACTGAAACTTGCAGCTTTTTGTACACGGCGAAGTGTCTGCGCCACGCCCTCTGCGTTGAGCGCACTCATCGTCGAGGAAACGAGGAATAGAAGTCATTGCAAACACTGGCTCTTCGTTTTTGGCTTCCTCATGAGCTGAACCAAGTCATTATCCAACAGAAGACAATAGCCTACTTAGCTTTGCGAGGACGGGGCGTCGATTGCCCGCGCCCAGGAAGCATGCCAACTGTCGACTCATGGTGTGCATTTACGTTAGGCTATCGCAGCGGGATGTTGAAAGTGAAGCAGGATAGATGGGAAAATGTAACAGCTTGAGGGAGGTGGTGTGAGGCGCTTGTTGGCCATGAGGTCGGCAGTGGTAATAAGAGTGCTAAGTAAAAGGGGCTCGCAAATGGCAGGGACGGGCGTAATGGGGTTTGAGCCAGTTCTAATATGCTTGGGGTGGCTGAGAAGCCAGAGCAGATGCAAGGACGGCTAGAGTGTTGGAAAGGAAGAGAAAAGTTCAGTAAATAGTGTTTGTCCACTCTATGGCCAAGCTATGGATATCAAGGACGATGTGTTCGGTCACAGACGGCAGAGCCTCTCAGAAACAAGACTTCGCTTTCAGATGTCTTCGCTCGCGCAACTCTCGCAGCAGATACCACCCATTAAGCTCAGCCAAATCAATTCATCAATGAGGTCAAGTACTGCGATGCTGACAAGCTGAATAGCACCATATGACCCTACTTAGACACCAGAACGTTCTAAGCCCAAGGCTAGAAACCAAGCTGCTTCCACGCTGCGCAGATCTCTAGCAGCAACATGTGAAGCCGCTTATAGCTCTCAAAAATAGCTTGGAGTCGATCAGCCAGCCACACAAACCACGCTATTCGCTCCGCATGAGAGTCGCTCATATCCATAGTGTCAATGCTCCTCGGATCTATCCCAATTTCGTGCCGGAAGTAGTACTGGCCATCGCGGTCTTTGTAATCCCTAGAGTTCAATTCTGTCTCGATCTGGCTCAGATCCTTTTTGATTTCGAAGCCAGGGATCTCTATCGTCCGTTTCATGAACCACACATGGTCATAGAGGGCTTCGAAATTGGTTCGAAGTTGTTCAACCACGCCCTTGATGAATTCGCCGCACTGGAAGTCGTGCTCGATGTCGTCCTCGTATCTTCGATCCATGATCACGTCCTTTCGCCCGTCCACAATGAATTTGTCGACCGCAGTGTTGACCTTCTCGAGCCGCCTAACCCACCGGTCCAGCCTGTCCCAGAGCAGGTCGTATCTTGCAACAATCTCGGGTCTGTGGCTCATGGGGTCTTCTTCCATCACCCAGTTTTCTATCCATTCATCAATCCTCTGTGCGATAGTTAGGAGCCACTGAAGTTCCCGGGGATCCCATTCAGGAACTCTGTAAGGCGGAGGTCTGAATGAGAAATCCATTATCGCGAGGTACTTTGGACTACGCTAGTACTGTGTATACCGCTTGGGCTTTTTGTGTGTGTCCTGGTGTCCTGGGTTCTCGTTGTGGCTCCTGATCCATCCCTTCCCATCAGCACATCTTGCACCTTTTTGTATCGGGCGGAGAGTCATCCGTTCGCTCTATTCAGCATACGAGTCTGAGTGGCAACGAGGAGTTGGCATCATCGCAAACGCTGTTTCCTACTAGATTCGACTACCTTGTGAGCTAGAGGCGAGTCAGCGCCCAAACGACCGAAGAGTTCTTACCTTGGACACGCAAAAGAGTTGATCGTTCAGGGCAATGAAACACGTGGACTATCCATTGATGAACAGCGCGCCACTGGTGCTCACAGACTTCGAGTGACTCTTTGCGATCTGGTAAACGGTGGCATTCGAGTCTTTTGGCATGCAATCGTCAAAAGGATCCGGCAACAATATTTTGCGAACGATCATGTTTCACCATTTTTGGTTCCGATATGCTGATGCGTCATGCAGCCAGATATGTGTTCAAACAGTGCACAGTATGAGGCGAAAAGGAGATGGCGGCCAACCTCTGGTTCGTGCTAGGAAATTTATTAATAGTGGGCATCGATTCGACCTTAATGCACTAGCAAATGAATGCAGGTCTGTCTATTTGAAAGAGTCGACTCGATGGTGGCACATGCCATATTGCAGAAGTGAAGTAACAGGGTTGGCTCATGATTATGGTGCTCATTGTTGTCTGACACAACTTTTGGTGGTTTTGTACCGCATACAATACCGACCCACCCATTTCCAGTCGGTGATCCCAGAAAAACGAAATAGCTCTAAGCACTGTTGAGCACAGAGTCATTAGGATCGATCACACACCGTGTCTCGCGTTCGAAGGGAGAAAGACAGCGCCGCAAAGTCGACTGCAGATAAAGGGGTTTCTTGAGCTGTTATTGCGACCGCCCGGGAGAAGTCATAGTCGTTCGTCTTGAGAGACGCTTGAAAGATTCCAGGGCGACCTGTATTCGGGTATACAGAGGCAGTAATTGGGCCGCATTTACATGTCGAGACAGCACTCGCAGCAGTCAGCGCAGCATTCGCAGCCTTCCTCGCAGACGAAGCAGCAGCAGAGCGCAGCAAGACTGACAAACGGGTTAGTATGTGCAAACTGGGGTACAACGTCATCATATGCACTCCTACCATGCCGCCAAGCAACCTCTGTCCTTCTTTTCTTTCACAATGATTTGCTGTGGTTGCTGCTGATAGGCCATCCCACCTTGTGGCGGGCCATAACCCTGGTTGTAGCCCCGAGGCGGGCCGTAATTCTGAGGACCATAGTTACCAGCTGGCGGGCCGTAGCTATTTAGACATCAGTATCGACCGCTTATATTTTGTGAAGACTGATCGCTGCGGTATGTCTCAAGAAACTTGTGCAACGACAAGCTGTCGTGTATTTTGGAAGCTGTCATACCTTTGCTGTGGATACTGAGGGCCGCCCTGCTGATAGTATTGGTTGGCGGACATCGTGGAAATGTTTGGTATTGAGACTCTCGACTGAAAATGACGACGAACAGAGTATGTGAACGCTCAAATTTGGTAGGCAAGGATAGGAACAGGATTACAAGGAGCGTTCTTGTAATATGACGAGGTCATAAATACTCAAGAGGGTATCAATGAAGACAGAAGAATGAAAAGATGGAGGAGCAAAAGTCTTGGGCAGTGCTTATAGGTGACACCGGCGTAGCTTAAATGCAATAAGCCTGTGATGCTTACGAGTCTCGCTATTCTATAGGAGGCTAGGGCGTCCGCTTAGACGGTCCTGATGAGGTAATGATCCTTCTCGGCTTTTGGTTTGCCGAGTATTCGCAGCTGACCGGCTGAAAGAGTCTTTTTTTGAATTCCTTGTGGCGGGCAGTTCTGGTCAAAAGTGCAAATGATACTTCATTTCTGCTTTGGTGATTTGCCCGTTTGTCAGATCTTTATGAAATTCGGACTGGCCGAATGCGGAAAACCGGAGAAGAACTTCAGATGAATCCTGCATCACGTCAGCCCCGCTAGGATATTCTATAAAATGATGATTCGTATTTGCTTAGACGAAATTCGAAATCTGCACTATTCCAAGTATCATAGAATCACGCTGTGGGAGAGTGTGTCGAGGGTGCCAGGTCTCCTTTCGGATGCAGCAATCCGAAGACACGTGCACCAAGTTCTAATGGCGATGGCATTTCCGCAGCTCAACATCACGCCACAACACCTAGGACTCGTCAGATTCACGTACATGCCGTCCATTCCCTGAATTAATGCTCTCCAGTCGCTGCGAAAAGAATCATGAGATCGTAACTTTGGGCAAGTCCATCAATTGACCGGCAACAGACAATGATGTCTATCATGACATCCAATGTACAGCATAACTCTTTCTTTGCTGCAAGCCACTGGTCTTGCGCGCACCATTCGAAGCCCAAGAGTCGCAACTCGCCGGTCTTGTCTGCATTCGTGTCAAATGCCACAGTAATGCAACGTCTTCCTTTGCCATCGCCGCGAAGTTTCCTCGTCGCGCATACTCTGGAAATGATCAATGCTCATTTGTCTGTTGGGAGAATCTGGATATGAGTAGGTCCGCCACTGACCATGAAGAGATTCACGAACAGTTCGTTCAGTATCGTCAACACACGGCTTGTTCGTGGAGGTAGGTGTTATTGCGTTCCTCATCTCGGCATGTTCTGGAATCCGATATATGGCATGGATTGAAGTGTTGCTGGGATCTAGTGGCGTTGACTCGGTAAGAACATTGTGTCCGAGGTAGACGAAGAATGGGGAGTCTCGGATAATCATGTTTTCGGATTCAACAAGATCGTCGTGAGTCTGAAGCTTGGCGACAGTACTTGTGGCATATCTCTTGCGGATCAAGATCGCTAGTCTGAATATTGCAACGAAGACACAGGGCACAGCCCACAAAGAGGGTAGTAGCTTCGGCCAAGCCATGTCGCTGTTCATGGTGAAGAATTCTTGTATTCTCACGGCGCCATGGGTAACTGAGAGCATAGTCATGAATGTCTGCTATACAAACAGTGCAACAACGTTCAGAAAGGCTGCAGCTGGTATGCGACCTACAAACTCGGGTAGACCAAGAGGAATTTAATACAATGGCGAGGATATGACCGCCTTTTGAAGGGAAAGCTGGCTCATGTGCTTACCACCACTGCGGCATCAGTGCCGGCTCGTCGAACATAGTGGCTGCGACCTCACGTGCTCTGACGGATGAATACGAGCATGAGCATGGGAAGGTCAGCCAGCCAGCGAGAATCTTTGAACTATCGTGCACAGTCGGAAGTTTGATTCCAGGGGGTTTGACAAAAAGGAAACCACACGTAGAGCTGGTATTCGGGGAATATTTGAGCTTTCGACAGGCCTTTATTTTAGTCAAGCACGCATCGTATTGAACCAGCGAGGATGTTGTCTTCGAAGGAAACATGTCGAAGTGGCTGCTCGCTGAAGCACAAGTTGCCTAGGGTTGTGCTCAGGAGACAGGGAACAGTGTCCTAACGAAGAATGCTTCTTCGAGGCCAAGAACTTCGCAACGATATGGCGCGACACGCTACGGTCACGAGTGTACCAGCAGAGCGGAAATGTCGAGACGTGCAGGAGATTTCAGCTGGTCGAGAAAGTGCCTTAAGCGAGAAGTGGCAAGCTGGACTCCACACAATTAGCCATACTTGCCGTTTGAGGCACTGGATGAAGGTCAATTTCAGCTCATGTGAACGAGCCATGACTGTGCAATTTTGACCATTCTTGAGGGGGACAAGCTCAGATCTTTGCAGAAAAATTGATCAAGCCAGTCAGACGGCTTGATGCAAATGCGACACTCGTCTCACTCGTCTCCCGAGATGAAAGATCGATCGGCATATCCGGACCCGCATATGAACTTTGAACACGCGAGTGGAGGCTCTTGTTGTGTACATGTGAGCTGTACTTCTTAAGAACCAATCAGTGCCAGCGAAACAGAAATTCTTCATCTACATTATAGCTGTACATATCGCATTGTGTCGTTATCGTGTCAAATCATGTCAATCATCGAGTCGTATGTACTGCAGCCATCCGCCCCGCGATGCTAAGGAATGCGCACGGATGCAAGCTTCGAATGTTTGTCCTCAAGAACAGATCGATCAACAACCAGATTGCGATTCCTAAACCCTGCCATGTCGCACCACCTCAGCATAAATGTCCTCTGGTAGATCACGAACTATAACCAATGTCGTCCGAATCACCTCGTCTGCCCTGAGGTTCGGAAAATTTCGTAAAAGCTTCCCCGGACTTGAGTTTTCGAGCAACTTATCTTTCATTAACACAATCTGGGCCACAATGCACAAGATGTTGAGGTGGACGCCGAATGCAAACAGAAAATCCCAGAGCTTGAGTACTTCTGGCAAAGGCGGCGTGCAAGCACAAAGCGTAAGTACGGGGGCGAATGCATATATTTTTGCTGGTAGTGAGTTCGAGAGGAGGAATTGAGACAGTTTCGGTTGGATCGTCGCAAGAATCTTGTCGATAAGCTCCAATCCAGCATGGACGCCCGACATTGCTGAGGTAAGGTAAGTCGGGATGTGATGTGTAAACAGCGAGGTCAGAAGTGCATATGCCTGTGCCTCTGATCTAGCTGCGTACAGCATTGGAGCAGAAAGCACATTCATGCCTTGGATGTAGCTTGACTGTATGACTGGCGACTCTGATGGAATGGTCTTTTGTGCATCATGAATTCTCCACGCTGTAGCGTTCAATACCCTTGTCAAACTTGCATCACTGACTCGTCGTTTGAAGAGAGTGTCGGTAGCTAAGGTTCGAAACACATCGTTGGCGATCTTTTCGTGCGCCGGTGACCGGCCTCGATGTATTCGAGCAAGATAGTCATCGGTTGATAGTGGTGCGACGTTCAAGAGCGTCAACCAAAGGTATATTCTGTAATCTGACATTCCTTCTTTTGTCGCTTGTACACCAGACGTCAAGATTGAGTGCCGCAATGCACCCAGAGATGCAGATGGCTTCGTACCTGGAGCTGGACCTTCCCTCAAAGTCACTTCCAGACTCGACTTCCTTGCATGGCCATTGCTTGGATTCAATGACTGCTGCGGTGGTTTACGCTGGAATCGAGTTCGTTCGAAGGGCACCGGAGCATCGCTGTTAGCTCGATTTCGAGAGGGAAGGGAATCTGTAGTTTTCGCTTGAGAAGGGGGCGGTCGAGCACCCGAGGCCAGTCTTGAAGCGGCATGACACGAGGTTCTTGACGTGCTGGATAATTGCTGGTGTGACTTGAGCCTACGTATGCTTTTGTCTGGTGATGTATTCATCGTGATGGACTCGACCCTGCGATTACCACCTGTATCGTAGCACTTCGTTGACTCGACAATATAGAAACGACAAAGAAGAGACAGTCGATGTGGGCATACCACAAGGTCAACGTCGCACAGCGTCCACCAGCCTCCCGTTTCTCGTGGGTGACGGAAGCCCACCAGCGCCGATTGACGCGTCGACGCGCCCGTTCGGCGGCCCAGTTATTTGGAAAACCCCTGTCGCCCTGCAGTACCCGCGCCTTGAGGTCTAATCTCATATATATCCTTCCACCAAGCAAACCTCCGGCTTCATAATTGCTTAGTGACAACTACCTGAACATTGACCCTTGGAAAAATCATTTTAGAAGCCATATCGGAATGAATCAATGTGTACGAGAAATAGATGCGAGAAATCACCATAGCAAGCCTCTTTCACTTGCCGAGATCTCCACAATGCCAGATTTGTTATTGGTCCCAGCAAGGCTTTGCATTGGGAACACAATCTACTGTCTGCCTATCGTCGAAAATGACCAGATTCCAAAGGCAAGTAAGGTGAGCAACTGTAGAACTCAGACTCACCACCCAAGTCGCATTCCTTCCCCTGACTCCCCGTCAGCGGCCGTTCACCAAGATCACAGAAACCGGTAAGATGTTGACTGCCTAACATAGATCTCTTTCGGTGAGGCAATTATGGCTGCATCTTCAGAAACAGCTTCTCTGTTGCGGCAGGCATCAACCAGCAAAGCTAACAACGAGACTCCGAATGGCTATCTACAGCACTATGATTCCATACCAGCGCACGCCGAAAATGATGATCTTCTGGCCGAAGCCGAGACGACCTGGAAATACGAGTCGAAACTTCTAGCGCAATATTCTGCTCCGCTGGTAGTCACATATGTGCTACAGTAAGCATCAAGAAACTCTCAATATTCTCTCCTTCTTGGGACTAACTATGAGCAAGATATATGAACTCGTTTGTGACCGTCCTAGTGGCAGGCAGGCTGGGCACCAGCGAGCTTGCAGCTGTTTCTCTAGCCTCGATGACTGCTAACATTACGGGCTTGGCTGTCTTCGAAGGTCTCGCTACAAGTCTCGACACACTTACTTCACAGGCCTTTGGTGCCGGCAGGAAGCATTTGGTTGGCCTGCACGTCCAGCGCATGATCGCATTGACAATTCTAGTCACAATTCCCATTGGCGCTATCTGGATCTGCTCCCCATGGATACTGCAGAGGCTAGTGCCTGAAAAGAAGGTTGCCCACTTGGCCGGCGAGTACTTGCGATTCTACCTGATCGGCGCTCCGGGTTATGGCATATTTGAAGCGATCAAACGCTTTACGCAGGCTCAAGGCGACTTCATGGGCCCTATGGTCACAGCCCTGATCTGCGCACCTTTGAACATTTTTTGGAATTGGTTGTTGGTATTCGTGAGTTCATCGTGGCATCGAGCGGTGATTAGTACTGATGAAGCCAGAAATTAAGACTCGGTTTTCGAGGTGCAGGAATTGCCGTGTCGATAACATATCATCTTCAGCCTCTGGTCTTCTTGCTCTATATCAAATTGTTTGCTCCTGGCGCATTGCAATGCTGGCCAGGGTTGCAGGTCAGGCGTGCTTTAGTGAATTGGAGTCCAATGGTAAAGCTTGCATTGCCTGGAGTCGTCATGATACTATCGGAATGTATGCGGGGTTGCGTTCAACCGAGTGGAAGGACATGCTGACCTTTGTAGGGATCGCATTTGACGTTCTGACTTTCTCGTCAAGCTATCTTAGTGAGCAGCATTTAGCGGCGCAGTCCGTGGTAATGACAATCAGTGTCATGATGTATCATATCCCTTTCCCAGCAGCTGTTGCTGCATCAACTCGATTTGGCAATCTCATCGGACTGGGCAACCTTGTTGCGGCTCGCACGGCATTCAACACACACTATGCAGTATTCTTGGGTATTGGCATCTTCGACATCGTATTATTGACCTCCTTGAGGCACCTTATCGCGCAGGCTTTCACTGATGATCCGGTTGTGCGTAGAATCATTGTTGCAGTGTTGCCTATCGTGGCTGCAGCACAACTGTTCGATGCACTTTGCGCCTTGTCAAACGCCCTAACTCGGGGTCTCGGACGGCAAAAGATTGCTGGTTGGGTTAACTTTGGAGTTTACTACACCTTTGCCATACCTTTGTCCCTTCTTCTCACCTTTGGACCTCCCAAACTAGAGCTGGAAGGCTTATGGATAGGACCTTTGATCGGGCTCGGAGGCGTTGCGTTCATCTTGTATCTCTACATGCGATACGCGGATTGGGGCAAAGCCATCGACGATGCTCGTGAACGTGAGGAGTAGCTCACCTTCGATTCTGACACATCACCTTTTGTCGTCGGACACCATATGGCGGACAATTCAACTCGTCGGAACTTCTTGTGAAATGAGAGGCCTAGTCAATACCAGAGGATAAAGGCCCAGCTGGTGGCTACACGGCGAATAAGGGTTTGCGCCAATGTTTGCGCAAGGTCATTATTTCAAATGAGAAGCAAAACCCTGGTTCCGGCGTGTAACGAGAGTCCGGCTCTGCGACTAAAAAGGTACACTCGGAAGCTTCTTTCATGTTTATATCAGCTTGCCAAGTCACGCCAGAGCCGTCCTCAAGTGGTGATGGGGAAATGAGGTTATGTCAGGAATGCTTGGAAAGCATTCCAGCAATAAGCGCTTAGATGACCCTCACTGATCGATAGAGATTTCAGAGGAGTTGAGTAGTGATTGCGACGGGTAAACATGGCAGGTGCGTCACGATTTGTGGAACTCCGTTCCTAACCGAAGCGTCCGACCTGCCGATTCTAGCATCTGTGTGGCTTCTCAACGGGAGTTCCAACGAAGCCAGCCGGACTTACGTTTGTAAAAGCGGTGGAAGGTGTGTTATTCATCCCTCGGCTGCAGTGAGATTCTTTCTTCTTCAAAAAGACCACATCTGCCATCAGAATGCGATAAGAATCATATAAAAGTAAAGAGCACCTGCCCACCTTCACTACCGTTGGTTTAGCTAGCATCATCGTCCCGTTCAAGCAACATGAGTGAACACGTTGACCTAGCGGAGTATCTCTTCACGAGACTGAAGCAACTCGGGGTGGCTTCGATACACGGCGTGCCTGGCGACTATAACTTGCAGGCGTTGGACTACATTGAGCCAGCAGGCATACACTGGGCAGGCAATACGAGTGAGCTTGCAGCAGGATATGCAGCAGATGGCTATGGACGTATCAAAGGTATCTCAGGGTTGATCACAGCATTTGGCGTCGGCGAGCTGTCAGCCATCAATACCATAGGTGGCGCGTACGCAGAAATGTCGCCTGTTGTTCACGTTGTCGGAACACCTCCAGTCAACGCACAAGAAGCTCGCCTCTGCCTCCACCACTCTCTCGGCGACGGCAACTTCAGAATATTTGCAGACATGTACCAGAAGGTTACCGTCGCTCAAGCGAACTTGACAGATCCGAATACAGCACCGTCTCAAATAGATCGCACCCTCCGCGAATGCGTCCTTCAAAGCCGCCCAGTCTACATCGAACTCCCCACCAACATGGTCAAAGCTCGCGTATCCTCCCGCGCCCTTAAGTTCCCTCTCGACCTCTCCATCCCGCACAACGACGAAGGCTTCGAAGACGCTGAGGTCGAATTGATCCTAGCGCGCATCTATGCATCCAAACAACCCTTCATCATAATCGACGGCTTTACCTCAGCTCTCGGCATTACGGCTGAAGCCGATGAACTCGTTCGAGTGACCGGCTTCCCAACGAGCACAACATCATTCGGCAAAGGAATCGTGAATGAAACCTACGCGAACTTTTTTGGTATCTACGCTGGGGAAGCCGGCAAACAAGTCTACCGTCCCTGGGTCGAGTCCTGCGACTTGATTCTCCGCATCGGCAGCCTGTACAGCGATGTAAACACGTATGGCTTCAGCACGAAGACATCCCCCAAATACACAATCGATTTTCACCGCAACAGTGTCGAAATCGGTGGCACAAATAGCTTTACGAACGTTCATGTCAAACCACTGCTGCGCAAAATTTTGTCTCGTCTCGATAAGAGCCGCCTTCCGCGATATGATCCGCTTCCAGACCTAGGCAATCCTCGCCAACTCCTTGAGGCTCTGCCACCGACTGATCCTTCAGGTCCAATAGATCAGATGACCTTCTGGCAGCGCATATCGACGTTTTTTCGCCCTGGCGACATCATCCTCACCGAGACCGGAACACCCTCCGTCGGCGGCCGCGACTTCGTTCTCCCGCCCCAAACAACGCTGATTAATAGTGGCATCTGGCTGAGTATAGGGCATATGCTCGGTGCTTCACAGGGTGCCGCGTTGGCTCAGCGAGATATCATCCGTTCACTCACCTCCACCTCCAACAAGTCACCACCATCGACTGATGATAATGGAGCTATTCTCGCACCTACACCTCCGTCAACACGCTCCTCTCAAAAAACGTACTCGGGCCGCACAATCCTATTCATTGGCGATGGCAGCCTTCAAATGACAGTCCAATCAATCAGCGATACAATCCGTAATCGCCTGCCACTGACAATCTTCCTGATCAATAATGATGGATACACCATCGAACGATTCATCCACGGGATGAAAGCCACGTACAACGACATCCAGCCGTGGAGGTATCTGCAGGCCCCGAGCTTTTTCGGTGCTGGCCTGAACGACGATGGCTACGCAGTGGTGACCCGAAGCGCGAAGAATTGGGGTGAACTATGGAGTGTGATCGGTGAGAAGGAGGTCAAAGAAAGCAAGGGACTGACGATTGTGGAGGTGTACATGGATCGAGAGGATGCACCAGACGCATTGAAGAAGCTTGTTGCGAGTGCCGCAAGGAGAAACAGTGGGATTGCAAAGGAGGATGTTGAGGCCGTGAATGGTGAGGCGGGCAAAGAGATGAATGAGAATTCATCGGGCTCAGAGCGGCGAGCAAGTGCTGAGAAGATGATCAGGGGAGCTGGGTAGTGGTCGGTTCGTCCTTGATTGAACACAGCGATTTAGGCTTTCTGTTTGGCTGACAGGAGAGAGAGGAATGTCTTTTTAATGAACACTATGGCGCTATGGCGCTTTGAGGAACTGGATATGAAATTTAACATCAAAGAGAGCCTCAAAAAGTAAGCGGAGAGCAGAGCTCCTTGGGTTATTGATCTTCATAGTCTGCGCGTTTCAAGGACCATTGCGGCAGAAGGACTATGCGTCCGACCAAGCATTTTCGGGTAACGGAACATGATGGATTTCCTCTGCAAGCAAAGAGAGACCTTCTCCTTCTCAACCAGGGTAGTCCGCGCTCACTTCAATTAGCGAAAAGGCAATGAAGGACCCGCCCCACGGTTGACGGTCTCCAAAAGGTAGCGAACTAGCGGAAACGACGTGGCGAGGAGAACATTTTGTCGCTGATGCCAGTCTCATGCTGAAGTGTGAATTACCACGGATCAAGACCTTCCCAAGCAAGACCAAGTACAGATGCGACTCTATGGTAGCTGTGCCGGCGAGAGAAATCATTCCAATTGCGGGTGAAAAGATGTCCCGTATGCGCCCACTCTATCCCTATCATTACTTACACACTTGCTCCCCAACCATCCACCTCGAATAGACGCACCTCCGCCTTCACAATGTGTTACTAACATGCTAGTCTCAACTACGAGTCCGCCAGAAGGCCCACCTCAACCAAGATACAAGCATTTCCTGCGAGGCTCCTACCACGAACATGAACGTTCTCGAAATTTGAAGTCAAGACTAGAACACTGTGCAAATCTGCAGATTGAGACAAGCTCAGAGATTTGGAGCACAAAGTCTGCCGGTCAACCATTAGGGTCAAGGTGATGCAAGGCAGCGTCGGGGCCGAGCACAATCCTTAAACGATGGCACGAATGTGACGTAGCAGGAAGCCATGGCTATCTCAGCCGGTACGGCCAATACCTATACGGACACGTCTGGTTCAGTTTCATATCTGCGTCTGGCAATGGTAGAAATGCGATAAGCATCTATCGCCACAACATCGCCTCGTAGTGAACTGGTGCGCCAATTCATACCTTCCATTGGCGAAGCCGGTGCCGTCAATGGCAGTACGTTCGGCTTAACAAGAAAAGTGAAGACGATGATTTCGTTTGCTGGAGAGACAGCTCCAGAGAAGGAACTTGCTAAGTTGCGCTTAGTGTTGAATGGCGCTATGCCTGCGAGTACAGTACGTTGCAAAACTGGCTTCACCAAAGGTGCACACAGAGGTTTTGTCTCTGATGTGTATCAGATCCACTCTAGGCTACAGGCCTAGGTCGTAATGTTTAAAATAATGTGGTAAAAGTGGACCTTGGTAATGACTGTTCTGAGCAGTTTTCTTCGTTGAGCTTTAGGTAACGAAATGTTAAAGACCGCCTAACATTTAGCCTTAGTCAACCCTAAAGCAACTAACTTTCAAAGAGTTGTCTTCGTTTACAAGCTTCAAATGACGAAACTTACGTGGCCCAGTTTTACCACCGCTTTTTAAAGTCAACGAACGAGCCCTGTACATCTTTCTTCCTAGAGTTAAGCTCTACGGAGCTACCAAGAACCATCTGTGTCAGTACACGACCAAATCGAGCATCAGAATACACTACTTTTCCTATAAATTACTCGTCTTTTAAAAGAGCACACTTAGACAATTACACGTTGACAGCCGCCCGTTATTTGCTTAGCACAGCGCAAGCAAAATGCATGTCCTTTCTTACCTTCTACGCCTCAGGAACCAATGCAGCCTTAGAGTTCTTGTTTCGCTGCATGAAACACTATACTATGTGTCTTCCTTTTCTAGGGTTTCCAACACTTATCATCGCAGAAGCGACTTTAAGCACTGATTCAAAGTAATGCTGTCGCTCTAAGAATGCTTACTTAGCTACCATTCATGATCTACCTATACTCCAACCCTCCACCTTCTTTCTTAGCCTCGAAAGTTCCATTCTAATAGGCGTATATGTCCACATGCGATACAACACGGGCGCTTACGATACCGTAGAAAGAGAACCCAAGCGGCGCAGAGTGGGCAAGGCTGAAGATGGAGATAGAGAAGGAGAAGAGGGAAGTACCTGGGCCGCTGAGCAGGTAGTACAAGGATCAGCCGATCAACAGAGTCACCGATATGGCAACATCGCTATCAGTGACAATGCGCGTGCCCAGGTGGGAGACATCATTCACTACTATAACGGACCTCGACCGCAAGAAGACAAGTATGAGACCCTGCTCGCGTCCCTGACATTCGATCGTATGGATGCACGCCTCCGGAACGTGGCTGCGGCACTCCCCACGACTTGCGAGTGGCTGATCCGTCACGAGCAGTTTGTCGCATGGACCGATCTTAGTAAGAGTCCTTCATACCCCGGTTTCCTGTGGATCAAAGGCAAGCCAGGGTCGGGCAAGTCGACCATCATGAAAGAGACGCTCGCTTGGGCCGAAGAGAAGTGGTCATCGCAGGTTGTCGTCTCATATTTCTTCAATGCACGCTCGCCCTACCAGCTGGAGAAGTCGAGCCTCGGACTTTATCGATCGTTGCTACACCAGCTCTTGTGTGCCCTGCCCAGCAGTCGTACCTTATTCGAGAAGGGGTTCGCTTCGAAGGTGAGGGACGACAAAGTCGAGGAGTGGACGGAGACGGAGTTGCAAAACTTCTTGATTAAGCTCATCGTCACATTACAGTTACCTTTGGTATACGTCTTTATTGACGCATTAGATGAAGGTAGTGACGACGATGTACGACAGATGGTTAAGTTCCTGGAGCGTCTAACTCGTCATGCGACTAGAGCAGGCCAACTACTGCGTATATGTCTCTCAAGTCGTCATTATCCCTATATTAACAGTGAAAACAGTCTGTCACTCATTCTAGAAGACCAGGTGGGTCATAGTCAAGATATCGAGATCTATATCCGTAGCGAGTTAGCAGGAGGTAACGCTCCACAGATGGACGACCTGCGGGATCAAATACGTGGTCGGTCGGCAGGAGTGTTTCTATGGGTAGTCCTTGTCGTGACTATACTGAGCAAGGTCTACGACCAAGGAAAACCCTTAATGGCGATGCTGAGAAAGCTCGAAGAAATCCCGCCAGATCTGCAGGGCGTTTTCACACAGATATTCTTCAAAGACTTAGAGCATCTTGACGAGTGCATCACACTGCTCAAATGGGTCTTGTTCTCGATGCAACCGTTGAGCCCAATCGAGCTCTATTGTGCTGTACAGCATACTTGTTCTCATACAGATACGGATGATGATGTTGTCTCCACACCAGACACGGTAGCCAGGTATCTGTTAAACTGCTCACGAGGTCTCATCGAGTTGACTAAGGCAGCACCATATACCGTCCAGTTCATCCACGAAACTGTCCGAAGCTATTTGCTCGATGAAAATGTGTTCGAACAGCAACAGTCAAGTGCTTATACATCAGATCATCCAGTCCCGGACTTCCGAGCTGATAGCTGTCACATAAAAATAGCTGAAGAATGCTTAGGATACTTGCTCAATGTGTGCAAAGAAGCACCTTTGACCGAAGATATCCTCGAACAACATCCATTAGCTCAATATGCAGCACGGTTTTGGTGGCAGCACTTGCAGTCGAGCTGCAGCGCGTGCGGTCACAAGTCACAGGATTTGGCACTGGAACTCTTGACAGGTGATCGTATCAATCTTCTAACGTGGTTGCGACTCTACCAGATCGAGTTTGACAGTTATGGTCGATTCCGACAGAATAACACAGCCCCACCACTGTACTATGCAGCACAAATGGATATACCCGAACTCACCTTAAACATATTACTTCTTGGAGCCGATGTTAATGCTCAAGGAGGATACTACGGCAATGCACTGCAGGCGGCATCATCTCATGGCCACGAGAAGATAGTGCAGATACTGGTAGGTACAGGTGCCGATGTCAATGCTCAAGGAGGATACTACGGCAATGCACTGCAGGCGGCATCATCTCGTGGCCACGAGAAGATAGTGCGGATACTACTCTGGCAGGGAGCGAAATATGTATGAGACCATTTAAGATGTGCTCTTAGTAAGGCTCTTTACCCTCTTATATGTATACTTTTAGTTATTATACTGTCAACAGCTTTTATCTTTTTAATTACCGTATACACAATTGTTTAACAAAATTGCAGGCAACTCGAGAGTAGTCGGTGCGGATGCACCACCTTACTAAGGGACTTTATCCCCAAAGCACGAAGACAAAATTGTGACGTTACCACTGCCTTTTAAAGGACGTAACGAAACCATTACCGTATTACCTCAATCTATCGTATCGTAATTTAGCCATTATTGGCCGTAGCGACTATTAGAAGCTTAACTAGATTAAGTTAAGGCCGGTAGATGGTGGACCTGGTCCAGAGCCTAGATAAAGATGCCGACTGTCCTTTTAGTGAACCTGGTTTTGCAACGTACTGTACGGTGCAGAGTGATAGAGACGTTCACCAGGCCAATGTGTATTTCAAATGAGCCCAGCCACATCGAGCTGAGCTGATCACCCAAGGCGGAAGGAAATTGATGTACACGAAGATCTTATCGTGCTGGACGCCTGCTAGACAATCTTATCATCTCTGAGCATGAACGCTCAAATTGTTAGGGTGTACCGTCCGAGGCGGGGCACAAGCTTAGCTAATCAGTGGGCGCATGGCAGTCGTTGCAGGTGCTTCTGCCCGACACCTTGTGGGGACCTAATTACCAACACTTACATTTCCACCATGACATCGGGAGCGTTGTCTCTTCCACGCTTTTCGGGCGTCATCGTCCTGAAATTTATGGTTGAATCAACCTCAGAATGATTACTACCGCTGCAGCTTTCATGCTCGGTCGCAGCTTCTGCGACTTGACCTGCCATACCAATTACTTTCTTCTTCCCTGACCCTCGTGTCCCAACATCTTGATCCTTCCTTCCCCCTTCCTGCGACACACAGCCAGCTAGACATTAACGAAGAGCAAGCTTACAACTGAAATCGAAAGTGATAGAGCACTAGAACCCACAACAGCCATGACGACCCCTCGCTGCTTCGTCGTCCGCCACGGCGAGACCGAATGGTCCTTGTCCGGCAAACACACCGGCAACACCGACATACCGCTCACAGCAGACGGCGAGAAACGAGTCAGAGCAACAGGCAAAGCCCTAGTTGGAGAGGACAGACTCATTGTCCCCAAGCAGCTAAAGCACATGTAAGCCCCAACCCAAGCGCATCCTCACTGCTCAGCAGTAGGAGAAGAGACATTCCTCCTCCCACCATCTCGTCACCAAAAGAGCTAGAGGAACAAAGACCATACCAAATCAAACCAAGCTAACGCGCCCACCCCACCACAGCTACGTCTCTCCTATGCATCGCGCCCAACGGACCCTCGAACTGCTCAATCTCGGCTTCGCAACTCCCTACCCCTGGGCCTCCCCCTCCTCGCCGCCCTCGAACACCACGTGCGTCGCTTCCCGCCACACAAACGCCAAGGTCACAGTCACAGACGCAATCCGCGAATGGGACTACGGGGACTATGAGGGCATAACAAGCGCCGAAATCCGGGCGCAGCGCGAAGCGCGCGGCGAGGGTCCCTGGGATATCTGGCGCGATGGGTGTCCTGGGGGTGAATCGCCCGAGGATGTGATAAGGCGGATTGACGGGCTGATACACGAGATCCGGGAGAAGTACCATAAGCCTTACATGGGAAGGGATTTGGATGAGGATGGGTGTAGTGGGGATGTAGTGGTAGTGGCGCACGGGCACATACTGAGGGCGTTTGCGATGAGGTGGGTTGGGAAGCCACTGACCGAGACGAGTTTGATCATGGAGGCGGGAGGTGTGGGAACGTTGAGTTATGAGCATAAGAGGATTGAGGAGCCGGCTATACTGCTCGGTGGGGGGTTTGTGGTTGGAAAGAGTGTGCTTGAGGAGGTTGATGAAGAGGAAAAGCAAGGTAAGATTAAATGAGGCTAGAACCTGGAGGCATGAGAGCGAAGCTTCCGATATCTGATATGCCTCGCAATATAGATCATTGAAGTGAGAAACGATGCGAGTATTTGGTCCTTTGAAATACGAATCTCGACTTTATGCACTCGCGGCAATCTTAGCATTGTGCCAAGCTTTGGCTTTACCAGCTGCTGCCGCCGTCTTCAGTACCTGCTGATGCTCACCAGCTGACACCGCCCTGACCGGCTTGAGGTGTTTCATTCCAATCGTCACGGGCCGCATACTGCTGGAAGTCGCTGGGTTTGACATAGTCTTCGGGTGGAGGTGTAGGAGGGCGAGGAGGAACCTCATCAGTATCTTGCCAACCTGCCTCTTCACCGACCATAGTTTGAGAGTCTTGTCCAAACTGAGCAGGTCCAGAGCCTTCTAAGCCCGTGGTCTGTGAGCTCTGGCGTGTTCGGGTGTCAAACGAGCCTTTGGACTGCGGCCCTCGTTGCGGAGGTACTGGTTGTGCAGGTCTCTTATCGCCACCACCATCCCAGGCGGGGGTCGCGTTCCAAGCATTGTTGTCACCCGAATTAGTGTTGTCATTATTCCAGTTGCTGTTGTCATTTGCAGAATTGGTCCAGCCAGCATCGTTCTCCTTGTTTGCTTCTTCTATCTTACTCGCAACTTGATTGTCAACAGTTGTTTGTCGATTTGAGTTCGGTACAGGTCTCAGCGGTGGTAAGCTGTACTTCAAGTATGAATAGCTTGGAGCGTCGACAACCCTAGGAAGGCTGCTTTCGCTCCCTTCTGCTGGAGTTGATGGCGTCAATGGCGGACTCGGGATTTTCCCTCCTAGAGCACTCTTCGCTCGGATCAAGGCCTCAATCAGTGCTTGTTTGTCCATGTTCTGCATGTTCTGAATATCCTGATCACCAGACGGTTCAACTTCTACCTCGATGCCAACTTCGTCGCGCAGTTGTTCTAGATGCAGTCAGCAATAGCATAATTGATGAACAGCTTTTGAACTTTCCTTTGGTTCGATACTTGAATACGAACCGAGCATATGGAGTTTCCATCGCGTCAATGTACTCTGGCACCATCCTCTTCTTGAAATATCGATAGCCGGGGCCTGGCTGAACTTGTTTTGTCGAGCCACGTGCGACAGCAATTGATTTAGGGACGTCATATCGTGGTTCTTCCTCAGCATCAGGGCGTGCCTCATCAAGTCGAAGAGTTCGGAACGAATAGTATGGGCCGTGAGGTCCATACAACTCTCTTGGAGCATCGGCCGTGATGCCAATCACAGCTTTCGTTCCCCCAGCCTGAGCGCCATTAGAATCAGCGGCCCACTTGTCGGTTTTCGCCGCGACATTTTCACTCGTGGTTGCGTCATTGCTGTCCCAAGCATCGACGCCAGCATTATTTGCTTCGCCAGAGTTTCCCCAGTCGTCATTGGTATCATCACCAACGTTGATATTGTCGGCCCAGTTTGCGCCGTCGCCAGAATTGTTGTTCTGGTCGTCACCTTGCTCATCAACCCAGGTTTGTCCGTTATCATTCTGGGTATTTTGATTATTAGCGTCACATTCATCGTTCTGATTCGCCTGGTCGTCTTGCTTATCTCCGCTATTTTCATTGCTAGCTCTAATATTCCATTCTTGGCTATTTTGGTTGTGCACACCGCCCTGCTGATTCCAGTTGCTATGATCATCGTTGTCACCTTTACTTGTGTCCGCTGGCTTACCTTGATCGTTCCAAGACGGGTTTGGTCCGAACGCCGGACCTGCAGCATCGTAAAGAGTGCCCTTGGGGCTGACTTGCTGTTCCATGCTCGCACGGACATAGGACGTTGCAGAGCTTGGTTTTGTGACCGGCATATTGGGGAGGTATGGACCGAAAGGAGGGTAACGGTACATTGGAGCATGATTTGGTTGATAGCCGTGATGCACGTGATGGGACGGGTGAATGAACTGAGCAGGGTAGTGGTAAGGATAGTAGTGTGCTGGTAGGTGAGGCCTATATTGTACTGCACGGTGCGGATATTGATCGTGATAGGCTGGCGGGTAGAACTGTCGATTGATCTGTGGCAATGGCTCAGAGAATAAATACCTGGATTCGTGATCAAGCGGCTCGTGCTGAGGAGAGGCAGGCGGTCGATGCTGTTCACGCTTTGGTTGTAGAGGCGGCTCATCGAGGACGCCGTTTAGACTTGTAGAGCCATCACCGTATGCGTACTTCACTTCGCCATCGTCTCGATTTTGAGGAACAGAGGCTGATGCTCGTGGCAACGGATGGTCCCAGTAGATGTTTTCTTGATCGTGTTGAATCTTTTGCGAGTCGTAGGGTGGACCTGTAGCACGTCCTGGACCATTGAATGGTCTCCTCTCTTGAGAGCGGACCCTCTCTCGGGAAGGTGGTCTACCAGATGGTCGCTGAGAACCGTTCGACGGACGGATGACGCCTTGGCTGTGAGATGGTTGACGGTGTTCAGCTGGCGGGCCATATTCGAAATGGACTCGCTTCTGTGGTGTCGGGCCTGAGAAATTGCGTTGCTCCTGGTCCACTCGTGGCGGTGTATTGTTGTTGGAAGGGCCGTAGTTCGGTGTGCGGAAATGATGTCCTCGATCATAATGACGAGGAGGTAGCTCTATATGGAGTCCTTCCGGTGCCTCTTTCTGATGCCAAACCCACCTGCCCGCACGTCCATCATGGCTGCCGCCACGGTTGTATGATTCATAATTGTCGTTGGCGCCGTCGAATAAACCAAACATGCTCATTTCACCGGTCTCCTCTTCTGCTGCCGCTGCTTCTGGAACTTGGCTCTCCTCGACAACTGCTCCTGCGACCTCCTCTTCTTCATTCGGTCTATTGGCAAAGATGTCACTGTCCTCGCCGGATGATGAACCCTCATAATTAGCGTCTTCAGGATCTGTTGCACGGCAGCGCAGAACAAGAACTTCAATGGTTCCGAGGTCATCGAAATGACTTTCCTTGAAACCGGCAGGTGCTTCGGTTACTGTTCACCTGATCAGCTGTAGCATCGCGGTCTATCTAAGTCCTCTTACCAATGTTGTGATTCTCAAAGCGCCATTCGCGTCCCATGTAGACGCCATCTCCGTGAGCTTTCTCCTTTTGCCGCAATAAGAAGTCAATCTCCGTTCGATTGGCTGGCCTTCCTTTCTCGGGTGGAAGAAGATTGACTCGACAGCGATTGCATTGATAATTTCCGTCTATGAAAACAACCATCGCAAGCCCTTCATAGATAAAGCCCCTAGATGTCAGCCGGATGCAGAAGCCTTGTGGCTTGTTCGGCACGATGAGGAAGGTTTCGACCACGCCATCACCATAGAAAGTGCCATGTTCTTGAAAAGGTGCGTTCGTGTCCGACCATTGAATGCAGCATGAGAGCTGCTTTAGCTGTGGCATGCCGAGATGGATAGTTTCTGGACTCAAGTGAGAAAACGCGAGTCAGCAGAAAACAGTTTATTTTGAATGGCGCAGAATATGAAAGTATCAATTGGCAAGAAGTCCAGCTAACTCACTCGTGTGAGTCTCTGTCTTCACTCGTCCCAATAACCGTATTTCACAATATCCTGTTTCGAATTTACAAGGTACTTACCGGCGCTCCCTGTCGATTCACTAGCTGCTTGGAACAGTTTTCCAAATTTTGCCATTGCCTACACTGGTGATAAAGTACTTCGACTCTAAGAATGCTGACTTACAGTTGCCTCGTTCCGTGTCCATCTCAGCAACAATCTACCAGAGCTCTTGCTTCTTCCTGTTCCTCTTTCCTCCAGTGGTTTTCCAGTGCTACATCGCTGGAGTGGGTTAACCGGACCCGAATAGGTTGAGCCGGACAGCCCATGACCATCTCAAGCTCAGCCATACAGCCATCATGTTCGCGCAACGTAGAGCTCGCAATTTGCTGTATTAGCATTGAAGGGAATTTGAAGCTGAAAGCGTTGAGACGGCTGAGACGATGGACTGCTGTCAAGACTTCATGTCATACGACATCTACGTCCAGATCTGGCCTAGCTTTTCACGCTCAGGTTCGCCTACAGAGGAGCTTTGTGCACTTGTCGGCTTGTCTACCTGCACACAAAGACTTGTGAGCTTTCTCCGGACGTGTGTCATTCGCGCCTCTGGGAGCCTTTTCAAGATTGTTCTGAGGATAAGACTGACGATGCACGTGGCGAAGGAGCTCCTTCGTTAGCCGCCGGTAATGCGATATCTGGCAGATCCCGCAAAAAAGCCCCTCCAATAACAAACTGCGTCATATTGTGCTGCGTGAATTCCTTGCAGGTCAACGCAAAACGTTTAATGTCAATGTTTCAACTGTGTCCAGATAATATAAATCACGAGCGTTCTGGCTTGCAATTCTCGACCCTTGGTTCTCCACGCCTTGACTGCTCACTCTTCAGCAGACTCTCCCCCCATGGCACCTCCCGCGATCATCAACCCAAGCGTGCTCAGCGCGGACTTTGCTGAGCTAGGCAAGGCCTGCCGGGAAGCCATGGAATGGAAAAGCGATTGGCTCCACCTTGATGTGATGGACGGTCATTTTGTACCAAACATGACCTTCGGTGCTCCTGTCGTGGGCAAGTTGAGGAAGCATGTTGACAAGCCGAAGGAGGCAGGAGGGAACGGCACGTTCGATTGCCATATGATGATATCAGAGGTATGGGAGAGCCGATATTCTAGGCGATTAGGACAGTTAGACCCGGCCTAAGCACGCAGGAGCATACACATCACGCCACGAGAGCACCAAAGCTAACCATTCTCCAAACCTAGTAGCCAATGCGCTGGGCTTCTTCCTTTCGAGATGCAGGAGCTGACATGTATTGTTTCCACTACGAAGCGGCCATGACCTCAGTTGCAGCGAAAGAGCCAGCCGATAAGGAGACGAAAGAGAAATGCAGTCCAAAGAGCTTGATCAGGTACATCCATGAGTTGGGCATGCAAGCCGGAATTGCAATCAAGCCAAAGACAAGCATTGATGTGCTGTGGGACATCCTTGAGGCAGAGGACGAGAGAGAAAGACCTGACGTACGTACAATGCCAAAGCCAGAACTACCCGGCAGCTCTTTAGAGCCTGGAGGTCTATCTCAGCACAAATCGGCTAACATGCACGCGCCCACAGATGGTACTAGTTATGACAGTTGAGCCTGGTTTTGGCGGCCAAAAGTTCATGGCAAGCCAGCTGCCAAAGGTCACCGCCCTCCGCAAGAAGTATCCCAACCTCAACATTGAAGTCGATGGTGGTCTAGCAGAAGGAACAGTTGACCAAGCGGCCGAGGCGGGCGCAAATGTCATCGTGGCAGGTAGTGCCGTATTTGGAGCGAAAGATCCAGCGCATGTTATTCAGGTGCTCAGAGACGCAGTGGAGAAGAGAAGGGGAGGTGAAAAGCTGTGAAGAGAAGAACCAAGAGTAGACGGTCAGGAATTGTGTGGTATCACCGGTGGAAGACATTTCGCGTGATTATGCCGAGCCGTGCTTCGAAGCTTCCATGCTCGATGCAAAAACTTCTCTTTCGACCACTGTGCTAGATATGCCGGCTATCACGAATCAAACCATTGCAGGATTATACCTTCGAACACATCAAAATAGCTTGCAAAGATCGGCCCTGGAGATAACGCTTTTCTTCACCACCATGCGATTCGAAACGCCTTGGCTTCTCACGTCTCCAGCGGAGATCTGCCAAGACGAATAGAGGATCACGAGGTAAATAGTATGAACTAGATGACGACGACAACAATCACGACCAGGTTATCGACGTTTTGACACTCTGGTCCGTTGTCCGACCAGTGACTATAGATGATGCTAGACGTTCTCCGCAATATGTGGTGATCTGATAAAACGTCCTCATTTTGAAGTTTTTTGACAATAAGTGGCTGAGTTATCACCCTCCGTCTCCGTTCTGATTCATTTACAAACCAGGCACGACTAGAATCACAAACATGCATGGCCACGAACACCAATTGTACTCCCGCTTATTGCTGGATAACTCTAGGCTGGAATGAGTCGTCAACTAATCTCACCGCCATTCAGGTGACTGAAAAGAGCTTTCTAATGACTGTAAAGTCCTTATATATATACAGACTTCCAATGCCACCCATCTCATAGAGAGCATCTATTATTGGGCGCGAGAGTTTCCGGACCTCAAAACACAAAGCACATCGTAGCTTCAGATGGAGACCAAATCTCTCAGGTACCTCACGCACTACAACGATGAAGCGAATCCACCTCATCGCTATCGGCGCTTGCGCCGTCGACACAATCCTCACAGTGCCCTACTTTCCAGCCGAAGATTCAAAGCTGCGAGCGACATCCCTCACCAAGCGGCGGGGTGGAAACTGCCCCAATACACTTGAGGTTCTGCAGCAGCTCCTTGCACTTGAGCGCGACGCTGGCGACGATACACACAGAAGCAGCAGCACACTCACGGCAAAACAGAAGCAGAAACAGAAACGGGAAACCTCAAATCCAGATCTCACTCTTCTAGCGACCCTGCCGTCCCGTTCCTCCCCAGCTATCGAGTTTATCCAGCGCTCCCTTGCTCAAGTTGACCTCTCCCACTGCCTGTATCGCGAAGACTACGCGGAACCCGTCTCGTCCTACATCATATCATCTCAATTGAATGGGACGAGGACGGTCGTCAACCACAACGAGTTGCCCGAGATGACAGTTGAGGAGTTCACGGTCGCTGTTGAGGAGATTCTTAATCATGATCAGCTAGACGAGAAGCCGAAGCTTGCCAGGGGAGAGAAAGACCTGGGCAACGACGTGGATGATGATGAGAATGGAAGTCAAGGCCGAAGTGATGGAAAGTACGAGAATCAAGGATCGGACGAGACCGAGGCCGAAGAAGTGCTGCTATGGTTCCACTTCGAAGGACGCATTCCTGAGACAACGCTGCGATGCATGGAATATCTTCGTTCACGTTTTGGTAGTCTACGCGGCACCGACTCTGCCGCACAATCAGGACGCACAACGTACACACTGAAGATGAGCGTTGAGCTCGAGAAGCCGGGCAGAGAGGGTCTGCAGGCTCTTGCCGAGGTAGCCGATGTGGTCTTCCATTCGCGAAGCTGGGCTGAGGGCGAGAAGTACAATGACGCTAGCAGTTTGCTGAAGACACAAGCGGCCATTTTAAGCTCAAAAGATGGTGCAGAACGGACGCTGATATGCACTTGGGGAGCCGAGGGAGCTTGGGCCTTGACATTGCCTCGTGAAGCCGAAGAGGGTCATAGTAAGATGGAAACGCAGATTGTAAAGGGAGAACCCTTCATAGAGTGCGGGAGGGAGGTCGTTGATACTGTTGGAGCAGGAGACACGTTCATTGCGGGTATGTTGTTTGGATTGTTGTGCCGGGACGGACGTGAAGAAGGAATTGAATGGTCCTTGACAGAGAAGCTGGAGTTCGCTAATGGACTTGCTGGGCGGAAAGTGCTTCAACTTGGATTCGGCGGGTTGGGACACCAGGTTCAAGAGCTGCTGAGGAGACTTGATGCTGGGGGCAAAAGAGGCTGAACTTGTTTCTATGTTGGGAGCTGTGTACAAGCACCACTTCAACATACGACGATGTCTGCCGGTGTTGCGAAAGGTCTTCAGGGCAGTCCTGTGATTCCCGGTTATCACCAGGGGGGCAGAACGCTGACTGCCGGCTAGCCGTTGCAATTGCGAGGGCGATAGCGGCGTACCTGGGGACCTCTTTTGTGCTACACGAGAACGGTCAGCATCCTCCTTTTCCGCGAGGAGGGAGTGGTTGCATCGCCTCCAAATCTTTCTTTTTCAGAAGCAAGCAGCTTCGGAGAATTGAGAGGATCCCCACCTCGAGGACAATTGGGTGCTTCAGATTCCTGTCCATCCGCTGCGAGAAGATTGAATATGTGCGCTTGATAATAACAAGAAAAGCAACAAGCAGGCTGCATGGATCCTGAGCATGCCAGGCACTTTTGCCAAAGCCTGATTATTTGGCAAGAGGAACCATGCTCAGATGTGCTATCACCAATGTCTGGCGCATCAGAATAAGATTGAATATTAGGCTTACCATTGCTTGACCGTCAACCGACAACCTTGAACCGTCCGCCTGATGACTTTTCGACTCACCTGTCGCACTGTAATTCGTTGGTTATCGGTCTCTGAGCGCTGAGCAATTAGTAAGGCGGTAGTACCAACCGAGCTCGGACTTCGAGCATGGCTGAGCGTAGGGGAAGGGACATTAACGACAAGACAATCGTCCGGCTAGGCAACCAGAAGCCTATCAGGCAAAGATAATCTCATTAGCGTATTTCGGAGGGCTTTGAGATCAGGCACCAATGCTTTGAGACGGCCATTCCAGGCATTGACCACGGGCTTTGCTAAAGCTCAAGAACTGCTCTACCCTCTCGAAACGAAGAAGTATCGCTAGCTTTGATTGCTAGCACTCTCTCGTGCCCAGCTTGTGTGACATATGACTGGAAAATCTGGAGTACAGGAACTGTAGGCCATCGGTCCTGGTGTCCAGAATAGGTGTCCCGAATGGCAAGCACCAGTCCAGACTACACGACCGTCTTTAGAGTGCCTCTTGGTTTTCGAGCCCAACGGTCCAAATGCGTCGAGCATCTCCAAAGGTCGAGTTAGAGCTCTGACAGTCGGCTTGCACCTTTCATCAATGCTTACTTAGAAGCGTAGAATCGGGCCAACCGGTACGTATCCAGCTTGTGAAACACTGCATTGTCCTTCCACAATGTGCCCGACTTCAATGGCGTAATACTGTGCCTTTGTACTTGATAGCGCAACCCCGAACTCTTCTGTCGTTATCGCAACCACTTTCCGTACGATAAAGGCATGCGTGACTTGTTCGAAGGTCCATATCGTGCCCCGATCGGTTGTCAAGTTTGTTCGATCTGCAGGAAGCTTGCAATGGTGGGCACATGGTCAGACACGGGATAAGATACAATGCATGATCTGGAGTCCGTATCACAAAATGACTGGCATGGAAGAGATGCCGGTAATGATTGGAGCAAGCAACACTCCGTGTTCTGCACCGAACGTCAAACGTGGTTAGGGTTGGGCAGCAATAAAGATCATGAGCACGCTTCTCACTGGTCACAAAGGAGGGTTGAATCGAGAAAAAACACTAAGGTCGCAGTAGAACGGCCGCAGAAAGTACGATTGGATCGAGTGTGAAAAGTGAGGCAGCCAATCGTTGCCTGCTAAGCTGGAGACAAACACCACGCTCGTGGACCGCACCGAAGGCTCAACCCGACAGCATATTTGCAAAATCTTGTCGGACGGGCTGAGCACAATTGGCTCGCCCAAGAGCCGTTTTTACATCCTTGGCCATGAATGTCTTCTGACAACTTCATGGACTATCAAGAAAACCTCGTTTTCGTCTCACACTTTGTCGCGTGTAAAGCTAGTCCTAAACCAGGTGGAATAATCCTTGCCTGAAGCTCGTCATCAAATCTAGTTTCCGCCTGGGCTAACTAGTCTAGCTGGAATTGGCTCCGGGTGTTCCTGTCCATCAACTCCAGTCTGCTCTATTTTGCCTGACTTCACAATTTCCCCACAAGCCCACTTTGAGCAAAGCTACATTATCCCACCTTTTCAGCCGACCTCGCATTTCCTTCTCAACTTTGACATTTGCTTTTGCTTTCAGAGATTGATTCACATTTTTCGTCACAGACTACTTATCTGGACTTTTTCGCGGGTATGTTGTGAAGATATCAATTTCGATTGACAATTGTCTGTCTTTATAGCTAGTCGGACTTATTGAGCTGATTTCTCTCTTAGCCTATATCGATTGGCTGCTCAGCGACCAAAGATCAGCACTCAATTTTCAACACGATCACTTTCCTGGACTCTGGTAATGGCTAGCTGCGACGCCTTGGTCAACACGATGCGGACCTCTCAAGCCGCCTTCTTCCAGCAAATCGCAAACCTCTCAGAGCCCGAGCGACAAGCGTGTTTATCGAATTACTTGGACTGGGCTGCCTCTGAGGCCAATGTATCTAAGTCTCAACTATCAAGCAGTATCCCTCAGAAACGCTCCAGATCTTGTGCTGCGTTGATTGGTATGGAACCGGATTCTAAGCGTCCCTCCTTCGTAGGTCCCCCAAGCTTCTTCCTCCAATACTTGGTTTGACTGGTCTCCTGCAGCCCATGGCCTCGTCTGCCCCGACGCTTGAAAGGCACTTCTCAGCACCGTCTCGAGCAGCTAAGACAAGCGTCCGACACGCCTACGCACAAGAAGTGAAAACGTCCGCAGAGTCTGCACCAATCACTATTCCCCGTCAACATCAACCATCTGGTCGACGCTCCTCAACATCTGGCGGTTCCTACACGAATCGGTCATTCAAGCCCTCGACACTGCAACAGATCGATGAAGTCCAAGACTATTCGCCGAAAGCCTACCTTGCGCAACAACAAATTCCGGTCGACTTCTCACCCGCGACGTCACAATTCTTTGCGCAGGATGAGTGTCAAACACAAGATTTGTCCCTCCTCAGCCCCTATTCATTGAGCCATGCTGCAGATTACTCTCCAGCTACAGCTACAAGTGATTCGAGCTTGACAAACGTCACTGCTATCACTAGTGAACCAATGTCTCGCAAGAATACCAATGACATACTCTGCGACCCCTTTCGCATGTGTCGAGTCGGTTCTTCCGCCTCGGACAGCTCAAGTGGATCATCGCAAGAGCTCTTTCCTTTTGTTAACGACATACCCCCCTCTTTGATGACCAGCTCTGCTGAGAATCAAAGTGCCCCTCTCTTTCCTGTTTCCAAGTATTCCCCGCTCTCAACAGCCCCAGTTGAGATCAAGCAGTCACCTTCGCGAGAAGGTGTCGCTGCATTTCAATCTTCAACTCAATCTCGTGTCACAAAGAGGGTTCAAGAACAGAACGCTCAAGGCACCCGGCCAATAGCGCCGAAAAACAAAGATGATGCTCCAGGTGATTCACCTGTTCCAAAACTCAAAGCCTTCAAAACTGAAGATGGCACTATCGTACACAAAGCCGAGATTGCTCGACACACTCGTCAGCAAGCTCCTCGTAAGACAACGTTTTGTCAATTTTGTAATGATCAATCACAGGGCTTTCATGGCGACCATGAGCTCCGTCGACACATTGAACGACACCACACTCAGATCCGACGTGTCTGGGTATGCCGCGATGCCTCTGAAAGCGGTCGCTTTCTGATCAACTGTAAGGCTTGTCGCACCGGTAAGACCTACGGCGCTAATTACAATGCTGCCGCTCACCTGCGACGGGCTCATTTCAACCCCTGCAAGAACAAACGGGGTGGTCGTGGCAAGAAGTCCGAAGGCCGTGGTGGAATGGGTGGTGGCAGCTGGCCGTCGATGGAATTCTTGAAAGACTGGATGTTCGAGATCTACGAGATGAACATGGGTGGGCGACAGATCGTTCAAGGTCTTGCTCCAGAAGCCAGTATGGTGTCTTACCCTACTGAACAGCTCGCCGAATTCGAACAAATATGTGGCCAACCTGACACCGAGTACGATGATACCTTCGATGATAGCCCAGAACAAGAGCCTCTCTATTACGATTTTGAGAGCTCTGACACCACAGTATACCCTGTCCAGACGATGCCAGCGCAACAACAAGCATTCCTCCGGTCTAGCGTACCGTTCCCCATGCAGAGCGGCTACTACCCTCATGCTCAACCTATGTCGAACAGAATGCATCCTTCGCAATACAACGTGCGGGCTGTCCAGCCATATTGACTCCAGCCGGCAGGCACAGCCGCGTTTGTCACTCACCGGCATCCACAACCTTCATGACTTCACGACTTCACGACTTGGGAACACGTAACGTCTTTGTTACGCAAGTACATGCCTTTCATGGATCGTCTTTGCCTTTGAGCCACATCGACGTGATCGTCAGATACGATTTCTCTGTTATATAGTTCTGTTGGACTTTTTGAGGCAATTTATGATTTTGGAATGTTTGCCTTCGGTGTCAACGTGCCCATCAGAGGCAGATTCTAAGGCTCGCAGCTAATGCTGCTTGAGCATGCACGGAAGGCTTGGATTTCGTTGCGGCAATAACAGCACGCTGATTCCTGGCTTATTGCAACTGGGATTTTGTGTTCGGATCTTTGGCTTTGCTAGCGGAAGCTTGATGGATCAATATATTTACATTTTTGAATTTGATCAACCAAATTTTGGTCCTTAAAAGTTTCCTTCAAGATGAGGTACGCATTTTATTGCAATAGATGAAATTTGGCGGTTTCACGCCGTTGACTAATGTCACAAATTTTGAAGCTGCGCAACTTTCGAACATAACGTCGTTTCTATTACTGCTTAGGCTATATACGTGTAGCGATAGATGTAACCATCAAAATACACACGCTTGGAGGGAAACGTCTCTAATTGCTTTCGACCCCACAGCCGCCCTTTTTTGTATCACTTTGTATTCCTGAAGCCTGAATTTGTAGATGCTGCCGTAACCAAAGCGATCTCGTTATGAACAACGACAACCTTCCGGCTGCGACTGCGTCACACAATGACCACACATACAAGCAGACGGGTCGACTTAGCCCTTAAGGTCCGACGCAACCTGTGATGTCCAACGAAAGGTACCAGCGCTTGTGCGGGAGACGGTACGGAGGCCCGTGTCAGCGTTGATGTCAATGTCATCTTCATACCGAGCATCATTTGCCGCTTTCGGCCTCCTGGAGCGGTCAGCTTGATGTCGCGGTAATACGGAGTGCGGCATCGCTGTTCGAAGGAGGAAGCGGGTTCTGCGATGGTGGCAGGGGCGCAGGCACGAATTACGAGACTACTCGATGCACGTGGGCGACGAGCGATATGCAGTTGACGTGTTCAACGGCTTCTAGGTAGGGAACATATCGTGACCAATACTGATAATCTGAGAATGTAATCAAGCAGAGGCAGCGACCTTGTCTTCTAGCTCTTCCTGCCTTTTCGTCTCGTCATCAGGCAAACGCGGCATTCCCGACAGGTCGTGGTACTCCTACCCACTCGCTCGCTAGGACGCTCTACCCAGCCAACACGCGCTTCGCCTATGCTGCGATGCATGCATCCACTTTACATTCATCGTTACGACATATCAAGTCCAGTCAGTAAGACCCGCAGGGACCTGTTGCGCTGCTTTGTTTGAAATGATGCATGGACCAGGTTGGAACGGACTGAGCGAGCGTGAGCTAGTATGTAGCACTTTACTACTCGGAACTCGGAAAGAAGAGACATGCATCGTTATGAGGTTTCGAAGCATTTGCGCTAAGGCGCATGTCTTGCTCGTTCGACTCCTGGTACAAGTACAGGCGAGAAATCTGTGAGACTCGACTACGCAAGAACTGGTCAATGCTGGTTCATGTTTCTCGCTGTATTGAGTGCTCTGGCCTAGCTCGCAAAGGACAGGAAATTCATCTGTCGATATCGTCCACGGTGGAGGCTTTTGCAAGCTGGGACATCGAAATGGTATGAGCGAAGCAACAAAGATTCACCCAACCTGATTCAAATCGCTCTCTAGTTGTGCATGTGCGCTACAACCAGCTCCGTCCTCCAAGTGCATGCTGGAGAATCTTTGTTCCGTGGGGTAAGAGTGGGGCCCGCTCTCAGCTGCCAACGCTCTCGCTCCGAGGTCTCTGGTAAGACCACCTTCGACAGTGGCTGTCCAGTCGTCTGCTACCTGAAATTGCAATGCATGACATGCTATCCTCTGTGATGCGGCGTTAGCGACGGGCCGTCAACATGGACCCTCTATCCTTGAGCGCGTCGATAGTTCCGCTGATTCAGCTGGCAGGTTCCTGTCTTGCGCAATGTTACAAGTATGGTTGTGCAGTTCACGATGCTCCAAAAGAATCTAAGAAATTAACGGAGGAGTTGACATCGCTGAGCGGTGTCCTGGTTGGTGTACAAGGCGTCACTCAGGATGATAATGTGCAGGGGTTGTTAAGTTCTCGTAGTTTGAAAGACCACCTCGGGGAATGCAGACTCGCCCTGGAGGAGGCGTTGGATCAGATTGAGCGAGCGATGGGCCATGCAAATGATAGTGCAAGAGGACTGAAATTGGTGAAGCGAGCGTTGTGGCCACTCAAGAAGCAGGATACACTTGATCTTGTTGCCAAGCTTGAGCGAATGAAGACGAAATTGACGATGACGCTAACTACCGTTTCGACACAGCTTGTACTGCGACAGCAGTCTGTGATTGATGGCATGGCAAGCGATGTGCAAGACATTGCTGTTCAGCTGCAGCTCTAGAGCAAGAAGGTGAAGAGAGAAAAGTTGCTGGACTGGCTGACGCAGCACAATCCAGACGCAGCACATCAGCGAGCTACGAGGGCATATTGTGATGACACTTGCGCATGGATCCTGAAGGAAGAGATCTTTCAGAATTGGCTAAGTTGCTCCGACCACTGTGCCGTGTGGCTGAATGGGCTTGCTGGGTATGGGAAAACCGTCATGACATCGTTTGTCGTCGAATATCTGTTGGATGCCCGTGTGTCATCGCGAATGAACATTGCGTACTACTACTTCGATGCGAACGACACCAATTCACTGTCACTACGAACATTCCTTGCGTCTATTGTCCGCCAGTACTGTACCATGATGCCGTCAGTGCCCGACCGCATAGTAAAAGAGTTCGATTCTCAGCAAGCAAGATACGGCTCCTCACGGCAACTGGAAATCGAAGAATTAGCGAGTGTCCTGGACGACTTGCTGTCCGCGCTGCCATCGAACATCATCGTAGTCGATGGCATTGACGAATCACAAGAGAAGGAAGATATTTGTGAGCTTCTCAATTCGCTTGCGAACGCCGACGGACTTGTACACTTGTTCGTGAGTAGTCGTCCCGAAGCTGCTATCCGTCGCCAGTTGACACACTTTGCCGAAATTCAAATGTCGCAAGCAGCGCTTGAGAGCGACATTGGCAGGTACGTCAAATCGAGATTGAGCGTCGAGCCACGACTATCGCGTCTAAGCGTTCAATTGAAGCAGCATGTCCAGAACACGATCCAAGAAAGGTCTCACGGAATGTTCAGATGGGCACAATGTCAACTAGACGACATTGCGAAGTTGCGAACTGATAGATCCGTACGGCAGGCTCTGACTGTGCTACCACAGAACCTTGGCGACCTGTATTCGCTGATGCTCAGCCGAATACCTCAGGCGGACATCGACTTGGCAAAGAGAGCGCTGATGTTCCTGGCACATTCTCCATCTTTGCTCAAGTTATATGCAGTAGCTGAAGCTGCGGTCTTTGAGCCAGAGCAAGGCAGCATTGACGCCGAAGACAGGCTCGGTGATCCCATTGATATCCTGGAGATTTGCGGCAGTCTTGTAGCTTTTGACCCTGTCCTGAAAGAAGTCCGCCTTGCACATCATTCGGTGCGGGAATGCCTCGAGCGCTTACAGTTCGAACAAAGCCCTTTTGCCATGCCTGAAATTATGTGTCATCGAGAGATGGCAGTCACCTGTCTGACTTATCTACTAATGGACGACTTCGACAGCGGCATGAAGGAATCCAAAAGCGAATTACAGAAGTTCATGAGGTCCTTCCCGCTGCTTTCGTATGCTGCTGGGCATGTATGCTATCACATCAAGAAGTCGGAACGCGAGGAGGAACTTCAGCCGCTGATCTTGCAATTATTCACGAAAGAGCCCAACCCAAAATTCATGATGTGGTTGCAGATTGTGTACTGGGAGTCCTCCCATGGAGTCTTTCAGATACCGGGCTCTGATATCACAAAACCTCAACCTCTGTACTATGCTTCGTCATACGGGCTGGTGGAGACAGTCAAGAGCCTCGTGCGTGCTGGGGCGGACATGAACGTTCGAGCTGGAAGGTTCGGAGGCACAGCCCTCCACGCAGCATTTTGGCGTGGCCATCCTGACATTGCCCGCTTTTTGCTTGAAAGTGGCATCGACCCAAACGTCAAAGATTTGAATGGCATGGTAGCTTCAGATTTCGCTGATTTCCATGGAGATCCAATATTCGTCGAGCTTGCGTTTGATTACGCAAGGGAGGAGTCGAAGACTGAGATTCCGGAAACCCTGACAGCCGCCCTCAGCCGAGCCTATGCGCGGCTGGGAACTGGTTCCGCACCTGGGCAGATACACAGCAAGTCCATCTCGGGCAGATTCATGACTGCTGGTCACAGACAGTACTGGCAGTTTCAAGAGCCAAAAAGGCCACAAGGCGTTGAAGATCAGGTCTTTGAAATGGGTTGAGGGGGAATGACCTGCTGGATCATTTCGCAATGGTTTTCGCGTGATGAGGCTCTTGCCCTCTCAGGCGCCTAGCCATCTAAATCACCTTGTAGGCTGTTTCTTCTGTGCAGAAACCGCCCTTTGATCTATTCTGAGCTAGTGATGTTTTCCAAGTTTTGGGAGGTTATCAGCAAGGCTCCAATTTCTTTTAAGGTATCTCGGAATGCCTTGCTGTAGCTGTCGTCTGGATCGACTTCTTCATAGAAGCGATCTTAGAACTGCTCTGCCTGGTACACGGTGGCATTGCCGAGATTACAAGCCAAGTCAACGAGCCCACATCGCACAAGACCCTCATCAAGGCAATCAATACGATCAGTGATCAAGGACAAAATAAGTCCTTCAGCGCTTGCAACATCGTCAAGCGCATTGGCAAGGCCTATCATAGTCACGTTAGCTTCATAACAGCCCTCAGCATCTGGTTTTTGTCGATTGCTTCAAGCGTGTCAACACCTTCGAAGAAGACGAACGTTCACTGAAGGATAATGTGTCACCTGACAGACCTGTGTCACTATGGTTGAGGATGACGATTATGAGATCAAGGTCACCAGCGAGTGGTTGAACAGAAGACAACTTGCCTGTCCTGGAATGAATATAGAGCAAGTAGCTTGATCGGTACAGCACGCTCCGGTCGGCGTACCTATTTCAGAGCTCTTGAAGTTTTGAACGCCTGCAACAATCCTTGCATACGAATATCAATGGTGACAAATTTTGTAAGACGCTTCTGTCTTGGATGGTCTAAAGGCTTCCACGAGATGAATCTCGGCATGTGAGTGGATGTCATTAAGTCAGCAATTTGACGGTGATGGTAAAGAACGTAGTATCCTGGGCCAACCCCAAAATAGAGCTTCGATGACTCTGGAAATTCGGTTCGTTCAAGAGCCGTGCTATCTACAAGTGCGATGTGACGGAGTAGTAGACGTAATACCGTTTGGACGCGTAAAAGTCGCACCAGGGCCGACAGTGTACTCTTGGGGAACCAATTAGCCTTTTGCGCTGTGGACGGTTTTTCCATTCGACCACATTCTGAGATGAATTATGGCAACTCCTACTGTCTCTTCGACGCACTTGCAGTACCAGAATGCAGACCCGACCTCTTTATGGATGGTGAACGAGCCCCAGAGTCCACAGCGCAGTATCTACGCAAACGCAAGTTGTCCACCAACACGTCGTCTAGTCGACGACTGCGTACCAGATCAATTTTCTTGAGGCCGAGACGGAAGATCCTTTTTGGTATGTTTGACGGCCCCGAGCTGGACGCCGTTGAATCTTTGGATCATGTCCTAGAACATGGTGAATTTTTGATTTCATCATATGTAGCCAGTGCTGCCAAAGCCGCCGGCACCTCTCACACTTGCCTCCAGGGCTTCGACCTCTACGACCTCAGGTGTGACAATCCTTTCAAGGACTAATTGTGCGATTCGTTCTCCCTGCTTCACCTCATAGTCGGTGTCACTGAAGTTGAACAACAATACTTTGACTTCTCCTCTGTAGTCGGCATCAATCACACCTGCGCCTGTGTCGATGAAATGCTTTGACGCGAGTCCTGAGCGTGGAGCTACACGCCCATATGTGCCTGCTGGAACAGCGATGGCCAAGGATGTCGATACAAGTGCTTTGCCTTTGGACTTGATTATGATGGGTGCGCTTGCATGGAGATCGTAGCCGGCAGCAAAGGCAGAGCCGCGGGTGGGGATCGTAGCTGTTGGTGCCAGCTTTTGGACCATCAGTGGCGGGGCTGGCGGAGGGGCGGGCTGAGGCATGGCAGGTACTGCGGTCACGCTTGGCAGTAGCGACGATACGGGTGGCAGGGCAGCAGTAGCGATTGCAGTCGAGGGAGGGACCGCTGCGGCACCAGGAGAAGGAGTTGGGGTGGGCTCTGCCATTAGTTGTGTGATGTCTGCTTTGACTCTCTTCGGAAGTGGTGAATTCGGCAAAGAAGGAGGCTGATGCTGATTAGGCGTTTCAATTCCTTCTGCAGCGTTAGACATGTCGTCGAGAGATACAATACGTGGACAATGCGACAGGGAAATTCACGTCCGATTTGAGCGCGTTCCAACGCGTCGAACGCGAAGTTCTTGGCATTCCCTCTCGGCAGGAGTAATCTGTTCAGCAGTCGGTCACTCGTACCCTCCAGAGTCTTTCTGCAAAGAAGGTGAGCGCAGTCGAATGTACATTGCAGCAAGTTGCCGTTTTGAAAGACCTTTCCACAAGTAGAAAGCCTGGTCTGGGCAGTGCTCATGGACGACTCCCGACGAGTCAGGGAATTTGAGGCGCGGAAACTTAATGCCTCAGGAACGAAAGCTGCCGAGGCAAATTCGGAGCTGAACCTCGAGACTAGAGAAGAAGTGCGGGAAGCCGCTACCCGACAACCATGGCTTTGATCAACCGGTCCTCGTACCTGGTTGGCACTCTTTACAAAGACTTTTCACGGCGTTGTCGGCTCACCTCTTCTCTCTCTGCTAGCTGACGGAAGAAGGAAGCTTATCGCCATGGCTGGAGCAGTCCGGCAACCCGTCGACATCGATGCACTGCAGGGGTACATCAACCAAAATGTACCAGAGATTAAAACACCCATAGATTTGAAACAGGTGAGTAATTTGCTGTTGTGCTTATTCCAAAGCTAAAGAGGGGAACAGTTCGGCTTTGGCCAGTCAAACCCTACATATCAGATCACTGGCGCCGACGGCCAGCGATTTGTGATGCGAAAGAAGCCTCCGGGCAAGCTCCTCTCGAAGACGGCACATCAAGTCGACCGCGAATTCAGGATAATACATGCCTTGGAAGACACAGATGTGCCGGTGCCGAAAGCATACTGTTTGTGCGAGGATGACAGCATTATTGGAACAGCATTCTATATCATGTCTTTCCTAGACGGCAGGTTCATTACTGAACCGGACTTTCCCGGTGTCTCGCCGGAAGACAGGACTGAGATGTAGGCCACACCAGAACACCGTTGCTTGGTGGCTAATGTAAACACAGGTGGCACGATGCTGTGCGGACGCTTGCCAAATTCCACAACGTCAACTACTCAAAGGTTGGGCTCGACAGCTTCGGCCGACATTATGGGTTTTACGACCGTCAGATAAAGACATTTGGGACAATATCCAAGGCGCAAGCGGCTGCAGTGGACGTAGACACGAAAGAGCCAGTTGGAGATATCCCTGGCTTCCAAGACATGGTAGAGTTCTTCAGCGACAAATCTCAGCAGCCAAAGGACCGGTCGACGTTGATACATGGTGACTATAAAATCGATAATCTGGTCTTCCACAAGACTGAGCCGCGCGTCATTGGTATTCTCGACTGGGAGATGGCGACCATTGGACATCCTCTATCTGATGTCGTAAACTTGGTCGGCCCTTGGACCTGGTCAATTGGAAGCCAGAAGCTCAAGATCACGAGCAAGACTTCCCGAGCTAATCCTGCGTTCGAGCCTGGCGCAACCCCAGGCTTGCCACCACTCGAACAGATCCTGCAATGGTATAAAGAGGAATCGGGCTACGATGTTGAGAAGGATTTGACCTGGGGCACTGCTTTTGGTGGGTTCCGGGGAGCCACGATCATGCAGGGAATAGCGGCCAGGTATGCTCAGAGGCAAGCAAGTAGTGCGAGTGCGATGGAGTATGGCAGCCAGATGAAGCCATACGGAGAATGGGCATGGGCACGCGTAAAAGCGCTGAAGAACAGTACTAGCAAATCCAAATTGTAGCGGCATTCGAAATCACAAATAGAAATGAACATGTCGTAAGACAAAAGATTCTGTGCAGTGTGAAAATACTGTTTTCGTCCTTGTGCCGCAGTGTAGTCTGGACCTTAGCTCGGGCATAAGAGGCTGACATTCGACACTCTCGATCGGGCAGTCTTCGAATGCGAACCCGGCATATCTCCGAATTTGAACCCCTGGGAATTAGAGGCAACAGTCTAAGAGAATCTTTATTGTGAAGGGGAGTCTGCTATGCCCAGACATTGGCATGAATTGCGTTTCAGCATAGACTCTGTTTCATCAGCTACGCTCCGAACGAGCACGGCTGCGAGCAATTCGGCAACTTTAACTAAGCACGTTCAGTGAGCAAGCGAACAGCTCTGAGATCGAAGACCAAGTGAATGATCTGCATCGTGTAATGAGCGTTATTGTAACGCTTTGCTGATCTGGGTGTCAATTTAAAGCAAAACTGTGCGAGCCGCGAGGGAGGTAGAGTCGCCGAGCCAAAGTGCACACGTTCCAAAACTCTCCGGACCGGGAAGGACGAAAATCTTCGTCCGGAATTGAAGTCGCCGCACCAAAACGGCTCACTGTAATTCCGAAGCCGTTCAGATCGACAGTTCGTGCGGTGGCTACGCCGTGATCGTGGCTCAGATGACGCCAAACATCCCAGTTCACCGGCGCGATTTCGCTCCTTGCGTCAGCAGTGCTAATATTTGAATAGCTTGGACGTCAATAAGCAGTGCAACCTCACGGCTCTCGTAATGACCAGTCTCGCGGTGCTTTTAAGAATGCGTTTGGAGGCATGATCAGCATCAGCTCTTGCCTAGAATTTTAGCCTGGTCGCGCGAGGGGTTGATGGTCGAAAGTCTAACGATGAAGTTGAGTACTTCGGAGCGCCATGACCTGCCAGGCTTATACTTGGCGCGCAAAGTAACACACGAATTATATCACAAACGGTTCAATTAACGAGCCTTTGCGACTGCTGACCAGGAGTCAAACATAGCGCATGACTTGACTGGTAATATTGTGCGATCGTTCCAGGACCCGCTGCTAATGCAGAGCAGTTATCGCCCTTGGCGGTGGATATGCGCTTCTTTGTCGCAATGAAATGCTACGGTGCAAGGGTCGCCCACAGGGAGAGCGTGCATATTGCGCCAGTGTTCCGATCCAGCCAAGAGCCGATGACTTAGCAAGGGTGCCGAGGGTTGCTTACAAAATATCGCCGCTAAACACTAAGCAGGAAACGTCATTACACTTCTGATCGTCAAGCGCCACGAGAGTGATGCCTGTGAGCCGTGGCAGCAGCGCCGTAGGCACTACGTTGATTTACAGTTGATGGTTATGATTGCAATACTTTCGTTGAGTTATTTACAGCTAACGATAGATTAGCCATCCTGTAATCACAAATTGTTTTTTGTGTGTGTTCTATCCACAGTAAGTGAACGACGACCCTTGCGCCATATGTCCACTAAACCTACCGTTCGCAAGTTGAATGCTAATCAGAACCTTCTGGACTTACGCTCATTGTTGTTTCAAGAAGCATTGCAGGGCATAAAGCATGAGCAGCTGTTACACGCATGAATGACGCGGTATCATCCATCTGTACCGCAAATACTGTAGTAGAATACAACGCGAAGGCTTCAGAAGTCAAAGATGCCCCATTCCCAGTGCCTGAGCTTGAGCTCAAGCAACAGGTATGCCCTATAAGCCGTCTGGCTTGCGAGTCCCTGAGGGTGTTCAATAGCCCCAAAAGGTGGGTGACATAGCCTAGCCAAGAGAATGTTCGACACAACTGCTGCGCCTGTTCAGGTCGTGCGGGCGCCTAGTTTCCTAGTGCCAGGCTATTAAACGAGAGCGACCAAAGGTGGATACTTAGCAGGCTAACTATTCTAGGCAACAGTTCAAAAGTTTAGTCTTCGCGGTTGCAAAGCGGACAGCAGATAACGCTCGAGTGCGCATGGCTTGCTAAACTCCGTTTCTTCGCTTTCGGTAACAGTCCTTTTGATCTCAAGAAGATGGGTATCATACATAGCCTGGCTCCACTTGCCAGCCTTATAAACGCACCCATGCTCTGGTCCCTGGCAGGATGCTCATGTCTGATGCAGGCCGTAGCCATGCAGATCCACACATGCGTGTGTATCATGCTTTCTATTCATATGCCTTTCCAGATCCTGTGGCCCTTGTTCTGACCTTCATCCGCAACATATCTTTCTCCGCAGCATATGAACAAAGTATCACTCTTCCCCGTTTATGCTCTAGAGTGATCTATTCTGGTACAAATTTTCTTACCTAAAGCAACATCAACATGGCTTTTGTATTACAAAACCCACATACGACTCCCTCGCTGACGCCGCCTCCCAGTGATCGCGGAGAGTGTGAGGAAGCAACCATGCTCAATTCGGAAGAGTACCTTCCTGAAGTCTTCTATCCATCTCCCGCGCCTTCATTTTCCTATCAACGCCCAGTTTTCGCACCACAGACTCCTGAGATGGAACGCAGCGATACAACATACGACACAGAAGAAGACAATCATCAAATGTTCTTCTTGAACACCCCTGAGCCCCACATATTTCCGAACACAGCATCTCTACATGACTCAACGCTCTACTCGTCGGCTATGTCCTACTCGCCATTCGAAGCAAATAACTGGATGCCATTTGGAGGGTACCACAATACAGCTTCAATGTTTCCTTACGCAACCGAGGCAAGCCCAAGCATGTATCCTGCTTATTTATCCGAAGTATCATCCAGCATAATACCACCTATACCGCAAGGAATAACGGGTGGATCGTTCAGCTTTAGCGAGCCAATGTCGCGACCACAAGATGCAGCCAACTGTAGCAGAGCTAAACCAAACAACAGTATACGGCATCAATCTCCTAAGGCCCCAAGCACCACTTCTATCAGCGGAATCTCCTCTAGATCATGCTCACCAAATCTACAGCCCGAATCAATTCGAGGCCGGAGAAGTTCTCTGACACCGCAAAGATCCTCTAGCTCATCTCTCCACGCGTATGGCATTCCAATCCGCTCACCAAACTTAACAACCGTGCAAGCTTGGAGATGCGCTTATCCAAACTGCGCATCCAGAGCTATGTTCACGAGAGGTTGCGATCTACGCAAGCACTATAATAGACATTCCAAGCACTTATTCTGCCGTGTGGACGGATGCCCACAGTCAGAAGCCGCTTGCATGGCAGTGGCACAGCAGCAAATCTTCCAAAGTGGAGCTGAGCACAGCGATCCATCAAAGTTGGCCGTCACAGGTGGCTTCTCATCAAAGAAAGATCGTGCCAGACATGAAGCAAAGCACAACCCGGGCATTAAGTGCGAATGGAAAGGACCAAATGGCGAGGAATGCGGGCGACTGTTCAGCCGTATGGACAATATGAAGGATCATGTCAGACGTATACACAACAAAGGTCAGCCACACGCGCAACCACAGCAAACAGCGAACAGAAAAGGGTCGTCTCAGTGAATAAGAGACATTTCACGACCTCACTGTCATGATTTATGATTTGCCTTTTAGCGAGAGATATGCGAAGTGCGCATTTCTGCATGGAGCGTTCTTGAGTAAACAAAGCATTATCGACGGATGTCAGGCTCCATGTGTTTAAGCGGCGCTGTCGGGACAGTCAGTCCAGTACATAGTACGTCAATGAGCGCTCTGCTGCATTATTTAGGCTCGCCTACCTCAACTATAGACAAGTCTTGGCGCTTTAGAGATCGTCTTTCAATGCCCGTCACCCAACGTGATTCCTCTTCTCATTGAATATTGTCAAACTTCTTACCATCCGAGCGGTAGTTCAGGGATTGACTTTAGACAACTGGCAACTAAAGGTCTAAACGGCAAAATTGCAGCACCTCCTAGTGTTTCGTTTGCGAGTTCATCTGACAGATGTCGACATTCTCCATCGGAGTTCCTTGCATTTGCGAGCGTCTGAAAGAGCCGCTCCTCGGATTCTAGGCCTTGCACCACCCGCGAGTTCGGTAGCTTGGAATGTTTTGGCCGCAAAACAGGCAGAAATATTTAGACGATGGTATTGGTCAATAATCTCCAGAGCAGGTGTTCTCTTGAAATCGGAAAATTCCTTCCACGGGAGAAGTCGGTATGTATTCTTCTTGCTTCTAGGCATTTTGCGATGCTGATGTCAGCTTCAACGACGATGTGTATGGAGGTACAGGTGATTGGCTAAACTTTGAGCAGAGGATATGCAAAAGACAAGTATCCACAATCCTTCGCTTTCCCTTCCCGCGAACATGCAAAGGCATGACTAGAGATTACCCCGACGGCTTGTTATTCGACTCAAGGCTCCTACACACGTGCAAACTTAGGGTTTAAGCAACATTGCTCCGAAGCCACCGGCTCCGTCAGTGTTTCAAATTCCTCTGTTACATGGGGCCATCAGCATTCCCAGTAGCATGCGTTCTGCTGATAACCACAAATGCTGAGTATGATAGGTCCTCGCAGTGGCAGCGAACAACGATGCAAAGTATTCCAGCTGAAACCTCGTTCTGAAAGCTAAAGACTTACCACGATAGGCCGACACGCAAAATTGTGGCACTCAATCGTTTGCGTCCCAGCGAAGATGACAAGTCGGGGCCCCTTAACGCAGGGACGTTTCAAGTCTGTGTTGAACCTAAATGTTATCCGTTCAATCACCAGACATAGCCGAGTCGTTGGGATTAAGGAGAATCTCAAAGCTGGACAACATGAGACGCATGTCACCACGGCTTCGTTGGTATCGCAGAAACAACCAGCCTTGCTTACGCTCATTTTCCCGGTTGGTGGTAAAGAAAATACCCATCATACGTCCAATTTTAGTCCCATTTCATGGGCCTCAAGAGGTCTCACAAAATCCGTGACGGTAATTACATTGAGGTAGCCACCACCTTTGTTGAGCCACTAAATCTCAACTCTTGATCGAATACCAAACGGTATTCGCGTGATTGCGTACGAGAGCAGTAACATACACGTGACGTTCGGTTCTCGCTCAAACTCGTTCACCGGTTCCAGAACAGACGTGGGCAGAGATGCTCTAAGCGTTACAGCACAGAACACTCCATAAGTGACATGGGTATAGAGTTTCTGGGGCCGAAACAGCTGCAATGATCCTTGTTAGACAAAGCTTGATCTACTGACATTTTCCGTAAGTGAGACGTCGATCTCCTGCAAGCCTTTGGGGGACTTGGCGCGATCCTGCGCTACCGTCACGCCGGGAGCGGCTATGCACGCTTTAGCACAAAAATAGGTTAAAGCGCCCTCTACGCTAAGGTAAGCTTGTGTTTGATGCTGGGACATTGGTTGCCCGCCGTTCCCGTGCAGGTCTGAAATTGCTGCAAGCCATCCAATCTTGATGCCTTGTCGAGATCCGAGTACGCCGTCTCTAACACTCGACAGGGTCACGACGTTGAAGTAGCGGCTCGAGTGCTCACAGTAGGAGCATGGTAACATTTGCAAATTGATCATCCACGCCGCGTTAATCACAACCTTGCCTTGGAAGCGTCTTGCTTGTGCAGTGACCAGAAATGGTGCTCTTTTTAGCTCGACAGAAGCGTATGAAATTTGACAGAAGCCATTCGATCTCCTGCCAAATCTGGCATTTTGGGTTAATGTCCTCAGTTTTGATATTCTAACGTGCAGCCACTATAGAGGCTATGACGCTGAATCTCAGTTCTAGCGTCCTAACCTCCAATAGAAACGGAAAGGTGCTTCACTTTCGATAGAAGGAGAAGAACCACCTCCAAAGAGCGAGCATCACAAGGTCCTTGTAGAATGTTTCCCAACTAGTCCTGTGGATTTCAAGACTGCATTATGGAGGTCACATCTTGATGAGGCAAGATACACCAGCAGAGATCTGTTACGGACGAGAACTTTTCTTCGCATCGTAAGTTACCATCCTGGTCATGGCTAAACGGCTTCGCGCCACTCGACGAGTAAAGGTCGGTCAGGTCTCAACCTAGACGTCTTCGAAACCCTTTCCAATAACCAAAAAGCCTTACTGTAATTGAGGTTAATAATCGAGCTCAATCTCGCTGGCAGCCCTTGGGGACAACCCGAGAGATCAGCGTCAGACCAATGGTATTGCTGTACGATTGCGAGCATTCAACGATGAATGCGAAAACGAAGGATCAGCCCACGAGGAAGGGTGGAAGGACGAACCCGGCCAAGCCAGGATTACAAATCATCCAAGCCGGGATTAGAGCAGTCTAGCGTACTTTCTCGATTTGACGTTACACGTGCGCTGCCTCATGCACTGCAAGATGTCAAATAGTGTCGGGGGCTGTGATTGAAAGGCCATACCCGCGGAATATTCTCATTCGCTAGAAGCTGCATGGAAAGATGCTGGGTTGTGGAGCGTGATTGCTCAAACACGGGAATTGAAGGTACAAGCACTCGACTTTGTTCTGACCGCCGAGCTTCGGGTCATAAACATGGTCCGTACTCCGTAATCGTTAAGGTCACTAGGGCAAATTTCGCCTTCTGCTAGAAGAAGATCTTCGCTGTCGCAATCTTTAACTTCGAGCTGCGTCCGAAAGAGCGACGATGAGGGACGACAACGTTTAGAGATGGCAGCCAACCAAGCTTTAGCTCGTGATTGCCGGCAATTTGAGATTAGTGTGCGTGGCTTCTGGAAGCCGAGAATAATGGGCATCCATGATGTTCTGAATTCGTAGTTCTATTTGACTTCATGAACGGTCAATCGTTGCGCTACAACAAGGCATTGCCACGTTCCCGGCACCGAATTGAAAACCTTGTCACAACTCCCGAACTCACCTTGTAATTTTACGCGCAGATCTTTCGCTCGCCAAATTCTAACCCCTCCAGCACGAAGTGATGCCCTGTAGGATTCAAGTGATCGATGACGGCAAACGTAGGTAAGCTTACCCCTGTGCCTCCTTCATTTCATCGACAGTCACCGAGCAGATGACTAAATCAGCACTATATGTTGACGATCCCCTATTTCGAGCATCTGCCATTTCCAGAACAATCCTGCGAACACGATCGAAGTTTGTTACCCATTGTTCCATTACACCGCTAGATCATCGTGATCGTCGTCTTACATGCCAAGTGCGCTAGCAAGCGAGAGCGAAGCCAAGGAGACTGAGATTTGGAGGAATGAGCCGCTCGGGTGTCTGGCAAGGCTTCCGTAACTCCTACCGTACGTGCATAACGCTTACCCAATTCACCTTGGGCTATTCACATAACCTCCATGGATTCGAGCGTTGCTCGGACCGTTGCTCGGAATTGCTAGTAGTTCCTTTCTACATGTCCGGTACTCGATGGCAGCTATCGATTTACCGCTAGCTGCATGCTGAACAGCGCCGTGAGAGAGACACATTGACTACTTGCACACCACAGGGACTGTGCTCGCTCCGTTGAACGTATAGCTGCGGTTATCTCGCTCCACCAAGGTGCAACGCTGCTGCATCAACGTCTCGACGCGCTGATGCATCAATGCCTTAACAGGCTTGCACCACTTCTCGGTATTCTCTAAACTTAGGAGAGGCGGCCGGCCTAAGAAGCTCATCTCTAGACTCAGCATAGGCCACATCAGCACAGCTCTCCTTCAACACACATTTTCCCGAATACCCGCACAGTAAGGCAGGTGCTGACAAGAAACTCAAGACCTTGGCAGCGCGCTCTACGTTTCTTGTGTCGCAGTCAAAGCAGAAGATGGTAAGCAACGTTGTCATCTTTCGTGCAGGCCAGCGACCATTCTCTGGATGAGTGGTGGCTGAGTAAAACTCATGCTCTACTCTACTTTATGCTCCTTGCGTATTTTGCTTAGTGCTTCGAGTCATGCGAAAGCGATAGCAACTGGCATATTCGTGGCTGGGAACGATCATGGCATCCAAAGGCGATATCAACCTTTGAGTCACCTGGCTCGCTACCGAACTTTACATGTTTCGCAGCAGACTAGTGTCTCTACTCATCCAGGCTTCGTAGGCAGTGCACGTCCATGTTCGTGGGCAGCCGTAGGAGCAATCTTTGGGTTGATCCAACAGCCATAAAAGACAGCTAGACACAGTAAGCCCATCAAATTAGGGCTCTTGCTAAAGCGCATTCCAAAATTTGTCAAACACATTGTTGAACTATCAAAAGAACATCAACTGATCCTCTGTCCATCCTTGTTCGAGAAGCGCAGCGCGTATGGCTTTCTCCATAGCCTCCGGACCACATATGAGCACCAGCGTGTCGCTATCACGAACACAATGCTGCTCAACGAGCCTTCCCGTAATTCTGCCTCTCAGACCAGTCCAATGATCAGGTGCCTTTGTCAGTGTATGAAGAATCTTGCATCTGTGATCATTACCTTGCGATAGCGCCTCCAGATCTTCTTTGCACAGAATATCTTCGAGCAGGCGGTTGCCATCAAAGACCGTGCATTTGGTTTGATCTTCCGTGTCCCGCATCACGGCTCGGAGCACTTGGTAAATAGGTGTGATACCACTGCCGCCACAGATCATCACGAAGGACTTGATATGCCGTTCCTTTCCTGATATCATGCAGAGGCCCTTTCCTCTATACTCGAACTTGCCAATTGGTCCCTTCATCTCAATGAAATGGCCTACTGGTAACGAGTCCATAGCCATGGACATCTTGCCTCCTTGTGCGCCGTCTTTAGCAAAGTAAACTTTAACCAGCATGTCCATGAAGCCCTTGTCGTTGACCTCTGATATGGGCGTGTAGCTCCGAATGATGGCTTCACGGGTCGCGGGGTCGTGCAGGCGGACCATGAGATGTTGGCCTACGGGCAGCCCAAGTCTCTGTTCTGGATGGTCGAGTTTGTAGGTGAATATGCGCGTGTCCCACGAGACAATCTTCTTGCCGTGCAGGATTGCTTTTGACCACACTTTCGATTGGAGGAAGTGTTCTCGTGCCTCGTTTGAGTCTTCCGCTGCACTCTCTCCGGCTTTCAATGCTGTTCGCCCAGCCTCGTCTAGCGAGCCGATGTGATAGTCCGGCATCATCGCCTTTGCTGTCTCGCTGTGAATAGCCATGAATTCTTCAGTAGCGTCCATGCCAGCTGCGGAAATAATGCTTTGCGCACCGCCAGGATGGCCTTCCAGGAATTTGGTGCCATCGTATACTTCGCCGTTAAGCACGAACCACGGGTCTTGCGCACCATTGTGCTTCCGAAGCTCATCGATGGTGATCGAGAGTTTTAGGCCTTCTTTGGTCATACTGACCTCTTTCGGCCTTTCAATCTCGGCAGCGTCCTGCTCTCCGCCTTCTAGGCTCTCACCCCAAGAACCATTTACGAGATTTCCACCAGCCTTCTTAACCCTCTCCATCCAGCCTCCAGGTATTAAGGCTGGCTGAGTCGGATGCTGAAAGTTCAATGTATCGCCCTGTACGTCAATCGTAACTCTGAACCATGGATTATTCATCATACCAAGGACTGACCAATACATGTCTCTTGGCTGCACATTCATGCTCTCATCCATCGATCTGACGAATATGTCCTTGGCATCCTTGAGTTCTTGCTTCGATAGATCGATCGACCAGAAACACCAACAGAAGCATGTTTCTCGCCAGCTCATATCCATACGTCCACCAAATAGGTCTTTCTCGAAGTCTCGGTATCGGTCTTCCGGGTACTCGATGTTGGCTAATTTCCATGTTTTGCCTTTGTCCGTGGTCACTTCAACTCTCGTTATCCTGCGGCCCCCACCGCTGTACGCGTATCCTCGAACACGATAAGTTTGCAGCCCTTGAGATATAGAGACTTGCTCATCGTGACCTGGACAGCAGATGGCTGAGTTCGGATTGAGATCGTAGATCGCATATCGTTCGTCTGTCCACCATTTCGTGTTACTCGCTGACTCTTCCGGCGAGATCATAGTCGGTAGTACTCGGTTGTCATAGATGTGATACCAGTTATCGCTTGGCCCTTCGGTAATGATGAGCTTCTTCAGCCACTTCACTGAACGCCCACCAATCTGTCCTGGTATCACCACCCTTAGGGGTTTGCCGTGGTCGGGAGTGAGCATTTCTCCATTCATGCCGTAGGCAAGCATCATTCCACGATTTGGATCCATGGCCCAATTGAGCTTGACCGATGTGCCGTAGAAGCCATTGGGTAGCTTGTCAGCACCTTCCATGCACACGTACCGTGCTTTCCGCTTTGGCTTGGCCTTTTTGATAACCTCAGACATGATGACACCTGTCCATAGCGCCGTAGAGACTCCCGCAGCACCCCAAGAGAAGCCTTTAGTCTTACGAACAATATTCTGCTCTTTCCTTCGATTGCCAGCACAAACTAAGGTGATTGGGCATGTTATCTGCTCATACTCAGACATCAGTTGTCGCAGCGAGATCGTCATCGGATTATCGACCAAGCCTTCGACTGTGAACTCCCAATCTGATACCTCTTCGTCATTCACCTTGGGCACAGCACCATGGTTACGAACATAGAAGAGTTCCGGGCTTGTGAGAAATCCTTCACTGAAAAGATCTGTGAGCGGTGCTTCGACATTAAATGGGTGGACACCAGTCAGTCGAATCAGCCGAGGGTCTCGAGGCACATGTGCATCTGGAGTTTTCAGGTCAATATCAAGTACCTTCTGGGGAGCGGTAGAGGGAGGGGGTAAAGGAATATCAACGGTGTCCGTGTCCACTGAGGTGTTCGAGGCGCTGTCATCCGTATCTGGTGGTGTAGGAGGTAGGACTTCCTTCAATTTCCGCGCCTCTAAATCCTTGATGTCTTGCGGTATGCCTTGCAAACCTGCAATTGCGACCTCCATCGTTTACTGAAAGTGTGAAATAGGACTTTCGAGACGAAAAGCACGCAATGAAGGTCAAAAGAAACATCGCAGTTCATCAAAACCGGCGCCTCGAAATCTAATGGCCAAGGGCATGGTACTCAGCACGGCGATCCGAGGAGAAGTGTATGACATGGGACCTGCTTGCGTAACTTCACCGAAGGGGACGACCTGCTTGGTCTCCGAGTATGGATTCAGGCCAATCAAGGCATGATGTTGAACGATCATTCTGATTGAGCCCCTCCGCAAAGCCATGGAAGGCTAGATGAGCAATCTAGGTGACGGAAGTGGTCATGATGGGCTTACTGATAAGGAGACAGTACTTCTTAGGACAAGATGCAGGAGAAAGGTCGTTCCGTTGATAAGGAAGGTATTAGCGTCTCCACCGTTGCATGCTACATGCCTCAGGCATTCATCAAGTCATGCCTGCCCGTGCAAAGCACCCCGGTCTCCGAGATAACGCTTGCTCTCCTCAGCCAATAGCAATTCCCTCACCTTTTCAACATTCTTGCTGCACTTTCTTATCAAAATCAGCATTGCTATGTTCCAATGCTTCTCGAACATGATGGCCGTGGAGAAAACGGTTTTCAGTTTGTTTGCGCTTTTATCTCTTACCGACCCGCTGCCCGGATTCAAGGCTATCTCGATGTGCAATTGCAAACACAGATCGTCTATTGGTCCAGACGAGCAATATCTTGACGAAGAAGATCCATGACCTTGCCGCTCTATCCTACGAGATCTTGAGCCACTATCATTGCCTTGTATTGGCTCGTGTCATGGCCTCATACCCGCGGACTCGGGGTACATTGCAACTAGGATCACGTTATGTTGAATGACCTTAGATATTGAGATGTCATCAGATACGATACTCAATATACTATCTCAAGTCTCTTGAGCATCACTTTTTCCTTCTCCGAACAAGCCTAGTTATTGTCCTTTGTATTTCTATGCGAATGAGAAGCACCAGCTGATTAGGGTACACTGACTGGCGGCAGCAGAAGTCCCACAAGTAACAGGTCACTGGTAGCAGAAGATGTCCGGGGCTGTGTCTTCGCCAGACATGATGACCAGCCGTGAGCCCGAGAGTGTCAGCCCGGAAGCTGCGGCAGCTGCGCAGAAAGAACGAAGAACAAAAATTGTGGTTGTGGGACTGGGTATGGTCGGTATTGCTTTCATGTAAGAGCTCGCCTATCAAAACTCGTTGTTCAGTACTAATGGTGCACGCAGTGAGAAACTCCTCAAGCTCGACGCGAAACGCAGAGAATACGATGTAGTTGTCATTGGCGAGGAGCAGCACCTAGCGTACAATAGAGTTGGCCTGACGAGCTTCTTCCAGCACAGGCAAGAAGAGAATCTCTATCTAAATGCTAAAGAGTGGTACGGCTCGCATGCGCGAGGCGCACTCAACTACCATCTGAATACCAGGGTTACACAGATCCGACCACAAGAAAAGATTGTACTCACATCGTCTGGGGAGACTGTTTCATACGACATCCTTGTTCTGGCAACGGGGTCTGATGCCGTGCTTCCAAAACATACACCTGGGCATGATGCAAAAGGTGTCTTCGTCTACCGGACGATCGAAGATCTGCAGAGACTGATTCGATTTTCGTCTACTGTCAGAGGCACGACTGGAGCAGTAGTGGGAGGCGGTCTGCTTGGTCTTGAGGCTGCTAAGGCTATGATGGACCTGGAAGATTTTAATCATGTTAAGCTTATCGAGAGAAATAGGTGGGTTCTCTCCAGACAACTAGACGGTGAGGCTGGAGGCTTGGTGGTCGACCTTGTGCGGAACCTTGGCCTAGACGTCATGCTAAGCAAACGAGTCGGCAAGATCGAGGTTGATGAAAACAATGCTGTGAGAGGCGTTGTGTTCGAGGATGGCGAGAAAATGGACTGTGCATGTCTTATGTTCGCTATAGGCATCAAAGCAAGAGATGAGCTTGCGCGGGCCGCGGGCTTGACATGTGCAGATCGTGGAGGTGGCATTGCTGTCGATGACGAGCTCAAAACAAACCATCCAAACATTTATGCCATTGGCGAATGCAGCAGCTGGAGGAACCAGACTTTTGGGCTGATTGCACCAGGCATCGAGCAGGCCGATGTCCTAGCATTCAATCTCACACAAGCAAAAGCACATGCCCCGAGAAAGTTCAAGCAACCAGATTTGAGCACAAAATTGAAGCTGCTCGGTGTGGAAGTGGCTAGCTTCGGCGACTTCTTCGCTGACAGGGATGGGCCCAAAGATCTTCCCAAGCGATATGTTAAGAAGGAAGAGAAGATCGACGGCGAAGTTCAGGCTCAGAACAAAGTCCAAGCCCTCACGAACGGACCTCCTGCTCCGGCCGTCAAAGCTCTTACCTACAAAGATCCGTTCAAAGCCGTATACAAGAAGTATTTGTTCACGCAAGATGGGAAATACCTGCTTGGTGGTATGATGATTGGCGATACGAAAGACTACGTCAAGCTAGTACCAATGGTCAAAAACAAGAAAATCCTCGATATGCCCCCTTCTGAGTTCATTATCGGGGCATCAAAGGACGGCGAAGAGAACGGAGATGACCTGACAGATGATACACAGATCTGTTCCTGCCACAACGTCACCAAAGGCGATGTCGCCAATGCCGTCAAGGACGGCTCCTGCAAATCGATAGGAGACGTCAAGTCGTGCACAAAGGCTGGTACAGGCTGTGGGGGTTGCATGCCGCTCGTCCAGTCTATCTTCAACAAGACGATGAAGGATATGGGTCAAGAAGTTCTCAACCACCTGTGCCCGCATTTCAAGTATTCTCGGGCTGATCTTTATAACATCATCTACGTCAAGAAACTGCAGAGTCTCCCTGCTGTCATGAAGGAAGTCGGGACAGACCCAGAGAGTATGGGCTGCGAAGTCTGCAAGCCGGCCATCGGCTCTATCCTAGCAAGTATGTTTAACAAGCACGTCCTTGAGAAGCCGCTACACGGCCTGCAAGACACGAACGACAGATACCTAGCTAACATCCAGCGGAACGGGACTTTCTCAGTAGTTCCTCGTGTGGCTGGTGGTGAGATTACGCCTGACAAGCTGATCGTCATTGGCCAAGTCGCGAAAAAATACGGCCTGTACACCAAGATCACTGGCGGTCAGCGTATCGATATGTTCGGTGCCAAGAAGCAAGATCTACTTGACATCTGGACCGAGCTTGTTGCTGGTGGGCTTGAGTCCGGTCACGCATATGCCAAGTCCTTGAGAACGGTAAAGTCTTGTGTCGGAACAACCTGGTGCAGATTCGGTATTGGTGACTCTGTGGGTATGGCTGTCAGATTGGAGGAGCGATACAAGTCTGTTCGATCGCCGCACAAGATGAAGGGTGCTGTGTCAGGCTGTATTCGAGAATGTGCGGAAGCACAGAACAAGGACTTTGGCCTGATTGCGACAGACAAAGGATTCAATATATTTGTGGGCGGCAACGGTGGCGCGACTCCAAAACACTCGGAAATTTTGGCCAAGGATGTGCCGCCTGACGATGTCATCCCCATTCTGGATAGATACCTGATGTTCTACATGCGTACAGCAGACAAGCTACAAAGAACTGCGAGATGGCTCGAAAATCTTCCGGGCGGTATCAAGTACCTCCGAGAAGTGGTTTTGGAGGACAAGCTCGGTATCTGTGCTGAGCTTGAGAAGCAAATGCAAGAGCTTGTTGGCACATTTTTCTGCGAATGGACACAAACTATCAACGACCCAGAGAAGCGAAAAGCATTCGAGCAATTCGCCAATACCACAGCCAACCAAGAACCGGCCATTGAGAAAATCACGGAAAGAAACCAAGCCAGACCGGCCTACTGGGCGAAGGATGCCGCGCTCGAGAACTTCAAAGGCACAAGATGGTCTAATCTCACATGGCAGCCCGTTGTAGAAGCCGACAAATTCGCAGATGTCGAGACAGGCTCATCGAGAGCAGTCCTCCGCGGCGACACCCAACTTGCAATTTTCAAACTTAAAGGGAAGTATTACGCATCTCAGCAGATGTGTCCTCACAAGCGAGCCTTTGGCCTCGCCGATGGTCTTATTGGCGAGTCGACTGGACCGGATTGTGGCAAGGACAAGAAGCTTTGGGTCTCTTGTCCTTATCACAAGCGCAACTTCCAACTCAACGGCCAGGTGGACTTTGACGCTAAAGATAAGGGTGCTGGATCGTGCAGCAACGACAACAGCATGTCTATTGCTACTTTTGCTGCCGAGGAGCGCGAAGACGGTTGGGTCTACCTCAAACTGCCGCCTATTCATGAGCTTGACAACGTGCTTGGTACGGCTAAATGGGCGGTCAAGGCCACTGAGAGCAGTGATCCGTTTGATAGCCTGGATAGGAAACTGGGTCTCAAGAAGGGTCTCAGAGGCACCAAGATGGGTAGTCAGACAATCAATGGCATACCGGGTACCGGTAACATGGATGCGCGGCAGGCTGTCAGCGTCAATGCTGCACCGAGGATAGACTGGTAGGTACAAAGCGCATGGTGGGATTCGGATCAATGGTATATTCGTGTTGTGGCATTTTGGCGCCATCAGGTAGATACCATGTCATTATAGCAGTTCTCAACCTTGGTCATTGTCGACCTTCACTATTCGAGCAGCTGTCTGCTGCTGGTGATTGACGCCGTCCGGGTACTGCAAACCACCCATGACGAGCAGCACGAATGGTATTGCCTTCCTTCCAGGCATCAATGTAGAGTGGGTCCTTCCTCGTGTTACAGCCCAAAGTTTGATAGAATTGAAGACCAACCTTGACATCTTCGTACCTGAACAATTTCTACTACTTTCCGCAACGACGCAGAATAAGTCACTCGCTTGTTCCGCATCTCCAGGAATCCGCTCATATTCCACCTGCTTCCCAAATTTAGACCATCATGCAAAAGCCTATATACTGAAACTACACCGATAATTTTCAAATACATGAATCAAAATGGAGTGGGTCAACACCCAGTCTACGCTCGCCTTGACTCGAGCCAGAAGCAAATCCGACTGCTACAAGTTTCCCGGACTCTCAATCATGGCCTTATCGAATGCAACTTGACTACGCGCACTCTCCTTGGAGCCAAATATGTAGTCCTCTCGTACCGATGGGGTTCTACGAACGCGACGTACGACATCAACCTCAATGGCTATCCTTTCCATGTACGACAGAATCTATGGAGCTTCTTAAATGTTATTCGTGAGCAAGAAGATATGTTACTGTGGATAGATGCGCTTTGCATCAACCAGCAGGACATTGAAGAGCGAAACCAGCAGGTCCGAATTATGGGGCAGATCTTTCAATCAGCGGCGATGGTGGTTTCATGGCTTGGACCTGCCAATGCAGATTTAGAGCAGGCATTCGACCTCATGACCCATGTGTGGTCGTCACCGAGTGCAGAAGACGACTCTGATCATCTGCCTCTGCTGCGTGCTGACCAGTCCGAAGATAATCTGTGGAAGTCAGTGGCGCATCTTTGCAACTTGCAGTACTGGGGCCGAGTTTGGGTTGTGCAGGAAATTCTGTTGTCTTCCAACAACTACTTGCTGTGCGGAAAGAAGACTCTGCCATGGCAGGTATTCGCAAACTTTGTCAGTTTAATCGGTGTCCGATTTAGATGTCCTACCCAATATGCTCGCGCTGTTCATGACAGCACGGCGAAGTCATATGCTATATCCAAACCCTACGCTATGGTGCGAGAAGACTTGCAATGGAGAATCGGAACTCAATTGAGACATGATTATGGCAAGGCATGGGATGTCGAGGAATTTAATCTCTTCAGAATCTTGACGACCTTCGGGTCTCGTGACTGCTCAGACCCTCTTGACCACATCTACGCTCTGCTTTCCCTAACGGACGAAGGCCAAAACTTTCCAATACAGTATGGCATCGATAGCGTCCAGCTGTTCTTGACTGTCATGCACTTCTGCGGTAAATCAGCTGCTCAAGAACACCACAACGGTATTCAGGAAGACGATTTTGTGCCTGTCTCGCAGCGAGCCTTTGTCCGAAACGCGAAATACTTAGCAGAAATGATGGAGATCATACCTGCCACCCGAAAAGTCTCTCCCTACTTTCACGGTGCAGCACTCAGCGCCAGAGGTCCGAGCCCGAGACCAGATCCAGGTTTCCCATGCCAGCACCAAAGCCTAATCTTGCAGTTAACAACAATCAATGCTGGGGATGAGCCGCCGGTCCTACGGTCAAATAGCCTGCGGAGGGCTATGAGCTCAATACCATTCGATCATCTCTTGCATCTGGATGAATCGTCTTCCTGGTTCATGTGCCAGACGCAGTCAGCTGGAAAAGACACATCTCTGACCATAGTTGCTATCGTCACAATCAAAGATGGTCCTCAGGGGCGAGGTTTCAAGATTCTGGAGCCTGGAAGGCTAGCTGGGGTCTGGATCGTGTCCTCGGTACTGGGAACTATGCCCGGAAGATGGCAAATGGGAGTGCCAGCAGAAGTGCACCTGGATCTCTTGAAGATTGTGGTTCTGGGTGTCCAACCCTGTTCATCCATCTGAAGTTTCGGACTGGATTAGCGCAAAGCGTCTTGACGAACGAGGCCATCAAGTTGGAGATCAGTATGGCCGTCATCTGGCTTTCTGTCCTCGTGGTCACCTTTATCCTCATCTCCTTCGGCAGCGTCGCCGCCTTATTCAGCCAATGTCGTGGCCTGCTTCATCGTGCCTGGCCTGGTGGATGCTGAACAACGGATTCCTCCTATCCTCTTCCGAAGCAGTGGGCAGTAAAACATCCACAACCCACGGTTTCTGGCAAGGCCTGTACTGAACGTCCATAATACTCGCATTCACGAACACCGTTCCTAGCCCATGCTTCAGATCTGTCAAATCAATGTACCCTACATTCTCCTTCTGCTGCTCAGTCAGAGCATCTAGGTCATCGTCACTGCGCTGCGCGCTCTCGTCGTCCGCATACAGAATCTTGTCCTCCAGCGTCCTTCTCATTATTCTTATTCTCTTCCGCCTCTCTTCCTGACAATATCTGTGTGCTTGCAATTCCTCCCCCTGCAATTCCTTCCCTTGAGCAAACTGCTCGTCAAGCTTCATAGTCTCCTCCAAACTCTCAATCTCCCAATTCTCACGCCGCCAAGGCCACCTCAGCCTTTCGTAACCCCATCCCTCATGAATATGTCCAAAACAGTGCAAGACGGGCCGACACTGACTAACAGCCCTCATCAAATGATCACATCCCACATTCTCGCCTCTCGTAGTCAAATCCAGAATCCCTCTCGGCGGCCCGTGCGTGACCATAATCATTACCTCGTTGCTCGATTTTTTGTCGTTGAAGTCATCCTCGTCGTAGCTCGGCACCGGATGTTTGGGCACCTGCGCATCAGACGCATTGAACAGGTCGACGTCCCGAGGGTACGCAAAACCCCAGTCGCAAAACTCAGGCGTGTAAGCACTCACGTAGACGGTTAGTTTCGCGCCGTTGGGAAGGGAGAAGGTGTGTTTGCCTTCTACGACGTATACGATGCCCGCCTCGGTGGCGGATTTGCTCGTGTACATACTCAGCGCGTGCTCAAGGTCGTCAGGTGTGTGCGGGCGTCTCCAGCCATAGAGCAGTGGGTGGGAGGCGCAGTATGATCGGTCCAGAGTCAGATCGTGGTTCCCTGGGATGACGAGTTTTAGGGGCGCGGGAAGAGAGTGCAGGAGTTGGAGGGCGCGGGCGTGTTCGTGGGGTTTGCCGGTCGAGGTCAGGTCGCCCGAATGAATTGCTACGTCGGCGGCGGGGAAGGGATGGGAGAAGGGGAACTCAGGTCTGCTGGGGTCTGGGAGGGCGGAGTGCGTGTCTGAGAGGAGGAGGATGCGGGTTTTGATTTTTGGTGAGCGGATTGAGGAAGTGTTGTGGCTGTTGTCGGTGGCCATGGTGCGAGTTCGATGCGTCGAATAGCTACGTTTGAGGACGTGGGTTGAGCACTGTCCAGGAATCCAAGAGGAGCTACGTTGCTCGTACCAAATGACAAATGAAGGGTACCTGTTGGTTGCACTGGTCTATTTGACTGTCTCGAGATCTTCATCCAGTACGACGTACTTTACCATACGACGGGCGCACATCGACCTGGCGGGCCTGGTTCACGAAGTGCTAAGCAGCAAAAACTTGGCGGCAACGGCTCCTTGTGCAAGGAAAGCTTAGACGGCTGCTTTTTCAGGCCGTTTTCCATACGATACTCTACCATGTTCAGAAATTCCCACCGCTTCTCAGCATTACCGGTACTCTCTCTACCGCATAAGAGTGCTCGAGGGTGGAGGCTCGTTAATCTGTTCCTAATTTGTAATGGCATCCAGCCATCCCTCCCGTGGCGCCTTAAGCAGCAAAGCCCTAGCCAAATGAGAACCAGTCAGGGGACGGGCACGTGTGAGGCGTATTGGTATTGTGAGTTCTGGGCGGGTGGTTCTGGAAGCCGTTCGGTCGGTTGACCTTCTTCAACTGGAGCTATAGCTCCCCAGAGCCTCCACAAAGTTTGAAGCTTAGGGGCCGCCGGTGTCGGGGTTTCTTCGCCCGAAGCAGGTCTCAAAGGGTCGTGGACTTTCTGAGACTGCGTTCAAATAAATGTCAACAAGGCTCATCACACCTAGCATCTTTTTCTTGAGGCCTTGTCAGCTATTTTCATCATTTTATTTGACTCGTTGATTTCTCCTTCTCTGTCAGTTCCACTGTCTGTCTTATCAAATCCCAGTTTAACCATGTTGTCAACTCTTAGACCGGCTTTTCGAGCAGTTGCTCGAAAAGGACAATCACAACCCTTCATTCGAAGTGCCTATGCATCCACTTGGAGCGGCGTCCAACAAGGTCCGCCTGATGCTATTCTCGGCATCACTGAAGCTTTCAAGGCAGACAACTTTCCAGAGAAGATCAATCTCGGTGTTGGCGCATACCGTATGTGGCGAAGCCAAGAGAGCTACATCTCAGTACTGATCAAGTGGCAGGCGACGATAAAGGAAAGCCATACGTTCTTCCCTCGGTTCGAACAGCCGAAGAAAAGGTTGTCTCAGCCAAGCTCGACAAGGAGTATGCTGGCATAACAGGTGTGCCAGCCTTTACAAAAGCAGCAGCCGTTCTCGCATACGGCGCCGACTCGCCAGTTATCAAAGAAGACCGAGTAGCCATCACACAGTCAATCTCAGGGACCGGTGCTCTCAGAATAGGTGGAGCCTTCCTTGAGCGGTTTTATCCTCATGGCAAGACCATCTACATCCCTACCCCCAGTTGGGCGAACCATAAAGCTGTTTTCAGCGACTCTGGCCTTGATGTCAAGCAATACAAATACTACAACAAGGATACCATTGGTCTCGACTTCGATGGAATGATTGCAGACCTCAAAGCTGCACCAGCCAAATCAATCGTTCTGCTTCATGCATGCGCCCACAATCCTACCGGTATCGATCCCACCCCTGAGCAATGGCAGCAGATCAGCCAGGTGGTCAAAGAGAAGGAACACTATCCATTCTTCGATATGGCATACCAGGGCTTTGCAAGTGGTGATACCGACAAGGACGCATACCCCATCCGTCTCTTCATCAAGGAGGGCCATGGAATGGTTCTATGCCAGAGCTTTGCCAAGAATATGGGTCTCTATGGCGAACGAGTGGGTGCTTTCTCCATTGTCTGCGACTCTGCAGAGGAGAAGAAGCGTGTCGACTCCCAGATCAAGATTCTTGTCCGACCTCTCTACTCGAACCCTCCAGTCCATGGTGCTCGTATCGCCTCGGAGATCTTGAACGATGCTTCACTCAACAAGCAGTGGTTGGGAGAGGTCAAGGGAATGGCTGACCGAATCATTGAGATGAGGGCACTTTTGAAAAAGCACCTGGAAGAGCTAGGTAGCAAACACAACTGGGACCACATCACGAATCAGGTATGTTGCTGTTTGACAAGGTTGTATCCATTCCGCTGACTCGCGTGTCTCCAGATTGGCATGTTCGCATACACTGGTCTCAAGCCCGAGCAGATGGACAAGCTAGCGAAAGAGCACTCTGTCTACGCTACTAAAGACGGTCGGATATCGGTAGCTGGCATCACCTCTGGCAATGTCAAGCGTCTTGCCGAGTCGATCTTCAAGGTCACGGGCTGAGTTGCCGTTCGACGCTACGATCGAAACTCTGAGCGTTCACGATTCTTTTTTCGCTTAGCAAGCAGTACGCTTTCGTCAACATGCATCTTGCATTGATTGTCTGCAATCAGACCGGGGAAATATCATGTGCATGCGGATCGGCATCCAATCTATGTGTCACACTTGTTTGGATAATGACTACTACTGCATTATCATACCGAGCTCTAAATTGGGTGACAAGTAAATCCTCCTTAGAATAATTGTAATGGGTTCCACATGGAGCATCTCTGCAACCGGCAGCACCTGCAACTCAACCAGCGGAGCCGTCGCACAAAACCTCCACGGTCAGAATCTCTCAACGATTAAAATATGACCCAAGCGAGCCTGTGGATAACCTAGGGGCACTTTTGGCTTCCGACAGGTCGTGCGTGCTGAAAGGAGGCTCTGTAGCTCACATATCTACAGTCCCGCCAAGTGAAAACGGGCAAAGGCTCACGAAGAAGCATTTGTTCAGCTGACGGGGAACCTTGGTGTGCGTGAAAAAAAAGGTTCTCTCTGGCCGTTTGGACTGCTGCACCTTGACGTAGTGGAAGTGTTGCTCGGTCATGATTGGGTCGTTTGTGGTAAGGTTTATTCTTAGCGCCCTAAACACCCTGGCGTGCAGCAGCCCCTGCCTTGAACCCTTGGTGTTTGCAAATTCCAACTCGATATGGCCCCGGTCCACCAGTTGTATGAGCTTTCCGGCAGAGCTCGATATCGATTACTACTGCTCCTCGCTGAGCCTTCCACATGGATGACACCTGCCTCTCAACGCTAGGGTGATCACCTCACTCGTCTGTGCCATCCGCGGAGCTCTGGCGACGGTTTGACGGACCGCATAGGTTGTTTTGGCTTCCCGAGTCATCGCTCAGTATGACGCCATAGGACAAAATATTTGTGGAACAGCTTCCACGGGAGTGGCCACCTCCTCCCACAAGAGGCTGTCACGCGGTAAGCTGAACCAGTACAGCTGGGCGGGCACTCAAGCCAAGCTTGATCAGGGTCTTTTGAAGCTTGACATACTTCATCTCTCTGAGGTTGCTTTTGCAGTTGCACTAAGCGCACATCCACTTTCTTGTCTAGCGCCCTCCATGGATAAGGGCTGACGTCGGATTTACTGCACATGGGCTCAAGCCCGCCGATTCACAACTCACACATGGCCCCAATCCTTCCACGCTGCACTGGTTAAAAACTTGTCGGTTCTGTGCGAAGGGTATTTTACTAGGTCATTTACCTCTGATTATCACGGCACCAGTGATTGACAGCTGCCTATCCTGTCAAGCTTCACCTGCTCTTGGCTTGATCCTGTCCAATGGAATAGCAAAATGGTCAAGGCCAAGCGTCAAGTCACCTTTAGTATGGCATTTTTGCTTGTTCAGAGCTCGCTTAAAGGGCTGAAACTGGTGCGTTGCTAAAAGCATCCTCAAAATTGGTTTTAATCGCCAGACTGAAACTCCAGCCTAGTGGCCTCGCATGGGACCTGGTTGACCGTACTTACATCATGAGGCTCTGCGCACAACAAAGTCCACATCTTCATCATAAATGGAGCCAATGCTCTCAGCTTGAGGAACAGCCCTGTTTTCCTCTGATGCAAAACGATTGTAGAAGACGCACGCTGGTAGAAAGTCCGGCGCCGTATGCATCCAAGCTTTGTACCTTTAAAATGTTTGCACGTTCATGAGTGTATGTTTTGGCCGTGACTGCTTTGTCTGAAGTGGACCGACAGGTCATGAAGTCTGTAGCTTTGTGCCAGATCTCGTTTGTCAAATCACGCTAACTCGTCATATTCTTTTCAACGCTCGACTGCTTTCCCAATCCCGCAATTCAATCACTCTGAGCATCGATCGCCCTCCGTTCCCTTCCTATCACTAGTTTGGTCGCTCCGTAGTGCCTGCAACATATGCACAACCGGTAGCCTTGACATCTCACGGCGTCGATCGTCGTGGCTTTTTCGTACCCTTCTCTAATTGGCAAATCGTCCCTTCCAAGATCGGGAAAGGGAAATCATCTGAACGGGTTGGCATTAGCAGATCTTACAACCCTCGGTGCCACTAGTCGGTAACGTCGGCTTGAAACAGACCGCACGATTTGAATACTGTGTAAGTCTAGCACAACATGTCTATTATCCACACGATCAGATCCTGGAGCAGCCTCGAGACCACGTTGAGCAGACCTTGGAAGTTGTCCATCGATTTTTATACCCCTCCTCGAGGACAGGGTGCTGAGGAAGTTGCACCCCACTCATTCCTTCCTTTCACCGATCCTTTCAGAGACTAACACTCGTCATTGCTACTTTGAGCGGCTGGCGATCAATCTCAACGGATACAGCCTGTCCCACTGCAGGTTCAAAGCTTGTAGTCCATCTTTTCTCGCTTGACACGCCCTTTCCACCATGGCTCTCGAAAAGCACCTCCACGTGCCACTGCGTCGGACAGCGCTTGGCAGACTTCATAGGGAGTAATTGTCCGATGCCCGCCAGTTGGCGCTCTTAGCAGCGCTCAAACACTTGGAAACATTGACAGCTCTTGCGCGCGTTTTCCGATCTCTGAATCCTGGTCCACCGGAGCACAAGTGACGATTAGATGCACTGATACCACTGATACTTTGTTCAACGAGGCTTCACGCGACCAAGGCACTCCTGGTGTCATCTCTCTTGAGCATCTGAACCTTACTAGCGCCTCGCAGCTCACGATCACCTAAAGCAACAAGGTTGGAGAACATCAGCCCAGGAACATGGACGCTTTCAGAGCCCCGAACGCTGATCTACAATCCGACACGTCACTAACACCTGCGCCTTCCTAGATCTATTGTTCCGAGTGAAAGCTGCTCAATCTCCACGATCTCAGCATCTCAAAAACATGGCAGATGTACGTTTTTTCGCTCCTGCAATACATTCCCAAACCACATCCTTTGGTCTATCCGCGAGAAGCCTTCACGGGCAGCGATGGCCTCCTGTCTAAGGTCGCAGAGCGAGAAGGTGCTGAGCGCGAACTGACACTCGGGTATACTCAGGCTGAAGAATTTGATTTCGGCGACAATGTGGACACAGGGACCTTCGAGCAGATTCTCGACATGGACGAAGGCGAGGAAGACGATGGCCACGAGTTCTCCAAATCCATTGTTTTCGGCTTCCTGGAGCAGGCAGACCAGACATTTGCAAAGATGGAAAAGGCGAAGTGAGTCCGGTGTACGGTTGCACGCTTTCTCTCAGCTAACAAAGGACGTACCACAGGCAAGAAAAGGATCTGAAAGAGCTTTCCAGCCTAGGCCATTTTCTGAAGGGATCTTCTGCTACACTCGGGTTTACCAAGGTAAAAGACGAATGCGAAAAGATCCAACATTATGGCCAGAAGAAAGACGAGACCGGCGCACTTGACCAACCAGACGAGGAGAAATGCTTGCGGCTGTGCGGCGAGTCTATAAGTAAAGCTAAGACAGCGTATGATACTGTGAAGAGGTTGATGGAGCAATATTACGCCAAACTAGAAGCGTCTGCATAGCTCAACACGATGACGACCGAGAGATTTTACGATCATTGGTTCCGAACAAGGGCTCGGGCTCAAGTATGATAATCTTCCACCATTGGAGCAATGATTTATTTTTCCAGATCAAATGAGTGAGTCTAGGTCGGCATGTGCTGGCCGATGGTCTGCCTTGCAGACAGTTTTCTTCTCTTTTCTATTGGGGTCGTAGTGCTCGTGCACCAGGTGGTCGGAAGCTCGACGCTCCACGTCACAGGCTATTCCATCTTGCGATGCCTACCTCTTGCAAGGCCTTACCATATCCTCAAGCAGATTGCGCTGCCAGGAGTATCTATAGCACAGCCCTCACCGCAGATGATCCTCGCAGATTCGCATTGACAGCTTGGAAACTCAACGGAACCGAGCAAAAGGGCCATATTCTTTTGTTGAACTCTGTGCAAAGGATCACTCGTGTCTTACCACGCCACCAGTATCGGCAAGATTCAATCACTTTGGTCAACCGCACCGAGGTGCCGCGTACCGGTGCAATCCAGCTTCAAGATTCATGCTCAAGCATTCGATCTTGCTCGCTTGCTTCACGAGGAACGCATACAAATTTAATCCAGCATTCGGCAGCATTCGGGACCGACCTGCCAACTTGCCCGCAAACGCATTTTTGTTACCATTTCTCGCTTCTCGCTATAGTAGCTGTCGATATGCTTACGAAGATGCAGGCACTCAGCATCGTGATCTGTTACTGTGCCCAAACGATATCTACAGCGACACGCAAAATCCACAACAGCACGTCATCGGAAGCATTCTCAACCCTAGCTCACCCAGCGGACTCAAACCATCGCCTGAAATTGATTAACATCGCTGACCGCATACAGACGCTTGCACCTCCCGGAATGACAAGGGACAGTCTGTACAAACTCCGATCAACCCAGCGTGACGGACAGCTCAGAACTTCGGCCAAACTATGTTTGACGTGACATTGCTCGTTGACGGAAGCACGCACGCACGCACTCCCCGTCTCCCCAGGCCAGACCGGCAAAGAAGCCAAGCTCACGTTTCCCACCGCTCCACGTTCCCCCAACGCAGCGCGATGTGGACCGGCCCCTCCGACCGAAGCTCTCATCCACGCACACGAACGTAAGTCGCGCTGGCGAATGTCTCAGTTTGAAGTGCGTCGCGGCGCGTCTGCTGCCAAGCACACCGAACCCCAAACGCGGAGGCACGCCACGATCCGCGTTTCGGGGAGTCGGGCGCTCACGCAGGGGTGGGAATGCATGGGGGAGTGATTTGCCGTGGACCATCGGATAAGCTGCAGGTGCAAGGGCGGTGCGTGCTCGGGATCAAAAGCAACGAGTGGTGCGAAGAGAGGGGGGAGTACGTCGCCCGTATAGACTATCGTGCTGGGTTCCTGACGAGGAGCGACGTGTGAGGACGAGATGGCGTCGTGAATGTGATGAGAGTGAGGGGGATCGGGAATCATTACGTGAAGTAGGGCTCACGTCTCACGCTTGTACGCGTTTCGCTTTAACTCCGCGCTTTCTGCTGTGGAATCGCGAGAAAAGCACGGTTGAGGTGCGGGCCTGACAAGTCCATAGGTAGCGGGTATCAATCTGCGATCTATTGTTAGGTGTCTATTTAGGTGTCGGAGACAGGAAATTGTTTGGTCAACGTTGATATCCAATCATGGAACCTTTTCTCAATCTGTACAAAACTTCTCCCGTGGTAGGACCCTAGCCGGCTTCAACCTTACAGAAGCATCCTGTCATCGCGCCATAGTGCCCTTGCACTCATCACAGTACCACGTACTTCGCGCCGGTGGCAGACTCCGGAGCCCCGTACACTCAAGATGGAACCACTCCCGCGCGCAGTTGTCATTGTCGCAGGCCACCATTTCGCCGTAGGATACGCCGTTGCAGTAGCAGTAGCGTTGCTCGTTGGGGTCTTCTTCATCGGCTTCGTGCTCTTCGAGTTCTTCATCTGCATCCTCGGCGATGTCCGGACCAGGAGAGCCCAGGTCATTGTTGGCGGCTTCGGCTTTGAGTGCCGGTGAGTTGGCGGCCGGGGATACAGCGTGATGGTTATGGTTAACAGCGCTGGGGTTGACACGAGAAGCACCAGGCGGCTTGACGTCCAGCGAGGTCGTCGAATGTGAGTGGTGGCTGTTCTGTTTCGAATTCTGTGACTGACGGCGAAAGACTGGCTTCGCATCGTCACTGTTAGCGGATGGCAGCGAGTCTGGTTCGTCGACAAGTTCTACGTTTGGACCACCGATCTTGGGCGTTGAGGAAGCATTGCGACCTTCCCTTGAGTCTGCGTTCTTTGCAGATCGACTGTTCGTCCGGCTGAACGTTGGTTTCCGGTCCACAGTAGCAGGGGTATCCTCGTCTTTCGCGCTTCTGTTACTGAAAGATTGAGACAGTGAATACGAACCGTTCTTCTTGTGTGTTCGCTTGGTCGGCAGACCCTTTGGAGACAACGAGTCGTGTAGGCCGTGGTGGTCTTTCATCCTGGGTCTGGCCGGTCGCTTTGGTTTCCCGGCGGGTTCGTTTCCGTTTTCTGCTGTTGATGTGGCTTCGGCCGCAGATTCGCTTTCAGCCTCGGCAAAAGTGCCGGCTGTGGGTGTAAATGTTCTGTTTGCTTTGCCTTTGCCATTCCTTTCGGTTCTCGAGTCCATGGCTACAGCAACATTCAGACGTGGGGAGGCTGTCCGTCTGCCGACCATTTCGTCTTCTTTCCTGAGCTGACCTGACTTGCTTGCGGATCTTTCCAATGCAATGCCACCTTTGATACGGTTGTCAACGCTGTCAGGTATGTCTTCTTCTAGCACTTTCTCTCCTTTGCTATTGTGTGTTTCTCGCATCGTCTGCTTCACTTCGTTTGCCGTCTTGCCAGTAGCCATCGCTACGCGCTCGACCTCTGAGGCGGTAGCTGTCACACCATTTCGTCTTGAGGCAGACGAGGCAGGTCTGTTCGATGCTTCGCCGGCCTGAGCCGAACTTTGTCGACCACGGCCGTTGGCCAGCTTGGCGTTTGAAAGAGCAGGACTCCTCTTGTGGGTTTCGTTCGCGAGAGGTGCGTGACCGAGTTTTGGAGATTCTTGTGCGGTAGCATTGATCCTGTTTCTCGAATTAGCTGTGGCCGAGTCAACCAGCGCAGGCGCGTACCTCTTGCGTGCGATAGTAGTTGCAGAGCTTGGAGCCTTGCGCTTCTTTGAGTTGTCTTGCTGCGAGTTTTCTCGAGACATGGCAACACTCGTAAGAGACGCAGCTGGGGTGCCGAGCTTCCTCATTTGTTCCTCGACCTTCTTTTGCGCAGTAGACTTGCCTTTGTTTACCTTCATACCGGGAAGGTTGCTGATCAAATTCATGGAGCTGTTGGCAATGGCGTCTTCCACTTCCTGCTGCTTCTTGCCCAGTGACTTCTTTGGAGCTCTGCGGGCTTCGGCGTCCGAGTCAGCGTGCTGCGCAGTCTTCTTGCTCTTGGCCAGCATGGCCTCTCGACGCCGCTCACTCCTCTCGGCGACTTCGTTGTCCTGAATGATGGCGATCTCGCGAGCACGGGCAGCAGCAGCTTGGGTCTTCTTCGTGGGATTGAGATCTGTCAAAGCCCAATGTCTGAGACTGCCAAGTCTTGTCTCCTCGGAGATCTCGTCTGCGATGTGTGGCCAAATTTCATCTTGCCGACGGATGTGTTTCGAAAGCTCGTCGTTTGCATTATTGATGACATGGTTTTTCTCGTCCAAGGGCATGATCATTTGCATCAAGTTGTTCCGCAATTCAGCGTAAAGTCGCCTTCTGCGTAGCAATTCAGAGTCAATTGCTGTACCTGAAGCTTGCGAGGCAGTGTCCAAAAGGGTGCCGTTTCCACTACCCGCGACGCTGCCGACTGGAAGATCACCAGCTACACTGCTGCTGGAGCCGGCAACAGTCTGTGCAGTAGACGTGACTGGTCTTGTCTGGCGCTCGTGGAGACATTCTTTGAGGAGTCTCTGCAAATTCTCATCTAGAGCCCACGCTTTTGCATCCACCTCTTTCAGTAGTGATGTGTGTCGTCGGAAGTCTCGAGGGAGAGCAGTGATCGCGTCAGTGAAATGAGTAATGGCAGGATAGAAGCCATGAGGTTCGGGCTCTGGTTGGGGCGCACCCTGGACAGTGGTCTGGGCCGGGTTGGAGAGGAGCGAGTTCTGTCGGAAACTCGGGCGCACGTTTCGCGATGTTCGAGCTGGCAGGTTTCGGGTCTGTCTCGAGGAAGAGCCCCAAAGATTGGACGTTCCCAACGACGTCGTGGTCATGGTGGCAGACATGCAGCCGAGTCGAGCTGGGGTGCGACACCGCTGAAAACCACAAATGGTCAACTTCAAGCGATGCAGTCGACAATGTCAGCTCTAAGTTGGCATATCGCTGTCGGTGTCATCAAAGACACAAGCGCCGTGCTTTAAAATACAATCGAGTGTTGCAGTGCTGAACGATAGTGATTGAAAAAGGGAAGATCAGACCTGCTTCTCACGGCTGGATCACGGCCAACCAACTGCATCATCGGCACTGTGCCATCACCGATCCCGAAATTTAACCGCCAACACCTCGTATTTTCACGCAGGGTTAGGGTTGGCTCACGGACGTGCCACAACAAGAGCGATGGAGCTTTCATTACTCGCATGGTGGTGGCCTTACAGTGCATTGAACATAATTTGTCCCGATCGTGCAACTCATTAATCTCATACAATTCATGCCATAGAAAGTGTTCCTGTCCATAACCCTTCCTGCGCTGATACCCTAACTCCAAATTTTTCCAATCAAAAGGTATCCCAAGGTTTTCCTCACCTGAAAAGGCCAATTGGAGGCTGGACATCCTATAGCCAGCCATCATCCGCTTTGTTACTTCGTGGTCCTCCCACGTCAAGCTTAAGCTGCGGTATATCCTCCTGTCTCTTCTTCACAGGACTCTTCCTCGGGCTGCTGGCTTCTCGTGGCGGACCAGCACGGACATCTTCAGCCGCCCATCCATCGGCCTTGGCGGCAGATACCCACGTCCTCAACCCATCGTGCACACCCCCGTAGAACTTCTCCTTGCAAGTGCGAAGGCTGGTCCCCATGATCTTCTCAAAGCCTGATTGCTTGAGCTCTTCGCGAAGCTGGTTTCGTTCTTGCACGGTAGGCAGCGAGACTATGACTCCGTTCAGCAGATCGAGGTGGGTGGCGAGATATTGCGTCGCTTCCCATTCGACTCCTCCCACGTACGGTGCTGCGGGATGTGGTGCCCGGGCTGACGGGAAGTACTTTCGTGCGAAGACAGGTTCGTCTGTCTGTGGATGAGACACAGGCACCACATTCATATGATGCAAGAATATCCAAAAGACCTCCTTGGTCACATTCGTCACCTCCTTGCACCATGTCCGGTAAGGCCGAGATGTGTGCATCTGCGACACAAAATCCAGCGGCTGCTTGTCGCCTTCGGGCGATTGATCCGTCATCAGGGTCAACACAGCCCTGCATCGCTTCTCATGGATCGACTGATCCTCGTGCAACGTGGCAGAAAGATAAGCAAAAATGAGCGAAATGACCACAGCTCTGGTGTTGAATTCTGATGGTCCTTTTCGTTCCGGGTCGAACAACATTTTGAGCAGCGCTGGGAACAGGTCTCCCTCCATGACTTCGAGTCTTTGCATGGCGAGACTGGTCGTCGTTAATGCCTTCATGCAAAGCAATGTCTCGTGCAGCAAATTGTCCTCGTGCTCTTCTCTCCATTCAATTTTCATGATCCTGTGCAGCAGCTGCACAATCTCATCCATACCTCCCTTTTTCACAAAGGCGTCTGTCCATTGAACTGACTCGTTCCTCAAAAGGATTCGCAGTTTGTGCATCTTCCCAACCTCGACGAGCTCGGGCTTTTGTACCTCGCGAAGGTAATGGATAAAGTCTCCTGGCGCCGACGTACCGTCGTTGGCAGCCACAGAAGTCAAAGACGTGGTTGACAAATTGGATATTGCCGACAACGGTCTCGTGCTCATGTCGGCTGACTTTGGTCTGCTCTTGCTTCGCGACCGAGTTGACTCTTCTGCCTTTGTGCCGGCTGCGTCCTTGCTCTTCTTTGAGATGGAGAAGACTCTGCTTCTAGGTCGGGATCTCGATCGGGAACGCCTGCCCTCGTTCTCCTTGTCCTTGCTGGACGGTCGTTCGAGCTCTCGACTACGTGAGGGCGTTGCGGCATCGCCATTGGAGGAACCACTGCCGATTCGTTCTCCTTTCACGAGGCCAGCCTTGACTTCAGGTTTCAGATTGCGCATGTGATCTCGGAGGTTCTGAGGTATATCGTATTTTCCCAGGACATCCTCGAACGCTGTGTCCACCTCTTGAGCATTTACACCCTCGGCCGGACCTATGTCCTCAACCTGCTCTCGCTCTTTTTTGGTCCTCATGTTGAAATTTGTTATCGCATCAAAGACTCTTGACTTGCTCTTGACCGGACTTTCAGCCTTTAGAGGACTAACCTCTTTTGCACTTGTGCTCGTCTCAGCTGATTGCTGTCTCGAACATTCTGGGCGCGGTTGACTGATGTCTATGCTCGTCGGTCGCGTGGAGGAGGAATCTTCGTGTAGCTCTTCTGTGAAGATTGAGCTCCGGCTTCCTCTCTTCTCAAGGTACGGTCGTTGTGGCATGCGTAATTCAGGGTCGATGTCGAAATAGCTCTGATTCTGCCGCTGGCCTGGTCCGTGCTGATCACAATATGTTTTGGGGGTGAGTGGAGGAGTTCCGTAGTGTAGATTACGCATGTGAGCGTTTGGATACTGCTTGGATCCGTCTGAAGTCTCCAAAGGCTGTGTAGCAAACTGCGCCCATATTGGGGAGGTGATTTTGCTCGGAGATGGAGGCGTCTTTACTTCAGCGCCCTTGTCCTCGGCTTTCAAATCCTTCTTCGACTTTTTCTTCAGCAAGCTTGCTAAGTTGCTTGACGACTTGGTCTTCTTAGGCTTGCCCTCTTTAGAGCTCTCATCGCTCGGCTTCATGTTCTCTTCATTGTTCTTCTCGCGACCAAGCAAGAATCCTTTGAACGATGTTGCGCTTCCGGTCTTCCTATGCATCGGTGGTCGTGACTGATTTTCATCCTTGAGGGGGACTTTCTTAGGCTGTGGAGGACTGTTGATGTGTCGCTCTCCCAACGGATTTAGGGTATTCTGTGGCTTCATAGGGCTTGACAAGCCTTTCTTCTTTGGCGATGTCGACAATGGCTCTGGGTCCTCAAAAATTCGAGCGGCCTGAGCCACCGAAGAAGGCATGCTGAAATACTGATTGACAATAATTTAACGCATGCGAAAGAAGGAAATGCTCATACAATATTGGCAAGCAACACTGCTTGGAATTGGTCGAGACCTTTGAGCTGCCTGGTACGCGCAATGGTTTTGGGGACGAAGACCGATAGCGTTTGGCTGCAGATCCGGGCAAAGTAAACAAATGCCAAGCTTTTCGATTGTTGACACGGTAACCGCAATACGCCTCCTTTGTCGATCTGATGTGCCCACGATGGTACTTGCTCGTTGTTCAGTTTCTGAAGGAAAACATCCGCTGTCTGTGCGCGTCCACTGCCGCCTTTTCGCCGTTGTTGCGGCTAACAAGCGGCCACTGCTTTGGCCACGGTCCTACGGCCACGGTATCTGCGGCCTTGAGATTTCGTCGCTACGGGTACGATTCTGATCCACTCGATGGCCAATAACCTCGCAAAAATTCGACTGCTTTGTCAAACGACTCATACTTGCTGTCCAGTGCACCTTGATCGAGCCAAGAGTCAGGGAAGGCACACCAGCCATGTACCACCCCCAAGAACTTTTGCATGCTAACATGTTTGCCCCTTCCTTCATCGATGACTTTTTGAAGCCAGATCTCATTCTGAATCGTTAAGCTGTCCTTCTCGGCAAGCAGTGACAAACATCTTGCCTTTGCATGGAGACCCCCGTCGTCGATTTTGGCCAGCGCAGGACTAGCTCGGGGATGTGATACTTGATCTCTAGGTAAGTATGTCGTCATCAGATTTTCTTCAAGTTGCAACGATGCAAAGAAACTCCTTGGTACTTCATGAAACCCTGCTATCACTTCTCTTTCTGATGGAAGTTTTCGGAGGTCGATCGCCGCGAAAAACAACAGTACCGGTATCTCGTTTGGATGGTCTGAAGGAAACGCACAAGGCCATGGCTGTGACAGCTGAGGCGGGTTGATGTTGGTTACTAAGTTCAGCGCAAGGTTCCCACCAGAACTGAAACCAGAAAATGCTACTCGAGTTTCGTCTAGTTTGATTGCTGGTCGACGTTTCCTGGCCAGGACGTCGTTAATGCCACTTCGCAGTTCCGCGTAGCCAGGCTCTGCAGGGTGAAGTATTGCATTGACAACATCTTCGGCGTCTTCTAGTGCAGCAGGAAATTGCGCATAAGGGCCCAGTCGGTAATCCACGGATATGACCACAGAATTGAGCTCCCGGCACGCCTTGGAGCAGAATGGTGCTTGCTCTTGACATGAGCCGAGCACAAATCCTCCACCGTGGAAATCGACCAGTACGGGTAAACTGACTGGTGGTGCACCAAGGTCTGAGGACACCGCCGATGGAGGGACAAAGACATAAAGTGGTATTAGATGCTGACCGCGAGACGGTAACTTCAGCACAAACGGCTGAGGTCCATCAGGAGAAGTGAAGCGCAGGACTGCATCCGGAACCAGTCGAGGTGCGCTGACCAGCGCCTTCCGCCATGTAACGGCCCATGGCTGCGAAGACATATCTCTGAAGAATTTCACGCCTGTGCCGCAAAGTTCAATCGCTGCAAAAGGTTGAGAGATTGCTGTCAGCTGTCGAAAACCCTTTCCATGTTCAGAACCAATGAACCTGATTATGATATTGGTACTTTATGCATAACGAGGTCTGTCTTTTGCTTAGGTGCCTGGCGTTCGAAACCTAGCACCAGAAGCTGGTTCTCCACAGATCAATAACTCTACATGACGTCAACGCGCAGCTCTGCGATGGCATTCACAAATAGTTTGTCTCCAGCTATAAATCAGGGGTCAATCTGAACATTAGGATGAACGAACGGTCTACCAAGATCAAATTTATTGATTCGCACTTTAAAGGGGCAACAAAGTTCAATCAATAGTGCGTTTACATGCTCATTCTGGATCCTGCTGAAGGGAATGGAACGTCTGCCGACGTGTTTGTCGGTAGTATCTGTGCCAGGCAATCACCAGCTCCTCACTAGCTGGTTTTCTCGTGTAATAGACGATTGCTTCAATGTATCCCTTTCCTTATCGCGTTCTCGATGTACCACTCACATCAGCCGGAGACATTGGATGGGAGAGAGTCAAGACCGAACGAGGAGAACATCTGTTACAGCTGTAACAGTGGGTATCTGTACCGCGCGCTCACTGTGCCATTGCTGGTCACAGACTATGACACGAGCAACAAGCGTCATGTATAGTCACGAGCTTCGGCGCCGCCCACCGCAACAGTATTGAAGGGGACAATGACTGGTTGATGTACCGTTGCCTGGGTGAATGGAGCAACGGTACACGCAAAGTCCAGAGTCTACTGAAGTGGGCCGGACCGATGCTTAGAGCCGAGCCCAAACACAGAGAAAGGTTAATGTCAACGTTATAGGAATAGAGCTTGCAGATATCGTAAGGAAGTATATTGTAATATTTTCACTATTTTCTCCCGTAAGAACTCGGTTATATCTCGTCCCAAGCTACGTCAGCAATCTTGTACGAGCCCGTACAAGACTTGGCCGCATCACCGTCTGCTTCTGACACTTCGACCGTGGCCTCGGATTCGGCTCTCAGCTGTTCCTAACGCTTTCGTCCGAGCCACATGTACAAGCCTGAGAGCGATCCTTTCAGACGACGTGCGCACAAGAGCGAGCTCCCTCAGCTGCTGGAGCGTGACTAGCGTAGATCTCACCCTTCGCACCATAAATGAGCCCGCATTTGTAACTTCGACCGTTGTAGATTGCTTCGATCTACATTGGTGTTACTGACCCCCATGTCGCCACCCACGAGCCCAGCAGGTATGTTGTGAAGCTGCGTCTCAAAGCACCTCCAAGCATCGTGTGCTTCTGAATATATGTGCGGATTAAATCGTTTCCCTTGCACTATTCTGCTAGGGGACTTGTTCGTCGATGGCCGGCTGCGTACGAACATGACAGCCACGGCCATCCAAACTCGAGGCTGGACAGCACAAGCCGTCAGCGTAGGCTAACTTCTCCAGCTTTGCTCTCAGGGCAACGCAATCGCCTGGCCTTTGCTCAGAGTAAATCTTCTCTTCAACCCCCGTCAGTCTGCAAAATCAATCCTTCTTCTTCTCCCATTCAAACCCCCCGTAGCCCTTTCCTTTGTCCTTCTTAGTCCCGTACCACTCCTCGGGCATATCCATCCCGACCCGTCGCGCCGTAAGCCGCACCCGCTCCTCCTCGCTCATGTCAGCACCAGGGTTGTATCGTTCCAGTAACGTCCCGTACATCCGCTGGGCACGAAGGTACTGGATTGCTTGGTCGATTTCTTGGCGGCGGGCCAGGAGAGATTCTGGCGATGCGGCTAAGGAAGAGCTGGAGGAGGGGCCGAGGGCTTGGAAATGGTGCCGGATGCTGGCGCGGAGGGGCGAGGCGGGCTGTTTGAGGGTGTGGGTGGGGAGTTCGCGGAGGATGGCGCGGTACAGCGAGCGGGCGTGAGAAGCGGCCGTAGAAGCTTCCATTGTGAGGCTTCGGTACTAGATGGATAGTCTTGTAAGACAGCAGACGAGTGATGCGAGCCTGGTATTGAAGGTAGACGAAGGACGTACCGGACGCAATTCTCGGACGCCCGAATGTTACCAGGCTGAATCTCAGCCTTATCTGCCCCCTGAACGTACCCGGCCCATGGACAGGCCATAGAAGTCTTCTGGTTTCACTTCAATAGACTCTACCATGGTCACTGACCGCCAGCAACACAATCAGAGCACCAAATGACCTGATGCTCCTCGCACGCAGGTCATACAGTCACCGCAAATATGTGATCGCACCACCTCGTGGCGCACTAGGCGTCCTCAGGTCAAACCACCTTCACCGTCCGCATCATGTCGGCCAAATCGACACCAAGACCACACAATACGTCCAAACTCTGTCCACAACCTGCCAAGCTCAACTGTCATCACCAACGCAGCCCCGTCATGTCGACATCTTCCTCCCACACGAAGACTTGAAACTCAAAGCCGCCAAAGCCATCCCCACGGCCAGCACCAGTATCATCGCAGATCACTATGACCTGAAGTCCTACCTCAAATTCCACAAGTCTCGCCGCAACGCCGAGCGCGATCCAGTCAAACGCGTCAGACTCTCCACCAGCTCCGTCTACCTCGGCACCCGCTACGAATACCTCATCCAATCCCACCTCGAATCAAAGCTCGGCTTCAGCCTCACCCGAATCGGCGGCAAGGGCGACGGGGGCGTCGACCTGATCGGAACGTGGGGCCTACCTTCTCCAGTCCGAGAACCCAACTCGCCAACTGGCACTCCGAGGAGGGCCCCAGAGACGGTATTCAAGGTTCTGTTGCAAGCCAAACGCCTAGCCCCGCACCGCAAACCGACGCCCGCTCTGATGCGCGAACTCGAGGGGACGCTGACGAATTTCGGATCATCCAGACCACTACAAGAAGCCCTCGCCGCGCATCGGATTCGTGTCGGCATCTCGCCAACCTGGATTACCTCTGCTCCATTGTCCCAGTCCGCCTCTAAATCTGAACGTGAGTCGAACTCCGAGCTTGCGGATGGAGCCGAGCCGCAACTGGACGCGCCAGCGCTCGGCATCCTCCTTACCACGCGGCCTCTAACAGAGGGCGTCGAAAAGGTAATGGCCAGCTCTAGGCGGTGTCTGATGTACATCTGTCTCGAAGAGGTGCGCTCAGCATCGACATCGACATCGACCGTCGGCACAGGGAGCCGGCCTTACACTCCCACTCCCGGCTCTGCATCAGAGTCTGAGCCTGACCCGGAGTCCGACGTGGAAGATAATGGAGAGATCAGCGTTGAAGCTGTGCCAACAACCAGGATCCGTCAAATAGCTTGGAATGCGGCGGCAGCACAAGCGGGACTGGAAGGGTATGATGTCGTCACAAAGTACAATGAACAAGGTCACGACGTAGAAGACGGAAATCGAATATTGGGCGAGGCTGTACTGATGCATCAGGGTCGACTGGTGTCGTTTGGGAAACGACATGCAAGCGTGCAGGGTCAGCGATGAAAGAACGAAGATAGTGCGGCTCGCTCGCTGGTCTGGATCATCATCTCCGCAACCAACAAGGTACCTGCAAAATATAAAATGAACGGCTAGGATCTAAACGTACTGCGTTTCGCTACTTGACCTTGGAGGAAACCGCTAACTAGGAAAGAGACCGCTCTTCCTCCTAGTAATCTACAGTCTAGTTGTACCGATCCCACCCAAACAAGTACACTTCCAACAGACGGGGTATCACATGCAACAAAAAACAAATTTCCGCCCAGGGACAATACCAGTCCCAACTCCATCGCTATGTTAGTCACAAGTTGCCTCCTCTCTACTTACCGTGGAGACCTGTTTCATGAAGCGCCACCCAGACCAGCAGTGTACGCCAGATACCAGGTCAGACTTGCACCACCGTCGAGCCAGCTAGGATCGAAATTCTGTTGGGAGAAGAAGTCGTATGCAGCCTGCGGGTTGATGATCGCAAGGTTGCCGAACAAGATTCCTTTCCATCCACCTATTACACTCCGAGCCGGGTTGACTGCACCGTCCCCAAAGAACAGGTCCCATTCCTCCTGGACGAATTTTCGCGTTCGAGTCAACGTTGAAAATGGAAGGGCTGGAATCATCTGAATACCCTGGATGTATTCGATGTTTGCACCAAAGTAGGTGACGTGGTCGCACTTGTTCTCGAACAGAATGCCAGTGACTTTGTTTTCAATGAAGTTTGCAGGCTGATTCTTGTTGTCAGAGTCCATCAAGAAGTAGTTTTGAATGGCGCGAGTCAGCACTGACAACATGAGATCACCACGGCGTTCCATGGAGACATCGCCAATAGTACGACCCCACATCTTCATGCCGTATGCGAACATAGCATCTTCGGACGTCGACTCCTCGTCCTTCCCATCACCTGTCTCGAATAGACCTTTGGCCCAAGAATGACCGTTGTACCAATCGAAAGATCGGAAGACGGGGAAATACGTGTCCAGAGTACTGGGGTTGGCGACATCTCGAACCAGAGCATTGACGAATTCCTTGTTGGCCTGAGCCCAAGCAGGATCAAGATAGCCGATGATCGCTGCAGCATGAATGAAATAGCCATAGTGAAAGTGATGGTCGTTGTAGTAAGAGTTGCCGAAATCGACGCCAGGGTCGCCCGTGACGTAGCTCGCTGACGACACAAGACCTTTCCAATCAGAATCGTAGAGCAGCGGAAACTGCTGTCTATTCTCTGCGAAAGTCGCGAAAGCTCTCTTCAGCTTCTCCAGGGCTGCTGCTGCTAGAGGTTTGTCGTCCGCCAAATCGTTCATAGTATAAACGATCGTGGCAAACTTGCTCAATCCTTTGCCGCTGAAATACATGCTGTTGAGGTTTGTCTGGGCATCCATATCCTGGGATGCTTCAATGGCCGCCACATCCTTGATCAAAGCGATAACGTCCTCTGGCAAGCTTGCCGAGCTTCCCGAGTCTGGACGCCACGGTGCGAAACCCATTGATGGTGTCAGCTGTTCGTTGAGGATCCAATAATCAGCAGCGACAGCTGTAGCAATTCCTTTGGTCGGTGTTTGCAATTGCACTTGCTGCTTCACTTTGCCAGCAGTGTTCTGGTCAAAAGACTGCAGGTGATGTGGCAAGGCGTACATTAAGAGAGTTCCATTGCGTGCAAATGGTCCGGATTTCGTCCACGAGATGCTGTATTGACCGGCCGTATCCGTTGCGTAGCCGCCGACGGCGCCAGAGGTAGGATACACTCCAGATGCATCGTCGAAGATCTTCTCATCCGCACCAGGAGGCAACTTCGCGATCTGAATAGCTCCTGACCAATTTGGAATACCTTGCAACAGGGTACTTGACAAAAGCTGTAAATTAGGATCCACGCCATGGGATGGAGTAGCATACAACAACCAGATCCTACCATCCTCGAGGGTAAGACGGTACTTATAGACACCTGATTTTGGAGATGGCACAGTTTCGACTGAGCGGTAGAATATGCTTGTCTGAATCTCCGGCTGCAACGACTCGTAAATGCCTGTCACAAAGGCCATGCCTTGCACCATGGGAAACTTAATGTAAGACGTTGAACCTGGTGTCGGTGACAAGTTGGCATTCCCAGACATATCTGCCAGGGAATCAGTTGTCAAAACCGTACTTCGTTGAAGCTCAGCTGCAGACAGGATGATTGACTGAATTCCCAAGGGGTTGATGTAATAAGAAGCTGGGTTGCCTGGTATTGCTTGTTGGCTAGGCCCGTACACCTTTTGTGAATCATCAATATGAGACACTGCCATACCCCAGCTTTGAGCATTGCCTCCGCCTTTGCTCCAAGTCAGACTATAAGGCATGACAAAAGCTGGGAAGCTCTGTGAGCCCAAGAAGAAGTTGAAGTAAAACTTGTTCGTTCCGATTGGGCCATTCATGCCAGTGATGCCAGTCCGTGGGACGGGATGGCCAGCTCGCTGGGCAATGTTGGCTGGTGGTGGGTTCACACCGACAGGCTGAAACAAATCTTGAGAATCGCAGCCCAACGTGAATCGGCAAGCATCTGTGGATGTGGGCAGAATGGACGTCAAAGTGCCGCTGGCGACAACGGTCGAGACAGTCTGGGTGTATGTGACGTTTGCAGCTATTGTGGTCTGGCTTAACACAGTGGCTGTGGTCTCAACCACAGTAGGTTGAGCTGAAGACGTCACAATGACAGTGCCATCCGATGTGTAGGTTGTCTCTGCGACTGTAATAGAGGATATTGATACCACAGTTGAAACTGCAAAGCTCGCAACAGTCTCGTTTGTGATGACCGTCTCAACAGTCGTCAAAGGTAGCGTGACTGACGCAGTTATGGAGATGGGAGGTGCAGAAGATGTACCATTTGCCGGCGATAAGGTCGTGCTTGCGGGCTGGAGTGTGGGCTCGGTGACGGTAGGAAGACTTGTTGGGAAAGGCTGAACGGGCGGTCTGCCTTCTGTCTGAAGTGTGGTTATGATTGAGCCCGTCGTATTTGCGGTGCTTTGGACGCCATCCGTTTCCATCGGCTGCTGTGTACTAGGTATAGAGGTTAGTGTTACCGTTTGAGCCTGTCTGCGTCGATCGGTGCATGTGACGATTCGCTTTCGGGAACGAGTGTAGAATGTGTCGTCGACATTCCGTGGTGGCAGCGAGGCGTTCTGAACATGTCGATCGGAGATGGTCTGGGCTGAAACTTGTATATCGTTAGCCTGGCTTTGGGGCAAGGTCTATCAAACTCACAGTCTGGAGAAGCTGTCTTCGCAGCTGGCAGTCTGAGACTATCACCCGTAGGCAGCGCAGAAATCAACAGGACCTGTAGGGAAGTCAGTATAGCGTATTTTAGGACGAGATGCATCTGGGGCATGGTGGAAAGCGAGTGAAGCACGAAGGGTCTATGGAAAGTTCGATGATGCTTCACAGAGTCCTGAGAGCTCTCTGCAAGCTCAGCGCAAAGCCAACATTATATTCGTATTCCTTTTCTGACCAAGACTGCCGTGAGGTCATCCAGACGACTGATTCACTCTACAGCGTCGGCGCAAGACCGGCCGTTCGATGTTGCCATTGACATAAATTGTTTCTTGCATATTCTGCTGCAAGACCTCCGATTTGACGCAGAGCAAAGGTGCACTGGACGTTTGGAGGATAAATAGAGGCTGAACCTTATCGTATTGCTAAGATTGGCGAGGAGTAGAGCGCGAAGTACTGACCAACGAAAAGAGAGCTGATCGAGACGGCGGCATTTGCATGCACAAAGCAAGTGAAACCAGTTGCTTGATGCGGCAAGGCGACTCGGCTCGCCCAGCGGAAAGGCAAAAAATGCTCCGTGATTATGGATACGCGCTTAGGATAATAGAAAACTAGTGCTCCTAGAATAAGGCCAAGGGATGTATCGATGGTGAAATGTCTGCGCAAGCAATCATTGACCTATACATATGTGTTGAGGACATCTTTCCCAACTTATCAAATGCAGGCAGGAGCTGCTCAAGACCACTGCGCCTGAGACCCTTTGCCTGTCGCGCATGATGGCGATGGAAGCAACGACGGAGGGTGAAGTCATCTTTCAAGTTGAGCTTGCCACCATGAGGAATGCGACGACAAAGCGCAACGAGCTCCATCACATGCATCATGCAATCATGGGCTGCAACCATCTGACCAGGAAAAGTAGTAGTGGATGCATTTTGCTTGCTTCTGCGCTGCGCTTCGACAAAATAGCGTCGCTGTGAACTGCGTGATGTCAAGGCCTGGACACTCTTTTGATGATTGAGACAACGAGCATGTGGGACGAACCGGACTTTCAAAAACAATCACCAGAGCAACCAAACACCGTAAGGGCCTGGGATGGAAGGTGTAACTCTACGCCAGTCAAGCCACCCGAGGCACAACCGAGAGCTGTTGGAGCCAACCGGAGTGTTTCCAGAGCTGTACCTGAACGCCAAGAAAGCTAAAATGCTCATGGGATATTTTGGATGGCAGTTCTTGTATTGCGCAAATGCAGCGTGAGCGCTTGTTTGCACGACATCAATTGCGACGCAAGTGCTTTTCAGAGCGTCACGCTCTTTTCCGGACAAACCTAGCTTGCATGGTCAACGGCGTCAGAATATCTTACAGCAGTATGAATGAATTTGGCTCTATTTACACTGTCGGCTTCGCCATCGGCTTGATGATTTGACCTTGCTTCAACAACACTCTAGGCTTGATAGCGTCCTGGAAGTGATTGCGTGTACTCCATTCAGGACCCAGTGGGAGCCTCAGCGAGCGTTCATATTGCTGCCGAGACTCGAATGGATGCGGTAGCTCGGTTGCCAGGTATTTGCTGTTCTTCTTCACACGCTTCTCGCTGGTGATGACTCGATCAAGCTTAGAATCCTTTCTTGCTTCGGGTGCAATGCCCTTGATTGTTGTCGTGAACTGTCCTTTAGCCTTCTTCTGCCTTTTCTGACTAATTCCGGCACCCGTCCAGCTGCCCCAGCCTGGTAAATTGTTATCGATCACCTGGTCGCCTTCCTCCTGAACGATTTCCTTCTTCTCCTTCTCGAATTGCCTCCGTAAGTCCTCTTCGTCGTCACCGGCGAAGATCTCAAGGGCAAGCTTATCTTTGTAATCCAAGCCACCGTCCTCTTCACCATCTGAGTCTGATGCACTCGTATAGTCGTCGAGAGCAGACTGTTGTGGTTTTATCGTCTGGCGGGACGCGCTTTCCCTAGGCTGCGATGCGTCTGCTGACTGCTTAGATTTCGGCAAAGGCTCCAAAGCTTTGTCTGCAGGCTGCGGCTTGCTTTGCGACCCAACACCGTTCAAATTCGTTCTTTGGGGTGTGACACGCTTCATCGTGGGCTGCTGTGTCTCGGGAGACTCTGCAATAACCCGTCGCTGCTCATCTTCGTCCTCTGAGAGTCGTTCCTCGAATTCAAGGCGCTGTAGTGGTGTAGTGGCAGGTATTGTCGCTTTCTTTCGACTACTGCCGAACTTTTGCCTTGCCGGACTATCGTCCGCTTCAGATTCACTTGCTGAAAGTTGCTCTCCTTCCCCATTCATGCTTCGACGCAGCAACCGTAGATCTTCATCGTTTTGCGCTTTTATCTCAGCCTCTGCTTTCTTCATGAAAGCCATATCAGCTAGCTTAGACTTGCCAGTCAGCTCTGGTACCTCGTTCAAGCTGTCAAGTTTCTGGTTCCAATTTGCATCCTCCTGATCAGAGTCTGAATATTCGGAGTCGCTCTCACTGCCGGAATCGTCTGATCCAGGAATTGTTTTCCCTTCCACCCTCCTCCTAAGCTCTTCGTCACGCCTTGCCAGCTCTGAAACACCGGCTTTCGCGTCTTCATTCCAAGTCGTCTGGCCGGTTGCCTTAGCTGCTTTAGCCCATCTGCTCTCTCGATGCCTCGCACCCATCCGTTCCTCGGCACGCCTTCGGTCATTTTTCTCTCGCTCTTCGTCAGAATTCAGTATACCAGCAGCGATCATTCGCTCTCTTTCCTGCACGGCAAACTTGTCTTTTTCCTTCCTGTGGATGCGTCGATATGCCTTGCTCTTGATCTTTTTGATACGTTTCGCTCGGACCTCTTCCCGGAACATCAATTCACGCTGCATTCTAAGCTCTTTACGCCTTGCCTGAACCTCTTCGAGCGGCACATTCTTTTCCTGTAGCTGCTCGTATTCTTGCTCTTGGTTCTCTTCGCTCTTCTTATTTGAGACTCCGTAGCCACTTTCTCGCATGATCTCCTGGATTTTCGACTCCAGCTCAGACTGTGGTTGTGCTTTGGACACAGGCTGAAGAGATTTCACACCCGATGCAGACGCCTTGGTCGTGTCGATCAAAGGGAATGAGACATGTTCGGCTCGTCTGTTCTGCTTGACCGTATCGACCCAGCGCTCCATAGTCTGTTTGCTCTGGCCATAAGCAGCGACTCGATCCAAGCGGTCCTGTTGGCGCTTAGCTAGTGGTGCAGCAAGCTTTCCGGGAATTCCTCCTTTGTAGTGTCTCGGTTCTTCTCGTTCTCCCGCCTGTAAGATCTTCAACGATTGTCTTTGCGTGGGATCTTTCACATGTTGCATCAAATCTGCAGCTGAAAGACCGGCAGAAGGCAGACCGAATTGGGACGGCCTGTCAGGTAGACTTCTGCTATCATGAACTTGCCTAGTCTTGACGTGATCCTGCTCAGGAGGGGCTAGCCCTTGTACAAATTTTTGCAGGCGAGCATTCGTCTCATCGTCGTCGTTGTTCTCCTCAGCGGAGAAGTCATCATCGATAGTACCCTCTTCTTCGCTCTGATCACCTGAAGCCGAACCCGCAGAAGCTCCACTACTATCGATACTTGGGGATGCAGCTTTCTTCCTCGAGCCTCCTTTCTTTCGGGCTGCACGCTCCTGTTCCTCGCGCTCTTCGTCGTCGTCCATGTCCCAGGCCGCAGCAAGATCGATTGCGTCTTCACCAAGGTCATTCTCTTTCTCGTCTCCACTGCCAACTGATTCATTATCTGAACCACTAAAAACATGCAGGAGATCATCCTCGTCCAGATTCACGGTATTCTGTGGATTCTTCATGCTCTTGGGCCATTCCACTTTGTCCTTGGGCTTTTCGCTGCCACGGAATGTAAAAGCAGCAAATCGCTCCTCATCACTCTCACCAAAGGCATCGTCACTGTCGATGTTGCTATCGTCATCGTCGTCGTTTACTCCGACATGCCACGTGTTGCCGTCTAGGTCACTGCCCTCGTCCATGGATCCATCGTTGTCGTCAACGGCATTTTCAATTTTTCTGCGCTTCGAGGACCTTTCATCGACGTCTGAGCGAGTGGTGGGCCTCTTGTCGTCATCCTCAGCCTCACCGAGTCTGTGTTGTCTGATTTTGACCGTGTCGGGAAACTGTTTCTCAGCTGTTTCCAGCGCATTGAGTCCATGATCTTTTGCTGACCTTTTTCTCCGTGTTTTCGACGGCCCACTGCGCAGCAAGGAACGGCCATGCGCTTGTCGAGGCATTTTGGAGCGGACTGCAATGTTAAGGAAATCTAAGAAAAAGTAGTTGACCTTGCCTGCATGCCCAATTATCCAATTTGGCCTGGCTTCTCGAAGAAAAAAATAATTCCGGCTAAGTAAACGTGCCAACTTCGCACCCTTGCGTCCACCGGATCGCGACAGGTATGCGTCTCATTGAAGCCATTAGATCTGTCTATCATTCACGATCCTGCCGCGCATCACCTCCTGAATAGCAAGCCATTGACCGCTTCCGCCTAATCCATCTCCCGATCTAATCGACCATCGACGACAAGATGAAACCGACGCAGATTCTATGCCAACGGCTCAAAACGCGAATCCGCTTCACAACCAAAGATGTAGCAAAAGGCTTCTATCGGGGTTCCAATGTCGGTTCATTGGGTGCTCATACCAAGCATGGCCACTACTTGATAGACTATCGCAAAGTACGGCATTTCGTCGTGCCAAATCTGAAGAACTGCGAAGTACGTCTCGCCCGGGGTTGCCTTTTACATCCGTTCCACTTACATCATCTAGTTGACTCCTTTTGTCACGGGCAAAATCTACGCTCGTGAAAAGCTGCCAGTCGACCGTAGTGGCAATTCATACGATGAGAAGAATATCGACGGCATGCAGTATCTGAAGTGGTGGAAAGAGGAGGCTCCGGACGAGTATCAGTTTGCTCTGGACCATGAACAGCAGCAGCGAGAAGAGGCCGAGTCTCAGACGCTTCAGCAAGGGGAATATGCTGCAGATCCACGATATGAGCCGATGAGGTGAACTATCTGTGTGCAAGAGTCGGCAACAATTTGACAACCGTTCACAAGAACCTTACAAAGCATGGAGGTGCACGAATTCGATCACATAAGACAGAGATTGTTCTGCAGACACCAGCATAGCAGACTAAGGGCATCCCACACGTACCAAATGGTCTTCGCGACACGTGTCTTCCTCGTGTTCAATGTACTGCGGATCAAAGCTTGAAGCTTTGCAGCAAGCAGCACAAACAATGAGTATCACCTCGCAGAAACGCTGGGGCAGCCCGATGAGCGGGTTGAACAGACCTATTTCAAACATTAGCCCCGAGGATGAGGGAGATGCAAGCTCAAAGTTGGAACATTTCTCCAGCAGCTCTCCGCGCGGTGAGATACCAGCTCGAGGCTCAGGCCTGAAGGAGGGAGATCAGCATGCCCGGGTGGGGAATGTATCTGGTGTCAGCAAGAATCATTGAGATACACTGCGAAATTGTGGAAGCTCGATTAAGGGTATCTGTTGGCATTCAGCGCCCTCTAGGGGTATCAGGAGATACGTTGTACTTCATACGAAACTGCAACAACGTCATTTCATGCGTTACACATCCTTGAGCTCGGCACATGGCTGTCTCCGTTCAACGTGCTTCGATTTTCTCGGTGGCTAGCTGGTCTCACATACGACATTGCAACCGTGCAAAGGCTGAAGATCAGAATGGCCTTCAATCTTGTAGGTTTGGTATTTGTACGGCGCCTACGAAGACACAATACAAGGGATCAGGATAGCTCCGTACGACGGGGCTTGGCCAAGGCCGAAAGATCCATCGAGCCCAAAGAATAGTGGGGTAGATCGCCAAGCTATCAACCGACCTCTTTCTCCTGCCTTTTACGTCGTCGACTGAGCGGAGGGCTTCTAGTGGCCATCTTGGTTGGCCGCTTGGAATCAGTGGCCCGACCCTTGAAACTTCCCGTGCTGTGTAGAATTAGCAAATGCGGTTGCGGCGCCGTTTATATGTTTCTGCGCTCTAGGTGCACGCACTTCGGCGGCCCTGACGCTTCCACTGCCCGTTTCCTTAAACACTAACACAACCACATCTACCATGAATTGCATCCCTACCACCTCTTTTACCTGGTTGGCACTTATTGCGCTAACGCTGACAACATATGCTCAATATGCCCTGCCTGGCCCTCAAGCCTCAATTTTCCCTCTCCAGGAAAATGAGGGAACCCCAGATCTTTTCCCTATGCCACCATGTGGCTCCTTCAAGCTGGAAGAAGCTACAATTGATGACATGCAGCAGGCGATGTCCCAAGGTAGCTTATCATCTGTTCAACTGACACTGTGCTACATGCAAAGAACCTACCAACTTCAAAGCTATACCAAGTGGGTTAACGCCTTCGGCTGTTGCACTGGTGTGCTTATTCACGCGACAGTTCTCTTCTTCAGCTCAATCCCGATGTAGTCCAAATCGCCGCAACCCTCGATGCTGAGCGTCAAGCTGGCCATGTTCGGTCTCCGCTGCATGGAATTCCCTTCACTTTGAAGGACAACATGGCTTCTAAAGACAACATGGAAACCACAGCTGGCAGCTGGGCACTCCTAGGATCTGTCGTTCCTCGTGATGCCCACATTCTAAAGAAACTGCGTGAAGCGGGCGCTGTTTTGCTAGGTAAGGCTGCGTTGAGTGAGTGGGCGGATATGCGCAGTTCCAACTACTCAGAAGGCTATTCAGCTCGAGGTGGCCAAGTTAGAAGTGCTTACAATTTCACTGTGAACCCTGGAGGCAGTAGCTCAGGTAGTGCTGTCGCCGTTGGATCTAACGCTATTGCGTTCAGCATTGGGACTGAGACAGATGGCTCTGGTGCGTATCGTATTCTTGATGGAAAAATAGGACATGGTTTAAGCGAATCCTAGTCATCAACCCTGCAATGCGTAACGCGGTCGTTGGTTTCAAGCCCAGTGTGGGTCTGACATCCAGAGCAGGGTGAGTCGTCTCTAATCAGCGCAAAACCTACTTGCTAATCGTGCCAAGTGTGGTGCCTGAATCCGAGCACCAAGACTCAGTTGGCACATTCGGCCGTACGGTACGCGATGCAGTGTATGTTCTCGATGCTATCTACGGGGTCGATCCAAACGACAATTATACTTCAGCGCAGAACGGCCATACCCCCCAAAATGGCTATGCACAGTATCTGACAAGCAAATCATCTCTTGCAAACGCAACTTTTGGCATTCCGTGGAAGTCTTTCTGGGTTTACGCTGACCAAGAGCAACTTTCCACCCTCACAGCCATCATCGACCTCATCAAATCCGCCGGAGCAACAGTTATTAACGAAACCGAGATCCTCGATTATGAAACGCTTGTTTCTCCTGACGGCTGGGACTGGGATTATGGTACCACGAGGGGCTTTGCGAACGAGTCCGAATTCACAGTCGTGAAAGTAGACTTCTACAACAATATCGCCACCTACCTCTCTGAATTGAATAACACCAATATCCACGACCTGACAGACATCGTGAAGTACAACTATGATAACGATGGCACCGAAGGCGGCAACCCCTGGCCCCAAGGTAACCCGGCTTTCTGGTCGGGCCAGGACTCTTTCTTAGCTTCTCTCGAGACAGGTGGTATTCAAGACGAGACTTACTTCCAAGCACTGGAATTCACGCAGACGAAATGCAAGAACGGGATCGATCACGCTCTAAGGGCGTATTCGAATACGCCTTTATCGGGGCTGCTGGTGCCGCCCACAGTCGGCCAGACCTACCAAATTGCGGCTCAGGCCCAATATCCCGTCATTACAGTACCAGCGGGCTATCATGACCAGGAAGGGGACCATGGCATGCCGTATGGTTTGGCGCTGATGCAAACAATGTGGGCAGAGGCAGAGCTGGTGAGGTGGGGGAGCGCGATTGAGGACTTGATCAATACAGAGGGAGAAGCGCTGGGTGTTGGGAGACAGAGACCAAGGTGGTTAGGGTACAGAGAGAGGAATCTACCCGTACCGTTTTAACACGACTCGTCCCAGACAGTTCGATTCAGAGTGGAATGTTGTTGGCCCAGCAAACAAGATTATTGGTGGTGGAACAGACGCAGAAGTCTTCATGGTTGACACGTAGATCAATTACCGTGATAAGTAGAAAGAATGAAAGGATATGCCTGTCCAATGAGACGTTTCAGATGTCTCACTTTACGAACATTGTTGATTTGAGCGACTCCTGGGAGCTTCATTGCGAAGAATACAGCCAGCTTGAGAAACACTTAGCTTCCACGCATTGCAACTCTCTTCACCTTTATTGCTCGAGAGATGATACCGTCGGTACGGCTGACTGGTGGCAAATGCACTGTTGTGGGCGTCGGTATCTGAGCTGGGCGAGCAGCTGGATTAGGACGATGGCGGTGCGCCCTGGGAAGGGACTGAGGCTTCTATAGTATCTTAGACGCTCAGATCATTCGGCCAAAGAGGGATTGGTGAGGGCTATCGCTGGTTACCTAGACATTACCTCCGGCCATCAGGCAGCAGACGCTTGAGATTCGCTGATGGTGACGTACGGCTATTAGCCCACATTAGAGTCAGCTGGAGCCGGCGGATGCGTCAACAAAATTTGGATCATGACTGCGGAACACTGCTGTTGGGCCTACTGGCAGGACTATTTCACGAATACTTAGCGGAGTCATTGCAGTATCGTGCAAGTGGGACGTGCTTCCATGTCAACGCTGAATCGTTCTGCCATTCTTGTATATCGGACAAGGTCCATCGTTCAGCATGACTCAGCAAGCAAAAGTCGGCGATGAAGTCCATGATACAGAAGCGCGATTTTCGTTGTCTAGACGAGGTGCGTACAACAAAGTCCATCGCGATGGTTGGGGTCCAAGATCGAAGCGTATGGCAAACCTCTGGACACCCGACAACATCCATGCCACGTGAGCTCAACCCTGCACTACGGCTCCTACCTGCAGATTGACAAGCACTAGAATAAACTTGCGGCTTGCCGAGAACGATTTGTTGCACGATGATGTAGCAAGCTTCATTCATGATCAGGTGAGCGAGCCTTGACTGGCGCCACTCGCCATCTGGGTACTACCGACTAGTCTCACATGTACCGACTCAAAGCATCGTTCGACTGACATGAGAAGTTCAAAGTAGAACCGCGCCGCCATCTGACTTACGCTACCGGTCCTCGAGGCTCTCTCCGCCTCCGCAAAGCCATATCCCACTTCCTCAACAATGATTTCCAATCCCATCACCCCGTAACGCCAGACGACATCTTCATCACGCTCGGCCTAGCCAGCGCTATCGATTCAGTATTCTGGGCCATATGCAACGAAGCCGATGGCATAATTATCCCAAGACCGTTATACAATGGCTTTAAAATGGATATAGAACATCGCACCGGCGCTGTTATCGTTGAGGCTGACTATGCGCATCTTGAAGGATACTCGAGTATAGACGATGTCTTCGACCCGAGCATGACTCAGAAGGCACTCGAGCGCGCACTGTTGACAGCGAGGGAGAAAGCCATTAACGTCAAAGCTGTGATGATCTCCAGGTAGGTACTTCAAGTTGCCTGCCTTTTAAGAGCCCGCGACTAACAGTCTGGTCGAAAGCCCTCATAATCCGCTTGGCAGATGCTATGTGAGTTCACTTCACTTTCTTCCTCGTGTCTATGCCATGAGCAACGGCAGACGTCTAATAACGATTAGCCAGTGTCTACACCAAAGGAGATAGCCACTTTCTGCGGCAAACACAACTTCCACTTCATATCTGACGAGATCTATGCCCGCTCTGTGTTCCATAATCCAAGCCTTCCTAACATAGTTCCATTCACGTCGACCCTAGCTCTTGACTTAAAGGACCTTATTGATCCGTCGATGCATCACGTACTGTATGGTGCTAGCAAGGACTTCTGCGCCAATGGCTTGCGACTTGGATTTTTGTGCTCCAGAAACACTGGGCTCATGGGCTTCGATGTCGAGTATTGCGTGATCACCACCTATCTGAAGCAAGCGACAAGCTCAGCTTGAAGAACGCTTTCCCTCCTGTTTCAAATCCATGCTTACAGCAGCCTCTCGACAGTCCCTTCTCATGGTCTCCACACGTCTTACAAGATGTGTGGGCAGCGATGTTCGAGAGCGATACCTGGCGGCACGATTTCTTTGCTAAGAATCGGAAGATGACGAGCGAGCAATATGCATTTGCAATTGCATTCCTTCTTGAGAAGGGGATCAAATGGTTTGAATCGTAAGTCGAAAGCATCCGTTCTTGGGTTTTATGTCTAATGAGCTCCTTTTTCAGCTACGCGGGCGTGTTCATCTGGATAGACTTACGTCGTTTTCTGCTCGATCTGTCTGCCTCTCAATCTTCTTCTAGTGAAGGCCGAGGCTTTTCGTCGCTAAGGGTCGATTCAATGACTGCCTCAAAGTATCTAGCTCGAGAGGCAAGGGTAGCAGACATTTGTGCCGATCATGGGGTTATGATCGCGCGTGGATCTATATATAGCACAGAAGAATATGGCTGGTTCAGAATCACATTCACGATGCCAAAGGAACCATTGAAGGAGGGGCTAGAGAGGCTTTGGAGGGGTTTAATGCAGGTTGAGAAGACGGGGTGGTAAATGCAAGATTCCCACCCGTATGTGCGGCTACTGTGCACCTCGCCGCGTTCCTGTGCCTAGACCAGACACTGTACGTTATGAAGCCTCTTGACGAGAGGATAGGGTATCAAAGCCCCTTATCACGCCGTAGGACAGACTCGACGCTGTGTAAAGTGTTTGAGGATACTCGTGCGGCTGTGAACGACGTCGTGGATCGGTGTTCCATCGCTTCTCGTATTCGTATTCTTGAAGGAAACTGTTCGAGATCCACCTTCATGATGTGCAGATAACCAACGTACCCAAAGTGGCAAAGAGCATAAATCTCAATTCAGCGATATCAAGAGTTCTTCGATCCATATCGTCGCAGTGGTCAGTGGATTTCTCTTATGTGCACGAAGGAGGCTTGAAAACTTCAATAGATCTCTGCTCTTTCTATGTACGACATTGTCCTGTACACGTAGCCTAAGATTAGCGCGGTGATGCTCTTGGCCATTATGCGTCCTCGGCATCTCCAAGGTTGTGCATTCTTTCTCCAGGCCATATGTTTGTAACGAATTTCTTTGACCGCGCATCGCACCGAGAATGTGACTCATCTTGCCAAAGGCCTTCAAACAGTCATGGTCTATAAAACCGGGCACTCTCTATATATTTGATGCTCAAGTTGCCGCATCGGAGTACTTTTTGCAAGCTGACTAAATTACGGGCTTCAAATCTGACATGGCCGCTCATTCCACAATCGATGCTCCACCACATGTACTGCAGCTCCTTTCCGAGCTTCACGAAACATCTTTGCAGCAGGAAAGAGCGATTTCAGATAAGGGTAAAGTTTTCTCATCTGATATACTGGGCGATCTCGAAGACAGGCGGCCGGATGGCGACGCCAAGCAGGAGTTCGACAAGCTCATGCTGGATAAATTCATTGCTTTAGACGAGGATAAATGCCAGTTCATGTACCAGCTGATCAATGCCATGGGGGCTACCAACATCGTTGAAGCCGAAACCAGCTTCGGAGTCAGCACCATTTATCTTGCTCTCGCTGTTGCCAAAACAAAAGCTGCCACCGGGAAATCTGGAATCGTGATCGCGACTGAAAAGGAGGAGGAAAAGGCGCTCATTGCGCGGAAGTACTGGGCACAGTGTGGCGCTGCCATCGAGCAAGAGATTGAGCTACGAGAGGGGGACCTACTTGAGACTTTGAAGACTGGGCTCCCAGTGGTTGACGTGCTCCTGCTCGACAGTGAGTGAAGTGACTTCAGCATTGTATTTGACTCTACTAATCACTTAAGCAGTATGGTCAGCGCTCGCTCTTCCGACGCTGAAGATTGTCCAGCCGCACCTTCGACCAGGTGCAGTTGTGCTCACGGACAATACCATATCTGGTGCAGCGGGTTATGCAGATTTGTTGTCATACATCAAAGACCCCCAAAGTGGGTTTCGAACAATGACTTTGCCCTTCACCAATGGCTTTGAGATGAGCGTTTATACACTATAGTCCAAATGGTTGACCAGCGCAGATCTCGACAGGCCCGCTAGACGACAATATTACAATTCTTCTGAGCGGATTTCATGAGATGCGCTATGTAGTTCAGCTATTATAGTATATAACGTAAGATATCATGTAACGCGTATAGACTAGCTTACCCGGTAACGGTAAGATCGGGGTGAGTACGGAGGTAATGGCCTATCTATGCAGCAGCTGAATCCTTAGCACGGGTGCCTAATATTCCCTGTTGCTAAACTGTACTCAGGCTGACAGGTTCCATAAGGATGCCACCACAATTCTTATGGCAAATCTCACGAATCCTCTCGATTCCAATCCGGAGGCCTGTATTAGACTGTTCTTGCAGCACAGTATTCAATGCGGCATGAAGGACAGGACTCGTCAACTTCTCTAGGGCCCACTTTTGATGTACCCGATCGCGAGTCTCCACTCCGGCCCAGAACAGCGGCCACTGGAAGCGGTCGATCTGTCCCATTGGGCTGCCATCCAGCGACCTATCCATGATCTCAATCAGAGACGCTGGATTGTGCGCAATCTCGTCGACTTCTCGCGGCAGGGTTGGCGTGTCTGCCTCGTGGCTGATGCTGCAGCGGAAAAGATAAATGCAGAGGGCATACAGGTTCGATACCGCCCAGTCAGCGTTCCCCAGTCGCCGATCCCTCGGACAGATCCGTAACTTCGCAAGATCTACGATATCAGCGTACTTTACCAGGAGCAGATATTCTATCTGTTGACCGAAATTGTAAGTTGTCCTGAAATCCAGCGGCCCCGACTCGAGCTCCTCATTAATCTTCTGAACAATGATCCACGTCCCGTGGATCAGCTCGAAAAAACGCTCGTTGTTATGATCGTCCATATTCTCCTCGGGGGGGTATCTGTCTCCCCAGTAGGACATAAACCTGGGCTTTGAACGGTCGTAAATCGTAAACATTGCCTCAGGTGACGACCTGATCAGGAGTCGTGCGAGGCTCCCACCATCACCCTGAAAGCAGGCGGCCACATCCGCCCAAAACAGCCAAATTGTGAGACGAGCTAGACAGCCTGTACGAGCGACTAGTCGCATGCTACCTGGGTTTCTAGACGTAGGAGATGAGAGGATGCGGATGAGGTTATGCTTCCGGAAGTATTCGCTCATCCGGTTGCTCATTTCCAGAGAAGCAAGTCTGTCCTTTCTCGGATCCCTCCGGTGGTAGAGGTACCAGAACCAGAACGAGCTCATGACAAGCAAGTGATCTAGCTCCTCATCCGTGCTGAGCATTTGTATAAGAATCCTCTCTCCCGCCACATAATGCCAGTCGGCACCATTTCGCATTATGCTGTAGGTCGGATACTTCCAACTCAGCTCAGTGAGCGCTGCAGCGACGGGTAGATGCCTCACCCTGCGGTTGCGAGGCCAAAGGTCCAGTACGATCGCAAGTGTCGACCATGCTGGGTTCTTAGTCCCCGCAATGCTGAAGACAACTTCGGTCCTGAGACGATCCAGTGCTTCACTGTCGTAGTCGACGGTCAGGTCGAGAGTCAGGTCGACCCTGAAAGATGGCGAGTAATTTTCGGGGTGGATGCTTTCATTGACCACGGATTCATCAGCCCAGGAAGATCCCGAATCGATGCCGTCGTGGCCGAGCTGATCGAAGGTGTAAATGCCGTCGAAATCCTGCTGTTTGGCCCCTGTTGTCGCTGTGAACTGCGAGTCACTTGGCTGAGGATTTTGCGAGAAGTACATTGCGGGGGGCTGAGTTTCGAGCGCTGGGGAGCTCGACTCTGCAGCTTGAAAAACACCAACTGCAGTAAAATCATATTGAGGTTCCCCGAACGAAAGCACTGCCTGCGCGACGGTATCAGCGCGCTGGCCTTCGGGAAGTTGCTGATGCGTTGACGGTTGCGAGATATCGTTTTGGACCATATCCACCTCTGCCCGCACTTGCGGGTCAGTAAATGGCACAACCGTGTCATCACTGCCATCTGGATTATAAAAATGAATGTGCTTGGGTGTAGGCACTTGAGAAAGCATAGCTTCAGCGAGGAAGGCATCCTCTTCTTCGCCATGGTTCTTCAAATACCTCCGAAGGTCCTGAATGCGGCGAATCTTGCTGTGTATCTGGATGTTAATTTCAGATATGCCGGTGGCAGCAAGTATCTGGTACAGCTTTGCGAATTCGAGCCAGTCTTCCCTGGTAGCGTTCTTCCGCACTTTCCACTCGGTAAAATTCGCCTTGTACATTTGTTTGCTAGAAGTTATTAGCTTGCAAGCGCTACATATTGAGGGGTTAAGTGCCCACCTTGCCAAATATCCTCGTTTCTCCATTTCTGCCATCGTCTCGGAGAGAGTCAAATTTTTAGTGATGTAAAGCTCTTTAATTTCTGATTTGACTTCCTTCCATTGATTAGCCATAGGCGTTTTATTCGATGCGCGAGCTTCATTTTTATTTCCGAGACATTCCATGATTCTCGAGGATTGCGAAGGATTTTGGAATGAATTTCAGAGGAAGGCAGGCACTGCAAGAGCAACGCTGATTCTGAAAGGCTCTGAGCACTCGCAGACGTCGCCGCTGAACAGTGCTGCGAAGGCGAGGTGAAATTGTTGGCAAGGCGAACCATGTGCTGGTTGATATGCTAGTCAAGAATGAATCCAAGCTTCATAGTCTCGTGATTGCAAAGAGTCCATCACAAGAACGCCAGACTCGGCCTTGCCAAAATCTTGACGAATCAGGAGTGCGGCTGTCAAGCCAATGTCGTGGCGTTGTCGTTCGGAATTCGTCAGAATCTGGACGTGCATGCAAGGCGTACTACACGTTGCCCGTTTAGGCCTCGCAGACTGTACTTTCGACGAACTTTTGCCATCACGTGATGTCAAAAGTGTACCCTAATGCACCGCAGGCTCACAATCCAATAATATAGTCTGGGGGTTGGACAGTCAATTGCTCGTCGAGTGTAGAGCTGCAATTCAAATGGCCTCCGCCCAGTCTACTCCGGAGGTCCCTGCTGGTCAGGAAGAGGACTGGCCTGCAATGATCACGGCCAAGATCGACTCCTATGACGAAGCGATTCGTTCCATCAATCAGAAGGTACATTGACATATCGGTGACCCTCTGCGCCCTACACCACTAACAATCGGCAGATTCACGCCAATCCTGAGCTGGCGTACGAAGAACATCAGGCGCACGATGCCTTCGTCTCTGCCCTGCAGCAGCTTGGCTTCGAAGCGACGCCACACGCCTACGGAGTGCAGACCGCCTTCTCGGCGCAAGTGGGCTCCAGCGGTCGGCTGGTGATCTTCAACGCCGAGTACGATGCACTTCCGGGCATAGGGCACGCCTGCGGGCACAACCTGATTGCCAGTGCCAGCTTCTCTGCCTTCCTTGGCGTCGCCGCGTCGCTGAAACAGTCCGGTAGGCCTGGCCGAGTCCGCCTGCTCGGCACTCCTGCAGAGGAAGGCGGAGGCGGTAAGCTCAAGCTGATCGCAGCGGGCGCATACAAGGACGCCGCCGCCAGCCTGATGGTCCACCCTGGCCCTGGGTACCTCCTCACCCCGCCGATCCGCGGCGTGGCCTTCGTACGCATGCTCGCGAACGTGAAGATGCGCGTGTACTTCACCGGCAGGGAAGCTCACGCCGCCATGGCCCCTTGGACGGGCGTGAATGCCCTCGATGCAGTCTGTCTCGCGTACAACGCCATCTCGATGCTACGCCAGCAGATCCAGCCGCACGAGCGCATCCACGGCGTCTTCCGGGAGGCTGGGGAGCGGCCGAACATCACCCCTGCTCATTGCGGTGTCGAGTACTACGTGCGCAGCGACACGCGTGCCAACGCGGAGAAGCTGTGGCAACGGGTGCTGAAGTGTTTTGAGGGCGCGGCGTTGGCGACTGGCTGCGAGATGCGTACGGAGCCGCTCAACAGCTATGCGGATGTCCGACCCAGCGCGGCGTTGTGTCGGACGTATGTGGAGGCGATGCCGGGGGGGACGGTGTCGTATGCGACGCCAGCGGATTTCCTGGCGGGAAGCACGGATATGGGCGACGTCACTTATGAGTGTCCGGGATTTCATGGGGCATTTGGCATTGCAACGGAGGAGGGACAGGGGAACCACACGCTTGGCTTTGCGAAGGCGGCTGGGACTAACGATTCGTATAACATGGCGATTGAGTGTGGCAAGGGAATGGCTCTCGCGGGATGGAAGGTTTTGACGGATGAGAATTTTGCAGAGGAGATGCGACGGGAATGGGAGGAGGACATGAAGAAAGCTACGTGATTCTTCGTTTCTGCATCAATGCAAGACTGCTCAGATATTCTGGAGAGGATCCAGTTCCACGGGGTGAAAATTACTGTTTCGGATTTCCCATGCGTCGCGTGTCAAGGCGTCGTGGGGCCTCGTCGAGGTTATCGGCTAACTTCTTTTCTTCGATCTGATTATTCGGTTGCAGCCAGGCAGCTGTATCTCGAGTTATGCCTGTCGGTACATTAGTCTTACCGTTATCTACGATTCTCTTGATCTCCAGTTGCATGGTTATCACAGCTTCCTCGTCCGGAGGCAACTCAACAGCTTGGACGAATATCACAAGAAGTCAGTGCAGTCTCTCGACACTTCTAAGGGTGTTTACGACTTCGTGATCAAGAAATACGCCGCTCCGAACGCCGCACGACGTGCCCAGCTGTTGAACGCGATTTATGCCGTCAGTACCCAAACGAATAAGACAGTCCAAGAGAAGGTGGACCATCTCCGCAAACTGAAAGCTGAGCTCGGATAGTCATAAAGACAAGACCCCATCCTCCGAAGAGGTTCTTACCAGTTCCTCAAAATCAGCACGGACGAAGAATACGAGACCACTATCAAGATCATCAACAACGAGAAAGGGGATGTCTCCTTTGAGGAGCATGGGCATATACAGGTCGTGAAGTTCCAACCAGCCGCCGGGCGCCATGTTGTCATTAAGCCTCCTTGAACAATGCCGGTGGATCTTCCATTGAAGCCATCAGCAGGCGCCCATGAATGAGGTCGACTTTTTGCTTGTACGTCCAGTCTGATTCAAAATCGTCGCCCTTCAAAGTTGCAGTTTATTGGAACGAGTAATGGTTGGATGGGCGACAAATCTGTACCGAGGGCCGGACACCTATACAAAATTGAGGCACCATTCGGAATGATGATCGCATTAGCACTTACTCAGGATGTTCGTTGGCAAACTCTATTGCCCAAGTACCGATACCTGTCCCTAGATCTAGAGTGTGATTCAACGGCCAACCATTAATGGGAGTTAAGATGAGCTTCCCGTCCTACAATTTCAAAAAGATCGTGTGTTGCATGTCGAGTCGTTCTTGTTTTCTCTCATCATCAGGAAGAAGATAGGCTCCATCTCGATACTTGTGATATTCTCTGCCGTTCTCCAGTACGCTTTGCCATAAGCTGGAGCTGAGGGACTCGGTGTATGTTGACTCGTCATCTCCGAGCGCCGAGTCCTCCTCGTCATCGACCTCAAGAGCCATCGCCTGCTGTGCTGGATTGTCTAAAGTTGCCATTCCTGCCTCTAGACAGATGTGTAACGGTGACAGAGACCGACGTTAAACATATCGTTCTCAGTGGCTAAAGATATTAAATTCTCCCTGCGTATAGTTAGGAAGGTATTTTGCTCATTTGTGGCATCTAAGGCAACCCGGATGCTGCCATTTTCATAGATTTTATCGAGCAATTACTGCAAGTTAACTGCAACCTGTAGTCCGGAAAACATGCGTTATCAATTTTGGGCGATTCACCCTTCCATCGCACTTATGAAATTGAACAGGCATGTGCACGTGCAGGAGTGAAACTGATATACCTGCCCCCAAACTCTCCTGACAAAAGCCCAATCGAAGAGTTGTTTGCGGAGGTCAAGGCGTTTATCAAGAAGCATTGGCCATAAGCTCAATGCAACGTGTACACCTCTTTTAGTAGGAGCTGGATCTACAATGGAGAATGGGACACGAAAATTGCATTGTTCGATAACTAGGATGACCATTGTCGAGCTAACGTGCCACCAAAAGAATTCTGGGGTTTCTTGGTCTCGACCCGACTACAGGCTCAACCGACAAACCTTTTAGCTAAAAATTGTGGTTCTGACACAGAGGAAGACTGCGTAATGCCCTAGTGAGCGTCATAATGCCTGGTGGCAGGAAGGGTCCGGCGGTTACGGCAGAATCGTAAGATATTTTTGGGGTACTCACTCACAGCAGTAACCGAACTTCTAATAGCTATACTCAGATATGCAATGACGCGCTCCTCGACGACAAGCGATCTGTTGGCATAGTCGTCGCGATGAACTTCCATTGAAATATAATGGACCCTCCCTTAAGAGATAGGGCCAAGAAGTCTAACAAGTCTTTTAGTTCGGTGCCCAATAGCTTATATGGCAGTGTCATCGTCCCCATAGTTCAGAATATGCTCTTAAGAGTTTGCGAGTGAGAGAAGGACATATTCATGATCTGTTTCCTTTCAAGACCCTTGACAAGTTCCTTTGGATGCCAAAATTGATCATCCGTCCAGATCAAAGCGCTCTCCCCGAGTCGTGACCGCGCGACAAACGCGTTCCTTAATACTGATAAAGACACATTCTATGCCGAGGGAAGAGTTGTGAGACTCAAACAGCTCTCTTCGCTGCGGACCTCGTGGCTTTGAGCCACTTTCTTCCTCGAATGTGATAAGAACTCTGTCAGTAGGTTAGCTGTTGTCTGCTAGACATTAACCATGGGCTCAATGGAATGGCAATACTCACAAAGAAATCGATATATTCTAGGTCGTCCGTTGTTGTCTCGTAGACTTGCAGATCTGGGAAGCGGCGGAAAAAAGTGCCTAGAGTAATGTATAATTCGCTGTATGCCAAACTAAGACTCAGTCAGTTGCTTGTTTGCTTCTCGAAACCTCCTTTCAAGGAGCCTCGTGAGGTAGACTAACGGCATTCCAACACACTGTCTCGATCCTCTGGAGAAAGGAACAATGTGGTGGTCCAGCTCCCGATACCTTGCGGGGTCCATCCATCTGCTCGGATCGAACTTCATGGGATCTGGGAACACTTCTGGATTGCGATGCATTGTCCAAGACGACATGCCCACGATGTAGCCAGCAGGAATAAAGTAGCCGTTGAAAGTTGCTCCTGGTTCCGAGACAATTCTTGGCAGTCTCCCTGGAACGCCAAAGGACAACCGTAGGCCCTCTTTAATGACTGCTGTCTAGTAGATGTTAGCACCGCTGATAGAGCTCTGTGGCAGGGTTCTCCCACCAAATAGGGTAACTTTTCTAGCTCCCTAAACGGTAACTCCATGTCTGCGTGTGGGAATCTCTGAGTAAGCTCCGAGATGAGTTGTTGGTAGATGTTTGGGTCACGCATTGTATAAAACGCGGCCACGGTCATTGCATTTCCAGTTGTGTCAGCTGCGGCCATGATTATAGAGTAGGCTTCATCCTTCAGTTGCGGCGTTGACGGGATACGATAACCATCTGGCTTGTTTTCTGGGCTGAGAAGAGTGCTAAATATTGTTGGGCGCTCCGAACAACTGCCTGACGCCAGACGCACTTTAACATCCTCTACTTGCTTTATGCATTCCCCCTGCAGTTCTATGACTTTGCTTAACGCCGCGGAGAGCCAGGGTGCTAGCCAGGACGGTATTCTGACTGCCAGCTGCCGAATGCTTGGAAATTGCTGGAAGACCCACATCGAGGGTCCAACGCCGCCTGTTAGTCTGAAGAAATTTGCACCTAAATCTTCGGAATCAAGCAGACCAAAGCTCTTATTAAAGGCAAAGTCCGATATTACGTCGATTGAGACAGATCGAAAGCCATGGTGCAGGTCGCATGGCTCGTTCTTGTCGATAGCCGCCTGCATGCGCATGCAAAGTCGTTGCGCTTTATCCTGGACCACTGACTCAAGGTCAATCACCATTTTGCGCGAAAACATTGGATTCATAGCGCCACGTCGCATGCGATGTACCTGGTCCGCGTAAGCTTCTCCCCGGACCGCGCCATGAGCAACGACACTAGTGGAGCTCCTACCTCGTTGCTGGTAGTACCGAAAGTCGATTCCGGCACGCACGTCGAGTCGTAGTAATTAACTGCTTTTGAGTACTTGCTGCCCACGCAGTATATTTCATCATAATTGACAGGGTCAGAGAGGTGTACTTCGTCTGGATTGATCCTCACAATTGGTCCATATTTCTGATGCAAATATCCGATCTGCTCAAAGTACTTGCTGTTGTAATAAGTCTGATACAGCTTGCTGATTGCAGCCAAGCAAGGCCCAGGAACTTGAGCAAGTGGATGGAAAAAGCGTCGGTAAACGGAGACAAGTATTAGGTAGAGCAAAAATGCCCCTCCCAGAAGCTGCCAACGGAGCTGCAGGACGGTGAAGAAAATGGTAAACAGCATGGTTGCAAAATCTCTGCACCTTTTGGGAACTGCAATTGTTTTTGTAGGCCAAGGGCCCCAGAAGGTTGAAAGGCTCATGCTCCGACGAGAATACCTGCGCATTTGTACGTTCTTTGACTGCTCAGACCCCGCGCACCGGGCCGCTCAAGGTTTGCCAGGGAGATTCACGATCGCTCAGGACCAATCATCACACCTGGTGATGGGGTTACCATCAGTAGAATACCTCCGTAGTGTGCTCCACTAAACAAGGATTCTAACCAGTTGCTCATTAGTGCCACCTGGCTTGATGTTTGCTCCGACTGAGACCCAATGTGATGTGTTGGCAGCCGCCATGCATGCACGCTTCTGGTGGCTTGCATCCATCGGTCCATGGCACGCGGGTTCGGCAGCGCTAATCCCATTCCCCGGACATGCTTAATCTTGAACAGGTAACTGCGGTCGTTAACAGACAGGTACATCCCGTGCATATAAGTCTGCAGCATTTCGCAAGATCTCAGAGGCTTTTCAATCATCTGCGATGGTTTGCCTCTGCATAAACCTCACTTTCGATCAATATCTAACATCTCTACAGGCAGGCCAAGTAGGGAATCTAGACCACGACGAGCTGGATTCTACCCTAGGTGATGAAATGTAAGTCAAGGAGTTGCCTTCTCACACCTCGCAAAAGTGCCCATTGAAACATAGTCAGAGCGATACCACTAGTCTTGCGTCAACGATATATCGCCACCGGGAGGAATTAGGTCGCACCTATCACAAGTTTCACAGCGAGAATCACTACTGGGGACCAAACGATGAAAAGCAAAACGACCAGCTGGACATAGGCCACCATATGCTTACCCTTCTGTTGGACAATAAACTCTATGTGGCTCCAATCGGTGACAAGTGTCAGAAAGTAATAGATCTAGGATGTGGAACTGGAATATGGACGATAGATTTTGCAGACGCGCATCCAGAAGCAGATGTTGTCGGGGTCGATCTGAGCCCAATCCAGCCTCTTTGGGTCCCGCCAAACTGTAGATTCGTCGTCGACGACATTACCGACGAATGGGCCGTTGGGCAAGATCAATTCGACTTTGTTCACCTCCGATGCCTGTTTGGGAGCGTTGCGGACTGGAACGGGCTATACCAGCAAATTTTCGCTCGCACCCGCCCAGGTGGCTGGATACAGCAGCTCGAGATGTCCATCCAGTTTGAGAGCGATGACAAAACGATAGACGACGGCCACTTTCTAAAAGAGTGGTCCAAGACTCTGTTGGATTACGGTGAGAAAGTTGGCAAGACATTGAGAACCGCCGATATATGTGGCAAACTTATCCGGGAAGCCGGCTTTGAACACGTCGGCGAAAAGTGGTATAAGGTGCCGGTTGGTCCCTGGGCCAAGGACAAAAGAATGAAAGAAATTGGGCTTTGGAACTATCATTTCTGTATGGAGGGATGCGAGGGCTGGGCGCTGTATGCCCTAGTGAAAGTGCTGGGCTGGACGATGGAGGAGGCGCAAGTCTTCATTGCGAAGTTCAGAAATGAGCTGAGAAACAGAAAGAATCATGCGTACTACCGCGTGTAAGTGCATTATTGGAGCAGCTGGAAGTTGCTAACGCATTGACAGGGTTGTTGTCTGCGGGAAGAAACCGTTGATGGGTCAATAGCTTTGATCTGAACCACTCGTCGGACTTGATGGAATTCGAGAAACCTGACAGATGTGGAATAAAGCTGTACTCGCCAAAGCCTCAATAGATGATGTAGCGCCGAATCGATCCTAGTCAGCCTTCCTCCGCTTCGCCCGCGCCTCGTGCTGTTGCAAGACAGATTCACCGAATTGCTGTCGATCCACATCGTTGTGCTTGATATCGTGGAGAGCGTGGGGTGGAAATTTCTGTAGTGAATTGCACATTCCTATCTGATTATCATCGCGGATCCAATATTCGTCATGCTCCCTATTTTAGGTAGTCAGAAGCTACTTTCCTAAGCAGCGGATATAGGATCTTAAGCGACAGAGAGTAGTAAGGTTTACGTTAGATATAACAACAAATAAATACATGTCGGTAGAATATAGTAGAACGTCTTATAGTGCTAGGCGACGAGCTTACCGGGGGTGGGTGATGTCGAGGTGAGTGGAAGGTAAGCGCAGGGTGAGGCTACCTTAAAAGCGGCGGGACGAGGCTGAGCCGGCGGGTGAGTGTGATGCGCATTTTACTCTCCTTGTGTCGCCAAGAGTCACGCCTGAAGGATGAATCAGTGGCGGAGTAGCCATCCTTAGAAAATGTAAACGACCTCTTGACAAGAGTTGACCTTTTCAAAATTGGGCTGCAGCCATTTTTAGCGTTTGTTGTCTCTATGCTTGTACGCCAAATTAACAGTTCCGCGTTGCCGATGATTCATGTTCTCCCAATGGAGGAAATTGCCACGTGTCTCTGGCTTGTAAACTTGCGACACCCTTCACGTTTTTAATCTATCATAAAATTTCCGCCGACACCAAATCCCTCGAAGCTCCCTTTCCAGGGACAAAGCCAGCAGAAAGATGGCGACACCCAAGGCCTCGACGCTGTACAAGAAGCAAGACGGGATCCTAGCCATGACAAAAGACACGAGGTCAGTGACATGGACGCCAGCACAGACCGACGCGTTACCAGTGTTGACCCTCGACGTTGCGAAAGTCACGAATCTGCAACAGACACCTGCAGATAAGCCAAAGGTAATGCTCAAGGTGTTTTACAATGAGCCTGGTCAATCAGAGCCTATTTCCCATATCTTCCAGTTCACCAGCAAGACTGATGCACGTGGCGAGGCAAATGCCATAAGAGATGCGCTCAGTACAGCCATGAGTAAGGCAACTTCAAACAGGGTGACGCAAGCGGCCAGTGGCAGTCAGTCTGCCGCAATGACCATTGCTGCGGCAATCTCTGGTGGTAAAGGCAATTTATGGGAGGACGATGAGAAGCTGATCGCCGATGTACGACTGCAGCAGGCATTACTCAAGGACAATGCAGAGCTCCAGAAAACATTCATGGAGGCTAGGAACTTGAAGCCAGAGTCGTTGTCGCTGACGCAATTTACGAAGCAATTCTGGGCGTCTCGAGTGCATCTTCTGCGAGCCCACGCCCTAGCGCAATCGCAAAGCAAAGGCTTGTATAATGTCTTCTCAGAGATCAAGCGAACAGGAGACGGCACAAAACAGCAGTTGAACCTCTCCTCCGAGCACATCAAAGCAATATTTGAGCAGTACCCACTCATGCGGATTGTCTACGACGAAGTTGTGCCTAAGAAGATCAAGGACGAAAAGGAATTTTGGTCCCGATTTTTCCAGAGTCAACTCTACTCTACGCTGCGAGGATTGAAAGTCGACCGGAGGACAGAAGCTAGAGATGCAATCATGGACCAGTACCTCGATCATCCCGAGCTGACAGGTGTCAGGATGACATCGACCGAGCTGCATATTCCGAAGTTCATTGACCTTGAAGGAAATGAAGAGAATCACAGTCAGCGGAAAGGTAACCGACCCGATGTGGAGAACCGCCAGACAAATCTGGAGAAAGGACCCATCATCCGTCGTCTGAATGCGATCAGTGAGAAGCTCATGGCTGCAGTAAGGCCGTCAGATGTAGAGGCCTCGGCACCGATTGGGATGGACGAGTCAGAATACGAACAGCTTCGTCTACGAGATCTCGCCGCGAAAGAAGACCAGCAACGGATCGCGCTGAATATCAGAGATCAGTCACACTTGTTTTCTGACAATAGAGCTTCAAAAGAGGATGCCGAAGTGGCTCGAATCAGGGCTCTGAATCCTGCAAAAGCAATAGAACAGGTCTCTCGTAGACTTGATGAGGCTTACTCGGGTTCTGGAAATGCCCCAATCGTCGCATTTGACTCCGAAGATGAGGATGAATACATGGATGACGAGCAACGAAAGTCTAAGCCTATCTCTGGCTCATCTTTAGCCAATGAGCACATTCTAGAACTTATACAAGCTCATCGCGACCAGTACTCAGAAGCTAGCAATACCAACAACAACCCAAAATCTTTTGGTGGTCTCTCTGAGCCAATCTACGAACGCCTCATCCTCACCCACGCCACAACCCTCGAATTCCTACGTCAATTCTGGTCAGCATTCCTCTCCGGCGATCCATCTCGCACGAGCGAGATCGCGTCTCTGGTCGAGTCACTCAACCGAGCGTTGGATCGGATCAATGCCATCGCCGCAGATGCACAGACTGAGCGGGAGGATAAGCTGAAGAGCCTAGAGGCACAAGCCGCGCAGATCTTCAAGCAGACTGGCAGACGGAGGAGGGTTGATCGGAAAGCTGTAGGTGGAGGGGAGGAGGTGGTGAGACAATTACTTGACCCTTGTGTTAAGAGTTTGGGAATTGCTGTCGAAAAGTATCGGGTGACATATGAAGAGCAGATGAGGGAACTACAGTCGCTGGATGCTGATGGTTGAGTAGATACGAGCACGAGCTTCGCAGTTCTCTTAACCGAGCATTACAGATCACATCTAAACTCCCTGCAGAAGGCAAGATCTTGCGCGGCGACCAGCATCCTCAGCTCTATGACGAGACACGCCTTGTCTCATTCACACAATACTCTCCAAATCAACAAGTCGAAGCAGCAGTAACACGACCGAGCAATACTAGATTTTTACTCCGACATTGCAATAATACGAAAGCTGAATGTTGCTGAATTTTAAACCCGAGGTCGTCACACAAGTTACCAGAGAAGTAGATGACACGACAGCAGACCGTCATCGCTCACATTTCACGAGCTTCAGCTGAGGTTGAAGTAGTCAATTTCAAGATAGCAAAGGATACGCAGCGTCTGCCAACCGATTGGACTGCGAGGTCAACAGCTTCCACCAATGGGTCTGGTGTACGTTTCAATAGGAGCAGACCCAGTGGTGCTGCATGCGTGACGGAATCTCCGACTGAAACATTCGATGCTGAGCTGCTTTAGCACCACACCACTGATATGGAGATATTGAGAGACTGACTCAGCGGCAACGGTCTTGGGCAACGCAGCTCGCAAATGAGGTTGTCAAGCTCAAATGGACTGTTCAGGTAGACAACGGTGTGCAATTCAGCCCTGAGAAGCGCGTCCACGTAATGGGGGCACGTATTTCCCAGGTCTTACTGCTTATAAGCCAAGCGAAGCAAGTCGACTAAGTGGCTCTATCAACTATGGGAGACTTGTATTTGAGGAGATACCTGCGGCATAACAGATGACTCACAGGCTCTGCGCTATTGCTGCTTGTTCACTGTCTTCCCGCATCTGAAACCACCACGTCAAAGCCAAACCGTTCAAACCTCCGGCGTGACTCATCACGTCCTTCATCCCAACTACGCGCAGTCTATTTTCGCAAAAAGGACTATATGCCGCATGGCCACAGTTTCCCTCACCAGATACTAGACAGTCGATGTAGCTCAATGGTCAGATCGCCAGTCTCATATCCCATCCAGAACAAAAAGATCCTGGGGGACGGTAAGCGAGCTGGAGGGTGCAGGTTCGAATCCTGTCATCGACCTTTTTTCTTTACCGTTCTGCGTCCTTGTAGAAACACGCAAAGTGGCTCACGCCCATACCTCAGCCTAGGTAGTCAATGCGACCGGCCCATCATCAGGCAGCCTGATCTCCGTCTGAATCTCGCCCTTCTTCAACCCATTCTCATGCACCCCGTTAACCTCTCCATTTCTCACATCGACCCGTTCCGGATCCGGCAAACCTTCATGCAAAAACCTCGTCCCGTTCAAATACCAACTCAAGCCCTCCTTGTCCCCTTCCTTCTCAGCCACGCTCCATCCGTCGCCAAACCATCCAAACTCATTCCCGTCTCCCGATTCAATCTCAAAATCCTCCCATCGTACCCTCTCCAGCGCTTTCACCGCATGCACCGAGCTTCCCGGCCACAGCGCCGTGACTCGTCCGGATTTCCTGTCTTCGGCCGATGTCCCCGGCGGTGAAGACTTGTACCAACTCCCGCACTCCTACAGAAACAGTTAGCTCAAACGTGTGCCGATACGCAGACCAAACGTGATTGTACATACCGCCCCGAACACTGTCCGCTTGAAATATGCATCACAGTAGTCCGTAAAGTTCTTTACGACCTTGGCTTTCGGCTCCAAAGTCTTTACATTGCCCGCCGACAACTTCTGCAGGACCTGCCCGATGTAGCGGTGGATGGACTCGATAATGATCAGCAAGTTCCCATTGCCGAGGCCCGCATTGGGCCCCAGCGACTGGAAATAGTTCGGGAACCCGTCCGTGCAAAGACTCAAGTATGTCTCGGGACGGCCTCGATACCGGTCCTGCAAGTTCTGGCCTTGGCGCCCAATGACCGGAAACCGGCCTTGGAACGACGTGTCGAAGCCCGTGGCGCAGATTATCGCGTCGACGGCTCTGTGCTTCCCGTCCCGCGTCACGATTCCCGTCTCCTCGACACGCGCGATCGCCGTAGGGACGACGTCCACATTTTCGGCGCACAACGCCTCGAGATACCCCGGGCCGGGCGTGAGGCGCTTGCACAACGGCGGGAAGTCGGGCAGCATGTGCTCTACGACCTCCGGTTTCGCCTTGAGCCGTTCCCGCATGCCCTTTTCGAACGCGTAACGGGCTTCCGTGTGCTCGGGCGTGCCGCGGTGCGTGACGGCGTAGCTGCCTTGCATCCCCACTTCCAGCGCCTTGCGGTACTTGATGTACCCCGCTGGATCCCGTCGCCAGGCGTCCTTCTCGGCCTCGGTGTAGTCGAAATTGCCGTCCTGGCCATCGTTGCGCTGCTCGACGAGCTCGTGCCCGAACGACGCGGCGATCCAAGTCCGCCCGCGGACATAGTGGTCCATGCGGCGGACTACCTTTTGCAGCGTCGGCACGATCTGGATCCCACTGCTCCCCGCGCCGATGACGGCTATGTCCTTGCCACGCGCGTCGTACGAGCTGTCCCAGGCGGCACTATGCATCAGTTTCCCCTTGAAATCCTTCAATCCGGGGATGTCGGGCCAGTTCCACTGATTCAACGCCCCGGTCCCGGTCACGAGCACGTCGCCCACATCCTCAAACTCCTCGACCACGACATCCGTCTTCTCGTCTAACCTCTCAAACCTCACGTGCCACTTGCTCGCAGCTTCGTCCCACCACGCCCCCACACATCGACATCGGAACCGCATGTACCGCCTCACATCGTACTTGGCACTCACGCCCTGCCAATACCGCAAGATCTCGTCCTGCCCCGCGTAGAACCGGCTCCAGCCCACCTCGCTCTCGAAACTCAGCTGGTAGCTGTGCGCGGGTATGTCGCACGCGCAGCCCGGATAGCGGTTCTCGAACCAGGTCCCGCCGACGTCGGCGTTCTTGTCGTAGATGGCGAGGTCGAGGGCGGCGCCGGGGACGTAGCGCGGGAACAGGATGGCGGCCAGGATGCCGCTGATGCCGGCGCCGATGTAGATAACTTTGAGGCCGGTGGGGCGCGGGGCATCGATGGCGCGCTCGGAGATCAGGGGGTGGGAGTAGGGAGTTGGGTCGAAGGGGGCGGAGGCGACCATTGTCGGACTAAATGGAGTGTGAGTGGTGCGATAGGCGGTGAAGACGTGAGCTTAGTTGTTGGTCTAGCTGGTACTGGTGTAGGTCGAGTTGACCACGACTTTCAGGGAGTAAAGAAGGTGGCGAGGATGAGTGCGTCTATCTGCTGCTTGAGCTTGAGGTTTTGGTCTAAAAGGTCTATCCGAGGCTGGTGGATTTTGTTGGGCTAATATGTCAGTGCTTTGATGCTGGGCTTGGACGACAAGATATCTGTTGGTAATCTTGAGGCGACGTTCAGCTCCAGGAACATGGTCAAGTCGGGTCAATAGAAAACATAAATTCATCGGACGATCTACTATTCGACCTCTTGTTCCAAGTACTTGGCTCTCCTGCCATTTCGTGTCCCGCGGTGCAAGCTCTAAATGCACGATGTATGAATACCATGGAAGATGACAGGCAGTCGCATCTGCCGAACGTGACTAGCAATGAGGAGACACTTTCGGATGGTGCTGCCGAGGAGCATATTTGATTTGGAGAAGCTGATCTGGTCCGCAAACGGAGATGCAAATGCGGAGCTTTTGTGGGACCATATCCGACGGTACACAGTTATTGTCGTGCTCTGTAGGAATTGTATGCCAGCTTGTCTTGTGGTGCTACATTGTAAGCCTTGTACACAAACTCCAGCCATACCGTACCCTCTCGCCAGATATCCCTGTGGCACAAGAGAGCCTCAACCTCCTTTTCAACGCCAGTGCAATCTCCCACTCAATTCTAGTAAGACATCACGGGTTGGTCAGGAAAAGAAGCAGTTCCCTACACCTCAACAGAAACAACGTCCCCTTCCTGACTCATCGGCGCGACATTTCCGTTGCCACCATTGGCAAACCCAAACCCAGCACTCATCATGCCATCCCTCATAGTCTCAGCAAGCATCCTCATGCTCTCCTGAGCACCTTGTGCACCACCCATAGACATTTGCTTGAGCTGATTCTCCACATCTCTCACCCGCTTTCTGAATCTTAGCTGATCGAGGAAGAGCTGTTGTCGACCTTTCTCTAGATCTCGACGCTCGGCCTGGACGACTTCCTCCATTTCGGCGAATTGGGCGAGTTTGAGCTCGTATTTCTTGAGAGTGAGGTTCGTCGCAGCTGAAACTAGACGCGTTGCTTCCCGCTCTTCATGTGTTGCAAGCGCAGCAGAGCGAGCGGCAGACACCGCCAGTGCGGTTGTTGACAGGTCCGTCAGAATATGCGGCTTGTCTTGTGATTGACCTTCTCCACTCTGAGCTGCAGAGTCAACGTCCATGGAATCTTCAGCCTTGACATCGCCTTGTTCCTGGCCCTCAGACGCTGATTGGTCGCCTCCTTTCGAACGTAGGCCTGCCTGCCCGCTCGTGCCTTTCTCCAACTCTTTCTGGAGCTCTTTGCGCATTTGCTCTACTGAGCGCTGCGACGCTGCTGCAACGACAGAGGGGTCGTGCATCTGAGCTAAGAAACTCACGACCGACATGACGGGGTTCTCAAGCTGGCTTATTGGTTCTCGTCCTCCCAGTGCTCGGTATTCTATCGATCCGGGGCCATCTTCCATGTACTGATCTTGGATCTCGAGCTGCAAGAACTTCATCACGCATTCTTCTCGAGTTCGTGTGCCGACGTGACTCGCCACTTCGTCCCAGTTTGTGTCAAAGTTCTCCAGACCTTCGAGCAGCAATAGCGTCTCGGTGTCCGTCCATGGCGCATCTTTGTCGGGTATGGTTGTGTGCGCCGGCTCTTCCATTCTTGTGAAATCCGAGGAGCGATGCGTGCTCGGCATTCTCGACTGATAATAGCAGTTTGGACATAGGTCGTACTTCACGTCGTTTGCAGTCGGGTTCTGTGTAGCGGTTGGCGCCTCGCTTTTCGAGTAGTGAAATCGTGACCTCGTGCAATCTATGCCGCACGAATAGCAGTTGATTGTCTTCTTCTCTTGTTTTGTCGCGTCTTGGATGGCTTTTGAGACATCGTCTTTTACCGTACCATTCGCTTCACCATTAGTCTTCTTGCTTCCATCCTCTGAGGTCTTGATTTCCTTTCCCTTGTCGTCGTAGACATTGCGTCGGACTTCAATGTTGAGGTCTGCCTTGCTTGCTGGAGTTGCGGACTTTGCGCGTTCCGTTGAGGCGTGCGGTTTTCCAGGTGTGGTCGAGGTGTTTGGGCCTGGCTGGAAGGGCTGCAGTCCTCGAGGGGTGTCGACTATCACACGGAAGTGACCCGTAAATGGTGGTCCAATATTCAAGGGTCTTGTTTGAGGGTCAACCTGGGAAAGGTTAGAAGTGAAGAGTCTGAAGTTATCTAGTTTCTCACCTGATAATTGATCAAGCCCCATTGTTCGAGGAATGCATGGACTCTCATGATAGCGCAAACATCGCCCGCCAAATTCCTCCGACATGCAGTCACGGTAAGGTACTCGACGGGGTTCAGCCGATAGGTATTGATCATAAAGTCTCGATAGTCCTTGTACACAGCCGGAGTCTTGCTTCGATTTCTGTTGTTGAAGAACTCCGGCAAAGACTTGACTTCGATGGGGTGTATTTGATGCATGTCAAACCACGTGCTGTAGCTCGGGAGAATGATCTGATGCGTCTGCTGGATCAAATGCGACCGGGCGGCTGCCTCTATCGCGGCTTTGGATTGCGGCTGGCCCTCACCATTGACGGGTGCGGGTGTCTGTCTTGTGTCGTCGCCCAACGCTTTTTCGGGGCTTCCATCTTCTGCCTTGGGTCCATCTTCGACTCCTCCCATTTCAGCATCTTCAGGTTCGGCATCGTCGTCTTGTGGTGCGGGTGTCTTTTCTGCTTCTGTGTCTGGATTTGCGCCTATCGCATTTGATGCATCGGGCAGAACTATGCCAGAATTGTTCTCAAACCCAACTGAAATATCTGACTCTTTCTGCACGGGGTCCGTTACATTGTCATCCACGTCTTGCTGATCGGTTGCTTGCGCTTGTCCAGCTGGCTGGTCATCGCCCAGGGCCGCAGCCGAACTCTCCCTTTTGATCTCGCTTTCCATCTTTTGCGGAAGATGCGTCTTCGAAGACTACCTCGTCAGTACGTATATCCGCGATGCAAGGAAAAGGGACGCAAGATCGCGGTAAACGATTGTCGTAAAGCGGGTTTCTCAGATGGTGAAGGACTTCGCGACATGCGCCGGGGAACAAGTCGCGCTCCAGAAATTAGTGTTCACGACCAATGTGGTCACGTGATCGTTCACAGGCTGATCCTTGTAAATCTGGTCGCAGGCACGTCTAAAGACGACCCAGGTTTACTGCTTATAATTCCTGTCACATTGGGTACTGTGAATTCTTCGGCCGTACGCCATCTAACAGCGCACGGCGAACAAGGTTTCAAGATCTATTGTGACTCAAAAGACCTTTTGGTCGTATGCGACGACTGGTCGAGTCATTCATGAGCTCCTCTTCATCTTCCTTGCGCTATGTTGCCATATTTAAGAGCTAATCAGTTCTTCTACTTCGCTACCCAACTCCATACTGCTCCGTGAATGCATGAAGCCTCATCTAAACACCGGAGAGCGCAAGCCTCACTCACCTTCCGCTGGCTTTGAACATTTCCCAACCCGGGCAATCCCTGCTTGACCATTCTTCGTCTTCTCTTGGCTGAATCTCTTCCACCAAGGTCTTCACCAAATCATACGTGATCTTTTCGCTGACCGCACTGTCATGCTTGTAATCAGGATGCTCCCTGACGTAGTGCCTGATCCATTTCGCATTGGTCCACAGGGCTCCATCCGCTCGCCCAGCGATCAAGTCCAGGTACCGCTCGATCTGACACCTTGTCGTAACTGACAGGTTAAGGGACGATAGGTAATGCTTCACGAGAGGTATGAGACCCGGAAATTGGCTTTGCGCTTTTGAAGAACTCGGATCAGGCCCATTGACAACTTCGGAAATGGTATGCAGAGAATACTCATCTTCCACTGGGCCAAGGTCAGGCTGAGTGCAGGTGGAGTTGCAGCTATCCGCAGCGGTAGATGCACCATTCACTTCCAGATGGCGATTCAAGGCCGGCGGCTGCGAGTTGATATTGGACTCTAGAGGCCGCAAATACGGTGAGGCTGAGGGTGTAGTCTTCTGCGGGAAAGGGTCGTTTCTGAACCAGAACTTTTCGTCCAGCACAGCATTCCGCTTGTGGGCTGTCTCCATATTCTCTGTCGTCCGAGGGATCGGAAGGTATAGGTTAAGGTCAAATGAGAGAATGACTCTTGACAGAAGGACAATGAAAATGCTGAAAGCGGCATTTTCGAAATCTGTCATCTGGATCTCCATGCTTCGAAACTCAACTCGCCAACCAATGCTAGGATTTTCTGGTGGCGGTGGTTTGAATCGCATGTGTTGCCAATTTGTGGACTGAAGGTTTTCGAAGTGGTTGGACCCATTGACGTCGAGCTCTTTTAAATCCTCAGAGAAAATTACGAGCGGATCTCTGATGAACAGATGCGCAAAATGGGTCGCAAGTAAATCATCCATGCCACCATCGAGGAGCCTCTGTTTGAGCTTCACGTCGACAACAAGATCTGGATCCAGATATTCCGGACGCAAGCGTGGGTCCTGTGCAATATATGTGCTGTTTGACGCGTATCGCGACTTCGGTATCCGCCATCGGTCGTTCTTTAGAGGGGCCTCGCCCAGCTCTTCGCGAGTACGATCGTCGACAGCACGGCTAATCTGGTTCCAACGTACGTCTGTGTCGACCAAAAATCCCTTGTAGATGGGGGTTGCCGCAGTCAGCGCGAGCAATATTGGCCCAAGCGGCGATAGTTGGTCGTAGAGTCGGCGGCCTTCATTGATGTTCTTCGCTTGGAACGTGATTTGCAGACAGCAGCTGCCCATGCCGAAAGCCATAGCGTCCATGTAAACGCAGTTCTCCTTCGCAGCACCATTTCGGACATCGTCGTCCTCTGGCCAGTTGTGCATATCATAGTCCACGGTCGGGTCGTGAAATGGCCAGGGAGTCCTTTCGTCCCTGAAGACGGGTACGTTGAGTTCGACCTTGCGCCCTCGTCGAGCCCGAATATTGGCCGCTAGGGTTGGAAATCTGATGTGCGGGTTGGCGATCTCATCTGGCACAAACTGAGACCGCAAAGCCGGACCTGAAGGTGGGTAGTATGGTGTGATGAAGTCGTCTTTTGTCCCAAGTCTGGGAAAGGTGGTCAGCGTGACTGGGTACTGGTCCTGTGCCATATGCCGCTTCGCAATTACCCTCCGTCGTTTCATGTCCGCCTCGACTTCAAGCAGATCTTTAAAATCAATGCTCCAAGGCTTTCCAGGCGTCGACTCGAGCATAAACCGACCGAACTCGGGATGGAAAGTGGGCAAAGTACAGTGGCTTTTGGCCTTCTCCCCACCCTGGTATTCCGGCACCATGGGACCGTGCTTTGCAAGCTCTTCATTTTCGGCCAAAGCTTTCAACACGTCTGCTTGAGTTAAAGAAAGCCTCACCTTTTGCTGTGACTCGTCGATGGCAATGACTAGATACTCGACTTCATCGCCCCAGAGAAGGACAGGCCGTTCTTCGTCTTTGTTCTTACGCCAAATGGTTAGCAGTTGCTCGATGCCCCACTCTCTGACCTGGGAGGCGGCACCCTTGGCCTCCTCCCACACCAAGGGAGTGCCGAGCTGTAAGAGACCCATTTCGCGTGACTTCGCAGGCGAGCATGCAGGAACGCAAACCTTGGGGGGGCCCTGCTCGGTGCCTAGCCTATCCGTTGGAAAGGTACTGGAGCTAACGCTCGGGCAAGGAAGCACTTCAATGGGTGTAGAGTTTGCGAGGTCAACGAGCCATCATTGAACGCCTGATAGTCAGTGTGAGGAAGGTTGTCGATGGCGTTATATCTGGCTAATCAGAAATTTGTGGATCTTGCTCCAAACGGGTTCGGGAATTGGGAAATTTGGAGCATAGCACAGAGAAGCAAGAGGGTCCGGCAAGACATCATCAAACCGCGGGGACGGATTTCGACACCCTTGACTTTATGGATATTACACGGACGTCTAACGTCAAGAATCTTCAGCGGAAGTGGATTTCTAATCTTTGAGCTATACATGGATCTTCATCCTATTGGCTCAATCTGCCGTCAAGCCGCATCACACAAAATCGTCCTCGATACACGTGATACCACATTTGGGCAGTTTAGGCCTTTTGCAATGAAACCTTCTGGGAGACGAGTTGCAGCTCAAGTGTAGAATACAGTCAACCCACGTACTTTCTATAATCAAGAAAACCTGGGGACAGGAACTTCATGGCACGGGTCTCTACCCAGATCCCCACAACGTACAATAACCTTGCAATCAGCAATTGCCATTCATCTCTCTTTGCCAGACACTCGTAAGGACTATCCTCAGCAAGCCACATATGATCTTGGTCTGCGAGAGCTCGTTCGTCACCGCGCACCCACAACCAAGCCAACAGACATAGTGATGGTCCTTGCCAAAATTGCTTTGATATGCATGCCTCTTCGTAGATATAAATCTGGCCAGACGCGACCAGCCCATCTAAGCAAGTCTTCAAACTCCGTGACGCCTTTGGTGCCAAGACATGCGTGCAGCGTTGCTTTGGATATGCATTTGAGTCTCGGCCCTGACCTCCACGAAGGATGGCCATCGGATTTCCATGTTTAATTGCTTCTTGCACCGTTCTTCGCTGCCCTGATCTCATCCATTTTCGCCACTCGTTTCTTGAATTCTTCGTATTGGCATTTCTCGTAGCTGTGTCTTTCGTCCTGCCATGAGCTCAGAGACTTGTCCATACAAGCGAAGGCTTGGTGTTCGACCTACCACGCATTTCCAGGGCAAGTAGAACTCTTTGTAGCGACACTGGTTGAGAGGGATGAGAAGGTGCGCGCAGCTATCTCTGTAGGCTAAAGGAACCCTTGCCTCTGACATGGCCTGTCGCGACGCAGGAGCACCTGGAACTGTTAGCAACCAAATAGCAGAGGTTTTCAGGGTCTCGATCGCACCCGAGCTTTCGCCCAAGCCCAGTGAGTCCTTGACAGCCTCGACGACAGTCATCTTGAGGTGGGAAAAGAGAGAAGGAGGAACAGGTCGTTGTAGAGCGACCTAAAGTCTCAGTCTGGCGCGGCGTTGGGTGTTGTAGTTGAGCTTCGGACAAGCTGCAACTTGGAGGTGACTACGGCCGAACGAGTTGGACATAGACGCAAAGTGCAAACGGAACAAAATAGTCTGCTGGAGGGTCCCCTCGCAGACGACGCGTCTCCAGCCACTGAACGCGTAGCAATCGCGAAATTGACACCCGGCATAGCACGGCTACTGCATTCACTGTCAAGCTGCGCCAGTGATATAGAGGCATCGCTCGGGATGCGCGGTGAAGCCGAACGACTCTCAAGGTATATTTGAGACGAGCCATTGCCCACACGGGGTCTCTCACCGGTGAAAGTGGTAGAAACAACTAAATCAATTTTGCTCAACTATGGCTGATGCCACTGGAGAAATCTATTCGGCCACCTACAGCAATGCATGCCCTCCACTTTGCCATGGATCTGGCATTTTACTGACTGGCCGCAGGTCCCGGTCTATGAGCTCAAGCTCCCCGACAACGAACATGTCATGCGCCGCCGATCTGACGACTGGATCAATGCCACCCACATCCTCAAAATAGCTGGCTTCGACAAGCCTGCCAGAACCCGTATACTAGAACGGGAGGTACAGAAAGGGGTACATGAGAAAATTCAGGGTGGCTATGGCAAGTACCAGGGCACCTGGATTCCTCTCAATGAGGGCAGAGCGCTCGCCGAAAAGAATGGAGTTTTGGACAGGATAATCAAGGTTTTCGATTTCGTGCCTGGCGACCGCAGTCCGCCCCCAGCACCCAAGCACAGCACTGCTGCCAGTGGTAGGACAAAGGCAAATAGAGCGGCAGCAGCACCACCACAGCCACGGTCTGTACCAGTCCCCAAACCACCGCCCGTCTACGCAGATGCCAGCGAGATCTATCCAGATCCGACTCAGTCTCAGCAATACTATGAGACGGAGAGTCGTGGCCGAGCCACGCCCGACACACAATCCTTCATGGCTGAAGATGACTTTATGCCCATGTCACAGCATTCGACCGCATCAAAAAAGAGGAAACGAGAAGATGGGCTCATGAACCTTGCAGCGGAACATGAACACATTGCTTATGGCGACGAGCTTCTGGACTACTTCATAACAGCAGGAGACGATCCAGACAGAGCCATGATTGAGCCACCTGCACCTCCTGACAATTTCGACGTGAATCGAGCAATCGACGCACAAGGCCACACTGCTCTCCACTGGGCATGTGCCATGGGTGATATCCAAGTGACCAGAGAACTGCTAGCTCGAGGTGCCAATCCAAACATTGGTGCTGGAAGTTCCGAAGAGACACCTCTCATGCGAGCAGTCCTATTCACCAACAACTACGACAGGCAAACATTCCCCAAAATCGTACAAGCTCTTGCCGGGAGCATAGTCGAGCGTGATCGCCACGGCGCAACAGTCTTTCATCATATTGCACAAACGCTCGGCTCAAGAAGCAAATGGAATTGCGCCCGCTACTACTGCGAAGTCCTCATTAACAAAATGCAAGAAATGGGGGTCAACTACGTCCAAACACTCCTCCGCTCCGCCGACAGCGCCGGCGACACTGCCGTCCTCATCGCAGTACGGCACGGCTGCATGAAAGTAGCATCCTTCCTTTTGAACCACTGCCCCGAAGCAGGCGACCAACCAAACCACAACGGCGACACAGCAAACGACTACCTTCGCGCCCTTAAAGAGAAACGAGAATCGCTTGAACAACCACCCTCATCACCCCCAGCCTACGGCAGCAGTCTCACGACAGGCAGCCGCCGTCTCCGACGGGCCTTACCACCGCGCAGACACGCTTCCCAAGCGGCCGGCTCCCTCCTGTCCAAGGTCGAATCCATGGCCCATGAAGCAAGCACTAAGCTCGCCACGCTCTACGAATCCGAAATCAAGGAAAAGGACACCGCCATAGCCGAAGCAAAGCAAGCTCTCTCAGACTTCGAGGCCCAACGTCATCAGGTACGGCAGGAGACCTACGCGCTGACGGCGCAGGCACAATCAGATGCGGACGCCGAGAGCCGCACCCAGCAACTCCGAAATGAATACGACTCCCTCCTCCTTGAAACTCAATCCCTCCTCGAGCAAAAAGACCACGCCGCCCTCCAAAAAGACGTGCGGAGCCGCGACCAGCAAACCAACCCTCAAGCCTTCCGCAGCGCAAATCCCCGCGGCCTAACACAGGATGAGATTCGCGCCGCGCTCCCGTGGGCCATCGAGCTGAATAACCAGCAGCAGCTCCGGCGGCAGCTGATACGAGATATTGCGGATTTGACAGCGAGCGCTGGGACTGGTGAACGGATAGGGAAGCACAGGAAGTTAGTTGCCATAGCGACAGGGTTGAAGGAGGATGAACTGGATGCAATGAGTACGGAGTTGCTCGAGAGTTTGCAGGCGACTTACGCATCCGGAGACCCGCACACGCCGCCAGTGGCCATGGTGGCCTAAGTAACGTCATGACTTAGTATCAAGTGTAGCTGGTCGCGTTGTGTAAGGATAAGATATAACACGAAACGTTCGAATGGATAGCTTCTAATGACCGCTCCGTTTCTTGTACGGATATATTCTGCCGTTCTGCCGTTACATAGCACAAGGCTCGCTAGGAGCGCGAGCGCACGACAACAAGCAATGAAAGCTGCAACACCAGTTTTGAAATATTTGACTTAGTTACTGCTTCTCGCCGGATTGAATTTCGTCTCGTCCTGCTTTATTCGACACCGATGTCCGTCAACATCGTAGGATAGGGTGGTAGAGTGCAGTCCGATCCGGTATCGCCGGCCCCCGTGGTCCCAAAACGCTTGCTGTAATTTGTGTGTATATGGTTGACGTTGAGGTTGGTGTCTTGGTGTGCACTGGACGGTGGGGAGGGGGAGGTGTTGGAGAGAAAAAAAAGACTGATGCTGGTGCTGCTTTGGGTCTGTTTTTGAGCTTAGTTTGAGTTTGTGTTTCTAAGGTGGCGGTAATAGGAGGGGAAAACAAAAGACTGATACTGCTCATAGTGAACACTGAGTTGGACCATGCCATAGTATAGGCTTGATTTGTGGGGCTGCATGGTTGGGTTGTAGAACGGAGAGTATGGACAAGAGAGGGGGTGAGGCAAATTTGGCCTTTTGTGGTGAATGAGGAAGGGTTATTTGCATTGGACTTGACTCGTGCTCGCTCTAAGGCGGTATCGCGTCTTTTGAGCTAACGTCGTTAGACGACTGAGAGATTAAAGTCATGGATAGGTTGGCATGATGAATTAGAGATGTACTCCGAAGTGTTTTGGTTTACATCCGTCTTTGGCATCGCTGTTCCTGTCTGTTGCTGCCGGATGTGTCTGGTTCAGCGTCGCTTTGTTCTACAGGGAGTTCTGCCTGCTAGAATGTGTTGCACGGCGATCGGACGTTGTCTTGTCCAATCTGAGAGTCTCTGTCTGTACGGAGTGGTTGTAAATATCATCGTTGAACCAGCATGCGTTGAGAGAAGGACGTAGCACAGCGTTGTTAGTGGGCTGTTTGATATCCCACTCATACCGTTGTCGTTTTACTTCGTTCTTCTTCAGTCCACCAACCACACAGACAGCATCTTCCTCTCTATATTGTTAAGGCGTTCCCTCTCGTCACTCTCGACGGACGTCAAAAATGCTCTTGACCACATCCCGTAGCCCATAGCTTTCTTTGGTGAGTTTTGTGGCTAGATCAGGATATTCCGTTTCAAAGAGTATGACAATAGACGAGACACCCTCCTCAGATAATTCTTTGATGAATTGTGTGTGTTCGTCTCTCCATCCCGGTGGCAAGGCAGGGCTTGTCGTAGAAGCATTGCTTTGGCTTGACGTGGAGGGCATGGTTGTGACGTCTGACGGAACTGTCTGAGAAAGATGAGTTACGAAGCAAGATTTTCGAGTTAAGCTGAAAGAAAGAAAACGAAAGTAGATGTGGTGTCGGCTTCCTGTCCTACTGCGGCCATTCTATACAAAATCTCTCCTGGTACCTGTTGCACTCGACTAGTATGCTCCCCATGCTATCCGATTTGCATCGTGCTTGACATGTCGCTATGTCCGGTTTGTCCATAATTTGTCAACTTACTGTACACCCTCTCATGTAGCTTGGTTATAGAAAGCGTGTCCATCTGATCCGATGTGATCTGAACCGCCTTCCGCGTGCCAGGGAAATGATTGGTTTGATCAGTAGACGTGCGAAAAGCCCCATGAAGGATTTGTGTCGAGCGTGGTATCGGTATCGTGATTGGCGGCATCCGGTGCATTTCTAAACAAAGGAAACCGAATGATTTCAGTCACTTACCAATCTAACCAGAACGCTGATTTGCAAGCTGCAATTAGCATCACAGACCCGCCGAGAAAACGACTTGTTTAGTATTCATATTATTGATATTTCTTTTCCAAATCTGTTCGTATAGATCCCGTTGCGCCGAATTTGGAAGTACTGACTGCTTCCGCGCTGCAACTTGCCGGACGTGCGACAAACCAACGCTAAAAACCTCTCCGGAACGCCGATTCCGCCTCCAAGACTGTTTGGTTCATGTCATTATTTCCATTCGTATAGAGTTTGTAGTTGTAGGCATTGACATATCCCAAGCTATTGACCTCGTTCCATTCCGATCCTTTCCACCCGTGGCGCTATGCATAATGTGGTTAATCATCAAATGTTGACCTGATCGTCCTTTTAATCGATCGTAGAACGGGCATTAAGGCCTTCTTTTCAGGATCTTTCTAGAACCGCGTATGGATTATCTAGAATAGGTGGAAAACACCCGAAGCGAACCAGGTGAACGATAGGATAGTGATGGTGCACGTGCCGAGGAGGACAGTCAGAGCTTGCTTTTCGTGGAGAGAAAATGCGCCATTGCAGGTCGAGCATCGGAATTCGCTAAGTGGAGTGTATGGCTGTGGTGTGTAGACGCCGAATTGCAGGTTTGAAAAGGCTCCTAGGTAGCCTGCCTTCGGAACGTCGGTTGGTTCGCCCGCAGCATCGTAGACCTGGAGACGTCAGTGAGAGTAGGATTTGACGTAGAAGGATACTCACCATGAGGGTATATGTTGCAATGACGAATGGCAGGTCAGTGGTTTGCGTGAATTCATTTGTGTCCCATATCACCTCTTGAGTCTGCTCAGTTGACAGATTGCCGGCAATGGTGTATGTCTGGCTATTGATCGTGTTGGTGGCAACAACGTCAATATAGTTAGGGGTGACGCTCAAGCTATAACATGAATCAGTCTGGTTCTTGTTCGTGCTGCCCATTGTCCTTACCTCGTATAGTTCCACTTGAAAGTAACCTGCTCGCCGACTTTGACGAAAGTCATGCCATCAGTCGCGGCAGGGGTAATCATCGAGATACCGCCCGGTGGCAATCGAGGATCAATTGCTGTCTTGGTCGAGTTCCTGTTGTTTGATCCACCAGTCGTAGAAGCTTGATCGGTCCCGGATCCTGACGCTGACTCTGAGGCGGATGCGGATTCCGAGCCTGATGCTGACTCTGAGCCTGAAGCCGATGCTGACGCACTTTCACTGTCGCTGCTGCTCTCGCTATTGTTCTCACCATTATTGTCATTATTGCTATCTCCCGTTGGTGTCGGTGACGGTGATTCCGAGGCTGCTTCCGTCTGTGATGCGGTCGTTGATTGTGCTGTTTCATCAAGTCAGTACCTCCTATTGGCTACTGTAATAGTGATCCATCACGTACCTTGCGACTCTGGCTCTTGTCTTGCTATTAGGGCACCCGGGCGGGGCGCATCAAACATGCCCGGCCATGCTGCCGTCAAATTTGTGAAAAGGAGGAAAACGATCGAAAAGAGAGTTTGGCCCTTCATGATGGCGTTGAGGCCGAGTGGCCCTTCAACTGCTTTTTGCTCTATACGATGACTGTTTTTAACTTGTCGAGAGGTCTGTGCTCAATGCTACTCAAGTGAGCGAAGGGGCAGCCGGTTCGCAAAGGACGAGACTTTGATTCGGACTCGGTCAAGTCTATTCTGTGCAAAGACGCCTTGTTCCGTGTAACTGTTCCTGTTGATACTGTGATCTTAACGAGTGGAAGGTCTGCTGATATTGATTGTTGAATTAGTAGCGAATGGTATGTGGCAACGATGGTGAAGACCTCACAGTGTAGCAAGAGAATTTGTTAAATCAAGATGGTGATGTGGACTTTCGCAGTTTCCGGGTGTTGTGAGACACTCGATTTCCTAGCCCGTTTTTAGTGCTTTTGGCCTGCATGGGCATGCAGATGGGGGGCTCAGCAACCACTACACCGCCAAATCAGGCTTGGGCGTCTGCTGAGACAAAAGCTTTGATTGGGTGCTATTATGAGCTTATTTCCACAAGAGAGACAGAATAACACGCTAAATCTCGGAGTATCGATAGGAGGTCCTGAATGGCTAGCCTTTTTCTTCTACTAGCCCGCAGATCCTCATCTCTTGCGTTCGTTTTCTTGGGCTCCATCTCTACTCCAGATGTCGAGGCCGTTTTTGTCCGTGCATACATATATTGGATACTTTTTGGCGACATTGATGTCTAACATGGACTCCTTCGCAAATGCAGATCCTGTCGCGACCCCAAGTAGAAATGCTTCCTCCACCAGTTTTGATGTGTTTTATCGCACCTGCTCAGCGGATAGGCAATGGTCGAAGTTGGTCCTATCCTTCCCGTCGAGTTGCGAGCTTTATCTGGTGTTTTCGCAGACCTCTCTACCCTCTGTTTCTTGTTCACTGGTTCTTCGCGTCTGCTAAAACTGATTTGTATTGTACTGCACGATCTGTTCATTCCTAGCACCAAAATTGAAAGACTTTTCTGTTGGTGTTGCTAAGAGATGAGCCGCTCCGCACGACTCCCGAGAACGCTGGGTATGATGAGTCTAGGCATCCGAACTTTGGTGATCAGAGCTGGCGTTCGTCAAAGGTGCTCATTGGGTCTGCTTTTGATGCTTCTGCTCGATGTCCTTTTTCTGCTTCTAAATCTAATCAAGAACGACGAGAACCTCAACTCCGCTATTGACGAAGAAGTAGTTTGGTCGAGATCGTGTGAAGGGTCGACGTCGTGCACGTGTTTGGAATAATAGCTGATTGGTTCTGAGCAGCATGCTGAGATGCGCGTGCTTCTCCAAACGCAAGAGGGACAGCAATCTTTGAGGAAGACCTATACGGCTCAGGGCCTTTGTTAGCCATGCGTTTGCTCTGCGCACAGACTGTTCCACCAGCAAATTGTTCATTCGGCTGATATACGAAACAGGCTTGTAGCCATGCTTTCCTTGGCAGGAAACAAGGTGTTCGCTGCACGTTGTAACACGTAAGTCTCCCGTGGCCTCAGTCTTGGTGGCATATGGGGTCGTAGAGAGCGATCTAGTGCTGCAGCAAGATGCAAACGCATGTGCTTGAGTGACGGATGTGGAGAAGCATATCTTCTGAGCTGAAGTGATAGTCATTGGGGAAACGACAACACAAGACTCTTCACACTAAGTGTCAACTTTCATGCCTCTTCTTTCAGCCTCGTCTCGAACAATCTCAAGCATGTTCCAGTATGCTCGTCTCACAATGCCCTCATCATACCCAGCTACCAGCGCATTTTCGATAGGTTTGCTCGCAAATTTGATCTTCCCATCTAGACTGATCGCAAATGCTGCACAGGTAATCTTGTTTACCTTCAGAGGTGGCTCATGGGGTGCTTCTGCTTGTTGATCTTCGCTTGCTTGACCGGTTATACCAGTCGTTACATCGCGAACCCCAGCCAGAGGCAACCTCAGACCCGTCTTTCCGTAAATCGCGCTGGCAAGCTCGTCCAGGAATGCATTTCGAGCACCATTTGTAGTGGCGTCCTTTGTTTTGGCCAGGAGAACACCTACTGTTTCCGATGGCAGATCAAGGTCCATGGTTCTCAAGTTTGGTGCAATTTCGGTTCCTGGAGAGAATACTATTGTTAGCTTCAGGTTCCCCACTGTCTGCTTCAGTGCAGCCTGTTGAAGCGCATCAGTGTCAGATGTGGTTCGTGCCCGTGAGTCCATCAGAGTGTCGAAGTATCTCGAGCATATCTGAGCCAGCACATCTGGCGGCAGTTGTAGCTGCGATGTTAGTGGTAGGGAGAAATTGGACTCCAGCCAATCTTTGATTTGCTTGAGATTCTTTTGGCTCGCTTTGTACAAAACGGCTGAGAATGGGCATTCGTCATCGTTAATGTTCCTGCGAGCCAGGAGCACAACCCGATAAGTTGTCTTCTGATACCGTGCCTCGATGACAAGTCCGATAGGATCGTGAGTTGACGAGGCTGAATCATGAGATAGCACTCGTGAAACCGCGCATTCTCGCAGTGACCCTGTCTTCTCGCTTTCATCGTTGAGCTCGTCTATCGGCTCACGTTGCGCTTGCAGCCGAAGGAACTGGCAGCATTCTTGTGACAAAGCCTGTAGTTCGCGTTCTGATCGTGCTTGAGAGGTTGCGCCAGAGACCAAGCCACGAAGCGCGGGCATGCGATTTCCCGTGCTGGGGACGAAGTGTATCGACCATGATGAGTCTAGCAAGATGTCTGGAGCCGTCATTGCTCACGTGTTGAACAGCACGTATGGTTGCTTCTATTGGTACACCGTCATTTTAAGTGGCGCTTTGCGGATGCGCATAAGTGCAGCGACACAATTGACAACCAGTCTGACTGATGCTTCTTGTTGAAAAGGTGCCGAATGTAAAGACGAGGCAGGGAGTATACGGTAAAGATAAATAGAATCTGCATCGAGCACACAGCGCGTCAAGGCCCTGAGCCAAGCACCCTGTCCGATACATCTGCATTTCGAACACGATTCTACACTAAAAGGCTCTCCGTTTTAAACTAAGCTACTTGATTTGGCAATTTGTTTATCGCTTTCTCACTTCCACGTAGTCTCTAATTGCATGCCAAATAACATTGGTTGAGCGAAGCCTTAGAACCCTAACACAACCTATGTAATTACTCCCTAACTTCCCAGCTACATGTTAGAGCATGTACAGAGGTATGTGAGGCCTGATTATCTCCATCGCAAGAGTATCAGCAATACCGAGTTCCAAGTTACAGTCGTCTCAACTGTTGTAATTCATACGACCTGAAACTATCTTCGCATCTGCTTCTACTTCAGAAAAGGGTGTTTCATCGCAACAGATTCCTAAGAAGGCCTCTTCCTTCTCCTGAGGAACCTTAACCCTAAGTATAGACTTAGCGATCCTTGGGAAAGGTACGAAGAAACTGATGGTACTACGGAAGAAAATGTCGGGTGGATGAAGTTGCATGCGTCGCTGCTGGGGCATGAGCTTTATGCTGCTATAGGACATTCGTGGCACACTTTCTCTCAACGGCCACCACAGTTGATGATTTGGAATTGAACAAGCTCAACGCGAGAGTGAGGGTAGAGATGAGCGCGGCGCAGATTTTATTTGCCTTCATTCGTACAAATCCAAAATATATAGCATAAGACAGACGAAAAGACGACCGAGGAACAACGAAATGAGAAGCACACACACCTTTTGCGGTGTTGATCTTCATCATCTGACTTTCGCCATACCATGTATCTAGCAAAAATAAATCGCTCCGCCGCATGCTATGCAAGATCTAGAAACCATAAAGGTGGAAAGCAAGGCACAAACACGTACAGCAGTCTGTTCACCGCTAATGATATCGACATCAGTTGACTCATTCTTCTCTTGCATCTCATAACTGTTGCAACACCATTGTATCCATCTTACGGCCACCAACCCATCCTTTTATAACTTTCTATCATCTTCCGCACCTGATCAGCCGTGAATCGCTCATGCTCATACTTGAACCCGGCCGTTTTCTCGAACAATGTGCCATCCAGGGAAAGCTCTGAGTCTTTTAGTAGTTCTTTCTCCAGGAACGGGCTCAAGGGCCCTGAACTGGGCTTGCCAGCTTTCTCGATCATATCCGCCCAAGGCTGCAGTACATCCTCGTTGAGATCGTCAACCACGTTCTCGAGGTTGAGTTTAGCGAACTGCGAGATGACTGTCCCTTGGAAGCCTGTCTTGATGTTGAAGACTTCGCCCACGATTTTGGCTAATATGCCCTGACTCGTCTCTCCGTGGTCGACAATGTTGAAGACGGGGATATTGCTCGCGGGGCCATCATCACCCTTGGACAGTGTTGGCCGCCGACTCAGCGTCGGCGAAGCCGGCGACATGTTTCGAGTTCTCCACTCTGCAGCCGTCCACAGCGCCCTAACTGCATCCTCAATATGTACAGTGTTGATCCTCAACTCCTCCGTCCACAGCCACTTCAATTCCTTTGCCTGTTCCTGGTATACTCGTGCCAAACAGAGCGCCTTCGCAATGAATCCCGAATCATACTCGCCATAGACGTGGGGAAACCGCAGTATCACCAAATTCAGCCCAGGTATCTTGCTGAGCGCCTGCTCTGTCTCCAATTTGGCCTTGGCAAGCTTAATCCATGGCTTCAGTTTATCTCTTTCCACCCTTGGGGTGCGATTGCTCGCATATACCATTCCTGTGCTTGCCTCGATGAATGCGCCCACGCCTCTTTTGGCGGCCTCCTTGGCAAGGGTTATGCTCAGCTGGTAGCTGCGCAGCTTATAGATCTCGTATGCTTGTGACCAGGCTGTCTCGCCGCCAAGGTTGAAAACGTAGTCCCACTTGCCGTCGGACACATCAGAGTGGTCGAATATGCGAGTCATTGCTGTCTCGCGACTTGCGTCGGCTTGTAAAAAGACGGAGTTCGAACATGATTCTGTGAATTCTGGAGCGAGGTGTGCGAGCTGAGGAAGGGCTTTGTCGACGAGCCGGATTGTTGACGCGAGTTGATTTGTATGGATGTAGCGAGCGAGGAAGCGGCCAATGTAGCCTGCAACAGAATATCGTCAGAAGGTGTTCAAAGAGATGCAGCTGCCTCGGTCGATCTTGGTGTTATGGTGGGGGTGGTGAGGCTGGCTGAAGCCAGTGGATGACGTACCTAAGCCACCAACGATCAGGACGGTGGGCTTTTTGGATTCGGCTTCAGCCATGCTTATATTAACGAACGCGATACAAAAGCAGATATATCGTAGGTATACTGCGAAAGTAGAGTATGATCAAAGCCGGTGAAGTAGATGACTTCAGAAATGTGGGCTCGACGGTAGTAATACAACAGTGCAAATTGTGGTGGTGGTGAGAGTGGATGCGGTTGCTGCCAGCTCGGTCACTCTCTCGATGAGTCTTGTCCTTCGTCAAGCACGATCAGCAGCAACTTCTGTTCCTACGTGGGATGTCCACCACGGCATCCGGCAGAAGGCGCAATGCGATAGCGACTGCCCTAGGAACGTTGATGCTTGAAAACGAATTGCACTACTGCTCGAAGCACGCCGATTGAACCTCGTTAACCGGTAGAGCGGCGCCGATAGTCGCTGTCCCCGCCCGATAGTTTGGGAATGCTCCTACTAGTTCTGTCTGCACAGGTCAGGAGACCTCGCTGACCAGGATACGCGGTCAATTTGAATAGGACTGGCGTGAGCAGGGCAGGTTGTTTGAGTGGGAAGAGAGGACGCTGCCGTCGCTCTACATTGATTTTGACCCGTTTTAAACGACTAAAGATTTCACTCCCATGTTTCAGGGGTAAGAGCAGCTTGGGGAAACTCTGAGAAGCACTTGCAGCTTGCATTTGGTGGTGTTTGCACTTCTTTCTGCTTGGTGGGTGTCTACTTAGCTGCAGGTTTTTTGCATACACCACAAACTCTACCAGATTTTTGGCGCTCTTATGGGTTCGCTACCCCCCTGCAGTAAAATTTCTTAACAATAGACTTAGCTGCAGGTGGCTTCTGATGACTTTCGTGTTCCATAGGCTGCTGCGAAGGAGTCAGCGGGGATTAGGAGCGTCACGCACCGACTATCATTTACGCTTGGTGAGCACCACTCACGAGTCGAAGGTGGAGCGCTGAATGTCCACGGCAATATTCGACTCTGCCGGCCGGCCTTTCTCATATGCATGACGAACGAGTGTTTGTTTGTCTAGGGCTTTCAAGTGCATGCTGTTCGCTGGGAATTTGTAGTGGGCTAACCTTCTCATGCGGTTGAGGAGTTTGGCGAAAGAAATTGGTTGACCCTGGCGAGCTGGAATCTGCCACATGCCATGCAGTAACTTAGTGCCCCAGATACATGCACTAGCGCCACAGCCAACTATGTCTGTGAAACCGCGCTGCTATCCTCTTTAACGATCTGTGGCAACGAGTCATGCGCGGCCATTTTCTACGACGATCATGTATGTCACTGCAGCAGCTCCACAACCCATGAACGCAGGTACTAACCCCCAAGGTTCCGTCTCCCTCGGTCGAGATACAGATGCCCCTGCTGCCGCTTGCGAGAGGACCGAATGCTTCAAAGTGTCCAATCCTCAACGCCGTGCCTGTGGAGGATTAAGATTGCGAGACACGAACCCTTTGAGAGGATTAATATTGTCTTGATTTGCGTCCCGATGCGTCATCGAGATCTTTCGTCCAATCCTTCAAAGCCAAATAAGACATGCGCTGAATTGTCAGAATATTATGTAAATCGCCGCGTCACTACGCGCAGAGCTGGATAGAATTGTCGCATTAATTGACATCGACACATCCACATACACCTCCAACGCCGAGACCGCTCATCATGCTGTACAGGTCAAAACATGGCTGCTCCGGAACAAGGAAAACACAAGGTAGACGACTATTTGGCAGCTGGTCTCGGCTGGCTCTTGACGTTGGTGGACAGCCAGCCTAGGCCTTCCAAGAGGCCTTCTCCCGTAGTCGCGCAACTTGGCACAACGTACCAGACTCTTTCTTTCAACTGGTTCAGGCGCAACTTCTCTGTAACCTCAGTGGGTGTCATTGAGCCTGGAATATCCTGCTTGTTGGCGAATACCAGCAAGAGCGCTTCCTTCATTTCGCGGTCGAGGATTATGCGATGGAGTTCCTGGCGTGCCTCGTCTATTCTCGCTCGGTCGTTCGAGTCAATGACGAAGATTAGCCCCTGTGTACCGGAGAAGTAGTGTCGCCAAAGAGGTCGAATCTTGTCCTGGCCGCCAACGTCCCAAACATTGAACTTGACATTCTTGTATGTGACTGACTCGACGTTGAAGCCAACGGTGGGGATGGTGGTGACGTCTTGTCCTAGTTTGAGCTTGTATAATATGGCTGGAGAGCATTTAGGATCTGCATACGTCTTGGTCAAGTGCGCACCTACTTGTCTTTCCTGCTGCGTCGAGACCCAGCATGAGCAGTCTCATCTCTTTTGATCCAAAGATCTTCCCCATCATTTTCGATAGTTGGCCGCCCATTTCACAGTTGTTGCCGCCGAGGCAGTCTTGACATGAATCTGTGGTACCCGGAGATGTGTATTCCTTTCTGCTATGCCGCGGTGTGAATTTTCGGCTAAAGCGCAAGTCGGCTGGAGAAAACCGTGCTTGTTGCTGGGGATGCCAACAGCAGGTCAGATCTTTCAATCTGAACACCGTGATTTTTCGCGACACTGCGAAAGAAATTTGTTGTGAATCTGACCGAATAGTGTCTTTCGCAGACACAATGGGGGAAGGCGCGCAAGAGACGCAGTACACTTTTTGTCAGGGGCCTGTCGATCTTGCCCCAATCAAGCTGGCGTCCTGCTGGACAACCTCCACGTCTTCTTTAAGCCATACCCGCCTCATTTCCTTTGCCAAGCCAGGTTGTCCTTCAATGCATCTGTATTCCCGGTTGCGATTTCCACGACCTAAACTGCCCTCATGATGTAAAGACAATGCTTCTAGTAGGAGGGAAGCGCTGCACTCCGAGATTGATGCCACTTTAGGGCTGTTTCAGGTCAGTGAAGCACAGAAAGAGCTCGTGGTAGTCATAGCGTGTGCGATGTCACCTTTTGTAATGGAGGGCTATCGCACGAATGTGAAGTTGGCTCTCGGATTCAGAAACCTTGCAGTTGTCGCAACAAAATCTAGACTGAATTTCGGGACAAGAGATGTGAATCTTCCTGCGACGGCATATTAAGCACAGTAATCGAGTCTCGTAGCAACAAGCTGTTGACGTTCAAGTGTTAGTCGACCGCCAAAACAGCCCAAGACATGGCAGAGGTCACGCGATCGCAGTGAAAAGCTCAGCGCTGTAGGGACGGTAGTGTTCAAGAACATATCTATAAGACACACTCAACGATAAACGCCTAGTTTACGGCGACCGGCATCTTCATTCAATCCCTGTGTTTTTCATCCACAAGACATTAGAGCAATACTCCATTGCCACCGTACTTTGTCCGCATTTGAGACCTGGCAGTCTCGAGGAAACGAATTCATAACCTCAACTTGCATTACATTTGAAGGCAGAGATGCCACAACGCCGCCGCGAGTGGGACACAGGATGCCCAGTAACCGCCATCCATCCAGGTAGACAAAAGAAACGATCGCTGATCGCTTTCATACCTTACAAGCCTCGCAGCATGGTGGTTCTTTCCTGCTCCAACTTCGCCGCATTCCTATTCTTGTCCGCTTGGCGCGCATCTTCTAATCCAGCGCAGTTGTGGCTTTCCAACATCCGATGTTTTCCGCAGAATCGCTTTTGGCAGAATCCGCAGTCACCTACGATGGGTTGCGCAGCGGCTTTGCAACCCTCTTTCGTGCACCTCGGCTTGTTAGACTTGCGAGGTTTTGTAGACGTAGGTGTGCTTGTGCCAGAGGTAGCGGCTGAAGATGTTGGTTGTGATTCGGGAATGGCGAGAGTGGTCGTTGCCATTTCTGATAACTCTGGTTCTTGACTGTTTCGCGGTGAGGGTGTAAACAAGTTCAAAGATGAGGACTCGTCTAACTTCAGCTCGCCGACTGTACTTGACGGATCTAATTGCTTGCCGCCGAGCACGAGTTTCGAGCCAGTCGGTAGCGCTGTTGAGGCCGATGACAGGAAGTCTAGTACGTTTGCGACAGTGTGAGTTGGATTGACCTTGATGTTTATGCCTATAAATGATTTGTTAGACTAGCACAGCTGACTAAAAAGGATGGTATTTTCTTACTCTTGCCGCCACTGGTGTTGACTGTGATTGAGATGTTATCGGGAAAGGCGGAAGAAGCGGGTGGCGAGACTGGTGTAGCTTCCATGATGACCCAGGTGCGCACCAGAGATGCCGATGGAAACTTTGAGATTCTTCTGTGATAACGTCGCTGGTGAATGCACTGGACGGAAGGAGATCGTCTATCTTCAGGAAATGCTTGCAAGATAACACGAGAGGCGATGACCTGGGCCGGCGGGAGTGATAAGTGCGTCGTAGGTTGGCTTTTGAAGTAAAACGATTGTGACTTCGCAAACGATAACGTGGAGGACCAAGCTTTGACTGAAACCAAGTATTGATCGTGGATTGCGAACTACAAGACCAAAGGTAGGTGTGAGAACTAGGAAGTGTCGAGCAGCGTGCTAGATGACAAGTGAGACACTTCGATGGTTAGGCAAGCGCAGATGACACATTCTCAGGTAGACATACCTACGACCAAGCGCCGCAGGTCACCAGCATCAACGTGGCGGGAGTGATCCACAGGTCGCTCTTGTTCTTGTTTTGACTCGATGATTCGGCGACATCGGACCCAAGAGGCTAAAGTTAATTCCATGTTCTTACCGATATGTGGCGTCAAAGGACCTCGAAGCTGGGAACTGCGGTCTTACCCTAAGCCTCAATCAGAACCGCTTTTCCTCACGCCGCAGATCCAAAAGCTTCGTGATCGTCCCAATCCCTTGCATATCGGAAGTCGGAAACCTGCATGCTTTCAGAATTATGACTGTCGCCGATGTTGGAAAGTGGGGCCAGCACGCGCTCCAAGCGCATGGTCTGGACTGTTTTCAGCTCTTGGATCTGGCCATCCAATATTTAGGGTCCCCCAGGCTCAACGGCATAAACGAGGTACCACTGATGATGCGAGGTAACAGCAAAGAACCAGCATGATTAGACCTCATAATAACATCATTCACGTATTCAGTCAGGCCGGGAAAAACCCTTGCGCCGAACAAACACGCAATCGTCTATGACTTCTTCGAAGGTGGTACGTGGAGGATGAAGACGCAGCCTGCCTCTCAAAGCTCTGAGCTTTCGACGGGCAGTCTTTCCAGCAAGTGACCCGTTCCTTTGGCGGACAATTCGGATAGCAAGCTTGGATATACCGTTGTAATGCTTCTTATGCATGTACTGTTCACGTCGGCACGACATGGCTTATCGTTGGTGATTGTTTTTGAACGAATGGGCGTCAGCCCAAGCACAAATCCGAGCAGTCCAGTATTTGAAGCAAGTACATTGTTGCAAATTCCAGCAGCGCGTTCTATCAGTTCAGCTACGAATAGCACCAAACTACCCTTTGTTGCTTCTAAGCGTGTTGTTTTAGAAAATAGAGGAAAATGCTGCTTAAAGGGTCCGCAAAAGTGACTGGCCATTGCGTCGAGCTTGCAAGTTTTTCTATGTACCTTGTCGTAACCATCGCGCTGATGCTCTTGTTTGGTAATTACTTCGCTGAACAAATCGCGCCTGCAACACCGTGTAACCCACCGTACTTCGCATCTATCTGAGTTCTAACTACACACCCAGGATTCAAAGGATTTGATAACCGCCGTGGCTCCATATATTTTTCACTTAGATTCTAAATATTAGCTGGTGAAGAAGGCGGTCCTTTGAAAGCGCCTCGCGCATCATCGCGCAGTTGCGCCGACGCCAAAAAACAATAGTGCTCCAAGTACATGGCCTTGAACGGGCAGTGGAGGTTCTGCCTCAATCGGCCTCAATATTGATTCAATCATGTGAGGGTATTTGTTCGCTGAACACTGCATGAATTGGTCACGTTTCAGACACAGCCCACGCTTTGCAGATGTGGCTGTTTTCCCCAGAGCCTGGACCAGAAACAGATGTCTTTCCTCTTCACACCGTGCTAACCAGATTCCTCGCCCCATGCAAGTACCTGTGCAGCCCCAGCCTTGGCATAACACTTCTATACCCGATACTCCCAAAAGTATCGGGCTCAGTGAATGAACTTTGGACTTGAAGATTCGTCACAACTCTTGGGGGCGTTTGTGGCTGCTCAGAAGCAGCGCGTCTGCAATACGGGGTATACCGGAACACTTCTTTTCTACTAAATCTTATCAGCAACTTCATCCGTGGACGAAGGCTTCACTCGGACAATACCTTTCGCCCAATCCGTTGGTTGCAAACCATTCCGCAAGGCCGATGATAGCAAGGTCGCAAACCAGCCTCAAAGTGCACGGTGCCCAGATCCGATCCGTTGGGATTTTCGAGACACAATTTGCGGGCCGACTCAAATCGTATTGCGAGCGCCTTGGTGTCGCTCTGCTGCCTCGCGTTTGGCTGGACTGTAATAGCGAATGCTGAACGCGCTTTTTGACTTGGCAGACGAACCAGCTGATTGTCTTAGGTTTCTTTCTCTCGACAACAAAGCTTCTTCTTTTTGAACAGTCTCAAACACTTCTGTTGATAGTCGAGGTGTATTTGGGTTTGCCGCGCCGGGCAGTCAGATGTATGGCACAAGCCCGTCCTTTCAATTCGAGTTATTAATCATACCATCAATGATCTTTCTACTGCGGTATTGGATATGCCGACATGTCTAGCACTAACCCTAACCCAGGATAATTGTCGAATACCCCTCGCGGCCCGGAAGGGCTATGACCGTATTTGCGCCCGTGTCTGCCACATTCACAAGTTCGAAGAGCGGTCCTGACTCAATCGAGCGCCAACAAATGGGCTAATGGGACGGCATTCATCGTCGCTTTGGTGGTCCTGATGACATTTCCCGAGCCTATGGGTTCTGGATACTGATTCTGCATGCGGAATAGTCTGATGGTTCCTCGCTTTAATCACGACAGTCTATAGTGAGTTGTGGGAGACGAGTTGGCGAATACCACCTTTGGCTTCAACAATTACCGTGAGACGGCCAGAGTAGCCTGGCATATCGCACACAACTGCGTCGTCCTGAAGACCATACGTCGTAGGGAGTATGCAGTTTTGATGAAGTGGCAAACGAAAAGCAAGAGATCATATCCTGCACGTTAAAACGGCTGCCTGAAACATCACGATCATGTCACGCAAGACTATGTGCTAACTGTAACAAGTTTGAGCGGATTCGGTCCTTCGTTACTGTCAGTCTAGGCAACGCAGCTACAATGGTCAAGTACATGAGAACTAGACTTTCTATGATCTCCAGCTTGTAAGGTCTCGGCTACCGTCACTTACCTTCTTCACGACCCGTGGAGAACTCATGCATCTTTTCGCTGCGCAATCTTCACTGTTGCTGATGTTCTCCTCAAGCAGATCTTGCCTTTATCCTGGACCCATCTACGACATTGTTGGACCAGTGTCATCGCTCGCTGGGTCAAGGGAGACATACTAGACGCCCTAGATGGCGTATCTTTCGGTGATGAGCTGCGTAAGACAGCCATCATGAGGACAGTCGAAGAAGGCGCCTTGGTTGATGTCTTGACGGAAGAGGTGGCCATTGTAGTTAAGAACACGCTCAACGGCAGGGGCATGGAAGCAGGTACGCATTGATGCCTCGAAGTAGAAAGTAAGGACAGCTCTCCAACGGACAATATTGAGCTATCGAGAGCGACGTATGCGTCGTCACTAGGTGCATTGTGCATCGCTGCAATTCAGCGTAGATGTAGTCCTGCTAACGTTGGACGTCCATTTCCAGTGCTGCAGATTGGTGCTTGTTCAGGCGATTTACCAGCCAATCTATTGACGAAAGTGAGTGAGACGGGTCATGTGCCCGGACAATACTATCAAAGCATACGTTGGAGTTTCGAAATTTCTGGAGATCTTCTGCAAAGAAGCGACCTATGCGAGACGATCTAGGCGTACACAAGTAGTGGATACTTGATCAGACGTTGAAAGCATAAGTCTTGGTTGGTCTAGTACTATGTTGCTCCTATTGGCAAAGGTGCGCCGTGGGGCATGATTCTGCAATAGTCGGTAAAGTTTAGCAAAAGTAGTTATGACCACAAAAGCGATTGGTAAGTACTCTCAGCTTTGATGCCAGGACTTTCACCCCTCTATATGGGTAACTGCTTAAGCTATCCAACTCTTTAATTTTGGCTTGATAATTGAAAAGGACTGATAGGGAGGTGAACACCAAGGATATCCCTACTTCAGTAAGCCTTCCGGGGCACCGGGACATCCCTAACTCGAACGGAAGCACCCGCCAAAAGGTTGACGTTGCCGCCAAACCTGCCCAATTCAGTTTCTAGACCTACAATCTTCGCTTTTCTGAAAGGGGGACAGGAGAGCTACAAGTGCAGAGCAGCGAAAGATCAGGGCAAGTCATTCAAGCAGTCGATCATACTAGTGCTCCACCTGATATACTCACAACGCGAGATGGACGTACCCCAAAAGCGCAAAACTCTTGATGATTTCTTCACCAGCAATAAATCACCGAAGCAAAGCAAGACTTTCCCGGCATCCAAACTGCCGGCAGTTCCAGGACTTCGGGTTCTGACAGACTTTATAACCGCCGCCGAGGAAGAACAGCTTCTGGCGTACCTCGACAAACAAGTATGGCGCACAGACCTCGCTAGACGTGTCATTCACTACGGCGGTACATATTGCCTCATGGCACCGAAAAGAGCAACCCCTGAAGAGCGCAAAAATATAGAAAGCACCATTTTGACAGCTCAGCCAATGCCCAGAGAATTTGATTATCTGATCTCGCGTATGATTGGCCATGCGCTGTTTTCGCATGCAAGTGCGCCCAATTTCTGCATAGTGAACGAATATAAAGACCGACAAGGTATTTCTGCGCATGTTGAGAATTTTCGATTCAAGTCACCAGTCTGTGGTCTCACCTTGTGTCAGGGTGACTGGATGCGGTTCCATGAGCTGGTTGAAGCCGATGATGGTAGCGTGAGGTCTGGCAAAGCGAGTCAGGCCGAGCGGACCGGCCGCAAGGTCGACGTGTGGATGGCTCGAAGAAGCTTGCTAGTGATGGAAGGTGAGGCTCGCAACAAATGGCAGCATGAGATTGTGAGAGGCAAGCGAGATCGAGCGATTCGGGATTGGCAAAGAGTGAGCTTGACGTTTCGGACCGATAGGGTAGGATGAGCAACCACTGGAGCCAACTTCTACCTCCTCGAGACCATCGCTTTCGCGTCGACCCGTCGGTCCGCCCCTTTCGGTTCTCAGCTTGGACTCATCGAGCTTCATCTCGGTGCATGGGGGATAACGTGGTTTGACGATCCCTATTGTTGCCATAATCCATGCCTGTGTCTCTCCCATGGCGCTGTGGCGATCCAGAAGACGTCGAATCCGTATATGTCAACATAGGATCACCATCGGCTGGGTGCAAGTCCTGCGTGTCGCCGAACACATCAGAGTCATGACCATATGCTTGCTCCACATAATTGCCGGGCTGAAATGGGCCAGGGGCAGTGAGGCTCGTATTGTGGTGAAACGGTCCTCTGAGTTCCTGATGCCTGATCGTGTATGGGGTTGGATCATGCATATCAAAATTCATCATTGTTGAATTTAAGTCATCAACTACCAAGGAGGCATTTGTGTTGTCGGCTGGAACATTCGCACAAGCATACAAACTGCTGCCGGCGTTGTTGGCTGGAAACAACATTGAATCTTCTGCCTGTTCTTTATTGGACTGTTGCGAGTGCTTTGTCACGTCTGCGTCTTTCGCAGGATGTCGTGCTGGGAGGAACTTAGGTTGACAATCAGTGCGACCGGTTTCGATGCATCTATCGCATCTGTCTTCGTCTAGGGTGGATCGACACTATCTCTGTCAGTTGCTGCTGCTGCTATACTAAACCGACGCTGTGCTCACCCCTTTTTTGTCTCGACGACAGCCATCGCACTTGTATCCTGTCATCATATCCGTTGTGTAGCAATGTATTTTGTTGAGGGATCTGGAAATTGGGACAGCTCATCTCCTCTTTATAGCTTCTCGCAATATGTCTCGCGGCTCGAAGCGCCAACCACTGAGCCACCATGGCAGCCGCAGGGTCCAGTCTTCCGAGCTCGAAGGCAGAGGCATTTTCGGTTGTTGGTACGACCAAGCTGAATGACACTGCCATAGGCGTCTTCAGGGCGGCTAAGCGTTTCATGTGTGGCAGTTCAAGTGGATCGAAGAGCTGCTGAGGAACCGCAGGCTACCATGGCGGACCAAAGGGCTTCGCATCACATCGTTCGGGGGCGGTGGGGAGGCACTTTGACTAGGTCATGGTGATGGATTGAGTAAGGCATTTGGCTTGTCACAGTGTGACGAATGGCTGTGAAAGGACCATCGTGGGTCTCTAGCCAGGGTGGTCCACATGTATCAACCGTTGGCCCTTCTCCAGGATCATCAATTACAAAGAAGTTTGCAAAAGGGTTGGCTTAACCCCAAGAGTTCAACCAAAAGTTTTGGGAAGGCCTCCTGGATAGGACAGCATCGATTGTATCTTCTGAGCCGTGCAAGCAGCTGAGACAGAACCAAACTCAAGGTCTTGACTGCCGCGAATGTGATCAGGTCCCGACGTCGAGTAAATGTTATAGGGCAACGGCTTCTCGGAAACCACGTGGGGACGAACAATCTGCCGTGTCTAAATCACGCTGGGGCACTTGTGACGACCCTGTTTGATAGGGACCGCTGGCTAATTACACCATGTATCGAGACCCAGCTCAGGGAATTGGCTAGCCTCACCTTTAATGGGCAATGAGGAGGACCTGATTGCCCGATATGGCTACATTGGGAGTGACTTGACCAAGATACGTCAAATGTGCGAAGAGCCTTCGCCTACGTTGTCTCTTCGAGTCCAAAAGTCTTGATCGTTTGTGCCTCAGCTGTGCCATTTTCCTACTCACTGCCACAGCAGAACATCGCCACGAGCTTTGGAGTCAGTGTATGTGTGCGCCTTACGATCGCGGTCAACAGCATAGTACCAAAATCCAGCAATTTGCTTGGCTGCTCACGGGGCGCTATTCATCGACAAGATGTCTGCTTGTCGGACCGAAGGCAGCTTGTTCGAATAAACAGCTCACGAGGTCAGAAGACGGCATCCTAACCAATTGTCAGTAGTACCCAATCTTTGTCTCTCACGAGACCACCACAAAAGACCAGGCCGCCGCAGTCTCCCAACAGTCAGAACCAATGGTTCATCTTGCGGGTAACTGGGGCGTTGGGAAGCTTGGTTCGGCGCAGTTTATCCATACTTTTGCGACGCCAATCATGTGAGGTCGACCTCGTAATGAAAAAGGCAGGTGACAGAAGGTAGGAGGCAGTGATCATAGTATCTTAGAACACGGATATCCTCTCACAGTACCAATCAGCTGTATCAACGGTCGTAGTGAGATGGATGTGCGAGAATTCATCCTAGTGAAAAATCTTGGCGACTCCTTATCGATCTCAAAAGTTCGGGTTTTAGACGCGGGAATGATTGGATGTGAGCATAAGAAGGTACAGCAGTACTGGGATGCAGTCTTTCAAGCATCTTAGGCCATGTGGCCCCAGGTTTGGTGGGGAAATGAATAATAGGAGTACACAAATTTGTGTCCCGTTGTTTCATTTCAACCTTTTGCCTTCCGTTTGCCTTACTAAGAAATTAGCGCTGAAATTGCGCAAGGCGAAACGGCGAACATCCTGAGCGCGATACACATGCCATGGAATCCCTCGGCATGAAGGAGACACCGCCATTGAGTAATGTCTTTCCCAGGTCTGAGTTGTTAACGGCGTCTGCGCCTAGTCAGTGGAAGCAGCAGAGTTGCCTAGAGCGACCGGTCGCTGGCTGTGACTTATCACTCGAGTCTCGCAGCGCTCATTCACCAATTTACTAGCCGTCATTGAGTAACATCCGAGTTTATAGACTTTGTATGTATTTCTTACCATGCAAATAAGCACTACATCTAACAGCAGCCACAGCCTAGAGGCGACAGAAGGTCTTCCAGATCAAAGTGCCTCGTCACAAGGCAGAAGCTGTGCAATACTAATGCTGCCTTTCGCTGCTGCGATGTGATATGGTCGGGACGAGCTGGATGTTGAACGATCCATTTTAGGCTTCAGGCGTAATGAAAATCCACACCGAACCTCGTGGCTGCTTGAAAAAGCCACATTCCTCGATCAGCCTTGGAGCTTGCGTGCTTGCATGTTTGCCCTTCGCTGCGGTTAGACCACCATGCCGATTACTGTTCTACTCTCGTTCACCGCCTTCTATTTGACTGAACACTGCTAGTCCCTCTGCCGGATTCGCAAGCACCCTGCGTTCATTGCCAGCATATTTTTGAGTTTTTCATCCTTGCATAGCTAAATGAAGGATTTGGGAACAAGTTGGCTGACTCTGACATCGATCGATAATTACCGCGTGACTCCTACAGGTCGACTTGATGAAGAAAAAGGGCCTCTTTCCCTGCTCTTCATCTTTTCAGTCTCCACATCTTCTTCTCCTGTTTGTGGGGCTATGACTTGTACATGTCTCTTGATTTCAAGCCGTCGGTTGCTCATTATTGTTTCCAAAAAGAAGTTCGATCCAGGTAGTATCACCATTAATTTGCAGTGAAGGGGCTTGACTGTGCCTAAGGAAAAGTTAGTAAAAATGACATTAGCATCTCGCAATACTGACTCTGTGGTCTGCAAGTTGCGTTGACTTCTTTTCATACGTACTAACTTCTTAGTCCTTGAAGAACATCTTTCTTTCGCATTGCCATTGACTTCCACCTCGAGCCGCCGCCGACGGACTATGTTGCATACTTGCTGATGGCCATTAGACAATACTTGAGAACTGGTGTTTCGCAAGTACCTGGCATTCTTCGCTGAGGAAAACATCATAGTCCTTTTCACAGCCCATATTGTCGTCTGGTAAAAGGATGGAAGAATCCATTGCAGCTGTCCGGAAGAGCAAGCGCTTGGGTTGTCTGCAGTCTGCGAAGACAAGATTAGCGGTTGTTTGCCAGCTCAACAGCAATTTTATTGCCGAAGACAAAGAACAAGTGAAGGTGCTTGGAGGTCAGCAACGCTCGATTTAGCACGCGCTCAAATGTGACCTGCACACTCGAGTGCAAGAGCGTCGAAGAGCCACGTTCCTCGTCGCATCTGTCAAACAGACCAGGCCAAGAGTACAATGCAAGCTTCTAGAAGACTTCAATGAAGAGACTGCCTCTGCTCGTCGGGCACCAGTGGACTTATTTCCTGCATGATACTCTTTAGCGAGACGGCTTATTGTGGCAAGTACGCTAGCTTTGAGCGTGCAGTAATGCCGAGAACCATGGGATATCGGATGAAGGTATGTCAGCTGCTTATGGAACTGACGAATTCCCAGCTGGCAGGTCTTTCATCACTCGTGCTGCCGGCGACATTGCAGGACAAACGTTCGATTTCCAGAATCTGTGATGATGGCGTCAGCGAGTCACATTTCGTCTCCTGAAAGCTGCGTCGATTATGCAGCTAAGCGTACGATGCGTCTAGGCGAAGAACGATCCATGCATATGATTATTCCAAAAATTGCAGCCGATGGGGCCCAGTCGCTTACTACATGTACCGTTGCTCTGGGACCACGGTCTTTCAAATGAAGGTTCGCGGACGCCGGAGAGTCCACTTCGTGGCATGAGCAACATGCAAAGATCACAGACTCCTGGTCCCTGCAAATAGACACCTACTCTGGAACTTTGAGCGACGTTCGAGGTTCTATGCAAGTGCTAAGCCACTTCCAGACGCCAACGCGTCAAAAGCTCGATAATCAATGCCGGGAATTGCAGATTGTCTTTGGTTTCTAGAACCAATGTTCCGAACAATCACCCAAAAATAATGCGCTCAAATGAAAGTTGCAAGCCACCTAAAGCACTAACTTTAAGCCACACGGCGCAACTGTTGCAGCGTGGTCAGCCAGCTGACCAGTTATGCTGATAAGCGGTGAAGCAAGCGAGACACGGTTTCTTCTCCAGCGCAAGGAGGACTACTTCCTCTCAGACATGCCTTCTGAAATGTTTGAATAGGTATGCATGTCATCGGGACTTTCGGATACTTCATTGTGCGAGCTGGATGGTCAGAAGAACTCTCCACAGACGTCGGTTCGACCCGCACCGGAAGAGAGACCAGATCGGGGATTCGGTGTGGAGTTCCGCGAACACTCAGCAACTCACCTCGCGGTTCCCAATCATGAGACACCGTAATTCTTCAGAAGTTGAACGGCAGACCCAGACCGTCTTTGACGTGCCTCAATGGTTGTCCCAGCATTATTCACCACGTTGTAACACCTTGTGTCTTATCACGATAAAGTTATCGCTGGGATATTCACCATTCCGTCAACGAACTAGTAAGTTGCAAAAATGGAGGATGCTGAAATTTGTGTCGTTCATTGATCAAAAAGGTGCGATTCAGATACTAAACGTGTAAGTCTGTGTGACCATAGGAGCATATCTGATGGCCATCCTGTGCCGATCGAATGATCAGCTCCTCGACACGGTGCCATGTAAGGGAACAGACGATAATCCTGTCTACGGCCTTCTTGTATGACAACGGTTGAAATTCCTCTGAATGAGTTGCCTTACTCTTCCGGACGAGCGAGGACATGCTCCTTTATTGCATTTGAGATGAATCATTTACTCAGTGCTTTAACAATCAATACTGTTTGTTGGCACACTTCAAGATTTGCCTAACGCAGGAATTACCGTTGTAAGCTACACAGTGACCTGCAAATCGTAGCGTTCTTATTATTGTCTTCTACACACTGCATTAGAGCCTGGTGCGGTTCAACTTGAACCTCCATACGCAAGTCTCTCCTGTACCTTGCGGCATAAACACCGCAAGGACCTAAATAAACTTTCAAAATAATCATCTGGCAATCCAAGAAGCGTTGCACGTTCAGGATTTTGCACATATACGTTGCCTGTAGTATCCAGCTGTACTGCGACTGCTTCTCCAATATCACGGCAGCTCGTTTCTTACGAGATCTTCGATTCCTGCTTACTCTGACTTGTTAAAGTGCATAGACTATACACGGTCTATTGAAGACCGAGCTTCGCTGGAAGGCCTGGTAATTAAAATGGAGACTGATGGCAAGCTCAAAGACAAAGTGGTGCATGCTGCCAACTAACTTCAATCTATGCTCATTGTTTACAGACAGTTTAGAAAGACTTGCGCTCGATTTGGTTTGCAAGACAAGTTACTGGCAGCCACAAAAGAGACATCTACATCCCTCCGTTCATTCCACTTTTTGTTGCCATCTTTAGACGGGCCGATGCTAAGGCACTCAACGGTTTTAGCTGGGAAGGCAAACACAGTTCACTCGACGATGAACTTTATGCCAACTTTCGTCGCGTTTCCGCGGTATACCGTTATTTTTCATCTGCAGCAGGACCTGTTCCGGTTGCCAATAGAACATGTCAGTCTTCACATGAGTAGCAATATCTTGATAGACAGGGTGAATGTGATGAAAGGGGAAACATCACGAACGCGATATTAGGCGTCGAGGAATAGAGAGAAGCATGAAGGCGATTTAACGTTATAATGACTAGATCCTACGAGACTCCTGACAATAACAAGGTTAGCATATTGATGATCACATTGCGATGATCTGAGCGAAGCCGACGGCGGAGCTCGGCTTGATACTTCTGCCGAACAAACGTTGGTAGCAATGGGGGACCAGCTTTCGTTGCCTTTAAATGTCACGGTCTTGCGAGCTTAAGCGGCGCCCACATGCAACGTTACTAGGTCAGGAATACACTGGCAGGGGAGCATAGTCTTCCTATTCTTTTGCGTCCACCGGGGGAAACCCATACAAATGAGAGGTTTGCAATGCGTTCCGACGTTCCGCCAGCCTCGAGATTTTCTTCTTAATCGGCGTCATATCAGTGGAAACTCTCATTGTACACTGAATCAGGATCAATTGCCGAAAGATAACGCTTGGGAGCACGTCAATGCGTGCGTGATGCATAGCTCAATTCTCCACTCCGGTGGGCAGATTCATTTCTGGAAGGCGGCGCCGGGCAAGCATTGGTAGTGAGCATCGAAATTGCTTCTTCTCGACTGAACAAGTTGGCAACCAAACAGCTGCTGCTCAAATCAGCACTTCTGAATGTCGACGGCTTTTATGGACGCGCTTTCCGTTTGGCAATTACGTGCTTCGGTAAAGTTCAAGTAAGTACGGCATTTCACACGAAGCTTTGTATCGCATGCCTGAGAAGCGCAGCTCGTTTTAGACGCAGGTTTGTGCAAAACAAGCCGTCTCTAATAACTGCAGCAATTCGACGCGTGGGCGGACAGCAACTGCCCAAGCATAAGCTTGGGGTATCTCGACCCCGGATATCACTAAATTTAGCCCTTTTTCAGGGCCGCCAAGTTCTCATAGTGGGGACAGTTGTAGATACACCCGCTCACCTCGTTTCGCCTTCTGTAGTTTCTTTTTGCTACACGCTCTCAATTTCTGTTTCGTAGATACATTTCCCCTCCGTGCTAAGATGCATGATGGACTGAACTGATAGAAAAGAGATTCCATAGGGTTCGACTCGAGTTAATGTGTTACCGAAGCGACTGAGGCCCGCCTTGTTGATATTTCAGGCGCGGTCCCGTGCTAACCTTGATTTTAGCCCCAATGGCAATGCCTTGCACGTCTATATTAGTTCTAACGCTTCTGCGAACTAAAATCCAGAACAACACAGATTATTCGCCTGCTGTCACACTCCAGGTGTCCATTCCATCCATGTCCCGGTCCTTCTAGACGCAAACTACTGCATACTCTGCCTCAACTCTGAGTCCTCGAGCTTTCTGGTTCGAAATGTTCGACGAAGAAGTGTAGATGTGAGCAGCCTGGAGCCAGTCAGGCCTTCGACAATGATCCTGGGACCACTAAGAATGGATACGCGAAGGACCACGGCACTGTCAAATGCTCGTGCATCCAAATTCGATTCGAATTTAGAGACATGCGCGCCCTTTATGCCGACCCTCTCGTTGCACCAGTCTCAGGCTGAAATTCAAGCTCATCTCTGCCTCTTTTCCAACCCTTGAGGCCACATGAGCCACGGTCTCTTCAGTTGAGGATCGAATTTGCGAAATTCATTTCAAAATGGAGCAGAGACGAGATTCTTCGACTGGTGACGCTCCTGAGGCAGTTTCCAACGAGCCCAAGAACACATTTGGATACGTCGGTTCGGATGATTACGAATACTTTGAGCCTCCCCCTTCTGCATTCGAGCGACAGCGGTCGCCAGTGCCAGAATACCAGCAATACGAAACTTCGCCAAGGGTATCTGCCCAATCACCTCCACTACCAAGCTCTGAGATAGGACGATCGCCGCAGCTATCGGATAGTGGCTTCACCAAGTCAAGGCCGCTCTCACCGTCCGTACAGTATTCCGAGATCCACTCTCCGGATCCACAGGCAGTACATAATAACAACCAAGGAGAGAAAGAGGCTGTATTTGCCCACAGTCCGCATCACTCGAAGGTAATGTCGTACTATGCCAGTCCAGTGCCGGGCATTCATCACCAGGACTCCGGTGATGGACCTCAGGTATGGTCTGATGGGCGAAAAGAAGGTCAGCAGCAAAAACTCAAAAAGAGGCCGTTTTACGGGCGTTGGTGGTTTTGGCTCTCGGTAGCCGCATTGGTCATTGTAATTGCCGTTGCCATTGCTTGTGGTGTCGTCTTTGGTGCGAAGAACAAGAGTTCTCACTCCGACAGCGGCTCAAGTGGCTCTTCATCAGACGGTGGAAGTAGCACAAGCCCCAGCACTGATAATCCCAACGCCGATCCCGACATCAGCGTTGGCGGTTACCTTAACAACGCGTACTATTCAGAATCTGGAGCCTGGAACGGCAGTGGCATCGCAATTGCTGCTGCCAATCCAGAGGTCGACCACAGCATCTTTGCTTTCTACCAAGACTCAGCTGGCGACCTTCAGTATACACTGATGGATCCCTCGGGCAAGTGGAATCCTATCGGCCCTGTCAATGCCGACAGCTACAAGGCCCTAAATGGCACACCGCTCTCCGCCGTTCAGCATACACTAGATGCCGAGCTGAAATGGCACATCTTCTACATCGACGAAGACTATATCATCAGAGAGCGCATTTTCACAAACACGAGCAAAATTGGACCCACGGCAGTGTGGACAGATGGTCCGCTGAGTAAGGAGGAGCTGAAGGCCTGGAAGGCCGACGCGATCGGTTTGCAAGCTTGTTATTGGGGTACGCATCCTTTCTCTTCACTCATTCGCCTAACTGAGTAGCCGTACTTTTCTAACCTCTTGATTTAGGCAATTACTACGGAGAATGGAGCTACAATGCCACAGAAGTCAGCGCTGGCATTCACCTGTGGTTTGCCAGTGATTCCACTGTCTTCCAACAGTACGATTGGACCAATGGCACGGATGAGTGGAGACGCTCTCGGCAATGGAACGATTTGAGCGGTAATGGCGGTGTTGGTTGCCAAACTTGGGACAGCGGCATGAGTAAGTGTACTCGACAAGGAGACGCACTGTTTCCGCTAACAATCTTCAGCCGAGTATGTGTGGTTCGTGAACACAAACAATGAGCTCGCAATGTATTGGCAGGACAACAATCGTACTGGGACCTCAACAGAAGACCACCCAATCGGCGAATGGACACCTGGTGAGTGCAACCTGACTCCTTGGTCTCGTCTTCCTCGAACCATAGCTAACACTCTTCTTCCAGTCGACATTGGCATAAGCGACGTTCAAACAAATAGTGGCCTCGGATACACCAACTACATGATCTGGCAAGACCAGGACACCACTATTCACGGTGCTAATATTACTTTCCTCGCGGAGAATACCACCATTGTCACTGATACTGGTGGTAGCGAGGACGCCTGGATTTTGCAAGACGGAAGTGGAGAGGATATTCATGCTCTTCGTGGCACTCACTTGTCTATTACGGCTATCAAGACTGTGAGCGGGGGCTCTTTGATGCTCGCCTTTTTCCAAGAGACAGGGGATGACATGCAGATGTATACGAGAGATGCTTACAACCATGGTGGACTTTGGGCGGCGGCTGCTCAGGACCCAGTCACACCAGAACAGTCGTGATTTCAGAGGATGGAGTGATGCTCCCTGTGTTTATACACGAGTTTATTGGCCGTCAGGGTGGAATATTGTCCTCAGTCAGGCCAAACTCGGGCTTAGCTCCTGTTGCATAATTTACGGTTCATAACGATTACAAGTCAAATGAGGCCAAATGATCAATATCACCGGGCTGTTTTGCCTCCCAAGAACTCTAGTTTGCCTTTTTGATTTCTCGCTCGCACAGCTCTGGAGTCGAAAAGCTGAGTCGGGTATCGAGAGGCTACCTCAGCTCCCGGCCCGTCGCCTTTGGAAGACCATCGTCTAGAAGCTTGGTATCTTCACCCTCGGATTATCTTGTCCAAGCATTTTCATTCCTTTTCGTGTCTCTGTTCGTGACTACCCTTCGTGAGATGCAAACACCAAAGAATTAGCTCCGTGTGGATGGGCAAGACGGCTGGGTCACGGGAACGTGTTCTTGACGTCTACAAGGTCCATGCTCTTCGACATAGCCGCACGAAGGGAATGCCGCAGTTATGAACGCTGTAGACTTGTTGTGGCTGAGTGTAAGAGGCTTTGATATTCATAAATGGGCGTACTCTGAAGGTTTAGACAACGAAGCGACCCCATGAAGGCTATTGGGGCTTCAGACCAACGAAATGCGCCTCAAGACGAGGTCAGGTTACGAGTGTACGCGAGCGCTATTGTTCGCAAAATGACCTACTAAGTCTCTGAAAACACTGTAGCACGTCGCCCACGCCTTTTGAGGCTGATTCCTTACGCATCTTAGTGGAAGTTTCAGATTGGGTTCAACGAAGTTATTCGCACACACTTCGTCCACCTAAGATAAATCAATGAACACGGTAACTGGGTTGTTCACTCTGCTGTCGGCGTGACACTAGGGACTGCAGCTTAATGGAGACAATGTGTAGGCATGTCTACTGTGCTATTGCAATCTTTAAGATACTGCGGACTGATTAGCAGCTATGTCTCCCTTGGGTTCACAAAGTGCTGCAAAGACCAGCCACCATTCCGGAGTTGGTATCCGCCTCTGTTTGGCCCTACCTAAATTACCTATGCGGATCGTTCATCTACGACTGCTACTATTACCGTTCCGTGATATCCCTCAAAGGAGTCTCGTACCCGAAAACTACATGTCCAATTTTGCGGCATGGTCCGCGAGCAGGAGCAACACCATGCGCCAGACACCCCACCAGCCGCGTGGGTCCGAAAAAGCTCAAGCCCGAAAAGATCTCATCTGTGCCTAACTAGACCAATCTGAGCGAATCAATACGGAAAGAAGTGCCATCCTATCTTCCATTCAGAATTTTCATGCCTTCTCCATTACGACGGCCGCCAGCAGTACAAGGCCGTTCATTCGCTTGAATTTCTGGCGAGACAAGGTCACACGGCAAGCATTTGTCTTGATCCATTTGATGCCAGTCCGCAAGCACAATTACTGGCAGACTGATCCCATGCTTTACTCCTCGTTCACTTCTTTCATTCATTTGAGCCTTGTGTCTCGGTCGTAGAAGTCCATCTCATATTCACAAGCCTGTATCATTTTCAGCTCGAGCGTTTACTCCACACACTGCCTGCAGGAACCCTACCACTACAAACATGACCGAAATCGAGCACCCCACTATTAAAGGTAAGGACGATTGCGCGACCGTAGCAACGACACAGTCTGACCATGGCAGATGGCTGGTTCAGAGAGATTTCAGACATGTGGCCTGGCCAGGCTATGACATTGAAGGTCAACCAGGTCCTCCACCACGAGAAGTCCAAATATCAAGATGTCCTCGTCTTCGAGTCCAGCGACTACGGCACCGTTCTCGTTCTTGACAACGTCATTCAATGCACGGAAAGAGACGAGTTCTCCTACCAGGAGATGATTACACACTTGGCTATGAACTCACACCCAAACCCAAATAACGTGCTGGTTATTGGTGGCGGTGACGGGGGTGTTCTTCGGGAAGTGGTCAAACACGAGACTGTCGAGAAGGCCATCCTCTGTGACATCGATGAGGCTGTCATTCGGGTCAGCAAGAAGTACCTGCCAGGAATGTCTATCGGCTACCAGCATCCTAACGTGAGCGTTCACATCGGGGATGGCTTCAAGTTCCTTGCAGACTACAAAAACGAATTCGACGTCATCATTACCGACAGCAGTGACCCAGAAGGACCTGCCGAGTCTCTCTTCCAGAAGCCATATTTCGAATTGCTCCATGGAGCTCTCAAGGAGGGTGGTGTTATCACGACCCAAGGTTGTACGACCCATGCCCATCCATTCCTCGATTCGTCCCCATTTTTGTGAAGAGCTCGCATACTGACTTGTTTTACTGTAGCGGAAAATCAATGGCTGCATCTGCCTCTGATCACCAAGCTCAAGGCTGACTGCAAGCAAATCTTCCCCAACGTCGAGTATGCATACACCACCATTCCCACCTATCCTTCAGGTCAGATCGGATTCATGGTTTGCTGCAAAGATGCCGAGCGCAACCTCAAGGAGCCCGTTCGGAGGTGGAGCAAGGAAGAGGAGGAACAACTTTGCAAATACTACAACCAAGACATCCACCGAGCCGCATTTGTGCTACCAACATTCGCTCGCAAAGCTTTCAGGTAATATCTGCACTGAGATTTGCTATTTCTCTGAGCCCAAGACTGGAACCTACGATTGCGTTAATAATACAAGTCAAAAGAAGCGGCACTGGCCAAAATACAGCTGCGGCTGTATCCATGTTACACAAATAATGATAGAGCAAAGGTAGGGCGGAAACAAAGTCCGACGAAGTAGCAGCTTCGACACATACGTCCCTGCAAAATTGCCAAGATAGCTCCGAGATGATACCCAAGCGATATTATATCCACTCATCTAGCGATACTGTGAACATTTTCGTGTGCGGTCTTCAGCGTGCTTGTGTGCCTGAAACCCCGCCCGAACCACTCTTCCATGCACCTTTTTTTTTTCGATGAGATGTCGACAACGCAAATCGGAGCCCGCTGTGGGCATCCGCAAGTGACCTCATCAACATGACCCGCGAATGATGTCACGCCTGGAATATTTTCGAAATGAGCATGACAACAGAGGTAGTGAATCACCGTACGTGTTACTGAAGGCACATTGCTGAATTTATACTACATTCCTGTACCCCCAAAAGCACTTCATTAAGTTAACATAACGGAAGCATCTAAATTCAAAATGTCTTACACGGTAAATCCTCGCGCAAACAACCCACAAGAAGGCGGCCAAGAACCGACTGGGCCCGTCACATCTGACTCCCTCGCCGCCGAATCCATCCAACAAGGCGGTGGCTTTTCTGAAAACGACAACGCCGTGGCCTCCGACGTCCGCGGGTCCAACTCAACCTTCAACACCACCGACACCTCCGGTGCCAGGGCGCTTCACCCGGCCCCGGACCGCGAAACTCGGGAGGAAGAGAACGCCATGGGCCTTGGTGCCGACAAGAAGGGCCCCAGCGGCGTGAAGTACCCCGAAGGAGCCGGGGATCCGTCGTTCGATGGCGCCCACAGCAAACATGGCTACGCCGGCGGCAGCCAAGGCGACAAGAGCAGCGGACCCAACACCTCGACAGGCGGCACCCACAGCGGCGCCACGGGGGACAGCTTTGCCGACGGCGGCGCCGGCTTAACCGGCGGCTCGTCATCGACACAGAACACGGGCGGCGTTTCATCATCGCCATCAACCTCACGATCCACAGGCCAGACGTCGTCCAGCGATCCCGACTCCGCCATCGCGCCAAACTACGCCGCCACCGTCTCCGGCGCCATCCGGACCGAGGGCCAGTACAAGCCCAAGGGCACCAACTTGACCGAGGGCGACATCCCGGAGACCAAGACGTTCGTGGGTAATGTCGGCGGCGACAAGGACCCGGGCCGCTTGGCGGAGCAGGAATTTGCCAAGGTGAGCGCGGAGAATCCTGTCAGCGCTGGCGGGCCCAAGTACGGCGGCAGTGGGAAGGATAGCAGTACCGGTGGGCAGTACGAGGTGCTCGACACCGAGAGGGCGCCTTGATAGGACCTGCTGAGTTGAGGTGTCTCGGAGAGAGAGAGATGCACTGGAAGGGTGTCTGCAGACGGGGACTTTGTCGTATAGGCATTGTTACGGTCAGGTCTGGGCTGTGAGGTAGAGGTCTTGGAGGACAGCACAAGTTCGAAAGCGAAGCCTTTCACACCGACTACTTTATCGGGTGATTCAGACAGGAACAATTACAGGTTGATGTCCGGTTCTCATGCATCGTGTTTCCAAACAAGGTGTTGATGGCATTGCATTGCATTGCGTTATGTCTATCCCGCATCATACTTTTGGTGTCCAACCCAACTGCATAGAGTCATTGTGCAGCAGAGTAGATGTGCAACCAACCAATAAATCAACTATTTGTCCATTCATCAGATGCCGAGATGCATGCCTGGCCCGTCCGTCCTTAAACGTGAGAAGAGAGTAATTTATACAGAGGCAGATCGAATACCAGAAAATATGTCCACCCGGAAATGCGAGTGCTGTTAGCACTAACATGTAGACGTTCGAACACCCGGTTCGTCTGCAAAGCCCACCACTTTTGAACGCCAGGCCTTCCATGCTGCTTGCTGCATGTGGCGGATCATCGACAAATCGGCCCGTCACAAAGTGCGCAACGCAGCACGAATCAACCACCAGCTACCAATGCCCGTCGATTTGAGCCAACAGCTGGTTAGCGAGGAAGAGAAGCCACGTCCACAACTCATATTAATATCCATCCATGCTTGGCCAGTCGGTCCATCTACGAATTCTTCACGACACCCACCTTGCTGGCCCTTATCACCCGTCCATTAAGCGTGTACCCCTTCTGCTGAGTATAGAATACCTCGCCATTCTCCTTGCCCGGCTGCGGGGCGAAGAAGGTTGCCTCGTCCAGATTCGGATCGAACTTGCGGCCCTCGCGTTCTAGTGGATCGAATCTTTCTAGGCCGTGTTTCTTGAGCGTGGCCATCATTATTTGCTCCGTCATTCGCAGACCGTTGTGGAGGTTTACGAGGTCTTGGTTCGGCCCGGACGTGCTCTCAGTGGCTGCGGCCTGATTTGCGTCGGCGGAGGATGTGTTTGAGGTTACGGTGGCCTGTGAGTCGGCGGACGAGGACGAAGGAGACTTGCCTAGTGCAGCATCGGGCACGGCGGCAAGCGCACGGTCAAGGTTATCGATACTGTCGAGGAGGTCGGTTGCGAATTTTTGGATGGCGAATTGTCGGGCGTTGGCATTGTCCCGGGCTGTGCGGTCTTGGAGGTTGCGATAGTCCGCTACGGAGCGAAGGTATTTATCCTGGGTATCCTTGTTAGACGCTGCGACACAAAGTACGGAGGGACGGAGAAGAGGACAGGAAATCTGAGGGAAGAAGGGCAATTCAAAATACCTTCAAGTCTATAATCTCCTTGTTCTTCTTCTCAATCTCTTGTTTCAGGGTATCTTCTGGGGAGGGCTCTGCTGGTTTCTCAGAGCCGGGGCTTGAGCCCTCAGAGGGCTTCGAGTCTGAGGATTGTTGGGTTTCTGTTGATTGCCATCGCCGAGGGGAGAGTTGTGATGCTGCGGGTCGTGATAATCTTGTTGACCTTGAGGTTAAGGAGGAGAATTGTAATGAGGTATTTTGCTGGAACCGCGGTGCCTGTATTGCCTGCTGCGAGAGCGCACGAGATGATCGCAGAAGCTGGCGGCGAAACATGATTGATTGATATAGAAGAGGGTGATGGAGGGATGTGTGCGGATGGGAATGTTGCAGGTCGTCGTTGATGGCAAGACGACCGGATGGCGAGCGCTGGATGATGGCATGAGCTGTTTCTCGAGAAATTTCCTAGACTAGTCGGTCCCAGCTGTGCCGACCGAATTAGCGCGGTTGACATAAGCAGGGCACCACCAATTATTCCTGTGACGAGGCTCTAGTGATGAGCAGGATCAAGAAGTCTATTCGATTCATCAAACCTCTATATCGTAGCTCATGCTTGAAAGGGTTCGGTGTAATCGTTACTGATCTCATACAGCCGTAAATGCAAAAAACCTTAATCAATGCTCAACGCCCGCTAAAAACACAGGACAAATGCGGAATTCCTAACCGTTGCCGCCCGCTTTACTCTGTATAATTGGCCTTGCAATGCCAGTCATCAACGCCGAATCCCTTCTCACAGGACTGGCGACACCGGATCCAAGTCCAGTTCCATTCCTTGATATCCCAGCCTCACGATATGCGCCTTCAAAGTCCAGGTTGTCAAGCATGTTCTGAATTCCATCGATTTCTCGACTCAGATCTTCGACATTGCCTGCCAGAGCAGCCACTTCGTCGAATTTCCTACGCTTGTTCGCGTCTGCGACCATCTCCTGCACCATGAATTTCTGCTCCTCCAGAATGATCAGTCTCTCTCGTAAAGATTTCTCCTCAGCCTCGAGCTCAGATATCCGCGAGGAGGTGATTGATGACACGGAGACGGCAGAAGAAGACCCTTGCCGGACGTGGTTGTATCTTATCGAAGCAAGCGCGCTTTGAGGCTTCCCGCCGTTTGGCGTGGCTAATGTAGATGATCCAGGGACAAGAGAGTTGTTTCGAGGAGTCGCTTCCCCGTTTGGTGTTGCGTGCTTGAGCACTTTCGGCAGCGACTTGAGCGGAAGCATGTGTAAATGCAAGAACTGACTAGCATTCTGATAAATTGCTTTTTGTAGCTTTAGTTGGGTGGGAGATGTGCTTGACATGTCTCGGATTCGTCGAGCCGCTGTGTCAAACTGCGTAAAAGCGTCCATTAAACGTTTTCTGGTGCGGCTGGCATCGGATAGTTGTGATGGGGTTGGAGGTAACTCTGGGTCTTGCAGGGCCTGCAGCAACTTCTGAAATCTTGGAAGCATGAGACGTATGCCTCTTTCGAATTCGAGTAAGTTGTGGTAGGCTCGGTTGAATGTGATGATTGCTGCTGTGGTCAACGATTCCTGGAAGTCAGCTTGTGAAAACAGGGTGTGGTTGCAGTCTTTGCACAACCGTACGTCAAGGGCAATGATGTCTTGCGGCGGAGGCTTCTCTATAGGAGCAGCATTCGTGTTAGCTTGCAATTCAGCAATTGTCGGTGGCAGAGGAAGGGCGGGATCCTTACGAGTAGCAACGTTGAGGGCAAGCACCTTAGAGCAACCCGTCACCGGGTCACCACATACAACCTTGCCGCAAGTCCGGCAGTGGTGTCTCCTAAATGTATACTGTGAAAAGTCCTGCTGACAGTAGGGACAACGTTGGACATCCGTATCGTTCTCCCATGATACCACCGTTTGCTCGAGAAGTTTTCTAGGATCGTTCTGACCCCACGATGCTAGTGACCACCTCTTATTTGCCTGCGGTAGTTCCTCCGGAGGGTTCGCCAGAAGCTGAGTCAGTCTTGACAATCTCTTCTCGAGTCTTGACGCTTCCATATTTCGCTTGCCTACAGTGTCTTGCCGTGTCCGGGAGAAGATGTCCATGCGATCCCGTTCTACTCCGTGCTTGTCGTTGTAGCCTTCCCGACTCTTGTAGCATGTCTCACAAACTCGGCACCAGTATCCTCTGACTGGCTCATGCTGAGCGGACATTGAGAGCTTCATCTGGTACATTGTATGCTCGTCGCAAAATAGCTTCCCACAGTGCCTGCAATTGACTATGCCGTTGGTTGTAGCTCCTAGTCTCCTTCCACAAGTGGGATCTGAGCACACATCGTTTCCAGAGCGGCGCTGCCAGTGCTTCTTCGTGACCACATCGTCAGGATCTTTCGAAACAGGCTTGGGTGGTGGTGCAGGTGCAGGTGCTGGAGAGACAGATCTTGCTCTTTGACCAGGTGTAGCCGACTCGCGCCGAGGCGTCGGTGTATTGCTGCGCGCAAGTTCCTCGTTTGACTCAAATACATCCAGACCTTTCAGCTTCTGATTGAGCACCGCGAGCGGTTGGAACTTCTTCGCTTTCGCCATCTGGTTTTTGAACCAGTCCTTGACCTCATCCTGCTGCTCTTCTTGTATTTCCTTATGTGCATCGTCTAAATGCCTGTTCAGCTGTAGCAGAGTGACCATCTCCTCGTTGCATATTGGGCAAGCAAGCCTGTCGCCGGCTGGCGGCACAAGTGGGAGAGTGGGAGGGCCATGGTCAAGCGAGACTCGAGACGCAATATCTTGGGATTCGGAGGAGGGTGGAGTTGAACGTCCGCTGCCGGACTCATCTAGAGAGATACTGCTATCCGACGGAGAGAGGACATGGTCCGGTAGTGGCGTCGGAGGTTTCGTGGTCGTTGGCACCTGGCTCGGGGGACCTAATGATCGACCACTTCCAAGCACTCGACCACCACCAAGGGTCCTTTTTGACATGACTTTTTGTGGCCCATGTATGCTAGGGGGTTTGTAGAGTGTTCTAAAAAGGATCCGAGCCTGGCGTGTACGTTCACGGAAAGGCTGCCGTGTTTAGAGAGGCAAGAGGATGGTTACGCAGCGGGACGGAGCCAAGGGTCGATCGCGGCTCAAACAACAGCGACTCTTCCATCCGTCAACTTCGATCGCACTGGTCAGAACGGCACAATTTCGAGGCGTAATTTATCGGACTCCTATCCTGGCATGGATCAGGATTGTCTTTTGTCTATTAGAAACGCTATCATGGTGCTGTCTGCACGGTCATAGCTGTCCCACCGTCCCGGCACCAGCGGCAAAGATGGAGGGACGCTATCTAGTCACTACTCTGATGGCAATCATGCTTACGCACTCTTTCCGACATCTTCCTTTAGCCCTACAATTCGATTCAGTATGATCTTCTCTGGCGTAGTCTCCTTGTCCATGCAGAAATATCCTACCCGCATGGCTTGGAAGCGAACAGACTCCGAGCCTGGTTTAACCTCTCCGTTTGCCTCACCTGCCTCTTCCGGCCACGGCGCTCGTCGCTGAATCTCTGTTAAACCGACCTCTGCCAAGGCGTTTGGGTACGTCACGAGACTGTCCTCACGGATATCTGCCATGAAATCGGGCTCAACAGCTTCTGGGTTGTCGGATTTGAACATTGAGTTGAATACTCGCGCCTCGACTTTAATCGGCGAGGAATATTTGGAGGACTCTGATACCCAATGGATATAGGACTTCGGCTTCTTAAAAGTTTCGCCTTCAGCTGGTTTATCGTACGTCGCATGAATTTCGGTCACCAGACCAGTTGCATCGTCCTTCTTGAAGTTTGTGCAGGTGATAGGATACGTAACCTTCAGCAAGCCCACGGAAGTGCCAGGAGCCAGGCGGAAAAAGTCCTTGCTAGCAGTTTCTCTAAAATCATCTCGCTCGATATACACGATCCTTGTAAATGGCATTTTGTGTGAGCCCATCTCAACATTCTTTGGTCCAAAGGCACTTTCTACCTCTTCTTCGAAATCCTCAGGCAAGTTATCGATGATGACCTTGATTGGGTCGATGACAACCATGAGACGGGGCACAGTCATCTCGAGGTATTTCCGCACCGACTGCTCGAATCGCACTGTCTGGATATTGGATCTAGCTGTTGTGACACCAAGCTCATTCACAAATGACAGAATGGCTCCTGGAGGTACACCACGTCTGCGCAAAGCAACGAGAGTATACAGCCGTGGGTCATCCCAGTCAAATACCTTGCCCTCTTTCACTAGTCTCGCAATCTTTCGTTTCGACATAATCGTGCCCGTCAGGTTTAGGCGACCGTACTCTCGCTGCATGGGCTTGTACACCTCGACCTTGTCGCAAAGCCACTCGTATGACTCTCGGGAGTTGATGAATTCAACTGTGCAAAGGGAATGAGTAATTCCCTCAAAGCTATCGCAGAGACAGTGTGTAAAGTCGTACGTTGGGTAGATTTTCCATTTGGTGCCTGTCCGATGATGCGGCTGGTCAATGATCCGGTATGCTGCAAGGTCCCACATCTGTGGATTCCCAGTCACGAAGTCGTCCTGTTTCATCCTCAAGAATGCCTCTCGTGGTTTGTACTTTCCGTCTCTCATTGCTCTAAACTCGGCCAGCGACACCTCAATCGGTCGGTCTCGGTGCTTGCAAGGATATCGAGGGTGCTTGTTCTTCTCATCAGTCCCGCCCCTCTGATCCTTGATCTCTTCATCTGTGCAATGACACACGTATGCTCCATCCTTCTCGATGAGTTTCTCAGCGAGATCGTATAGCTTGTCGAAATTATCACTCGAATAAGTAATCTGGTATGGCTTGAAGCCGAGCCATCGAATGATATCCTCAATTGCTGTGAAGAACTTCTCTTCCTCAGCTTCAGGATTCGTGTCATCAAACCTCAGGTAGCACTTGCCGCCATGGTATCTGGCAAAGCCAAAGTTGATGGCTATAGCCTTGCTGTGGCCAATGTGGAGATATCCATTGGGCTCCGGAGGAAATCGGGTATACACATTGGGGTCAGGTCGTTCTTGTCGAACATCGGCTAGCCAGCCTTCCTTGAACATGGCGTCGGGATCCTTTATTGATGCCGCGGAGGGTTCTTCGTTGGCCGAGTTGGCCGACTTTTTATTAACAGCAGTCTTGCCTTCCTTCGCATACTGCTCCTTCTTGGCCGCCTTCTCGGCTGCCTTTTGAGCTTTCTTGTCGGCCTTTTTTGATCTTGTAGGTAGGGCTTCATCAATCGCTCCCTTGGCGTTGTCGACTTTGTCCCTGATCTGCTCGTTCACGCTTGGGTCGCCATTCGGGTCCGCCATGTTTGTGGCACTTTTGTTTCAGTGCACAATCAAATGTTCTGGTAGCCCTGGCATTCACTCCTTTGCCACCGCCAACGAAGGCGAATGAGTCAACCCTCCTCAATGGTCACGTGCGCGTCCAGTCCACGTTCCCGCAATGCAAGCAGTGCCTGTTTGAACTTACCAAGCCGGCATGCAGATCTACCCTTGTCTGACAACGTATAGTCACCTGTTCTTGCAGATATTTGAAGTGTCGTGAATTAAATTGTGTTCTCACCGACGTAGAGAGCTTTATCAGAAGCCAGCCAATTTTGGTGCCGACACGTGCAGTATCGAGATAGCCACCAGGCCCCAAGGCGCTAAGTAACCCGGACCAGTTCTTGCCGACGGGTGGCAGCCACTACGTATGATTTTTGAAATGAGAAGTTGCGACCGTGTACTATTTCCAATCACCTCTTTTACATCGTATATTTTGCTGTTGTCGTGTACGCGAGCTCTTTGCTGACGCTCGATACTTGCACAATGGCAGCCGAGAGGTAAGTTTTCATACTCGTTCCTCTGACATGGCTGACCATTCATCCAGCCCTCGACTGGTCGATAACGAACAAGTGCAACGGGCGAGCCTGCATAATCCTCTACCCATCTACCTGCGGCTTTACGTGTGGCCGTTCACCATCTTATGGCCAATATTTCTTGCCCTTTATCTCGATCAAGACCGATACGATGACTACATAGACGGCCAAGAGTGGACATTTGTCTGGGTGGCCACAATATCCAGTCTCCAAGCATTGGCATGGCTTTCGACCAAATGGAGTGTCAACTTGGACACAGCTTTTACCTGCTCGAAGGCGGACTCGGTCGAAGAGGCAGCGCTCATCAAGGTCATACCGGCGGTCAACTCCGGCGCAGCTGGCATCAGCAAGATTGAGCGCAAGATTGAAGGTACCAAAACAAAGACCTCATTTCTCTTTCAAAAACGTCGCTTTGTCTACTCTCCTGAGAAAGGTACATTTGCGCCCTTGACATATCTTTTGGACCAAAAGGAGAAGCCCAAAATTGGATACTTCCAAGCATCCACAGGTCTCCCAACTTTGGCCAAAATTGAAGACGCCCATAAGCATTATGGCGACAACACTTTTGACATCCCAGTACCTACATTCATGGAGTTATGGAAAGAGCACGCCGTTGCGCCGTTTTTTATTTTCCAGCTGTTTTGTGTCGGTCTCTGGCTCCTTGACGACTACTGGTATTATTCGCTCTTCACATTATTCATGTTGGTGGCATTCGAAAGCACTGTCGTGTGGCAGAGACAGAGGACACTAAACGAGTTTCGCGGTATGAGTATCAAGCCGTACGATATCTGGGTCTATCGAGCCGGGGAATGGACAGAGATCAAAAGCGACAAGCTTCTGCCGGGAGATCTGGCTTCAGTCAATCGATCGCAAGAGGACTCTGGTGTCGCATGTGATATGATTCTCATCGAAGGCACGGCCATTGTGAATGAAGCCATGCTGTCCGGCGAAAGTACACCTCTACTCAAGGAATCCATTCAACTTCGTCCTGCCGATGCCACAATCGAGCCTGATGGTTTGGACAAGAATGCGTTCTTGTACGGTGGCACCAAAGTACTCCAAATTACCCATCCGAATGCGAGTGAGGAGGCTCCAGATTCTGTTTCTCAACTTCGAAATGGTGTTCCTCCACCCCCGGATAAAGGTGCTATGGCCGTGGTCTTGAAAACCGGTTTTGAGACCAGCCAAGGCAGTTTGGTACGGACCATGATCTTCTCTACGGAGCGTGTGTCAGCCAACAATGCAGAAGCCTTGTGGTTCATTCTGTTTTTGCTAATTTTTGCCCTGGCCGCGTCTTGGTATGTATGGCAAGAAGGCGTGAAGAACGACCGAAAGAGGTCCAAATTGCTTCTGGATTGTGTTTTGATTGTCACAAGCGTGGTGCCACCTGAGCTACCTATGGAGCTGTCTCTTGCCGTCAATACTTCTCTAGCGGCTTTGAGCAAGTTTGCAATCTTCTGCACAGAGCCATTTAGAATACCCTATGCTGGGCGAGTCGATATCGCTTGCTTTGACAAGACAGGCACATTGACAGGAGAGGATCTAGTCGTGGATGGCGTGGCCGGCCTTCACCTTGGTGAGAAGGACGTTCCAGCTGAAGCCGATGGTGCGCAGACAGGGGTTACTAAAGTTCCCGCGTGCGGCACATACACTACACTTGTACTTGCTACAGCCCATGCGCTGGTCAAGCTTGATGAAGGCGATATTGTTGGTGACCCCATGGAGAAGGCGACACTCAATGCGCTTGGGTGGACTCTTGGAAACAATGATACCCTTACCAGCAACCCTCCAAAAGGACCAAAGGCAAATGCGCCAGCTACGCATGTCGTGCAGATCAAGCGGCGGTTTCAATTTTCTTCAGCATTAAAGCGGCAAAGCTCTGTTGCGACTGCGTTAATGACTGATCCAAACACTGGCAGGAAAGCTAAGGGAACATTCGTTGGCGTCAAAGGTGCCCCAGAAACCATTCGTAAAATGCTCGTTAGCACACCACCAAAGTACGAAGAGACCTTCAAACATTTTACCAGAAATGGTGCTCGCGTCCTAGCTTTGGCATATAAGTACCTCTCGGTTGACTCAGAACTCGGGCAGAAACGGATTAATGACCTCAAGCGCGAGGATGTCGAAGCAGAGCTTACTTTTGCTGGCTTCTTGATTCTGCAAACCCCACTGAAGGAGGACGCTCTAAAAGCCATCCAGATGTTGAACGAAAGCAGTCACCGCACTGTCATGATCACTGGCGATAATCCTCTCACGGCTGTGCATGTGGCGCGACAAGTTGAAATTGTGGACAGGGACTGCTTGATCCTCGACGCACCCGAGAACGATACGTCTGGCGAGAAGGTGGTCTGGAGAAGTGTGGACGAGAAGACGATCATTCCGGTCGATCCAACTGCTGATCTCGATCAGAAGGTAATAGACACCAAAGACATTTGTATCACCGGCTATGCTCTTTCCAAGTTCTCGGGTCAAAAGGCACTACCGAAGTTGCTGCGTCATACTTGGGTTTACGCTCGAGTCTCTCCGAAGCAAAAAGAGGAAATTTTAATTGGGCTCAAAGAGCAAGGCTATACTACCCTCATGTGTGGTGATGGCACAAACGACGTTGGTGCTTTGAAGCAGGCTCACATCGGTATTGCTTTGCTCAACGGCACTCCGGAAATTATGAATAAGATTGGCGAGCACTGGAGAAATACCAAGATGAAAGAGATTTACGAGAAACAGTGTGCCATGATGAAGAGGTTCAACCAGCCTGAACCGCCTGTACCAAAACACCTAGCACACCTTTACCCTCCTGGCCCGAAGAATCCCCACTACGAAGCCGCCATGAAAGCTCTTGCCGAGAAGAAAGGCATTTCTCTTGAGAACGGATCAGCCAACGGCTCAATCGAAACAGTGACGTCGCCTGGTGCGCAAGCTTTGCAGCGAGCTAACCCTAGTCTCACGCCACAGCAACAACGAGCCCAAGAGGCTCAGCAGAAAGCTGCTGGCTGGGCAGACAAGCTTACATCGTCTCTGATGGAAAGCGAACTTGACGACAATGAGCCACCGACTATCAAACTTGGAGATGCTTCAGTCGCTGCTCCTTTCACTAGCAAGCTTGCCAACGTCATCGCCGTCCCCAACATCATTCGGCAAGGTCGGTGCACCCTTGTTGCCACAATCCAGATGTACAAGATCCTGGCCCTCAACTGTCTCATCTCGGCATATTCGCTGTCAGTTATCTATCTTTCCGGCATCAAGTTTGGTGACGGCCAAGTTACCATCTCCGGCATGCTCATGTCAGTTTGCTTCCTCTCAATTTCCCGCGCAAAGTCTGTCGAAGCGCTTTCCCGTGAACGGCCGCAACCGAACATCCTCAATATGTACATCCTCGGATCGGTCTTAGGTCAATTTGCTATTCACTGCGGTACGCTCATCTGTCTCTCGCAGTATGTCTACCGCATCACTCCACCAGATGAGGAGGTGGACCTCGAAGGGGAATTCGAGCCATCACTCCTTAACTCAGCCGTGTACCTCATGCAGCTCATTCAGCAAGTCTCGACCTTTGCTATAAATTACCAAGGCCGACCTTTCCGCGAATCAATCCGAGAGAACAAAGGCATGTACTATGGCCTTCTCGCTTGCTCATTTGTTGCATTCGCAGGCAGCACGGAGCTCATTCCTGAGCTCAACGACAAACTCAGGCTCGTACCGTTCACCTACGAGTTCAAGGTTGTGTTGACGACACTTATGGTTGTGGACTATGTCGGCTGCTGGGTGGTTGAGTACGTGTTCAAAGCACTTTTTAGTGATTTGAAGCCAAAGGATATCGCCATCCGACGGCCTGAACAAGTCGCGCGAGACGACAAGCGAAAAAGGGAGGCCGCCGAGAAGCTGGAGCAGGAAAGAATAAGAGCCATCGAGGAGAAGAGGGGTGTCGCGAACAATACCTTGACGCCAAGGACGGCAAAGAGGTAGATGGGGGCACATGGTGATTGGATGCTTAGGTAGTGTTGGTGTAAAATCAGATAGAATATGATCCCGAGTTGTCTATACTATCTGGCATGCGAACCGCGCTGAAAAGCATGACATGTGCTCGAATTCCCTTCCCGGGTACTACCAATTGTGAGCAACTGGAGTTTGAGTTTTGAATTGGGTTGGTCGTACTTATCAAGCTCACGCAGTCTGTCTCTATGCTGCCTTGACCGTCACAGGCTCGGTGTCCACCCTTCTTCTCTGCCCGTTAGTCTCGAGGCACTCAGAGGCTCGCGCATCTCGGTAGATAAGCGTGCTCTACGTGCCCACGGTCTGATTCTCGCACGAGAAGTCAACAGAGAAAACGGGGGGACCTGATTTGGGGGAGAAAAGTGCAATGGGACGAGTACAAGCTAGCATTCTCGACCGAAACAAGGAGGGAAAAGCAAGACCCGGTTGTGTTCAATGAGTTACTTCTTTTTCAGCGCTTCAACGCTGTGAGATGTTTGCGGCTACTCCTCAACGCATGGAATATTGTGCTAGCAAATAACCGCCCGAAAATCTATGAAGGAACGCCGTGCTTGTTGTAGGTGTGGCCTCTGACGCGAATCACGGTCCAAACCGACGCCATTTAAATGCAATATATGTTAACAGCTTGTCTTAGGGCTCAACGCCCTTCCACTGCCGATACCATTTCTTGTGCTGCTCGAAGAAGATCATGGTGAAAATGGTGTGCGGGCCCAAGCGGATGAAACTGGGCACCCAGCCCCGGAACATCCACAGGTAGCCTTCTTGCCGGGTGGCCGTCCTCAGTATCTCCATGACACTCTTTTTCCCGGCCCCGCTCATGATGCGCGTCTTGATCACGTCGACGGGACTGCAGACGGTCGTGGCGACGAAACCGGCGCTCAGGCTCGCGCTGAAGTGCGTCGTCACGTTGTCGCGCATCTGCAGCTTGTTCATGTAGAAGCTCTTTATGATGTCGTAAGACGCCAACTGGGACGCCGTCATGAGGAGGGCACGCGCGGAATTGGCTTCGACGCCGCGGAAGAGGGAGAAAAGGCCTTCCTCGCGGACCATGCGGATCAGGCCGTCGATGGCGTGTTTGTAGTTTCTGCGCTCTGCGGGTGGTTTGGCGAAGTCGGATTGCATGCGGACGTTGAGCACATCGCCTGGGTTCCCTGCTATGCCGCCTAGGAAGCCCGCCAGTGACGACTGGAGTATCAGGTTCAAGGTGCTGGGTTTTGCTTTGGGATTCTCCGGTGTGGCCTCGGGTGCAAAGCGCACTTTGAGATCTTCGTAGACGCCGAAGCGGACGGTGGAATAGGTTAGTTGCCGGAGGAGGGAGGCGGACAGGCCGCTGTAGAGGCCTAATGGGCCCTCGGATTTGAGAATGTAGCCAAAGGTGCCGAACATGGATTTGGGGGCTTCGGGGGTGCGCGTTTGCAGGCGCACTTTGACGAGGTCGAGGGGGTGGGTTACGATTGCGGCGAGGGCTGCCGCGCTGCCGCCGAACCAGAAAGGGTAGTGAATTGGGGGCTGCCCAGGTTTGGGCTTGTTGGTGAGGGCATTGCGCGACTGGTTTACAGGATCAGGATCTGTTTTTGGAGGTGACTGGATGTTTGCGCTGGGTGTGAACGAGGCCGACATGGTGCTGTATCCATTTGAGGAGCTGCCAGCAGCTGTGATTTACGTTGCCGATATCTCAGAAGCGACAGAGCTGGGATGAGGAGAGAGTGTGATCGTCAGGTCTCAGCTCAAAAGTCTTTGTGCTCGAGTTATGGGAAAAAAGAGTCAGCACCGACGCTCTACCTGGCCGAAAAATGCCCATGGCAGCTATGTCATCGCAGGTAAATTGATTGGCAGCGTTGCCGAATGGATCCCGGCCTTCGCTAAGGTTTCATGCGGCTTAGGCGAAGCATGGCCGGCACGCCCAGCGCCGAAGGGCAATTGAAGTATGCCCGGGAAAGCCGCTGGAAACGGGACTCCCAGCACGCTAAAACTATTCGAGACGCGATGTCGGCAATTTTGTTCCTGCACATTTTCGGGCGACCAAGTCGAAGCTCCGACGCGTTGCAAGGACATCCAATTGCGGCATCTCTACAGGTCGCGGGAAGACACTCGGCCATTGCTTGCTCGCACACCTTCCGACATTGAGCGAAAAGGCTTCATGGTTGCTTCCGGGCGATAAGCTGCGATGCATCTCGCCCAGACAGGAGCCTTCCTGCGAGCTTTACGCAGCGCAAGACTAGCTGCTCCAAAGGCATCACGAGCTTCGCCCATATGCCGCGAGAGATGGATCAGCCATACTTCGAGGTGCCTTTCGTCGCCTTCTGCATTCCCTGAGCAATCTGTCAGCAGCTCACATGAAGTCGACCCAAAGAAGACTGCAGCTCAGTCGCAATGGCGCCGACAGAACGTAGCAAGCGAGCAGCCACGGCAGTCCACCAGCACACTACCTCAGAGGGAACGTTCAAGACTGGCAGATGATACAAGACCAGGCAAGACCATCCTCGGGCAGCATTACCTTTCAGATGACACGACCAATGTGACAGACTCAATATTAAACCTCGTAGGGCGCAACCTGTACAACACTCCCAACCATCCCATAGCAATCACAAGAAAATTGATAGAGTCTGTATTTCCAGCACCCATCTACATAAATCACATTGAAACAAATCCCGTTGTATCGACACACGACAACTTCGACATCCTAGGATTTCCCGAAGACCATCCAGGTCGCTCTCGGACAGATACTTATTACATCGACTCCAAAACCGTCCTCCGAACACACACCTCGGCCCACCAACACTCAGCCTTTGCACACCTCAAAACAAACCCAGAGGATGGCTATACCATCTGCGCCGACGTCTACCGCCGAGACAGTATCGACCGCTCTCACTTCCCCGTATTCCACCAGATGGAAGGCGCACGTACCTGGCAATACGCAGCCTCGAACCAAAGAAGGAACGAAACAAGACTACAACAGCAGCAACGGAGAGCAGAGATGATTCGCCAAGATATCGACTCCCTGCCCAAACACGACCTCGAAGTCATCGACGAAGCAGGTCCCTACAACGACCATACCAACCCGATCCAGGTCCAGCATGACCCCCATGACTCCCAGCTAGTGACCGAGCACCTCAAGCGGAGCCTCGAACAGCTAGTTCAAAAAGTCTTTACAGCAGCGCAAGCCGCGCGACCAGACCAGAAGCAAGAACGACTCAAAGTCCGCTGGGTAGAAGCCTACTTTCCCTTCACCAGTCCCAGCTTCGAACTTGAGGTATTTTGGCAAGGCGAATGGCTCGAACTCCTTGGCTCCGGCGTAGTCCAGCAATCTATCCTCAACAACGCAGGTCTGAAAGATCGCATCGGATGGGCGTGGGGCATTGGGATTGAACGACTCGCCATGCTCCTCTTCAATGTCCCTGACATCCGCCTCTTCTGGTCTCAAGACGAGCGCTTCCTAAACCAGTTCAGCGAAGGTAAAATCACCCGTTTCGAGCCATTCAGTAAATACCCGCCCTGCTACAAAGACATTTCATTCTGGGTTCGCCCTTCTCCTGCCGGTGCGTCACCCGTCGGCGCTGAGTCCAGCTCCGGCGCTGCGGCTGCTGCAGGCGGAGACTCCAAGAAGGCGAGCCCAGCAGAAACACAGCCTGCCGCCTTCCACGAGAACGACATCATGGAGATTGTGCGCGATGTAGCGGGGACGCTGGTCGAAGATGTGAAGCTCGTGGATGAGTTTGTGCACCCAAAGAATGGGAAGAAGAGTTTGTGTTATAGGATCAACTATCGGAGTAATGAGAGGACGTTGAGGAATGAGGAGGTGAATGACTTGCACGAGAGGGTTATTGAGAAGGTAAAGGGGTTAGGTGTGCAGGTGAGATAGCGGTTGATTGTGTGCATTTGAATGTGTAACTTCGACCCTCCTCCTGTATCACTAGAGACTAAACGTAGAGTGTACCATATTTCAGCCTCCCTCTTCTACCTAGGCGACCTTGTGCCCTCGCGGCCCGAAAAAGTGCAATGACTCACATTTCGGCACCGGCACAGGCAACAGCACCTCCACACACACAGACATATACACAAATCCCAAATTTTCACCCCAGAGCAGACATCGCTACAATAAAGGACCAATACTCCTCCGGGAGAGATTTCCGAAACGCAGCGTTTGGATTCCACGTCTCACAACATACTAGACCTACCTGCCGCTAGATAGTAGGCGAGCGTGGATGACGACGCGCCGTTTCAAAACCACGACATTCAGCCCTGGGCCTGTCGTGGCAGGCGCAGCCAGGGCGTGAGCTGGTCTACTCCGACGTGACGACCCGGGTAGTTCCGAGATCAACTCCTGCTCTTTTTGGCTTTTTGGTGTTCGAATCTGGCGCAAGTAATCGTAAATCGTGGGAAATTCGAACAGCATGTACGTTTTTGGCATTATTGTATGGAATTCCTACTACCCCCGACGCTTCACGGCGCGCCCACCTCGATCCCTTTCGTCCCGTCCATAACCTCCAATATCCTCTTCTCGTCGACCTCGCGCCCGGGCTTGCCCAAATACCACGTGATGTCGCTCCCGTCCCGTTCACACACGTGGAACCCGTTGCCCAGAAACCCCCACATGTTGTCCTCGTCGTCGTACTCGATCTCCCAGTCCTCGAAGCGCACTTTTTCGAGCAGTTTCAAGAAATGCAGCCGGCTGCCGGGCCAGATGGCCGGCTTGCCGTCCTTTTTGCCGCCCTTGAACCACGACGAGCACGGGCCTGTCCACGCCGTGCGCTTCAGGAACGTATCGGCGTGCCGCAGGAATTGCATCGTCGCGCGCTGTTTTGGCCGCATGCTCCTGATATTCTCCGTCTGCATCTTGTTCAGGATCTCGAGCGCGTAGTCGCTGTAGCATTGGATGAGCGGGAAGAAACTGCCGTGCGCCGAGGGGCAGTAGGCGCCTGCGAAGATGAGGTAGTTTGGCACTCCGGCCAGTGCGACGCTGAGGTACGTGGGCGCCGGGGCGGTGGGGTTGGACTTGTCCCAGATCGATCGCATGTCCTGGCCGTCGACGATGATGGGGAGGCGGGGTTTGTACGACGTGTCGAACCCGGTCGCGCAGATGATGACGTCGACTTCGTGTTCGTTGCCGGCCGGGTCGATGAAGCCTTTCTCTGTGATGCGCTGTAGTTGCTCCGTGTACGCTGTTGTTTTCTCACCTGTCAGGGACTCGAGGTATCCGTTGCCTGGCGTCGGCCGACGACACCCGACGAAGAAGTCTGACGGCATCACCTTCTCGAGCAGATCTGGTCGATTTTTGAGCTTAGCTTTCATCTCGTTGATGCTGAAGTCTACCGCGTCCTTTTGCGCTTGAGACCCGTTGATGATAAAGGCGAAGCGCTGGTTAAGTTCTGCTTCTATCATCTTGCAGTAGGCTTTGTACTCGTCGGGGTTGCTCTCAAAGAGGGCTTGTTGTTCATCATTGTACGTAAAATTCGCGCCGTCCTTGCCGGCGAATTTCTGCGCAAAGCCTGCTGTTATCCAGATCTTGGAGCGGATCCAGGTGTAGACGTGCGAGACTTGGGAGTAGATATTGGGCAGGATCTGGACGGCGCTGCTGCCGGCACCAATTAGGGCGACACGTTCGTTGCGCAGGTCAGTGGCTTGGTTCCATTGCGCGCTATGCAGGAGGGTGCCACGGAAAGAATGCAGGCCTGGGATGTCGGGATATTTCCATTTGTTCAGGACGCCTGTGCAGTTTATCACGAAGTCGCAGTGGTCTTGGAAATTGCGGCCTGATTTGAGGTCTTGGATTTCGAGGGTCCACTGGGCTGTCGTTGAGTCCCAGGACAGGGATTTTGCTTCATGGGAGAGTTTAATATATTTCTCTATAAAGTCGTTTTCTTCGGCTACCATTTTGACATATTTCCAAATCTCCGGGGAGTGGGAGTAATATTGGCTCCATGATGCTGGGCGCCAGGGGTATTGGTAGACGACGGAGGGTATATCATAGGCACAGCCAGGGTAGCGATTCTCAAGCCATGTGCCGCCGATATCGTCGTTCTTCTCGTAGCATTGGATTTCTAAGTTGGACGCTTTTTCCTCGGCGAACTTGAAGAAGTTGATGCCGGACATACCGGATCCAAGTACTACAACACGCAACTTCCTCTTCGTACCAAAGAGCTGGTCTGGTATTTCGACGTCATTTTCAGGATCTGGATTGTTCAAGTAGTACTGGTCACTGGTGGGCACGCTATCGACCCGAGGATAGATGAAACTTTGATCACCGTTTGTCGTGGCGGAGGGTGCCATGATGGACGAAATTGAGAGCACGATAGAACGAAAGACCCAAAGCGGAAACGGCGGCGAGCACTCACTGACAACAGCTCATCACATAACGGATGAGGGACAGACTTACATTTGAGTACATCATCGAGCTCGCTGGCAACGAATGCATTCCTACGCGACATGCGATCAAGATAATTGTTTGTTGGAGAAACGAGGCTGTGCGGAGGAGAGAGCGGCTATATGATTCTTACCTCGGCCAGTCTTGGGACGCCGTAGATGGCCGGTGGTGAGCTGAGCTAAGAAAGAGAGAACTTAGCTTATAGAGCATACTGCCAGTACCTTCATGGCCGAGAACAAGGTGGTCAAAGGCAGTGCTTTCAATAATTGCAGTCACTACGAAGATCTAGATTACTAACAGGAGATCGACCGCTGAATATGCGATGAGAGCTCGGGCGAAGAAGGAGACGTTGTGGATGCCCGGAGACACCCTTGACCAATGAAAACTCATTACCGGGTCTGCCCTAGCACAGCCCCCGAAGGCTTTGGCGTGACGTTTGTTTTGAGCCAAAGTAAAGACGTAACGAGTGCGGTTTTCCACGCCTCTTTTTGTCCAGGCGGCGTCCAGCCAAGCATGAATCAGAGGCTCAGACGAGAACGTGTCGTATGGAGGTGCAGCAACTTGAGCATGGAGCTTCGGGAAGATTCCACCCAGTCCAGGGCCGAAGCATTCTGAGTGGCGGATGAGGTCACGCTTTGGCTGCCTTCAAAGTGCCGAGAAGCTGACATCTGATTGACAACCTGCGACCCTCGAACAGTGACAGTGACAGTGACTGAGCGTAATATTGCCACTGCCAGCAATCCTCAGCATCGCTTCGCGTCCAGTACCAAAGCCATCGACCTTAGCAGATCTTGATTCCCCTACCAGTAGCTGCGCCCCGTTGCTGTGCCTCTCTTTTCCTTTCAAGTCTCCCCACCGATATCGAATCTGTCATCTTACTCCTTGCTTGTACAGATACATATATTACAAGAGCGCCCCATGGATCCTCAAACGCCTTTAACAGATTCTACAAGCCAAGAACAAGAACAACAAGCAGACACAAATTCAACACAACCATCAAATATGTCTGTCGCAACACAACTCCCCCCACTTCACACAAGTGGTCTACACGCCGACTCACCAGCATCTCCCACAGCTTCACCTGGTTCGCTCTCCAAGAAGAGGTCTCGCTCACCACTCTCATTAGACCTCTCCTCGGTTCCACCGCTCATCTCGCCCGCACCACCCTCCAACACCCTGCTCATCACCAGACTCACAGACCCTAAAATCTTCCACCCTGCCTCCCTAGCCACAATCCGCCAACACCTCAACTCCATCGCTCCCCTCAACTCCTTCAGCCCTCTCAAATCGATGTCTCGCATCATCGTCTCCTTCCACAGCGACGCAGACTGCATCAAGGTGCGACAAGAAATAGACGGGTCGGCGTTCACACCCAGCGTTATCTGCAAATGCTACTTCGGCGAGCCCACGCCCATCGACAACGAGACAAAGTACCTCGAGAGGCCCGATGCGGGGAAGCTATTTTTCATCAGTCCGCCACCGAGTCCGCCCATCGGCTGGGAGAGTAAGATGGAGGATCCCCCAAACAAGGACGTTCACGCCGATGATTTGGCGGCCAAGCTCTCAAGATTGACGGGGAAACTGGAGAACCCAGATTCGCCCATCGAGGGCACGGATCCGATTCAACTTACCGCGGAAGAGATGTCGAAATTGAAGGCATCACCACATAGACGAGCGCTCTCTGGCGTGTCGGAGGATTTGAGCCCGGTGGCTGGAACACCTAAGATGCGCAGTCGGAGCTCGACGCTGATCTACGACCCGAAGGTACATGGGGACAGCCCGCATTTGCCGGCGGTGACACTTGAGACCGAGGACGACTCGGAGGTGGAGCTTGATGATCAGACCAAGTCGCCCATGGCGCATACGAGTCGGCCACCGGTCGAACTGATGGAACAGAAATAGAGACAGAAGCTCATGGCTGCATGCAGGAGACAGCCGAATGGAGTAACACGGCATTAATCTAGGGAATGGGGCGTAAATTTTCAATATTTGGCATAGGAATACAACACGGGAGTGGCATTCAGCCGCAATCTAGATATTGCTTGGGCCCACTGGTAGCAGCCTGCCTTGCCTAAGCGAACAATGAAATAATGAGCTCAAGACCTTACATGCATTCAAAAACGCTGTGTTCATTCTTCTACGATGCCACTCATGCTCTTTCTGCCGATGAACCACCTTTCTAAATTCTCCCAGTGCCTCTTTGACCTTTCCCTTGAGTAGAATGACATCGCCCAATCCACCAAATCTACTGGTTGCCTGCCGGCTACACAGACACGCGGACACGAACAGGTTGAAAGATTAAAGCGTATTTCTGCATGCACCCCAATCCCCAGCTGCGCACTTTTGGCCGCCCCGTCTACTTACCTTGAGGCATGCGATCTCAATTCGCCTTGTGCTTTTTGGTCTTGCGTTCTTCGAACTTGGCTGTCGCAGACTGGAATGTTTGGCCGTAGTTCCTTTTGGCATGGAGACTGTCTCTAGGTTCTGACCTTGGACCGTGCAGAGTGCCGTTCCAAGCTTCATCGCCGTCACTATTCAAATTGTGGTCGTCATTGTTTGGACGAAGGCAGTACTCAGAGTCGGAAGCCGAAGCAGCTCATGTGTCGTCCGCGAACCAGTCGTTTGGATCCTCCTCAGAATTGGTCTCACTTTGTCCGTCTTCATAGCCAGAAGCTTTGTTACGCTCCCTGGTCTCACATTCTGAAACTTCTTCAACTCCAAACCGCGTTTTCCTAATCTCTAGATACTCTGAGGATATAAGCTTTAGAGGCTGCGATTCGTTAGCGTTGAAGTCTGTGCTTGAAGACCAGCATGCGTCTTCCTTCTCTTTTCACTCAAGCTATTGTTCCCAATATTGGGCGGTGTCCGACGAGTTGGCTAGCATCAAGGAAATGCTCTTGATGCTATCAAGTGTGCCATGCAGATAATCTGTGCAAGAGTGTCCGTGGATACCTGCAGTATTTTCCTCGAATGCTTCAAACTTACTCAACACGGTCACAAAATCACGAATAATGAACTTGACTTTACTTGGACTGAGGTGAATCGCGATGTCTGTAGAGAAGCTCAACAGTGCCCTCAGCGAGAGGCAATGCGACTGGCGATATCAACAAGGGACAAGATCGAAGTGACAATGGATACAACCGCGACAGCTTCAGCCATATTAGCGGTCGAACTCAATTGATCATTAACGATGGCAAGAAGAACGACATACAGCTAAACAGAAACGCGACTTCCACATAAGCAGCTGCCAACAAGGCGAACCTTGTCCAAACTGGAAGAGGCTGAACAAGCAGAGACGAAATGAAGCGCCTTGCAGACGGGCTTGCAGCGCGAGCCTAGACTCGGTCGAATGCAGGCCCAGCCGTTTGGCCAGAACCGAGTGCTGTCACTTAACTTCGATATTTGTCTGGCCGAGTCGGCGCGGTTCTGGGACTTTACAGCATTTGCATATGGAAGCTATGGACTTTTCCGAAGTCAGCTGCCAAACGACATCGTATTTGTGTTGTGAGTTGTGGACTTGACTCGGTCTAGTGTAGGAGTAACTATCAAGTAGTCAGCAGCCGCGCCCAGGCTCACGGTTGGTCAAAGTGGATGGGAGCGCGAAACCTTGTGATGCCCCCCAGTCTTCCCCTCGCCTAGTGCGTCCGCGTGCCTTCCCCGTACCCAGAGCGCTAGTGTCTGGAGGCTTCACGGTCGCCGGGAAGGACCAATCACATTAGGGCAAGCTGTATTTCAAGCGGCAGCTCGAATCTGTCCGCCTCAAACAGTCTCTGACATCTGCGGTGGTAGCTCGGGTGGCTTCTGTGCGCTTTGCCTACCGCGTCTAATCTCACATCCAGGCCCTGCTTCAGCGTGCGGCATGCTGCATCTGCATCGGCCTCATCCGCTGGAGGCGCCGCAGGCAACATGCATGCTGAACGCGCTGCGGCTGAATGCTCCCTTCCGCAGCAAAGTGATGGGCTGTACGAACGGGATAGCAGTTCAATCTAATTTCTGACCTTGAATCCTTGTCCGGCTTCCTCATCTGCAGCCTCACAAGCCCCTTTTGCAACTTGAGAATCAGCCTGCTCGCGTCTTTCCCTTTGCCTTATGCTGTTACTAACTTTCTAGAATCAAGAGCTTGGGACTGCTAAACCCGCCAGCGGATCTGAGGGATCCTGCTGAATCAGTTACGGCCCGCAATGGCCGATGTCTGCAGCCAGCCTGACCAAGATATCGGGGTTCAGAAGTACCTCAAGTTCCTGGAAGATGATAGTACCGCCTTCTGTTCCAGCGCTAAGACCGTCAGCAATGTCTTCACCCCCCGTTCAATCCTTCTGCGATACTTTACTGCAGAACAAAATTCCATTGAAGAATTACTTAGGGTGACAATGCAAGAGAATGCCCACACTATACCTGCCGCTGGAGATGTCCTCAAGAACTATCTGGTGGTCTTCACGATTCTGCTAAAGATTGATAAAGCACCATTCCTCAAGCGTTTTATTGAGAGAGACTACAACGATAAAAGGCTGCCTTTCTTCGACAAACCAAGGCATTTTCCGAAAGAAGAGTCCGGGTCGTTCTTTGAAGCATTCTCTGACACTCAGTGGCGATTCTGCCCAGTCAAGCTCCCAAAGAACTCTCTTAGCTTTGAGCTCGAACACGAACAGATTCTTCCACTGAGGAGTAAGCAGAAGGTTCATGAAGACGCCAACTCCATAACATATAGAGTAGAATTGCACGAGGACTATGACTCGTTCGTAGGACAGCCTCGTTCATCCAAGGTAGATTTGGGCATAACCAAGGTACGTTGAACTTTCTAAACCTGGTCTCCCCGCTCATCGATATAGGCACAACTACACAAGTATATATTCAAGGAGTTCGCAAAGGACGGCAAGGAGAACTATGAGAAAGAACTTACAGCCTTCCTGTACCTACAAAGGTCCGGGCGACTCCTTGGTAAGACCATCTACGACTTCTACGGAAGCTTCGTTCAAGACGACACGTACACTATTGTTCTTGAGAACAGCGACTATGGATCTTTGAACGATTACATGAACTCAAATCAACCTCCAACTAATGGAGATATTATCATGCATCTTTGGGAGGGGCTGTTGAGGCTGCACGAAACTCTACACGTCATTCACAATTTGAGTACGCCGTACTCTGAGGAGATCAAGCAATATTCATTGCTCCGAGGCAGGCATCAAAATCTCAATCCTTTCAACGTTGGAGTATTCAAGAGCCACGTCGGCTCAGAGTGCGGTCCCGAGTTCCGACTGACAAATCTCGGCGTGAGGGATCGACATGAATTTGATGAAACATATGCTGCGCCTGAGTGCCGTGCCAACCATTTCGACGTTGGCATCAATCTCCAGATGGCTGATGTATGGTCTCTTGGTTGCATTTATAGCGAGTTTGCCGTCTGGCTAACTCTTGGTCTGTCCGGATTAAAAGAGTATCGTGCGAGGCGCACGGAAGAATCCAGGGCAGCTGGCACGTGTGGCGCTGCTACTTTCCATAACCGACAGCGGCTACTTCCATGCGTTTCAGCTTTCCACGACCAGGCCATCAAGGGCAAGAACAGTGAGGACCGCGTTACCGAAGTTATACTGCAGCATTTAGTCGAGGAAATGTTGTGCGAGGATGGTGACGCCCGTCCGAGCACCCGTCAGCTGAAAATGAAAGTCAACAAAATCCTGAGACGCGCTCGAGAGCAGCGTACTGCCGATTTGCATCGGAAAGGGTCTGATTCTAGCAGCAACACTGGGTATTCCAAAACCACATCTAGCGGGACTCGACAATCAGATCAACAATCTGTAGGAAGTAATACGAGTGGAAAATCGAGCACAGGCAGGGCAGTACCTCAAGGTCCCTACAGCGCTGAGCTCGATGCGCCGCTCTCATCACCGACCATATCGGAGGAGAAGGAACTTATCGTGTCATTATCAAGCGAATCTCCTCTCAGCCCAGTCTCACCATTTCAAGCGCAGCACCCGCTTTCAGCAAGGCCTGGCAGCACTCTCTCAACAGCAATTGGCAGTATTGATGGTAACGATGCCCCGGAACCCTTGCAACTCCCAGCGGTTGACCGCTCCTCGACATTGCTCAGAAACGATGCCCATATAAACTCAGCATTGATGAATGGCTTTGATAAAGAAATAGTCGTGTCAGAGGCAACCGAGAAGCTGAACAAAATTAAACCATATTTGTCAATAACTGATGGTTTGATTTGGTTGGAGGACAGGAAAGGCAATGCATCAAACGCCACGCTTCAGAATGAGTCATACCTGAGCACCCTCGCAGACCGAGACTTTGTCTTTCTCATCGACGACGCAGCATCAATGCGCGCACACCGCGAGATGGTATCTCGTGCTGTTCGCCTGCTTTCGTGGCTTCTCAAGAGGTACGACAAAAACGGAATGGAACTCCACTTCACGCGGAAGACTCAGAAGGAGTCTGCGAGACCTGGTCGCTCTAGTGACTTACAAAAGCCATTGCTGAAGACGCTTGATGAGTGTAGAGGCAAGAGTGATGTCTCCATCAGGCTGGACCAGATTCTGAAAGGCTTCAGGGACCGAACCGCGGCCGGCAGCGGCGGATCCCAAACCAGCTTAGCGTCAATCGCCGGCTTCGAACGAGGACTCAAGTCCGCGACGGGTGCGAATAAAATAATGGTCTACGTGTTCACAGATGGAAATTGGGAAGACGGAGCCACGAGACGTCTCGCGGAAACGGCTAGCGCAATCGCCGCAACCTTGAAGCTGCAAGGTGCGCCCAAACATGCTGTTGGCATTCAATTTGTCCGGACAGAGGAAAGAGCTGAAGCCATCGCAAAGCTCAAGTGGCTTAAACGTTGTAAATTTGCGAACAGGATATCCATGGACACGCAGCCCCTGGAAGGAAATGTGTTCAGGCTCCTTCTTGGGCCGGTCTCGGACCTGTGGGACGGTGAGGAAGATGATGATTGATGGCGCATAGGATGTACTTGGAAGGTTCGCCTTGAAGGCTCGAGTTTGGCGGTGACGACTCCCACGGATCAAGTGCAGTACCGCTGAACAGCGCAGCGCCGTTCCGGCTCTCATGGTGGCGCCCAGTCACATAAACGATTCTCTCTAGCGGTCCCGTGTTGACTGTACTATGACTCGTTCAGCACGACGTCTGACAGCCACGTAAATCTCATTCGCCAGAAAGCAAATCGATGGGCAGGCAAAACCACAGCCCGTGTCCATACGCACGCCTACCCACTCGGCAAGGCGGCAAGGCAGCAAACCGGACCTGCTCGTGTGCCGCACGGCGCTGCAAGCATCGGCCGAAATACTTGACCACGTCGCGGACAAATTATACAGCTACTCGGGGCAGACAGTCATGAGTGGTCGGAGGGTCGACAACATCGAGGCTAACGAGCGTGCAGGATTAGAGGTTTACGACCTATCTAAGGTGTGAGGTGAAATGTCCCACTACGCCAATCTCACTGGTGGTCTCCGAAAAGGTGCCCTTATTACTCGTGCATCCGTCTTTCAGACGGAAACCTGCGTTATCCAGAGTACTTTCTGGCGAGTAAGTGAAAGAAGGCAGACGAAAAGATTTGAGAGCACACCTGAAAAGACACGTTGCCCCCTCGGCACTCTGGAACTCAAAGGGAAACCTCGGAGAGTCCTACAACAAGGCAGCCATGGTGATGATTGCTGCCATACCATGATTGTGGTTACGATTTCAGAGGCGTCTGTATCTACATGGTGGCCGAAAAGGCCATTGAATCATTGACACCCGTGTCTACCGCCATCTTTGATGGTTCTTCTGCGACGATACCCTCGCTGAAGCCAGAACCCGTTGCAGAAACTGAACGCCGCCGTCTCGAAATATCATCGGGCGCTGATAGGCTCGTCACTGCTCCTATCTTGCAACCCTCGTCATGGTAGCAAATGAGCAGCAGCCCATGCTACAGGAAAGGCAGGCAGAACCAAAAAGCAGACGAGCGTCAGGTTCTGAGAAAACAACGGAGTCATCTGCAGTGGTGCGCTTATGTATCATTCAGAGCTAATCTTGCTTCTCAAGACAAGCAGATGAGGTGAAAGATGCTCGGGTAGAATGACAAAAACATGTTGTGTCAGGGATTCGCCGCATGCCAGTTGCGATCCCTAACCTGATATTCTGCTGTTGGACTCTATGTCCCATGCTGATGTATGGTACAACTGCAAATCAATCCGGACATTATCCGCGACTATGGATTTCCTCTATCCTCTAATTCTGCTTGCGTTTATTTGGCTCCTTGCTATTTATTCCCCCCCGTCCCTGACCCGTCTTCATCTTCATCTTCGTTCAGCCACTCGTCCATACTTTGGCGCTGCAAAGAACTTTGGTTGCCGGAGTAATACTTGTGCGGTATTGTTGTTCGGTGTATGTGAACTTGAGGGTTTTGTGTTGATGAGAGTGCTTGTGCATGCCGTGCTGCCTCGGGGTCGACGCTCACGCTCGATGGAGTCATGGCGTTTTGTCGGGGAGGATTGTCTGCCGGTGAAGATGGCTATGACGACTGTCCGTAAGGGCCATGAGGACTGATATGGCCTTGGAAGAATGGATTCGCTGCAAGATAGCATGCACCTTGCTGCACGTGCGCTTGTCCGAATGGTGACCGTTGATTTGCGTCGAGGCAGGTGTCGAAAGCCGTAGTACCACTCTGCTGAAAAGCATTGATCTGTGAGACCTGCGCACCTTGTGTACGAGGAAGGGACGCAAGAGTCGTAATCATCCCTGGACTCCGTGAACTGGCGGAGGCGGAGGCGGCGGCTTTTTGTTGCTTCGCGTACGTTGTTTTGTTCAATGCGCCTGGAGGTCTTCCTGGCTTACGCTTCGGCAAAGTTCCAGCTGCATCTTCAGTAGAGATTTCCGACGTGACCTGGCGTGGTCTTTGTGTCGGGCTGGTCACCTCTTCTTCATCGCGATCCTTGCGCTTGTTGTTGTCTTCAAGCTTCCCGATCCAAAACTCGTGAATTTCAAGCTGCCACTCCATGGCCTTGATTTGGCAGCAGTCCTGGAAGTTCTTCTTTTCTCTATCGTTATCCCACGTAATATTTTTGCGCACTTTCTTGTTGGTTTCGTACAAAGTCTGGGTGAGGTAGCACAACTGGTCAGCTGCTGGTGCGGTATGGCTCGGACTGGTATAAAAGGGTTGTTTCAACTCCGCAGCTCTGTGTACTTCTACCTTTGCTTTTTCGTAAAGTACTTGCAGGTAGTATCCGACTTGACACTGACCAACCTCAGCATCGTGAAGGCAAACATCGAGCCGCCTGGCGAGTGCTTGTCGCAGTCGCCCGCAAACGCTGCTCAATGTACACTTATGTGCCTGGAACTTGGCATCGATTAGAGACTTGGCGCAGGGATCAAAATCGATATGCCTGGCTTTCTCTTTGCATTTCTCAAGGGTGAGGTCAAGGGTCGGTAGAGTAGCGTCGAATCCACGTGAATTCAGCACAGTTCGTCCAATCGCGGAACGAAGCAAGGAAGGGGACGCTGTTTGACTGAATGAGGACTTCGATCCGCCACCTACTAGCGGACTGCGGCCCATAACAGGCTGAGAAAGTGTATGCAGAGCAGTCGAGACAGTGCTTGCTCTCGAAGCGACATACGGCTGTTCAATCGAAGGGTGAGTGGACGTGCGCTCAAGGACATCGTGTGAACTGTTATTGAAGCCCGCGAACGTGGTCGCTTCTTGTGGCGTTATACTGAAGCCGTCCAGGGCCCCCTTGGTGAACTCTTCAGCTTTAGGTGGCAGGTCTGGATTAGCTGCAACCTCCGGCAGCTTTTCAATGGCGAGACTGGTAGTCTGCTGATTAAGTTTGGAGCGATTTCCGTGTCCCACAGCCATAGCATTCGTTTCTCGATCACGTTCTGATATTGCTTAGTAACTGTGATTGATGCTTCGATGGGAGCTGGTGATGAGCACAAATCAATTATAGATATATATACGTACGCAAGCGCGCTATTGACATTGCTTGCGGCACAGGCATTTAGTGGCGTACTGCGTTGAAAGATATCAAGGACAATGCGGCCATGCCAAACAGTGATTGAGTAAGTGACTCCTTCTTTGTATGCGTGGTCTTGGACAATGAAGCCGCGACTGTCGCGTCAGTACTCGGGTTGTGTGATTTTCTGATAGATTCATTCACTTAGGTCGTTCTTTAGCTTCGCGCTCATACTGCATTAGCGTGGGCCTTGTCGACAAAAAGAGTCTCTCGTAGCTGGCAAGAGAAGTTCTACATAGCTGCAGCGGTCTCCCGTTCCTTGAGTTGGTCTAGCCTTCCTGTCCAAAGATGAACCTCAGCCAGTTCTTCCGCAGCTGCTCCGCTCCCTCCCTCATCTTCCACTCCTTGATCTTGCATACTCTGACGAAGATCTGCTCGAGTAGCTCGTCCATTCTCTCACCTGCACAGTGCAGATCGCTTTCAATCAGGATTTTATCGTCTGGAAGAGCTTTGATGACCTCGACTGCCTTACTAGAGTTGTGGGCGCCAAAGTTAATGACTTCCGAGAATGAGAAGAAGATTTCAGCTGGTACGCGAGGGGCAATGAATTGCTTAAGCGCATCGGCAGGACCAGAGTATGAATGCATGCAGATTCGTGGCGGGTACGGCAGATCCCTAGAATTGACATCGTTGGTTTCTTCCATGGCATCCGGCACGTCTTTTTTCTGCTTCTTCAAAGCGCTCTTTGATGGCTTCTCGTGGCCTCTCCAAAGGCTTTGTAGAAGGTCAAACACCACACCGTGTGTAGCAACACTATGAACCGAGACGGGCCGTTGAAGCTTGGCCGCAAGCTCGAACTGCGCTTTGAGTATAAGCTTTTGATGCTCCAGTGAGACGCGATAAGGAGAAAGAGCTCGACCTTCCCTTGAGCCGGGCGTATACCCTCCTTCTTCAGGACCGCCAGTCTTGACAGTTGCGTCTCCTGGTTGGGCCTGAGGGTCGTCAGGCACTCGAAATGGCGCAGCTGGGACACGAAAGGACCGGTCCAGACCGACTTCTCCGACAAGGGCTATGGGGAATTTTTGCACCTTTTCTTCAGTAGCTCGAAGGTATTCTGATAGGGGTTTCGGTTCAGGCAGAGACTCGAGAAAACCGTCGTCATCAGGAGCCGGAGTAAGTACACTTCGGTAGTGCTCTTTGGCATCAACTTCCGAAGCTCCTTGTCGGTCATCGTAGATTTGATGCGCAAACCATGGATGCCACCCAAACGATGGTACTACGTGTCCGGCTCGTTTGGCTTCTGACGTGATATCCTCGCTGTCGAAAGGGTACTGTTGAGCTGTTTTAAGAACGAGTTCCTGATCCTGTGCTCGAGTTGCCATAATGGTAAGCACCTTTGCCTTCATATTTGGTATTCGGTCTGTTGCGGACATGATGTCGGTGGGATGGCAGTGGGCGTCAAAAAGCCCGATCTTTCTAACCACACTGATTGAGTCCTCGTTCGCCATGTTGGACTCTGACGTGCGAACGAGTGGAGGCTTGTCTTATGGGCTTGTTCCAAGGTAGAAGTCATTGTTGAGGCCATGTTCAAGCGTCAGATGATGCGAGGTAGGAACATTTACAGGATCTATGATCTTCACAGCACCAAGAACAAATGAGTCATTGCTAGAGACAGGTAAGGAAAAGGTACTGATGTCAGAGACACAGGGACGATTTCGGTCGACCATAAAGATCAAGGAGCGCGTCTGTAGGGCGGCCCGCAAAAGCCTCGCTTCTATAGTCTCTGTTGAATGCTGTAGTGGTACCAGCGCTGATAAACACACGAGAATAGAAGGAATGTCCGTGGAGTCCCCTCAAATGCTACTATAAGCTATGAGCAAAAGCGATGAAATTTCTGCGGCCAGAGGTAGGCATATTATACAGCAAACACATCGGCGCCGCGCAAAATAGGCAACGTGCATTGATCCTGAAGCAGGTATTGTCATACCTTGTATGAGAATGAGCGTATCAAGGTAACATTGACACGGGACATCATCGGTGTCGCTGCCGCGCCTAGAGTGAGGAAGTTTGGGCCTGCTTACGACTTCGGTTCCCTGGAGGCAACTGTGTTGAAGTTGCGATGCGATCTTGTGAGCTACGACAGGTTCTGCCAGTATATTTGGTTTTGATAACCGCCCTGCTTTGAAAAAGCCCAATAATTAAGTATAAGGTCTTAGAGTCCTGCTGTTGCTGCTGCTGCACAACGCGATCTACGTATCCCAACAATGAGCAGCAATGTCCCTGTACATAGCCTCGCTGCAAAGGCGGCTGCGTCCATACCATCAGAATGTAAAAAGTGGCATTATGCATGAATAGCTCCCACTAATCCCACGGACACCTATACCGATGCCACCAGAGCATCAGTATCTGTCACCCGATACGAACTGCTCTTCTCAAACGTCATTGATGTAACCTTCGCTGAGATCTGATTCCTTTGCATTTCCTCTTCGTCTAGACTGCCATAACCCGTGTCGTGGCTCGCGCTACTCTGTCTCCTCGACGGTGAGCTGGAATGTCGCAGATCCCAGCTACTGAACAGCGTATCGAGAGCGGTTGATAACTGACTCTTTCTGACCTCGTCGATACCAACATTGAGTGTAGTGTATTCAGCTTGCACACAACGGTAGACCTCTTTTGCCAGAAAGGTGAGTTGGGGCAGAGGATGAATGCTGTCCTCGCAGTCGGGAGAGGAACAGTCGCTTGCTTTCCGCGAAGCCCTCAAAAGACGCGTAAGCACGAAATAGAGAGGTGCTACTGAGAGCATTGTAGACGAGATTGTGAATCTAGAGCAGGTAATGCCGAGACCAGGCCACTTGATGTTACAAAGAGTCTCTATCGCATTCGGCAAATCTTGCTCCTGCTCAAGTTTGAGCATGACTTCGGCGCATGACAAGCAGGTTGTAATCTCGGATCTTGCGGAAGCCGGTGTGGATGAATCGATGAAGAACGGGACTCGTTCATGTCCTGGATACTGTGCACCTATCGGAGAAGGGGTGATGGACTCAGCAGCTTTGCAATAAAAAGCCTGGCGTCTGCCAGGGCTCAAGACAGCATGGACTGCAAGAGCTCGCGTTTCAGTGGCAGATCCTGGCGGTGCAATTTCTAAAGCGGCTTGTACGTGTTCCCGCAGCAAGGAGGTAGCGTCAGGGTTTGTTAAAGCCGTTGTCAAAGCCTCGTGCAGAGCTGTGGCTGACCGCCATGCTGCGATCGCATCCAATGGCGATTTGATGGCATGATCTTCGACCACAACGTCCATCAACAGATCCTCAGCGTGTTCAGAAGTCGGTCTATCATACATCAGATTGTAAGCCCTTTGAGTGACGGTGCTAGTGAACACATCGCTGCAGTCCATCTGCAGCAGGTAGGTAAGGTAGCCTGGAAGTCTATCAGGATGTCGCGGCGGCAGAGCTTCATGCATGTATCTGGCGCGGCGCCACTGTCGATCTGCGATGAACGTGGCAATTCTAGATGCAGTCCTGGAGCTCAAGGTTCCAGCAATACCAACATTGTGAAGTACGACTCTCGTGTGAATAGCCTTCATCATGAGCCTTAGGGGAGTTGCAGGAAGTGTGCCGGAGCCAAAGATAGTAAGCACACTTCGGCTTCGGCTGACTTCAATATCGCCCCCAGCGAGCTGTGCATCGATGGCAATATCCCACGCTTTGATTCGCGCTATCTCATCATCCGCTGTTTCGCCGCATAGCCAAAGGCAGGCAGAGGGGCCAAGCCAATACCGGACCGAGTAGTTGACCCATTCTGATGTCACAGCGAACCACTCTGGAAAGAAGCTGTGATGTGGGAGGCCGAGTGCTTGCATGCTAGTGCTCCAAGCCCTTCGCCGCACTTCAATAGGTGAAGCTGGTCGCGCACTTTGTGGAACTTCAAGCACTTCGTTGTCTTGTTGCTTCTTCGTTGTTGGCTTTGAGTTAAACATGTAGAAGAATACAAGGAACGCTGCGATTGTGATGGCCGAGAAGCCTTTGATCAAAGGCAGCACTCCGCCGGCGCGACAGTAATCGACAAAAGTGGCCAAGTACACTCGTGGCGATCTGAGAAATGTCCAGCCGTCGAGAATTTCAATGGGTATACCAAAGAGAGCCTTCTTCTGAGAAGCGTTGCCAGCGTCTGATTCAGAGATACCCTCCATGATCATGAGGCCAGCGAGAGACCCGAGCATAATCCTCTGAGGCCACTTACCGCTCAAACACGAGCGCTCTGTCGACGTTTGATACACATGGCCATAATGTTCCTGTGGCTGGCTTTCGCGCAGCTTTCTGAAGCTCTCTGGCAACCCGATCAACCCTCTGACTTCTGGTTCCGATTGTGATTGGTTTCGAGCGGCCTCAGCAGTCGATTCTGGTGATGGCTCAATAACAGTCTCACTAGTGAATGCGGAAGCACGAGCAGCATCGTTCCCGCCCTCCGCCAGAACTTTATCGAGAACCTGAAGACGGTCTTTCAAAGCGCGGTTCTCTTCTTCCAGCTTTTTCGTCCTAAACTCTAGGTGGCGTATGTATTCAACAGCTTTGGTCAGAATAGAGGACTTGTTTAGTTTGTTGCACGGTGCCAAGCCCTCCAGATCTTCCTCGTCACTGCTGGCCTGGCCATCTTTTTGGCCTTTGGCTCTTTTTAGTGCTCGTAGTGCCGGCACGCTGTCTCTGAGCTCAGCGATCTTGTCATTCAGATTCGCACGATATCTCTTCTCTATTACGTTGTGGGGCCTTTTGCTTCCAGTTGGTCTGCCAGCGACAGGTTTGTAGTCCTGCTCCGAGCCATCATTGGGTGATAGCTTCCTCTTCAGGGCGGTAGGCTGGTACATCGACGCAGAATGGCTTCTTATAGTCTCTCCACTTAAGCGGAAGGTGTTGAGGAGTGTTTCGGGCGATCCGGAGCTGTTTGCGGGTGTAGGTAGCTCATGTAGGTAAGGGGCAGTCTGCGGAGTGCTGTTGATATTGTTGCTGAAGCGGTCGCTGTTGGCTGTCGATGTAGGCGAAACGGGGAGTTCCTTCGACGTATCGTCCGTTGAGGGGGGCGTGAACTGGTTATTAGCTTCATCCGCCGTGCCATTCCAGTCGAGCCATTTGTCGAATTCTCTGCCAACAACTCCTTGATCGAATTCCATGATGTCCGGTGTTGAGGCGAGCGCCAGCTGTCATAAATGCCTTTCCCAAGATCAAGCCCTCTCCATTATATCAATCAACTAAATGTGGGCCTGTATAGCAGCACTTGCGAGTACGAACATCAAGGGACAACAGAATACTGCCGAATAGTGGTGGACCAATCTCAAGCCTCGCCACAACTGGGGTGTGCGTCGCGGAGGTTGAGATTCCGGGAGAAGAGACGTGGCTGAGCGTGCTCTCACCTATCAGAGCACAGCTGCGCTTGATGATCTTCTGGAAGACCCTTCGCTTTGGGACCCTGCACATGACCCTGGGGCAGTTCTTGCTGCCAACTTCGAATCAAAAGTGCTTAACGACTACAAGCATCTTCAAAGCTTTACGCCACGGATGTCCTGACATTGAGCTTCGCCACATTCGAGGACGAATTCAGCGCTTCCCAGTTTGTGCCTGCAAACTTGATTTCTGCACTGAGCGACCCATTCCCAATTGTACCTGATCAAGCTCGAAACCTTGTAGAGGCCTCAGGTCATGTGGCAGCTGGCTGGAATTTGGGTTGGATTGGTCATGGAACATAAGTCCGAACATGAGCTAGCATGTCCTTAATCTTACACCCGGTTTTCGGTAGGATGCACCCACGAGAGCATTGGATCGCTCTGCTTGCTGAGCTTCCCAATACAAAAGCTATTCGTCCGCTGACCATAGCAGCGAGGCTCAGCGCGGACCGTTGCATCCACAAGCAGACAGTGTAACTAAAGTGCAGCAAGCCGACATCTTTCAGGTAAGCGAGTGCGTGGTGAAAGGGCTTTTGGGGTACCGAGGTGTTCTTGATGTAAAGCTGATCTTCTGAGTGCGCTGTTTAGATGGCTCTGGTCTACCAGGAGTTGTCTCCAACTTCGAGGACTTCTTTCGGTCCCGTGCAACAAGACCGCTTATTGAAAAGTGGAGTATAGGTACGACAGTCGCATATGTCGACAAATTGATACCTTCTCCCAATCATAACGGCTTGCCTCTACATAATTCCTTCCCTAGCTAGTCTACACCCCCGATGCTTGCCGGGAAAGATACGGTCTTCACAGATCCCGGGGTTTCCGACTATATCTCCAAGTCACCAGCGAACAACAGCGTGTGATTACGAACTCTCCCTCCTAGGCCGATGACAAGAAACTACTCTGTGTACTGTTTGCATTGCTCAAGCACGGACATTTCTGATTAGGCAACAGCACGATTGGATCACTAAAACTGCACGATTCTGAGTAATAGGTATACCGGTACCTAATATTACACCTGCAACTACCTTCGTAGATGAATTGCAATAAAATCTAAGTGGAGTAAATTCTTTGGTGTTGCTGCCATTGACGCAGCAAGAAAAAGTGTTCGAGATACCAAATCAACGTCGCTATCTGCCTTGATCCTATGTATGTCTTTCCAAGCTTCTGAGGCTCCTGCAAGCTGTCGCATCACGGCAAAACGATTGTGAGTCCAGGTGAACGCCGTTGTGCAACCCTCGACCATGTCGCGATCAGGATAATAGAGCACGACTGCGAAAATCTTTGACTTGCAGCGGATAGTACCAAGTCTCAAATGGCAGGTTGTGAGCCCGAAAGAACAGTTGACTTCTCTCATACCTAGACTCCACGATATGTTGCCGCAAATTAGAGCTGAGCATGTTTGGAACGGCACTACGGCAGACTACCAAGACTCAATGTACTCGTCATTCGACCCGACAAAGGCGGTCATGTAATAATGCGTTCTGCGTTTCTGTTGTTCCGCCGGCTCCCGAGCGGAGATATCGACCCCACTATTATACTTGGATGAAGCCAAGCGCTTGGTAGGCTCCTTGAGTCTTGAGATACCATCTCGTGTGCAGAGGCGAGAGGCAAGTAAGTCGCCAACAAGTTGAACCTCCGTGTTCATGCCACAAGAAAGCTTGCAAAACAACCAGAGAAGATGTTGTCGAGATACTCCTAATCTACGTAGAGGAATGATCCGCCAATCCTCTGTCGTGGGCATCTTTTTGATGATCATACCTCCAAGTCATCGGATATGGCGGCCCTCCTAAGCGTGGACGCCTTCAGTTCGCTTGCCAACTGCTTCGGCTGTCACGGCATTTGCATGCGATGTTCTCGATATTCAGGGGACTTGAAAACGGTCCTTTGAGCTTGGCTCCAACACAACTTTCCATTGTGGCATACCCCGAGTCACTGTCCGGACACATCCAGGTTGAGCTCATTGTAATACTGTTTAGTTCGGATTACTGCAATGCATATCTTTCAAGCAACTTACTGCGAAACGCAAGCTTGGTTGGAATACGTCGTGTATTCACGAGCGTTATTGGCAGGTTTATGATCGATGTTTTTCTTCGCCACGCATAAACGTGGAGGCCTTTCGTGTGTATAAACTTGCACAATTCGCTGCACACCACCATACCATAGTATCATTTGACATCAACCCGCATGGAGTGTTACTTTGCCGTGACTCTATCTGCTTCGACTACCACTTTCTATTCGTGGTCGTCGCTGCCCGGGAAGAAGTATCCGAGACCGTTACTGAAATACTGAGTAAATGACACTGATTTGATAAATTTGACATCACCAAATTCTCAACCGTACATGCCGGTGATGGCCACGTCGATGTGTCTGTTACCCAAAATCTAATTGATGATCCGCTTTTCGTACAAAATACAGGACAAATATTTGGTAAGTTGAAGGTTTCCACAGCCACATCGTCACACTGCAGACAACAAGATCTGTGGATCTGCTGGCTCCAACCAGCAGATTGGACACTGCCACGGAACTAAAATATTTTCAGCATTAATTCCTTACCTCACTAACCCCTCATTTACTAGTCCGAACATCCTTCTTCGGTAAGCCTCACAGGCACGCCTTCGTGGTGGAAGGAAGAAATGCATCCGAACCGCTTTGGTTAGAAAGCTATCCGTTAGTTTCCACGAGCGACGTCCTTGGTCTTGCGGCCTACATCTACGATGTCATCGTTCTTCGAATCTAAACACAATGAGCGTCCTTACCTCTTCGAAGATCGATATGCACCTGAACACACAGGATCAGCTGGTAAGTACGTCGTTGTATTTTGATTCCATCCGATTGTTGGTTATAGACAGCCACGTCGGAGTGTTCTAACCCTGCTGGACCCTGAAAATCAGTCCTTTGGATTCTGATACCCGCCTTTTTGCTCATCGCGCAGAATGACGGAACGTGAGGAAGCGCTCTCATTCGTCCTCGCTACTATTCACGTGCACTTGCGGCACCGGCCGTTTCAGCATTAATGCTTGATACAAGACTTGGCTACGAGCGAGTTCGGGCCGGCGTGTGTTGATCAATATCCGAACAGCCACTGACTATGATCTTGGTATGCAGATCTTGGTATCCCGCCTGAAGCCTGCGTTTCGCCAATGCCAAGCAGACCATGTCTTCTCAGCGGTTCCATCGGTTCTAAGTTTGACTATTCGAAATGCTCCTCAAAGACTTGTAACACCTCTGTTGTCTGTACCTTTTCCGCTGAAGACACCTCTACTTTAACCTCTGATTTCTCTCCGAACAATTCTGCGACTACCCATATTGCTTCTGTACAACCATCGGTACCCGCATCCTTTGAAAAGCCGACTACCAGCAAGCCCCTACCCATCCATATTCCTCGCCCAACATTACGCGAGCGAGATATCAACCGCGTCCCGACACCTTTGTCTGGGCGAGGTGACCGTAAAGGACACTTCTTTCCATTTAGCAGGAGCCCTTCCCCACTGGATCCGACTTCACAATCATTCGGAAAACGAAGGACACATTCACCTGCCGAATCTGACAGCGACGAATTCTTTGGCCGACTGGAGCGGGTCCGGTCGGCATTCCCAGTCTCAACTGTATCTGGTAGAAGACGGTACGAAACCCTGAGTATGCATGGAGACTCAATCGCCACTGGGCGCTACCCGACCTCACCTTTGAGTCCCAAACCTTCCCCAAAGCAGGGCCTTTCTCCTCAAAATTCGCAACGAAGAGGCAACCATGGGCGACAAGCATCAAGAAATGTGCAGCTCAACTTTGGAAGATTTCATCCCGCAAATTTCCCACAAGCCGATTCTGGTCACTTAGGCATGGAAGCACCACAATCCACATACACTCGAGTAACAGCACCAGCACCAACCCTACCACCAACCCAGATAGAGTCGCCACGGCTGCTGCGGCAGAAGCATAGAGAATTCCTTGAGAAGGCGCAACTATCATCGAAGATTGCAGCATCACCACTGTCAGTCAAGCCAGACGCTCCGCGACTCGATCCTCTATGTAGCCCGAAAGGACCAGTCACGCCGCTGGCCCTTGAAGATGGCGGTGACTACTTCTCTAGCGCAGGCGCAGGCAAGCTCTCACCAGCAGCCAGTCCCGGCAGTCGAAGCCCAAGGGCATACTCAGTGTCCAGTGACGAGGAGACTAAGCCAAGCAAGAGTCGCAAGATCACGGTCGCATAGAACATGGATTGCATTTTTATACCGGAGTTGGGATCACCCGCCGTCACGAATCTCTTTTGTACAAGCATGAGCCGCTCAGCATGAAACGGCCACACATTGCATAATCGTCATTTGATGCATCAATCCCGACTGAAAGGAGTTTTCATTAGACCTGTTTGCAAGCAAGTAAGGCCACAGGTTGTACCCAGTATCACTAAGGCGCTGGCAGCCTTTGGCAGATTCCATTCGCTAAGAGGACTTTTCAGATTTTTCTTTCACTACGAGGGCAGATGGCTCTGCTTTTCGGTTCATTCATGAGTCAAATCCTAGGGATAGCATTCATAGCTTGATTATACGTACAGACAACGTCCCTTAAGGACAAATATCACGTCGCTGGTCATGTCGCAGGCCCTCGAGATTGAGGAAGTCCGCGTATGTCCCAAGATTGACTCGATGCATTGTCTTTCCAATCCCAGTGTCTCTTAAAAGTAATGCCTGCATTTCGTGCATGCTGTGAAAAGTTGCACAGACCTGTACTGCCATTTGTGGTGTTTCTGCATCCCGCACGCGTCAGAAAGGTTGTCCCGGCTCCTCCGGCTCTCCGAATCAAAACGTGTCTAAATTAGGAGCGCACCGGGAATTTGCGCACCACGTTTTCCACACCCACCACCACGACTGACTTGCAACCCTATTTACTGTGTTTCTGACTTGCTGCATCAGGCCTGTGATTTGACCAACGAGAATGTCAAAACCATAATCGACAGACACCGGCCAAGGGAAGGCCACATCACCGTCTCCTATGCCTATCCTTCCCTCGAACAATCACTCCCCATCCAGCAGCATGTCCTACTTCCGCCAAACAAGGAGCAGCCGCCCAGCGCTGGCGCTAGCAGTGCTGACATTCATTGTGATTCTCTATTTCTTTCTTGGGCCTTCGACCGACCTAAGCGCAACCCTTGACCCGCTTCTCCGAGCTAGGAAACACGCAGCAGCAGCAGCGAACCCCCTTTCACCTCCTACCTCAGCATTCCGCAAATCCAATGCCATTGGAGACTCGCAGCAGCCTCTAGCACCGCCTCCGGTTGTGCACTACCAGTTGAACAACCTGACAGCCTCCTCGAACGCAGCGAAGAACAAAGAGAAGGTGCTTGTTTTGACGCCTTTGGCACGTTTTTATGAGCAGTACTGGGAAAACCTCTGTGCCTTGTCGTACCCACACGAACACATCTCTATTGGTTTCATAATACCGAAGACCAAAGAAGGCAATGAGGCCACGAGACGGTTGCAAGAAGCAGTAAACAAGTACCAGAAAGGACCCCTGGACAAGCGGTTCGAGTCCATAACGTTTCTGAGGCAGGACTTTGAGCCTGCAGTCATGTCCCAAAACGAGAAAGAACGGCACAAGATGTCGAAACAGGCTGCTCGACGGGCGTCAATGGCCAAGGCGCGAAACAGTCTATTATTCACCACAATTGGGCCTACGACGGCCTGGGTGCTATGGCTTGATAGTGATATCGTCGAGACACCGCCTACTCTGATCCAGGATCTGACAAGCTTTGATAAGAGTATCGTTGTACCCAACTGTTTCCAGCGCTACGTGACCGACGACGGCAAAGATGCAATCAGGCCGTATGATTACAACTCCTGGCGTGACAGCGATACAGCACAAGAAATCGCGTCAAAGATGTCAGCCGATGAGATCCTGCTAGAGGGTTACGCCGAGATGCCCACGTACAGGACGCTTATGGCTATGTTAGCAGAAACTGATCAGAACCGTGATAAGAGGAGGATCATGCCGCTTGATGGAGTCGGCGGCACGGCACTTTTGGTCAAGGCAGAGGTGCACCGGGATGGCGCCATGTTTCCGCCGTTCAGCTTTTATCATTTGATCGAGACTGAAGGGTTTGCGAAAATGGCGAGAAGATTGGGCTACGAGAGCTGGGGCCTGCCCAATTATTTTGTGAGTATTGTCCAAAAGTACAGTTTATGGAAAAAACATGTCGCTGACTTTGAACGCAGGTGTATCACTACAACGAATGATCAAAGACAAGACTTAGCTAACGATCGACCGATTGCAATATGTTTGAATACAAGGAAGGACCGGATTTGAGCAAAGGAGTTTAGGAAGGCTATAGAGGTCAAAAGCAGGATCATGGTGGATATGGACGTATGATGGCGCTGGACCGCCTCATTTCTTTGAGCATGTTTGAGAAACAGAGGCACGAGACCGACACACAATATCCAGTTTTCAAAGCGTTTTCTCGAGAGGTGTCTCTGAAGGAAACATACTATTACCTAAGCCCTCATACCATATAAGCAGTGGCTAGGCTGTTATGATGCACCTTTGATGGCAAGTGCTAAAGGACATTCCTCACACTAAAAGGGCACCACCAAAGCACACCGTCAGAGGCCACAGTGAAAATGGTTCAAGCCCCAAGGTAATCACATGTTTCCTGGATGGAAACCAAGACCATTACTCGGCCACCTCCATGCGCTCAACATGTCAGTCCCTTCTCCAACCTCATATGTTCTGCTAGGCTGAAAATACGATACTCTCTCCAGCCTGTTTTCCTTGTCCTGACGCAAGGTTTCCATATCACCATATCGAGACTTCTGCTCGCCGAGAACTCCACTCTCCCCCTCTGCCAGCAAGTTCCAGTAAACACCCTTCAGACCAAAGGGCGGTCCGGGTGCACCAACGTCTTTGTAGAGCGGAAACTCAAGGCAGACCAATATGCCCGACGGAGCAAGAAGCTGTTTTATTCGCCGAGCCCAATCCAATCTCATATCCGGTGTGATGGCGCAGAGAAACTAGTCAGCAGATTTAGCGTCCGCAAGATCGACCTCAAACCAAACCCATCTACTCACGGTGTAGTCATAAATCAAATCGAACTGTGAACCAATCTCTCCCTCCCAATCTCGTTTGAAGAAGTCACCAACGATGAACCTCACCTCGTTCGTCAACACGTTTGGCTGCTTTTCCGGATTACCAAAATTGTAGTTATCCATTTCATGCTTTGCAAGCTGTGCCCTGGCATATTTGTTCGCGGCATCAACGGCGGTTTGATTAATCTCGATGCCGTACGCCTCGAAACCATGGAGCGCGAGCATCACGACATCGTAGCCTCTGCCGCATGCCGGAACAAGGGCTTTGAGATGCTGGCCCTGAGGTGGTGTAGGGAGTAATTGTGGTGATTGCTCGATGAAGTCGATTAGGGCTGGTGAGGGTTTGCCGCGGTCCCAGAGCGATTCTTCCCCTGATTCCCATAGTTCAGACCAGCCGTTGTTTTGGCTGTCGCGTGTTCTGTATCTTGTTAGACGGGGTGCCGTGCCACACGCATGCAACCAGGAGGTGGTCACCTGTTCTCGAAGTGGCTGACTAAACGGCCTTTGGGTTTTTCGTCTGGGCCTGAACGCGTAGACGAAGCCATGAATGCTAGTGACAAGGCTACGAACTTTCTCAATAATACCGAGAAGCAGTATGCAAATGCATTTCAATAGACGAGCCACCACGAAACTGTGTGAGCTAAATCGAAAGGTAGCTTAAGTACGACGGAGACATTCCTCACCTCCTCTCGGAGACATCCATGATACTCTGAAATGCCGTGACTCAAAGTTTGACGGCATTGACTTCGACGACGGGATCAATTTCATCGCTGACAGTGAATCTCGACTGGAGAGCCAGCTCAGCTTTGAGAAGCTCAAGGCTCATTGTGGGGTTTTCTTTAGACCACCCCTATTTTCTGCCCAAAAGTGGTGTCCCTGCCCGGGCGTAACCAGCGAAAATCGCCACCGTTTCCAAGCCATGTCAGCTAAAATAACAACGCCTTTCGGCCATGCAGTGCCGCCAGCTCCACGTCATGCTGTCACTGTTCACATGCCGTCATGGCACAATGTTGAGAAGTATGGTGCCAACTCTGGCGAGGTCATAGCGACATTCAAGAATGCGTACCCCCGGATGAAACCGCACAAGGACATTTTAGATCTATCTAATGCCGTACTAGAACATTTGCGACTTAATTCAGAGCAGACAGGGTGCTACTTATTCTCATCATTACAATCCGCCAGAGAATGCATAGATTATGCCACATCAATGCGACGAGACAACGGTAACGACAAAACACCAGTTGATCCCGAGCTGATTGAAGCTCGAGCTCTTCAGGCAAAAGATCGCTTCTTTGCTGTCATATTTCCCAAGGAAAAAGCCCGTGTAGTATCTGGTTTCTGGAGCACTCCTGGTGTTGGCATTTCGTCTCGATTCGCCGAATGCAACTTAGACAAACAGCTCACCGAGTTAGATCTGCCCCATAAAGACGTATCTCGACATCCTTTCGAGACCATCGCTCATCAAATTATACGTGAAAGGATAGTCTATTACCTCGACAGAGCACCTCTTGATCCAACTTTCCGGCCCAGGCCAAGCGTCGACGATGTGTACTTCTTTCCGACCGGCATGGCAACAATTTACAAAACGCACTCTTACCTCTCTCAGCTCTACAACGGTACGACCATTCTCTTTGGCATGGCATTCATGAACACGCTCACTGCATTTGAAGAGTACGGCGCGGGCTACAAGTTCTTTGGGATGGGTACTGATGCTGACTTGGCCGATCTCGAAACCTACCTTGCCGGAGAGCACAAAGCAGGTCGCAAAGTACAGGCCATTTGGGCTGAATTTCCCGCTAACCCTATTCTCGTAACACCCGACCTTGCACGGCTCTCCGTGTTGGCACAAGAATACGATACTGTCCTCGCCATTGACGACACGATCGGCTCCTATGCAAACATCGACGTTATATCCCATGTCGACATTCTCGCCACATCTCTTACAAAGTCCTTCAATGGGTACGCGGATGTTATCGCTGGCAGTGTGGTCCTCAATCCTGCCTCGACAAAGTACAACGTGCTCAAATCACTCTACCAAAAGTATCATATCCCCGAACTATACATCGCTGACGCAGAAGCCATTGAGCTGAATAGCCGCGACTATCTGAACCGTACAATCACCCTCAATCAGAACGCCGCAGCCCTGGTGCGGTACCTTCACAAACGCTCTCAAGAACCCGGCAGCGCAATCAGAAAGGTGCACTACCCCGATCCACGCATAAATCCCTCTGGCAAGCACTACGCCCGGTTTATGCGTCCGCCTACTGATGACTTCACACCTGGCCACGGCTGCCTGTTCAATGTTGAGCTCGAAGACTTACCAACTGCGGTCGCGTTCTACGATAATCTGAACGTGCATAATGGGCCACATTTAGGGGCTCCGATGACTTTATGTTTTGCCTACTGTATGTGTGCTTATGCTAACAAGCTGGATTGGGCTGCACAGTATGGCCTGAGGCCAACGCAAATCCGAATCAGTGCTGGGCTTGAAGACATCAATGTGCTGCTAGAGGAATTCAGAGCTGCGGTGGATGTGGCAGACGCGGTGAAGGCGGAGAGGTGGAAGTGGTGCAGGAGAATGGAGCATGATCTATAGCTGTACATGGCGTGACTGATCACTCAGCGCACAGCGACTAGCCGAACAGACGTCCTTCAACGGTGGACACCCACCGGTAGCCCAAGGAATGCGAAAGTGGACTCGCTCAGATCTGAATGTCACAGCCAAGAAGGTTTACCCGAAACATATACTACCCTGAAGCCACTCAATATGTGGCAGAAGCGGTCTAGCCAAAGTGACATTGATCGAAGTGTGTTGCGTCTTCATCTTATATCCAGCAACGCTCAGTTCTTACAATGATCTTTCTCCTTTGCTTCCATAGTCAACAGAGCAATGACCATGCCCACCGAAGAGTCCGAACATGGGCTGCAACTCAATGCAAGTCCCTACACAGATCTACCAGAAGTCTTCGAGCCGAAAGAAAATGCAGATTTGGCACCGCAATTGGCTCCCACAGAGCAGGACGAGAAAGAAGCTGTGTCGAAAGCGCAATATGGGGTGGACAACAAGGCTGAGCTTACAGGTTCGCAGCCAGTGGTTCAGGAAGGGAAGATCCTTCATGAAGCAGAGACGCCAATGGGGAAAGTTTTGAGCCGTTGGATGAAGAAAAGGACACGGATAGTGATCATAATCATCGCAGTTGTGGTCGCGATAGCTATTGCTGTTGGCACAGGAGTCGGTTTTACCGTCGCCCATAAGGAGACTGCGTCAAATACATCGAGCGGCCCCGTATCTTCTACGACAGCTGCGGTCGCAACAAGCGGCGAGACGGGGATGGCGGAGGCAAGTGTCCGAGCATTAACAATACCGAGATCATATATGGCAACTCTACTTTCGAAGTTCGCTGTGCCGTCCATTGGCCTGAGCCTTCAACAGCTGAAGATGGGAACGGCACTGTCAATGTCTTGGGTAGTAGAAATCTGTATGCTTAGACTTTAGAACATTGTTTACAATATTGCACCAACTACAACAACGAGCATCCAGGCGCCAAGGCCAACGAGAATGGTAGCGGATGTTTGGCGGTGACGTACAATGGCAACTTGACGCAAGCTCATGTTGTCAATGGCTACGGACAGAATTGTTGGTTGAAAGATTGAGTTGGTGTTTACGACGATGCCAAGTGGTGGACAGAAAGTGCGGTGTTACTTAGTAATTGATGGGAGCACTCAGCAGGTAGGTGCCCAAAAGGAAAGGCACTGCGATGAGCAAGTGTTGGCACTGAATCGTGCTTGCCAGGTCCTAGTCGGCTAGGCACTCGGTCGCAATAAGTCCACCTCTGGCGGCTGCCCGCAGAGGGGTGACCATGTCTGATGCGTCGACCTCGTTAGCTGTCTCATTCCGCCCGCTATTCGAACCCACCATCTCTGGATCTTCATCTGGCTGGAATCCAGAAATGACCATCAATACAGCGTGATTGATGCTGTCAACCAGACTGGCTTAATGCGCAATAAGACTAAGTTGAAAAATTAGCGAAGCTCATGAGTTCGGAACACGACGGTAAAAGGTTTGGCATACCAGCATAGATCTTCATTGCTTTGACCGAGCATTTGCGGATGCGGATAGCGATCTGGCTGCGTACTTGTTCACGACAAAGTGACAGGCATGGAAGGAAGATTCTAAACGAGCTACTATCGAGTACTGGAAGCCCTCTTGCAACCAACCCCTGCAACAGCTGTTGCTAATGGATTTGAGTCCTAATATCGAGGACGAGAAGCTGGTGATAATTCCAGAGCGAGGCAAGAACTCAGAGCTGACCCCGAGCTGGTTTTGTACGATGTAAATTAGAGAGATATGTGAAGGATGGCGTAACCGCGTCATCTGCGATGGCCAGGCTCAACATTGCTAGCCTTGATAAGACATTTAGGACGCATCGAGACAGTCTGACAAAGAACTTCCTTCTTGCTAATATAGTGCGTTAATTGCCTTCAAGATCTGCCGTTTTCTTCCTCATCCTGTGGTTTCTTTGTTTCCTTTCTTGTCTTCGCTGCCCACTTTGCATCATAAAACCATCTAATTATAAAGCTGCCATAAATATTGTCAAATGTTCGTGCAAAGTGTGTCGCTGACCAGGGTATATGAGTAGATCAGCTGTGTGTAGATGCGTCTGGACAATCACCTTCACAAAAGTCTCAAATTCAACAGCCGGACAACCACAGAACTCTTGCGAAGCAGGAAACAGCTGCACTTCGTCTGGGATACCGCGAAGCAGCGGCCGCCAGGCGCTACTTGCTTCTAAACAGCGAGTAGTTGTGATAGAGCAAGTATATCTGCTCGTGTAGTCTTAAAGATGCCAGTATGCGTCAGGTCTGCCGTGAATCTCTACAAACATAGCAGTATCTTCAATCAAATATCTTGAGTCAATGCACTGCAACAGGCTGTTTGGCATTTACCACTCAATAGCTCACGTAAAGCCTGCGAAAACTTTGTGTTTGCAGAGGCTGCGTACTTTACAATGTGGCCAAAGAATACCACCTATTCTCACCCGTCGCTACCTGCCCCCACCGAAGCTGTCAACTTCTTTCTACATTCAGCCTTGAATGTACCAATAGATGCCTGCCAACAGTCTCACGCTCAACCGCTTCGTCTTAACTTGAGAGGGTAAAAAAGTGCTGTGTTCTCAAGCTTGCTGAAGAGATGTTGAACTGTGCCAGACGCATCAGTTGTAGCTCTGATATGATTTTCCGATAACTTTGAGCCCAGCAGCTCCGACGAGCTTAGGTCTCACCTGGAGAGGAAGAGATGTCGTTCTCAATGATACTCGCGTTGTTGCCTGAGGCGCGAAGTATGTGGGCGCTAAACTTGTTAAAGAGTGAAAAGGAGTAAGGGAAGGCACTAAGCCCAAGGCCTGCTCAGGTTATCGAGCTTTCAAGCAACCAGCTTTACATGGCTTCTAAGTCTTGTTTACTGGTCGCAAATTGCTTGTAGAACGCCAAGACTTGGCACAAGCCCCTGTCGAGGTGATGATCAAGCACAGAATCGCATGAGAAGCACGTCGGATTGATTCGTAGATCGTTAGACTCTTCGTATCACTAGATCAACCGAACCAAAATGTTGATATCGTATCTTATATATCGTGCAGTCTACCCAGGCTTGCTTCATGCCAGGTTGTCTTTTGTCAAGCTCAATCCAAGCTTAGTCCCGCTCACTACAATGTCATGGTGTGCAACAAAGAGCACGAAACAAAGGTCAAAGCGTCTCTGCGCGTACTCGTCTTTGCGAGAGCCGAAAATAGCACAGCTGCTTTACCATATCTACCTCAACCCCAAGAAGACCGTCCGATGTGTATGTCAGCCGCCTCGATCTCGTTACGTGTACACCCAACACCTCAGCCCTTCTCACTTGACCCATCTTATAAATTCAATTTAACGAAACATCTCACCACACTCAAGACTAACCAAAATTGACTCCTAAAATGTCCTACATCTCCGCTCCGCCTTCCTCTCACCAGACTCAGCCCTTGAGCTCAGCCCCACCAATCCACTTCAACGTCACCCTCCGCGCCGCCCGTTGCCCGAACCCATACTGCATTCCGGCGCCCTCCGAGATTATATTCTTCAAGGACCCCTTCTCGGGATCCAACGCCAAGAACAGCTTCCCAGATATCTACAACCCCATCGATTCCACCGGTCTCATCCGCTCACAGGTCGAGGCGAGGATACTGGCCTACTCGAGGCGGGAGTATGGGCGGTACGTCGAGGGAATGATGGTCGATCTCTTTGTTACGGGGACGCTCGATACGGAGGGGGGCATCCAGGTTGGATGGTGTGATGTTAAGGGACGGCACATTTGTTCCTGTGTTCAGGTGAGCGGAGACGATTACTTCCATTATTAGTTCGTATGTTCTGCTGGAACTTCAGTCGTCTTTAGTCTGATTTCGTCTACATTAATTGAATTACAGGCGTTTTCATTGGGTCGCTTCAGCTTTATCCCAGTCCTCAACGTCCACCATCTCCGCGATCACAGTCTTGTTTGCGAAAACGAGACGCCGATCCATTGCCTCAAGCTCAAATATCGTCTCGACTAGGTTCGTCAGGAGCGAGTATCGGTAAAGTAGTCGACCCTAATTCTCCGAATTTCGCGGAACGTTGACATGTTAACTCGGTTCTCTGCCAATGTTAATTTAAATGGGCTCACAGCGCCCGCGAAATAGCTCACTCTTTCCGTCGATATTAAGAGAAAAATGAAAAACCTACCCGATGGCGATTTAATTGCGTTTGTTGGAGTCTGCTTCGTGTTTTACTCATGCGAGATTTTCTCGCGATCTATGCTCTCATACCTGGCGGAATCGACGTCCACCTAGCCGAGAACGTACCTTAGATAGTCATCTTAGGATAGCAAATAGTCTTCAAATGTCCTGAGTTCTTCTCGTTCTTTGCAATTTCGAGTCCTTCTGGGAATTGTTGGCTCATCTGTGGCGGTTTCCTCACGCTTTTGTGAAGACGCGTTGAACTTTGTTACTGCGCCGTAGTTATTTATGGATTGAGTCTATGCGGTGTTGACACCCTTCGCCGTGCTAGAGGTTCGGTCATGCCGGTATTTGTTCAGCTAATTGGAAGCTCGTGGCAGCTCACATTGTTCACGGTTAGCACAGGTATGTTTGTTATGTGACGAGGGTTTGATGTCTCTGTGGTGTTTATTGTACTGTTGCCACAGGAGGTACACTGAAAATAGCTCACCATGCGACAAAGGTCCGACACCTTTGTGACATAGCCGGTTGATCAGTAGTTAGTCTTCCACCGTACGTAGGACCGAATAAAGAAGGCCGACGAGATGGCATGTGATGATGATGACACAGAATGTGCGTTGTCACGCGAAAGCAGAAGATATAGGAGCGCAAAGTTCATAGCAGTTACGAAGTAAGCTTTGACCATCCAGAGACTGTTCCTTCGTGGCGCTAATCACAAGTGAACTAACATTGAGAGCATTTGTGCTGCGACACCTGTGAGTCGGAGCACTTAGGCGCTGTTTGAAGAGAAACAACAGGGCGTTCACGTACACATATGCACAACGAGTAACAGATCGGCAAGTCTGAACTGCATCAGCAGACAGCAATATCGAAGTTATCAGTCCATTGAGGTAGTTCCGAGTTCAACTTCTGATTCCACGGTCATTAACCGGGCTAAGCTTCAAGGCCGCCAAATTCGGGACTCTTGACGTCAGCTCCGAAATTGGGAAAGCGTTGCAATATCACAACTCGAATGATTTGTGCTTTGTCCCCTTAGTTCACAGATATCTTCGCACCGATGCGTTTCATCGGACGATGTCCCAACGATTATAGATATACTTGCAGCAGAATTTGCGGATCACTTCTGCTAAGGAAAACGCCGTGTCGAAGCCTTAGCGCTGAACTTGTTGATCGATATGTAAGCGTTCGAGCATGTACTTTCTTTTCCACGTCTTGTGTCCACAAGGTGCATTCATCTCGACCTGATTCCGACAAGCTCGATCAGTACCTCGAGCGCATTGCTCGCAGCCTGGAACTTCGAAACGCTATTTCGGTTCCTGATCTCTACCACCAGTATCGGCACCAAGCAGGCACCGTGATCAATCAGATTATTCCTTATGATGAAAGACCTCATGCTTCAAAACGTGCTGAGCTACTACATCTAGCCGCAGCGAGCGATGACTCTACGCAAGGAGACGGCTTGGTACTAGTCGTCCATGCACAACTTGATACATTGAATGCTAGGTTGGCGAAGACGGTGGTATGTTCGGGCTTCGTAGTCGACGCGAGTAGAAGCGCTCGCAGCCCAACAGATACGATTGTTACTTGTGCACACACCTTAGAGGAGGTGGGTAGTCTACTGCGTTTGCGGCTTTTTGAGTTGACCAAGGCAGATGTACAGATATTCCAACCGTAGCGACGGTGATGGCGAGACGGGTTCGAGTTCATTCTCCTTCATCCTGCCGTCATCAGGACCTCCGAGAGTTGTGATACGGCTATTGTCCTCCATTCCACGTTCCGATGTCATTGTACTCGAGGCACGACCAGATTTACAAGCACTGCCCCTCCGATCGCTGCCTCTGACACCCTTCCCGGTTTATCCTGGCACCCCAGTCCTCACACACTTGTTCGGCGCTCCTGAACCTCCAACCGTACTATATTCTATTGCACGAACGAAAGCAGACTACCAAAAGCCTATCGCTCCCGAGACTGAAGAGCCTATTCCTTGGCTTGATCACCATGCTTGGAGAAGATGGGGCCGTGGGCTCATGCTGGGCTATCGAAGCTATACCGGGTTAGAAGTAGAAGTACTCTGCCAATCTCCTTGCTACCATTACGTTGATGCTGACGTCCATCGCTAGGCAGGTATCTCCAGTGTTCTTCCGCACATTCTTACATCTATCCTCCCAACATCTGGCTCGTCTGGCGGCCCTCTAGTTAATGCTGAGACAGGCTGTGTTGTCGGCATGACCAGTGGTCGGAGGATGGACAACCGTGTCGAAGGGGAAAGAGGATGGGGTTGTAGCGCCGAGGGGATATTCGAGGTAGAAGTTGGCGAACTCTCAACATGGTGATCGCGTGACTGACATATTACAGATGTTCTCACTTCCGGGCTTTATGCCATCCCATCAATGACCTTGTGTCTCTTGAGGATCTTCATCTGCCGCTTTGCAAGAAGTATTGCGACGATTGGTACTAGAGGCTGTTTCACGCTGTATGCTTCCAACGTGAGCAATGAAACAGATACGGTGACGCTTTGAGTGACCATCAAACCAGAGAGCCCAATATCGATATCCAAAGCACAAAGGTTGGACAGCGTAATCCTGCCATCGGAAGACGCTGCTGTTGCTTTCGATGACCTCGATTTTACATCTGAGATTGTTCACCGCTAGCTGGAATACGAGTCTATGTACGGCATTGAGGCTGCAATGCACTCGCCGCTGCTTCGGGTAATACGAACGAGTTGATCCTTGAAAGGGTTTCGCAAGCTTGCAAACAAATGATGACCAAGTCATCAATCCTTGCGGCAAAGGCGTGCGCAGCTATCTGCGGCAGAGGATTGATTGTACCGTATGGGCCGAAGTCGTCCAAGGCGCAAGCATTTTCGAGAGGGTTTTTGAAGGGGACCTCGAGACACAAGATGCATGGCTGCCGCCAGGCTTTGAATCTTACACACTAAGAGGCCATCTGGAACATTGGCTCGGGACCTGGACCCGGTCTACTCCGCCGTCGTGCAGTCCTTCCTGAGAAGTATGTACATGGCTATCTAGCTCCGTTTCAAGGTTGAGACGATGCTCGGAGCACGTTTTGTGATTATTTTGTGGTTCCGTGTATTTTGAGTCAGCCATCAGAAGTGGGAGTTGTTGGAACAGTCGATTTCCACTGTCATACAGCAACGATGAATGAGTAAAGCGAATTAGCTCCCAAAACCTGGTGGATGGACTTCTGCTGATGAAGTGGCATTGCCGAACAAGAAAAAGTCTCCACTCGCTTCCGAAGTCATCAAATGCTGTAGCGCTCAGTTTGAGCACCCTGACGAAATAGATGTACCCGCCGCTGCTTTGAGAGGCGCTCAGAAAAGGTTGAAGATAACTACAAGAACACCGATGAAGGCGTGACTTACCGCGGAGGATTCGGTCGCTGTCAACAAAGCTGTTTATGGACTCCTGTCCGAGGTGCAGCTATTCTTGGTATGAGCCTCGGGAACACTTCCGCAATAGGCTCGGCCGGCATTCCGCACTACCCCTGGCCACAGAATTCTGCAATTGTTGTTCAAACATGCGTAGCAACTCGCTTCAGCGCTGTCTAGGACTGGCAGCTGTTGATGTTGCAAGCGTCCGAAGTGATGCCGAGAAGGGCTATATAGGTGATTGTCATCGATCGAAGGACTTGCAAGCATTCATATCAGACGTCAACGTTATACTTCTTACCTGGCAATTGTTCACCAGACCAGGCACTTGACTAGCCAGGAGCTCCCAGCATGGCAGCACCTGACTATCCTGAATTAACGTGGAAGCAGGTCTCACCGACCCGCTATGAGCGTTCAAATGATGAGATAGAGGAATTCTACTACTGCATCGCGAAGCAATACGCTGGCAGTGGGCGTATGTTCTTCGCCATGACAGGATTTATGTCTATATCTATCAATGCTTCTCCTGATGTCAATATCCAAGAAGCAGAAGCACAAGTTGATGAAGCGCTTCGAAAGGCATGGCTCCGACTGCGATTTGATCATCCTAATATCGCTTCGTGGACAGAATACGACCCCCGTACTCAGACTCTTCGTAAGGTCTACGAAACGTTTGAGCCTTGCAATGACGTGCGCGTGCCCCAAGATTGGCTTGACACTACCTTTCAAAAGGTCGAGACTGAAGTCACTGGGCTTGAGTGGTGCAATTCCGACCCCCCAGCACCTACGCGACCAACGTTGTTCGTTGTCGCGCCTATTACATCTCAAGCAGGGAGTATCATCAAGCGCGATATTGTTCTCCGCTCACCACACGAGATTATTGATGGAATCGGAACGCTTAACCTCCTAAGTAACCTTTTACTTCGCGCTTCCGAAACATACACCGAGGGCACATCTTATCAGCTACCACATTGGGGCACCGAATACATCAACCTCACACCTCCATTTCGGGTAGCGGCTGCAATACCACGCGCGCCTTCACTGCAGCAGCAGAAACTCTTCGACCGCACTACTGCCACCAACAAAGCCTTGCGAACAGATGTTGAGCTTGCTTTTCTGCCTTTCAAAGAAGGTACCCAGTTACCTGGCATCCACCAGCGTGTAGCTATCACCTTTTCAGAAGCCAGAACTGTGGAGCTACTCGCCGCATGCAAGAGTCTAGGAGTGACGGTAACTCATGCCTTCCACGCCGCCATCGCGATGGTCATTCGTGATCTGCAGACCAAAAATGAAAGTGCGAGAACGGTACGATACATTAACTACTGCCTCATCAATCATCGGAAGGAATGCATTGCGCCGTACAACAGCTCGAGGCATCCTGCCTCCGTGATTCATTCTGTATCAGGACGAAGCTTGACCGTGGATCTAACCGTTCCATCAAAAAACGGCGTCGACCTGAAAAAGACCAACGACTCGACAAACCCAAATGAATTCCATCAAATCGTCTCACAGATCCGCGGGTTCTATCACTCCATCCGCGATGACAAAGACCATATTGCCCTGGCACCATTATACTGGAAAGCCGGAACCCCAACCATTTCCCATGAAATTCTTCTCTCTGAGCAAACTCCTGAGGTACCGCCACCAGATCCGTTCCCTACAGTGACCATATCAAGCATGGGTCGCATCGACGATATCGTAGCAAGCGAACACGGACCCTTCAAAGTGAACGACGTGTGGGTCACCGGTGAAGAATTAAGGAATGGGTTGGGCCTGTTTCTGGGGACGTGGCAGGGGAGGCTGAATTTGAGTGCGGCATATAACGATGCCTGGCATGATAGAGAGGAGGTCTTGGCTTTTCTCAGGAGTTGTGAGGAGGTTGTCTTCAAGGGCTTGAAGCTTTGAAGGAATCTATTCCATCTCGACGCTATGGTAACAACTTCCCATGATAACAGGTTAGTGTCTCTGGCCTTACTTGCGGTGCTTCAAAATGCAACTCTGAAAAGCTTCTTTGTGGCTGATCGAGGCGGGTTATTGTCGTTCTAAGTGATTGGTGATTTGTGTATTCGTCTTCATTAAGCGGGACTCCCTTCGGCCGGTCGTTCTCTCCTGTTGGCGAGAGCTTAGAGGAAGTGACGGCTTTGAAGTAAACTTCAACACAACAATTGACCCAGTTTGATAAGATCTCACTCATCTATGTCTCTGCATCTTTTTGACATGCATTTGTAGCCATCTACGAAGCGAAATCTTGCCAGTGTCTCCACAGCCGTGTCGCGAACCAATCAAGGCACTATTCCAAACTCAATACGTTCTCCCAAATTCTCTTCAGCCTTTGCGGTCTCAGCGTCTAAGGTTCTTAATTGTTGCTCTGGTTTTGCGAGCCTTGCCTTGACTGTTCTCATAGCTTCCTCTGCTCACGTAACTTTCGCAATTCCTCTCCAATTGCATTGTGGGCTCGTCGCACAAAGCTTTCGAGCCATCGCTTTCCATCTTCATTCTTTCTGATACTTCTTTGATCACTGCTTTCTTTGGCTCCAGCCTTGAGATCGTCCTTGTGTGGTCGTGCCAGATTGGCCCATGTTGGAGGGCGTTTGTATTCACAAATCCGGCAGCCCCACGCTTTTCGAGAGACGGAACCCCTTCGAGACTTTTGATGCAAGTCGTTAAGGCCATGAGAAGCGTTATTGGCGTCACTGGCCTTGATGCAGCTTTGCAAACATGCCTGAACTCGTGAAATGAAAGCTGACAGAAAAGCGGCTCGTGCGGGATGGGTCGTGAGATGAGGCGAGATAAGGCAAGGCATGTTTCATTTTGCACAGGGTGATTTCTCCACCGTATAGAGCTTTGTTGTACCGAGCGCCATCAGGTCTTCAATACTTCTGATCTCAACAATGAGTTTCAGCTATGCGTCATGAATCCGGGCCCACCGATAGTTTGGCATTATTGTATGGAAGTCGGAGGTGGACTTCCCGAGCATTTGGGTTCTCTGTTGCCTTTCGAGATGCCTGGAATAGCAAATTGGGAGTGCTAGTTCAGGCTTGATACCCACGAAATGATTATGAGGCTACTCGCTGGTTAAAGGCATGACCGTCTTGAGAGATTGAAACGAGTCCTGAGATCGGGGAAAAGATAGACGCGACACATTGCTTGCATCACTTTCAATGTCCAGCAGCGTAGCTGAAATATTTTCTGGCCACCACACGTCACGTATTGCACATGGGGTTCAGCGTCAAAGGCTGGCTTTATCCGTTGGTTTTGGCAAGTGGCTACGGCTCCTCTAGGCTGCTCTTTCGTTGCGACCCCAGGGGTCAGAGACAATGATCCATATTGAGTGGTCGCACTTTATCGAGGTCGAGCGAGATATGTGATATGCCATCACGGGTCACGGATCCTGCGCAGTCTCATGATATCTATACCACTTGGGACGACGCTTGTACCCAGCCATGATCTTTCTGACAATGTTCAGCGGCTCACGATGTTGTCAAGCTTTTGCCTCATCAAGCCCTTGCACCCATTCAGAACACTGTTGTCATTCTTTTCAATTACGCAAATACAATTTGATGACGTTTCCTCAGGAACTCAAGCCCACCGAAAATAAAAGTCACCTCACACGTCGTCAGTATTTACTGTAGGCAATCCGCCTTACCGCGGTAGCGTAAGCCAGGAATCCCTTGGACATTGTTTCGACAAGTGATTATCTTAAGGTCCACGAGAGTAATCGAATTTTGTCCCCCTCGGTGTCCTACGCGAATGACGTAAGTTTCGCCTTGGAGATACAGCCTGTAAAATACTGGGTTGTTGAATCTATTACATTTGAGCAGGTGCCAACGCAAATTGCCGTCGCGACGACGCTTTCATGGGAACTTTCCTGACAGCGTGCAAGGAGGGAGACTTTCATCACTATTCGCTGATAAAACGCCTTTAATACGATGGGCTTTTGGAAAAGATATTTCAAAGGTTCGGTTGCTTGTGTGGCGTGTCTCTCACTAGGGACGAAGCCCAGAGGTAGACGTCTCTTTGGAGGACCACTTTTACATTGCTGCGCAAGGCTTCGAGGATGACATTCCGTAAACTAATCCTTTAGGTGACGCCACCAACGAGTCCCCACCAATTGGCAGGAAACTATGTTTCGCATTTAAATCGCTGGAAGACTTTCAAGTCGCTCAGAAGCGTAGTCCAAAGCACTTCGCGAAGCGATGTTATTCACCTCGTTCAATATTGGGTTGTGATTGGCTGGAGGACGGCACGGACCCACTGCAGTCACCGCTCGCCATTTTCAGCCCTCATGCAACTGCTTGCACTCAGCATCATACGATAGGGCTTTTTGAATTTGCTGCAGCTGCCGCATTTTGACCCGCATCGTCTCGTTTAGAAGTGCGACGATGCTATACAGGTGTCCGCTTGACGCCCGTTCTCACATTGATGAGGCTTCCGCTAGTCAATGTCCCCTGGAACGATGCACGACTGGGGGCTCATCGACCGGTGAAGCGACAGCTCGACAGCACGCCTGGCTGGCCTGATTCTAGCTCTATCAAGCATAACTCGACGCTAATGTTTCTCAGCCCAACACAAAGAGTAAGCATCAAACACCCCTGCGACTGATCCCGGTATATGTTGTTTCACAGTCTGAAATGTCCCCATGTCTCGTCGAAGCCTCCTGGTGCAGAGTCGCTCAAAGCAGGTGGCTTGTGTATACGCCTTGTCATAAATAAGACTTCCTCCAATCCTCAGCTCGATATCCGGCTTCCAATGCCCATCTGAGCGTCATCTTGATAGAGTGCTCTTCTCCCATGATTTGCTACTGACCACTGTTTGTATGTCATCTCCGGTTCCCGTGATGCCCAAAGTATCGTCCTATCCCCATTCCAAACCTAGGTCCAAAGCAACCAGTCGCCCAGGGGCACTCCAGGGTGGCCTCAACGTTCGGACTGCGACACCTCGAGTAGGTGAACCCAATGTCGGAGACGAGAACGAACCACCCGCAGTGGCTGAGGAAGGCAAGACAGCTGAAGAAACTGTGAACGGAGAGAATCTAGAGGATGGGGACACACACTCAGCTGATGCAAGTACATCCGCTGCGCAGCAGGACCCTCTGTCCGAACCTGGCAAAAAGAGGAACAGGCCCAAACTTCACCCCCAAGAGAGCGTCTATAAGTTGTGGAAGAACTTCGAGCCCGACCATCTCGGCAAGATTACCCGACTTTTGCCTGAGGTTCAGCCCGTCGTACGTACCTCCAAGGCGAAAACAAGGAAGTCTCAAAATGCTGCTGAGTCATACGCCGAAGCACGCGCTCAATGCCAGGAGAGTGTTCGAAAAATTATCGATGAGTGCATAGCTTTGAACCAGAAATACACCGACGTCCACTTCGACCTTGAGCGTGACCTCAAGATCACAAAGAAGAGGGATTGCTTAGATGGTCTTGTCGTGGAAGACGAGGACAAATTCGAGCCAGAAGACGTAAAGAGAGTCACTGACATATTCGAGAATGCAACCTTTTTCAAAGATGGCGCGGGTTATGATGACATTGTTCAAGGAGCGATTGGCGACTGCTGGATGATGTCTGCGTTCTCAATACTGAGCTCTTCTGAAAATCTTCTTCGCCGAGTGTGTGTTATCCAGGACCAAGAAATTGGCGTATATGGTTTTGTGTTCTTCAGAGGTATGTTTGCTGCTCTGTTCTTGTCAACACTACTAACACTTGTCAGATGGCGAATGGCATCCAACTATCGTCGACGACAAGTTATATCTTTCCGCTATCTCTTTCGATGAAAGCATCAACACTGTTCTTGCCTCATGGGGCAAGGAGGAAGAGCAAAAGTATACAGAACTCTTCCAACGCGGCTCTAAAGCGCTCTACTTTGCTCGCTGCAAGGATGACAATGAAACTTGGGTGCCCTTGCTTGAGAAAGCTCTGGCTAAGGCTCACGGCGGCTACGACGCTCTGAGTGGCGGTCAGACTGGAGAAGCCATCGAAGACCTTACGGGCGGAGTCACGGCAGAAATTTACAGCACGAATATACTGTCCAAAGAGAAATTTTGGACCAACGAGCTGACTCACATTGGCAAGGAGTTTATGTTCGATGCGTCTGATCCGGTGTACCGAGAATGGCAAGGCTGGAATGAGGATAATCCTTATGTAGGCAACATACGTAAACAGCGTCGCAAGGGGATAATGTCGCGCCATGCCTATGCCGTACTCGATACGTATGAAGGTCACGGCGAGCGACTGATCAAGGTACGTAACCCATGGGGTGAGTCGGAGTGGGACGGACCTTGGAGTGACGGGTCCCCACAGTGGACTGCTGCTTGGCTCGACCGGTTAGATCACAAATTCGGTGACGACGGCGTGTTCTGGATGAGCTACAAGGATTTCTTGCAGCATTATCGACATATCAATAGAACAAGAATCTTCGACGAGACATGGTTTACAGCTCAGAAATGGGCGAGTTTGCAGGTGCCTTTCAGTACCGTCGATTATCAGCAGACAAAATTCAGCATCAATGTGCCCGAAGACACTCAGACGGTTATTGTGCTCTCGCAGCTCGACGATCGATATTTTGCTGGTCTGCAGGGCAAGTACGACTATCGATTACAGTTCCGCATTTCCAAGGCAGAGAACGAAGACGAGTATATTGCAAGGTCACGACCAAACTACGAGCTTAATAGAAGCACAAACGTCGAACTGTATCTCAAGAAAGGTGTATATACAGTGTTGATCAAGGTGGAGGCACTGGACTGCAAGCGCGACAGCCCTGAGGAGGTGATTAAGTCTAACCTCCCTGGTCGGAAGGAGAAAGTCACAACCATTGGAAGACTATACGATCTCGCTCACCAAAAAGGCATGCCAGATCCCGAAGACGAACAAGCACAGGAGCAAGCAACAACCAAGAAAACTGAGGAAGGAACGCAGACTGACGGAACTGCTGATCCGACCCAAGTCGGAGCACTACAAAGAGCGGCGGCTGTCCCATGCTCCACCGTTCTGGGTCCGCCTCAAGGTCCGCCTCCAGCCGACAGCGATTCAGAGGACGAAGAGGAAAAGGAACCTTGGAACGCAACCTGTGTCGTAGGACTGCGCGTATACAGCAAGCAGCCCGAGCTTGGCATCAAAGTCATGTGGCCGCCTAAACCGAGGACAACCGTTGCAGTCCGAGGCCCAGCGCCGGACCGGGACTCGATCACCAAGGCGCCACAGGACGAAGCTGAGAAGAATGCTAGCCCGGTCAAGAAGGATGTGGTGGAGGAAGGGGACCCGGTGAAGGATACTGCGAACTCCGAAAGCGTGTGAAACAAGAGGAATATTCTGACGTAGTGCGGAAGAGGTCGTAAGAGTGTCAAGGCAAATATAGGGGACAGCGCAGGTCACACCTGGATGAGGAGAGTGAGCAAAGATCATAGAATCATTGGAAATTTTGACGAGTTTAGGGTTGGGGTGTGCCGGCCCGAACGGCAGGTACCAGACTCGTGCTCAGTGATTGACGTGAGCTTTACTACGCATAATGCCATTGCCGATTTCTTGTGAACTCATGCGGAATTGACTTTGTTATCTGCACACGTAAGCCGTTGCTCGATGTTTACTCATCGGCTTGTCGTATCAGAACTCCCTGCTGCAGCAAATACACCGCGGTTGCTCCTGTATGAGTAGTGGTATATTCTATGGTCGATACAGCGGATTGAATCACGGCAGGCATAGTTACCAAACATCAAGCCTCGTCTATACGTGGTCCTCAAGAAGGTGAGTCTCATCCACTCTAGACATGGCTCCAGGTCAAACCACGCCATCTATATGAGGATTGAACTCGGAGTTGAGGAGACTGCATGCTTGAATCGTAACATCACACGAGACACGTTGTTTGATCAATGTTCAGAAGCATGCACCCTTCTCATCAGCATCTTCTGGCTGCATGTGATCACCTGCAGCTCGGCTTGCGAGCCCTGAATGCTTGGATCTACTTGCTGATCGGCAGTCACGGTCGAGGTCCACAAAGGGCTGAGATATATAGTATGGCATTGGGCAGATCGATGCGATTGTACGTGGAGCAGAGACATGGTTCAAGGAGATGGGCGAGCTGTAACCTGAAGGAACAATCACAGAAATCTGACGTCGGTCTAGGTGGGATAAAGGATGATCGGAGGCGAAGCAAGATTGGTCTAACTGGATTGAAAAGATGCAGGTTACAGGGCGTGTCAAGCTGTCACCCCGATCTGGTAAATGCTCCGGCATTTGTCCCTTGTCGTGCAATTACGTTGTCGCTTGGCTGAGGCATGGTCAGATAGCTTCGCAAAGCAAATGTTTGGGAAGTGCGAAGCGATCTTGTCAAGGTAGTTTGTTAGTATCTCGAGATTGTTTCAGTTGCGGGCTATCGTTATTGTTGTGACAAGTGCTATATTATTGACGTGGCATGAGCAACATGACAACTTGACATATCTTTCGGTCCATCGTGACTATCCTGAGATGCGCCTCCGTTCGCTTCAACTGTGCCCTTTCACCCTAAATTGCCAATCTGCAACGTCAATATCCCTTATGCCTCTTCGAGCCTCACCCGAGCCGATATCTCAACAGGCTGGTTCTTTTGTAAGGAGCGACTTCATTCAATTATACTGACAACAACAACCAATAATACATGTATGTTATGAACTCCCAAACATGGCTCTCTCCTTGTGTCCTCCGTATTCATCTGCCAAGCGGCATCATAGACTTATGAGTGTCGTGAGCCTGTCGTGTATCGTAAAGGAATGGTCATGTGTCTCGTATCTTAATATATCGTATCCAATCCAATATGCTCTGCTAATATCGAATAAATGCCGACTGAACTATGTGCCCACGACCAGCGAATGCAAGTACGTCGAGCTGACGCGTCTGACCGAAAGCCGTCCACCTCTTACAAAGCCAAAGCAAGCCCAACGATGCCGACGAAGGTGGCACCGACCATGCCCAAGAAAAGACCCTCTGGCGAAGAAGATCGCGAGCCAGCATTCTGCAACCCGGCCTCATCACTCGTGGATGCCGCGCTCCCAGCGCCAGTGGGGGTAGCAGTCTCGGTCACGGGCGCATTGACAACGACAAGACTCGTGCTCGTCGTTACCTGTCCGTTCGCGTCGGTGAAATAGAAGGTGTGGGTACTCGTACTTGGCGTGAAGCGGACGCCTACTGCGGAAGATGTGCGAGTCACAACGCCGCCGCCCTCAGTGCTGAAAACTACGCCGCCATCAATAGTTTGAATTGCAATCTCCCCGGGTTCGGTGCTAGGCGCCAGAGTGATGGAGGTCTCGAAATCAGACGGAAGGTCACTCTGGGTGATTATGTTGGAGACGGCATCGGAGACAGTGGGCGCGACGGGTGCAGCAGTGGTTGGAGTCGATGAGGCTGGCGCAGCGGCACTCGAATCATCGTCCGTGTTGTCGCCATTGGTAGGCTCCGGTGCTGGCGCAGCGGTTGTGGTGCCGTTGTTCTGGCGTTTGGCGATGTAAACTAGCTTTGAGGCCATGACAGGGTTCTCGCTGTGGACGTGTTCAATCGCCGCGCGGTCCTTGCTGAACACCCCATCACGGAACTTGGGGGAGAGATTGTGGAGGACGTTATGCAAAACACTGTCAGGAATACTGTCCAGGATTGAGGACAGATGAGACCAATCTACTATCGAGTCATCATTTTGCTGGTGTTGCTGAGAGGGCACAGCGATTGTGAAGGGGAGGAGAGAAGCAAGGACTAGGACCTTCCGTAGTCCAATCATGGTCGCGATTTTGTATGTGCGGTCGATGCCGGCTATGCGACGGGGATAGAGCGAAGGTGATGCCGACAATTAGCTGTTTGCGGATCGAAGTGAGTGACGAAGAGGTCGAGTGTGCATCAATCAAAGCAACGGTGAAGTAAAGACACCAGCAATCAAGAATATTTCAAGCGGCTGTGAAACTTCCAGATCCAAGACACCTTGAGTAATAGGTTTCTTGGACAGTGGCGATGATGTGCCAGTGGGCACGCGAAACCCGCACACGAAGGATGCGACCGCTAGAACCCAAAGGGTTTAAGTGCAAAAGTTTGTTGGCGTGCCGATGGTCCAGACGCTGGTATCTCGAGGATCGCGGTGTTTCACTCCTCGTGTCAGATTGGTCGATCTCTTCACTAGATTTTGTGTTGCGTTTGTGCAGAGATCAAGAAGTACAAAACAATGCAAGATGGTGCTTCCACGGACGCAACACGCGAGCGAGCTGTGGAGTTGCAACTCTACAGAGAGAAAGTCGGTGGCGGGAAACACGTTTCGGCAGGCTTTCCTTGTGGAGCATGGAGCCGTTAAAAGAGGAGCTTGAGGCTTGACTCTGGCCTAGCGCGACCCAACGTCACTTAATGGCGTGGCTGTCGTTCGCTTGTGGACCATGAGGTTGATGCTGGCTTCACTAAAAGTCGAGGATACATATCGACCCAAAGCACGTGCACAGCGGCTTGAACAACTCTCTGATATTACCTGCTTTGATGAAGGGGCTATGAAGACATTTGCATAGTCATGTGCGCAGAGCTCGGCAACGCTGCATCCTTTGTCAGCAAACTGAGACCTGCTGCGTCCGTATGAACGAGCTTGCCAATACACCCCTGCTGCGTCAATACGGCGACGTGCCATACCAGTCGAGAAGTCACCTTTTTGGTGCTAACGAACCACCCTTCGTGATGCTTTTGACATTATGAAGCAATGCATTGGCTGAAATGGCATTAATGCGACTTGGAGCCTTCGTGTATTGTGAAAGTTCTCAGACATATCGATGTGCTGTCGACCAATCCTTGGCTTCTAGGTGCCATATCGGGGCCGCTAATGTTGTCGTGTTGCCGCGTGAGGAGCCAATCCAACTTGAGGTGAAAACAGGCAGGGTTGCCAAGAGATTGTGCTATTTTCGGGCTCTTTTGGCGTGGCACTTCGGCTGCTGTGCTTGCCGTTTAAGCGTGTTTGAGTTGCCAGTTCCGGAGCAGCAACCAGTCATCTCCACCAGTTGCATCACGACTCGGAAAAACTGACATATGACTATTGGCGAATTTCGTAATTAGAACCGGCCCTAAATTCGCTTACCCTTTCTCAATTAATAAACTATTTTACCCTGCGTCGATTTCACACCTGCGTCGTGTATCACGTGAGGCTCACGTATCGATCTCGCTTCCGCGTTTCTTGCAGTTCTTATTTGGGCTCAACAGAGCCTCCCTGCTATCTCGGTCAATGGTACAGCTGTACACGTACTCAAAGGCATAAGAATACGGCTCATTAGACTGAGAAGTTGCGGTCGTCTTCGTCTAGGTGCTGTACCCTTTATGCAGTTACATATCATACTTCGACTTCTCCAGGCATATCGATGACATTCAGCCCACTGCATAACTCCATCACCAAGAAACTTCTCAGCGCTTTCTTTACGTACCTTGTAGCATCGTCAGGTGAGCTGCAGGAGGCTAGGTGGCCCGAAACCTTTGCTCAGCGTTGTGGTAAACATAATCTGCTCGTACAAAACAAGCAAAATCCACCGCCAGCGCGTGCGTTGCAGTCAGACGAGCAGTGGGTGAAGTTTTCGCAGCAGCGAGTGACAGAAATTATAGGTGTGGCTGCCTCAGAACTTTGATCAACGAGAAACATAGGAGGGCAAATGGAAAGCAGCTGTGTACCCACGAAGGAATTTATTTCCGATGATGAAAAATAATGTGAAATATTACTCCAGACTGTTGGTTGTGCATACCGAACGGATCGAAGTGTCCACGGCATTATCTGGTCATTAACGAGCTGCTGGCAAAGCTCTTGCTATCCTTTTTGCATCAGTTGTTTTTCGTGAGGGATGCATCTCGTAGCCAGGCATGCAGGAAGCTGGCGGGAACAGTTCCCTGCCGGAATACGCCATGCCTCTTTTAGACGACGTAGCCAACGCGGACTGTCTTCCATAGGGGGTTTCGACGTCCTTTCCAACTAACATCAGCTTTACCCTTATTTTATTCCTCCAGCCAACGGAGATTTGAACTTTCGACTCAAGTTGTAGTAACACTCTATAGCTATAGTTACAGCAGTGAAAAGTACAAGGGTGCCAGCAGCTAGACCCAGTCGAAGCACGGATGTTTCAATATTGTGATCTCGTTCAACAGTCAGTCCTAGACGTGGGGAGGCTTTGATCAAAATCACGTCGACAATGCAAGGCAGACCCTATCACAGTCTATGGCTTTGCCAATCCTCGCAGCTTCACCAAGCGAATGCACTCAAGATTTTCCTGCGAACGCTCATGCGCTCGAATCTCCGCATTGCCGGTCCTAATCAATGCTTTTGCTTGCAAATACCCAGCTTGGCCTCCATTTGGTACTGAGTTTCTACGTTACTGTCCTCGATAGGATAACGTTCCAGATGTAGATGATGGGTGATAGACGCCAGGAGTGCCGGATGATCGTTCGATCACAACACGAGCTCACGTTGTGCGTCAACAAGCTCAATTGGATGAGCATTTGATCATCCAAATGTGTTGGTTCAGCAGCTGGCTGGAGGCTTGTACCTTTGTCACAAATACAAGTCGCAGGCTATGGCGAAACGTGATGCGATCGGAGGAAATCGCGATGGAATAGCAATCGCCCCTTCTCTGCTGCCGTTTCTGCTTCGCTTCGTTCGACATCCGCAGTTATCCCCAGGTCTGCGCCACCACAGGCATCACAGATCTGTATTGTGAATCCTATTGTATGCGCGTCAGCATCAAATTAGCAGGGTTCATCATGTTTCAGCAGCATATCACAGGAAACCCATCCTCTCGGAAGTCTCAGGATGAAGCATATAGTACGAAGACGTCGGCGGTAACATTGACTCAAGCCTTCCTCACGATAACTCCGAACAGGTCGAAGCGCCCGCTGAGATAGAATCCCATTCCTCACATAACCAGAGCTCTGTTGGGTTGCAGGACAACCGCAGGTCAAATGTCCTTCACAAACAAAAGCAGCTCCCGAGTGTCTTCGCTGCCAAAGCGAAAGACCCCTACACGCAAGCAATCACTCACTCAAATTCGTTCCTGGCTGAATGGAAGGTCAAGCCTCAGCGGCGCGGCTATAATGTCCAGCAGGTCAGGTGAAAGCCCTCGCCGATGTCCCCAATGCCACCAGTTGATCTCCACTCATGATCATGCCTCACCATCCGACAGCACAAGCATGAGTGGAGGCTTTGAGTCTAGATTGTCACTGCAAGAAGCACTGATTAGCATCCCATATAGAGACATCACCGAGAAAACACAGCCAATTCCGGTGAAGTTTATTTCGAAGCGCAAGACATCTGCGCTCTCTCGCAAGGTCCAGAAACTCCTTTTGTTAAGTGGTAGACGCACGAAGAAGGGTTTGTCCGAAGAGAACTCCTCTTTTATACCTCGAAGGCCTAAGAGACCGCCTAGCAAGCAGTGTCCTCCTGAGCAGGACTACCGTCCCAATTCTTTCGCAATCAATGGTGAACGGCATGTTGCAGAACAAATCACGCCCGGAGCACTTCCAGCTCGCAGTAGTGTTGGACAAACGTGCCGGTCTGCTTGTTCAAGAGATCCGGCCTTAACCGTAATGGTGGCACCAGGCGAGCCGTCACCTGGCAACACTCACCATCAGCTAGCGGACAGCTTGCTGACTACTGACCAAAAGCTTCTTAACATTACCCACGAGGCGAGTAGCAATGTGCCATTCTCTAGAACGTATGGCAGTCCCGAGAAAGATCCAGGCCCAAGTGCACCAGCGACCATTGGACCTAGTATGTGGTATGCAAACGACAGCTTCAGCACTTTACCGACGACTGGATCCAAAGCTGCGCTGCTTCCATCGCCCCTACGGCTGAGAAGCGACGAGAAGTCTGATCAGGTGCCTCCCATTCCGCTCCAATCTCCTCTAAGAAATTCAGTGACTGAAAACGAATTTGGATCTTGGGGACGACAACCAAGCGGCATTCCACACCTTCCACAATTAAGTCTGGCCGGCACTCAGTCTTCTTACACCACTGAGTCAGTCTACTCCTCAGAAAAGGACCAAACCCTTTCCCTCAAAGCTACTAGTCCGCCATCATCGCCACCGCCAACCTCAGCCAGTAGCCACAGGTGTCGAGAAAGGCCTAGTGAGAGGGAAGACCGACAAGCAGAAGAGCTGCGGGAAGAGCTTGGGATCCTTGATGATGTTTACAATATGTACACGGATACAATGAAGAGAAAGAAGCATAAAGTGACAGCAAATGACCTGAAAGAGCAAGTTATGCAGCTTTCAGAACTCAAGCGAACCGTTACAGAGAAACTTTCACGAACGCAGAGGCGAATAGCGAAAGAGCGTGCTCGCAAGCAGGCTGCGATATTACTCGGGAGTGAGCTCCCTGACCAGGGGGCTCAGGATGCCGAATTCGCGCAATGGCTGCAATTCAATTCCCATGACGAAGCTTCCAATCATGTTTCCGGTACACCCGCACCGAATGCTGAGAACCAAACCCAACAAGCGCAAGCAATTCCGGGTGCACCTGTCTATGTCAAACATCTGTCCGAGATTCTTGAAGAAAACGAAAATCACATCAATGAGACCAGCTCTAATCAGAATCTCGACAACAATCAAATTGCGGAAGTTGAAGCTAGCTCTCCACATACAACTAGGCTCTGGAACAGCACAGGAATAGTGGCTGCTAGGCGAGCTCACGGTGAGCCGAGTCTCAATCTTCAAGAACTTCGTACTCGGCTACATGCGCTCATGGACGATGATACAATGACTGCAAACCAAGCGACTCCGTCCCCTAATACGACAAGTTCTGTCACGCCTTTAACAGTATTCATGCTGCCACCTAGCGGCCATTCGTCAGTCTCCGCTACCAACAGTGAATGTCCACCCCTCAACCTCCAGAAAATTGAGATTGATTGGAAAGGTCGAAGATACCCTGTCCTCATTGGCGACAGAGGTCAGATCTGGGAGGGCCCATGCACGGACCCAAGCTGTACCAACCATGCTGAGTACCAACAAAGGGTGACATGTGGTAGGTTCTGATGGTTGAGCCATTGCAAAATATCAGAGAGAGCTCAGCTCTCAAAGATCGCTGAACGAAGCTGCTGCGCAAGCAGCGGTGTTTCGTCTTGTCAAAGATCTCCCTGGGATGCGATCAAGCCAGACTGCTCAACTTCTTGATTTCAAGACCAGTGTAACGAAACTTGCGCCAGCCAGCATCGAAATTGGAGTCATTGCAACGATGATGACCTGGTTACATAAGTGGTCACGGGCCGCAGGCCACGTACAGTAGAATGCTTCTTGGGGAACAGAGTCGCTTCAGGTGTCTCTTCAGATACTCCTTTACGCGAGCAGTGTTCCCTACACTTGAGCGAAACTCTGAGAGAACATCAGCTCCGACATACAGCTGCAAAAAAGGCGTCACGGACTTTGTCATCCCACGATATTCAAGTTGTTACCATCATCTGCAACAAGCTGGTCTCAAAAAGCGACTACTACGCAAATGAAGACAGATGGTTAAGCAGTAAAAGGGCGCTACCGTTCTGGCACATGATTGCTGCAGTCACCAAGTCCATGGAGCTTCCCTGGTGCAAGCATTCTTACATCAGTCGTAACTCACTCTCGAACAGTGCTGGGGAAAAGGCAGCGATCTGCTTGGACACTATGGATCGGACAAGGAACCCGTGGAATAGTGCGAGAGTCTCGGTGGTAAATGCTCATGTCCATTTTGCGGAGTGCTAGGCGACACTTGAAGACGGACATGCATGCGTTTCTTGGAGTGCAACGGCCTCCGTGGAGTGTTCGATGAAACAAGCCTGGAAGAACTCGAAATTCAAAAATGGGGGAGAGCCCGTCTTGCGAGTCAGATTCCGAATGCTCAGATAACGTGGGTTCAGAAAAAGGATATGAGGACGGGCACTTGCGTTCCAAACATGGGTCCTGATTGTCAAGCAGAATGCTGCAGAAATAGAATTGAAACAGGCGTGTAAACATGTGGCGCAGCTGAATCATCTGGCTGACTCTGGCTCTGCTAGGCTCGAGGGGATAAGAGAATCTACGCAGTTTTTGAGCCTATCGGGCGCAGAGACTCGAGCCCAGAACTGGTTTTTATCAATTTGGATAACAATGAATCCTAGAATGGTGCCTGACTAGCGCATACGAGGCGTAGAAGCGGACCTAGATGCGTCACTGATAGAAGTCTCAACTATCATGATATTCTCCCCCAGCTGTGCCGCCTTGACAAAGCAGAGGCCAACACCTGGTCACAAACTGCAAACTGCAAGCATGAAAAAGCACGAAGTCAGAGACCGAATTTAAACGGGACACGTTTGATGAGGCCCTTCTCGAAACCTACCTGCTGCGAAGATGAGGATTGAGGGCGTGACTTAGTTCGCCACAAGCGGGTAAAGCTCATGACCCACACGTCTTCTTTCGCTCACTCCGGCACCTCATAATGCAGATGAGGGTCGAAGTGACCATATGGGTGAAATATGCGGTGTTATTGAGGTCGTAGTTGCCATTGAACCACCGTGCCGAGCGTTATCTCCACCCTGAGGCCAAACCCCAGGGTTCATATTGTCTGGTTGTCGTAGAGGGCGCTCATTTGCGACGCCTGCTTCCCAGCTCGAAACGTACGGACGGTTCAACGTGTATATCTTCCGAGGATGAACGGCTTCTTGGCTAGTCACATTTTGTCTGTCCAGCAAAGCAGGTATCTCTTCCCACGTCGGAGCCATGACTGGCGACAGTGCTTGTTTTGCATGGTGAATTGTGATCGTGCTTCGAGAGAAATGCAAAGAAGTACAGAGACACTCCTTGCCACGGTGAGCATGCTGGCACGCTTTAGGCAGAATGTCATGTAGAGACTTCGCCACTGGCGCTCTTTGCCTCAGCGCAAGCAAGAGGTTGCGAACAGTGAGAACCAATGAAGATAGACAAGGCTGTTATCTATTGCCGTCATTGCAGTCAGCCTACTACAATGAAGCTGGAGCTGTGCACAGGACACGACAAGAGATATTGCTTAGCGCCAGATAGGTGTGCACTTTCAAGCCGTCCCGGCAGATGCAAGAGTTCGTCAATGGGTTGTTCGTCAATGATCTCTTCGGCGTCGGGTTTGTATTGGCTCTGTTGTTGACTGACCTTGAAAAATCTAGATTGCAATTGACTATGCACGGGTTAGTCCGCAGAGAAGCAACTTGAACGACCAACGTCGTCAGCCTCCCAGAACAATGCAGGAAGCTAGGTGCTGCTGAGATAGATCAAGCTTCCAACCCTCAACAACGCTGAGAGTCGACTACGTGACGATTTCTATGGATTATCAATTGTGCAATAGCTCTGGAGATGTCTCCATTACAAAAACAATACTTGAACGCGCTTCAAGGGTTCAACACGAGAGGCGTAATGCTCCGTGTATGATGATCCTGATCAAACTGAAGTCTATCGAGGAAGCACTGAGATTTCGGCAAAACTCCGGTTGTGCGCTTTGATGAACTTATTGCGCACCTTCGTGTCCTCTTCAAAAAGAAGAGACTTGCAAAGCTGCCTGCGATCTATGCTCACTCAACCTCAAATGACGGTTTAATTCATAGTAGGCTGATTCTCGGTTCAATATGGACGTGATATCGCGAAGTGACGCCAAGAACGTTGTATCCTTTCATCATGACCCCAACTACCTCGCATTGTCTCGCATGCTACCACGATATCAGAACCTTATCCTCCTCACCCCTACGCCTGACGAGAAACTGAATGCTCGATTGGCTCCATGGCAGAAAAAGATCCAGGCCGAGCTATGGTCGCCGCTTCCATATCATCGCATGAAATGGCTACGCAGTATTGAAGGTGCACGAACGTTACTTCTAAAACTGGAACAGGGAGCCCAAGGCATCAAGGTGCAGAGGACAAAGAGAGAAGTTGTGAAAGACCTGGCTGAGAAGCGCATGATCATCAAGCGATTGCGTAGTCGAGTTGAAGAGATTGGTCGAGAGGTCGATTCAGGTGGAAGCAATGGCTACGTATCGAACTATCTCGGGCAAGATGAAGACAACGAAACCTTGTATGACGTCTTGCAACAAATACGCAAGAGTAAAACGAAGCAGGAAACCACAGGAGGAGGAGACCGAAAGACATCAGTAGACGTCACGGAGAGCTCGTCCAGCCTGGCATCAAACCCACCTGAAGAACAGGAGAAATCATCTAGAGCCGAATTGTTTGAGTCCAGCTCGAGCATGCGCCGGCGGCAAGGAAAATATGCAGACGATGAGACGGGGTCGAAGGGCAAGACATCTGGCTTCTCGAATCTAGGGGAGACGGAGGAATCTCTGCTTGCTTCCTCACGAGAGCACGAGAACATCACTAGCGCTCTTCTCAGCATGGCAGCTGAACTCAAGCAACGAGCCAAGCAGTTCGAATTCACGCTCGAGCACGAGGATAAGGGACTGATCGACCGTGCAATGGAGGGTCTTGACAAGAATGTGTCAGCAATGGGACTGGCAAGCAAAGGCATGAAGACCTTACAGCGAATGAGCGAAGAACAAGGCTTCTTGGGCCGATTGAAGCTGCAACTTTTCATTGCGGGTATGTGGCTAGTTGCCGTTTTGCTCGTGTTCGTTGCGCCAAAGTTGCGTTTTTGATCTCGGATGGCATGGCATTCCCGTGTTACCGTTGGAAGTATTTGTCACACCCACGGATCATGAGCTTGAAAACAAATTCAACGAACTTAGGTTGACATCATGACCTGGTGCGTTAACAGAAGAGAACGTCTTATTTTCGTTTCAAATAATGCGCCGCAATGACCGATCACGGCTTACACGCAGCCCGTATCAACATCTATGACAATCACCACATGATCCGACGAGCGAAGGCCTGGAGCATATCCGATAATATGTGTGATCCCGCAGTGATAGTCTGAAAAATGGAAAGACGACTGCATGGGGCACCCACCTCAGGGTTACAGCCAACGATGGAGACGGATCCAAGTTGTTAGCAGACCGTGGGTTCTGGTTGAAGGGAACAGAAGGTTGTTGAAAAGACAAACTACATATATCAGCAGTGAACCAAACAGACGGTCACATCTGTCTTCTAACAGAACAAGCACACGAATCATCATCCTTCGCCATGAACTTATCACTATTGCAGTCCTCAGTTCCGCCAAGGGACACGCCGCCCATTTCAGGTTTAGCAGAACCGATGTTCAGCACAGTCACAGCTTTGCAGCCAGCACTTTCTTCCTTAGAAATAGACTGGCAGGTAGCACCAACATCCAGTTTCAGCACCATTACGATGACGAGTCAAGTGACAACTTCCAACCCGACAGCTGTGTACCTAGCCTCTGAGCCGATGTCGTGTCAAGGCAGCTGCAATGTGTATCGGTGGGCTGTCGGAGTCGAGTCAACAATCGTTGGAGTGACATTGATTGCATGCCTCATATTCGTCACGATCAAGTCGAAACGATGGGAGAAGAAGGGGTATACTTCAAGAGATGCTGAAGTTGCAGACCTGCAATCAAAATTGGACAAGGCACAGTCTGGCAGTATCTTCCGATAATGCTGCAGCCTCGGAAGTGCAATACAGAAAGGCAATGGTCCGGCAGCTTGCAAGACCACAGCAGAAGTCTCCACAGATAGAAGTGGTAAGGCGCAACGACTCTGCCGATAGAGAAATCTCTTGATCTGAGCATTGTCTGTCACCACACGGCCAGATACGGAGCGTTCCATCTCGATCTTGCTGCTTCTACTGCCAAATATCACATGAATTTTACACCGCAATCAACGCCCCATTAGCCACATGATCTGTCTCGCTCGGACCCACGTGGCCAGATATTGACATCTAGCCGTTTCTTTTTGTCTATTTCGTGTCAACAATGATATCATCCTACGTCATCTTCGATCGTGACTGCCCCTCGTGTTTCTAGTTGCGCGTCGCAGTTTCTTTGTTTATTAAACTGCATGTCTAACCTGATGCTACAGGACATTTGACATAGTCATCAGAAGCAGAAATACTAAAAGACTTCCACCTATACTGCAAATTAGATTTGATACTCTTTTTCACAAAACAAAATGTCTTCCAACGACAACACATCTTCCCTCAAGGCCTACGCCGACAGCGCAACAGGTGCAATCCAATCTGGCATCGCCTCCATAACCGGCAGCGCAGGCGATCAAGCCAACGCCGACCAGACCAAAGCGAAAGCCGATGCAGAGAAAGACGTCTCCCACTCTGCTGCCAAAGCCGGCCCATTCGCTTTCTCTTCCTCCGGCGCATCAGCCAAAGATCATCAAGACCGAACACAAGGACAATGGGACCAGACCATGGGAAGTCTCAAAGAGACCGCAGGAAACCTTATCGGCAATGAGAATCTGAAACAACAAGGACGTGAACAAAACTTGCAAGGTCAGGGACAGGAAGCAAAGGGCCAACTGAGTGATCTTGGTCACGGTATAGCTGATCGAGTTGGTGGTACTGTCGGTGGTGCTTATGCTGGTTTGACTGGCAACAAGACTGCTCAGCAGGCTTACCAGGATCAACATGTGAGTGCTTTGACCTCCACAATTTGAAGCACTTATTAACGTGAATTAGGACCAAGGCAAGACACGACAGAGAGGTGTCGAGCTCGATCTGCAGAAGCAGGCCGAGGCTGAGCGAAAGAACCAGCAGTAGGTGAACATGAACGTCGATGATACCCCAGGATTGATGAAAGCGTAAAAGCGGTCAAATTGGATTACTGGAGAGTCCTTGTCGCATTAGCTTGAGCTTGCGCAGTAGTTTGGAACCTAGATGAGAATCATTTTCAGTTCACAACCTCTAGCGTCGTTATGGCACATCTTATGTCTGTCGATCAATTACATGGTCCGTTATTCCGTAACTTTGGTGCGTGCTGAGACCCTGGAGCTTTCACTATGTCAAGGGAACCGAACCCTTTCTTGGCGACACAAGAGAAAAACGCACCGAGCTCACCGCTCGCTCAGCCTTGTCACGCCGCTTTTATTATATCGGAGGGAGGTGTCCAGGTGGACAAGATCGACTGTTTAAGACCCGTCCTCAAGGTAGAATCGGAAGTTTCGGTCCAACGATTGGTTCAATGCCAACAAGACCAGCCGCTAACCCAACCCCTCGTGAAATGGCCAGTCCAAGGAACAACTTTTTTCGTCATCTCTCTTCTCGTATGCGCACAAGACCTGTTGAGCGAAGTCTTCCGGCTGTGCCTGAAGTGAGGGAAAATGGATGCTTTGATGGCTTGGTTGACTGTTCTGGCCCCGGAAAACTCGTGGCCAGCTGGAGGAGGTTGTTGCATGACGGTTCGCGGCGCCACGAAAACTCACAACCTTCAAGCATGTACCAACTTCGGCCTGATATCATTCATCTTGAAACTCGACAGTGAAGGGGTGCCAGGGGTCGGTTTGCCGGAGAATCTCGTCTGCACGAAAGTCTGCATGATACCCATCTCTTTTCGATCGAATGCCGCATATAGCTCCGTGAACTCATCAAGCGCAAATCGATGACTCAAGATTATAGTAGGATCGAAAGAGCCGTCCTCGACCTTTTTCAAAAGTTCATGCCAGTACATTTGCACCGGCGCCTGCCCCGTCCCTCGCAAAGTGATTTCCTTCTCCATTAACGCGCCGATGAGAAATCCGTTGGTAGTTCCTGCGTAATCTGCGACGAGAGCAATATGGCTAAACTTGCGAACGGCCTGTAGCATCTCGTTTACAATCTCGGAGGAATCGGTCTCCAGACCGATAGCTCGTTCGAAAGTGTTTAAGGTTCCTTTTGTGTATCGCAAAGCGCCAGCGTCAATGCAGCAATTATTCCCTCTCGTTCTTTCTCGTATAAGGCTTTCATAACGTCTTCGGTTTCACTGAAGTTGATCACCTCGCAGCCGATGTTGTCCCTTGCCATTGAGAGTCTTTCTGGAACATTGTCGATGGCGACGACACATTTCGTACCAGCCAGCTTAAACCATTTCGCGGCGTACAACCCGACCGGACCCATGCCCTATATTGCAACACTTCTGCCTTCTTTGACCTCTGCGCAGACGGTGCTATGATATGACGTGGGTATGATGTCGGACAGATAAAGGGCTTGTTCATCTGGAACGGAGTCTGGGAATTTCAACAGATTGATTTCACCAAACGGGGCCCGGACGTATTCAGCTTGGCCTCTAGCAAATCCACCAGCGAAGTGCGTATAGCCGAAAAGACCTCCGAAGCCCTTGTCGTAGAGCTTGTCCTGGACGAATGAAGTGTTAGTTTTGTCGCACATAGAGGATAGACCTTCTTTGCAGAAAGCGCACTGTCCACACCTACGCATGGACTATGTTAGGGGCCGCTACTTTAGATATGATGCGGGTGGAGGACGTGTTCTTACGCAATCTGGAAGCTGGCAACCGGTCGCCTTTCTTCAACTTCGTGACCGCAGGGCCAACTTCATCGACGATCCCCATCCATTAGTGTCCCAGTATGTCACCTTCCTGCATCTGCATGATCTCTTTGTGGTAGAGATGGAGGTCCGAGCCGCAAACTGTACTCCCAGTGACTTTGCAGATGACATCGCCGGGATCTGTGACAGCTGGAACTTGTACTTCTTCGACCCTGACGTCTCTTTTGCCATGCCAGACCAATGCTTTCATGGTCTGGCCGGGACGCTTTTGCTCGATGTCGACATTGAGCACTAGGACCTTTCGGTCACTCAGTATTTCCTGTGCTTTGTTCGTGACTACAGTATTCATCTTGTTGGGATTGTGTTTGACTACGCCTCAGAATGTGATAGCACATGTTGATATGTGCGATTGCAGGGTTACCTGAGTGAAAAGCATCTAATGGACGGCCCGGTTGCGTTTTCTTTTGCGTCAGAATTACGTTCGCGTGACACGCGGGGATACAAAATTCGGAACATCCGGACACCCTTTGCACATTATGACACCACCGGGAGTGACACCCTGTTACGAACTGCCAAGCCTTGGAGGAGAAGGTTATTGTCATGTGACCTCCGTTCCCCAGTTCGATTCGTACGGGAGAGCTGAGCACCTCTCCCTCCTTCTCCCTCCAAGAGGTGAATCGTTGTCATAGATAGGACTAGCTATAATATATCCTTTCCGTCAATTATCAGTCCTCGTCAGGCGTATGCCGTAGCCTGGTTCCTGATACACCCTTTACTTATTTGCAGCCGAGAAGGACTATGCAAGGGAATCATCTTGTTCACGATATTCTCGGCGCTTTAGGAGCCTTTAAAGAAGGATATTACTTTGCGACACACTGCTGTAGTGATGATGCTTGGAATTTAAGGTCAGAGACGTCTGTTTCAGGTATTGAACTACCTCATTCAGTTCAGCCAGCAAGAATCACCCCTGCACCCCATCTAGAGGATGCATCACCGCTGATACCGCCTATTAAAGGCCACAAAACTACATGTCTAGGGAAACTCTTGGATGAAAGTCCTCGGTCTGACTTCCTAAGACTTCCACCATAATATTTACGAGACGTCTTTGTCTGTGACGCACCGGTTCACAGAAGCTTAAGTATTGGCAATTCGTCCATTATAGAATTAAACGCTTCGATTGAAGCATCAGCTGCGGCTCCTAACTCTCAGGTCATTTTGGTAGATGTCATGCTAAAACTACCTCTGCAAGTGTAGTGAAGTCTCCGCCACGTGCTGACTCGACTAGAGCGAGGAACTGAGCACCCGACTTCATCAGCGACAGGTCGAGATAACGAGCAGCCGAACAGAGCTTAGGATCTTCGACGTCCATCACCTCGCACTGCCCTATAGGTCATAATGAAGGTTGAGTTAAAATTTAGAAGAATAAATGAGGACGCGGCAGGAGGGATAAATACGGGTAGCTGTGGCATTTACTAAGAGAAATCTCTAGATCGGAGTCGTCAAAAGTCACTCCGGGGGATGCTGATACAATACACCCGTCCCAACTAGGAAACTGTCTCATTTGGTCTCTCACATTAACCCATGGTTTCACTTCTTACCTTTGTGGAAACCCTGGCGCCCTCCGAAACCCCACCGTATCTGATTTGCTAGGTTGATTTCGACTCCCAGTTCCTCCGCCCACGCCCAAACAAGTCCCGGATTCTTCTGGAACATTCGTCCAGCAATGGCCACATCCAGTCCTTGCTCTAATAGATCGTTTGCCAGTTTTCCGGAGGTGATTGTGCCTACAGTCGCTACCAGCATTTTGTCCCCGACTTTTTCCTTCAATTTCAGAGCAAAAGGTGCCTGGAGTTGGAAGTTAGCGTATAAGCCATCTTGTCTTCTTGCTGGAAATGAAACACTCACTTGATACCCCGGACCAGTTTTGATCTTTTGCTCGGGGTGGTTACCTCCTGAACTGACGTCCATGAGATCAACGCCTCTCTGCGCCAATATTTCCCCTAGCCTGACCGTGTCTTCGATGGTCCAACCTTCAATACCTTCCACACCGTCCAGCCAATCAGTCGCCGATATTCGGAGGAATACCGGCATGTGTTCAGGTACAGTGCTCCGCGTGAGATCAACAATCTCGAGAGTCAGTCGAATGCGGTTTTCGAAACTACCGCCATATTCATCGACACGCTTGTTGCTCGCCGGTGACAGAAACGAGTGTAGTAAATACCCATGCGCGTTATGTATCTCCACGAGGTCAAATCCAGCAGTCAAGGCGCGCTTAAGGCTTGCAACCCAGGCGTTCTTGAAGTTCTCAATGTCTGACTTGGTCATCTCCTTAGGCATTGCGTGTCTCTCATCATATGGGATCGCACTTGGCCCATACACCTTATCCGGCCACCCATTCACGTGCTCGTCTGCCACATCTCCACTACCAAGCCATGGTGCGACCGTGCTGGCTTTACGGCCTGCGTGCCCCAGCTGAATACCGATTTTCTGGTTCTGGCTGTGCGCAAATTCAACGATACGTCTAAGAGGCTCGATCTGCGAATCTTTCCAAAGCCCTGAATCTTCAGGCGTGATGCGGCCTTCAGCGGTCACGGAGGTGGCTTCGACCATAGTAAGGCCGGGCCCGCGCATGATGATCCCGGCTAGATGTCCAAAGTGCCACGCGGTATGGTGGCCATCTTCGGCGGAGTATTGGCAGAGGGGTGAGAGCTCCACACGAGTTAGCAAACGGTCACGTGCTCAGGAGTTCACTCAGAGCTACCATAATGCGGTTCTGCAATGTCACTCCCCTGATCTTAAGAGGCCAGAACAGCTTCGGTGGATGTGAGCCATCTGGTTGAGGATCTGACGCAGTACCCGCCGGCGGGATTTGCGCGGGAGTGAAGTAACTTATTCCCTTCGCCGGTCTGTTCGGAAGGTCCTTGTGCTTGGATTCCGGCTGCTCACACTCGACAATACAGTGATGGGAAGACATTGTATAAGCAGTAGGATTGTTAAGTAAGAGCAGCTGTCTCTTTGATTAATAAGTGCTCGGCGTACCAGATTAACGTGGATCTATAGCGGAAGAACGTGACGAAGTTGGTTTATAGTATTTTGCACTTTGCAGATCAAAATAATAGGGCTCTCCCGGTATTTCAGCTCGCACTGATCTGAGAAGATTAGCATAGTCATATTCGAACTGATAAGAAGGTGAGCGGGGTAGTGTGATCCCGCCAATAGAGTTCTGCGTCGCAATTCGTCACGTCACATTGTATCATCCTCGTCGTCAACAAATATATCTCATTATGACGTTCTGTTGTTTGACGAGCTTGGCTCGGAGATATTGAGCTTGAGCGGGAGCGAAGATGTGCACCCTAGCCTGCAGCACACCATGCAATCTCAGGGCTACGGTAATTGGTTTCGCAGGGTAAAGTTTTAGTGGTCCCTGTGACTGATCTCTCACAGATTCCGTTAACCAGCAACAGTCTGTTTGCGTCGTCCCCTCGCAGTGGTGTCCTTGTTGCAGTGAATTGGGTGTCTTCGGAACCGAACGTCCTTCAATAGTCTGGGTTTCTTCGCTGTGTGCGTCCGACACCTGATTCCATAGCAAGCCCCTTAGAGCTTACTGTACGCTTCGACTGCAGCTACCGCAGTGGCATGCGCTGACGCTGGATTCTCGCCTGGTATACGTGTTAGCATTCAGTCGCTCTTCACAAGCATACCCCTGACCGGTTCACAATCAAGCCATCAGTCTGTGTAAAAGAGTGCCATAGACCAGGTGGACTGACATCTAAAGAAAATAGTAAGCGCTCGCAACCCCGAGTAGGAAGGTCTACTTAAGGTGGCCAAGAAGAAGCTTAACCAAGTTATGGATAGGTTAACCAAGTAGTGGGATAGGTCAACCAATTCATGCAGTAGGTCAACCAATTCGTGGTGCAGGTCCACTAATTCGGGAAGTAGGTCCACCAATTCGGGAAGTAGGTCAACCAACTCGTGGTGTAGGTTAACCAATTCGTGGTGTAGGTCAGCTAATTCCTAGAGTAAGTTAACCAACTTGCGGTAACAGTTGGTTTCATCCAGGTGGTTTACTGTGGCATGGGCCAGCCGCAGAAACCTGTGGATTATAAAAAACAGTGGACGCAGTTTAGCGACGAAAATGCCGGTTGAGGGTGTGTCTTCACGGATTCTGAGGGTTGTCTTGACTTCCCCAGAGATGTAGCTAAAGCCCAGTGCTATCTCTTGCTTCAAGACGAGAAATGAGAGTCATAGTCATCGATCGCTTTCCATCGTACGTTGAAAGAGAGCATCCAGCTTTCGAGGGACGAAGTGCTGGTGCGCTAGGCCTAAATTCACGCCGTCCCCTTGCCGTTCTAAAGATGGAGGATTCTCCGGCTCTGATTGGTCATCTGGATGTTCACATGTTCGCCGATGCAGTTTTTGCTGATCTTGGCAGGACTGAGCTTCATTTCATGGACACAAGCTCAATGATAGGAATTGAAAGGCGGCGAAGCCCATTGTTGTAGCCCAGTCACCTCAGAGCCGACTTGGCCTGTACCGTATCTTACGCTTATCCTCGTTCTTCAAACGAATTCCGGTCTGCTCGTACTGCATAGCCCCGACGAATGACGGGAAGAGGACGCCTGCCCTGAACTAACCATGGCTGCACGGGAGAAGCTGTACTATGTGATTCATAGCTCCGACCGTGCCGTACCAGCAAGACAGATCTAAGTTCGCAACCAAGCTCCCGTTCTTGAACAGCATCAAGCAGCGCACACCAACGGTCTTCCAGCAGAGCAGCGCGCACAACGACCGCCGTGGCACTCAAGACGGTAATGCCGGCGACAGTGTCCAAAGTTCGGCCAGAATCCATGGGTTGTGAAATCGCCTTCATGGGAGATAGAAACCTGTCGATTCTGTTGTTCGAAGGACGGAGGATGGAGGTGAAGTCGTCGAAGGAACTACTACCATACCTGGCGTCAGACACAGCATCCAGACTGTCCCAGCCCAAAGCGACACCGGAAGTCAGGCGCCATATCCGGCATTGCAATACGGTGCTTGCCCGTGGAAGAATGAACATAGATGCTTCGCAGCGACAGCCTTCCTGGGCTCACTACCTCGACCCTGCCTGCATCAATGGCCGCGCCCTTGTCGCAGGCCTCTGGGATCAGTGACTACGACTGACAAGTCCTCGCCAGACGCCGCATCTCTTCAGAACTGCTTGACGGCGTCTCGAATACTCAGGCCGGCCTTCCTTTCGAGCTCCAAGGAGTAGCAGTGCTCATCGCCATTCCACAGATCCCAATAAGGCAATGTAACTGGAGAGGGAGGGGTTGTTTTGCTTGATTCAACGAATTTGGAAGCACTAAAAACTGTACTACTCAGACATGCCGTCCTGCCTTCCTGCCCATGCTGCGCCACCTCAGTTCGTCTTTGCAATCACTTGCATATGCCCGTGCCTATCGCGCATTTCCTTATACCGAAACAACGCCAAATCAGAAATCGTAGCTCGTCCATTCCAAACTCATGAAGCACATGTGCATGGCCCTATCCTCTATGCCCAACGAAATTCGGCGGGGGTATATCATCCTCGTCCACACATCAGTTGTCCTCTCAAAGCACAAGCCAAACGTGTCCAGGACTACCTTTTCAGCACAGCCTCATAAAGACTCACCACAGCCCCTATCCCAGAACTAACCAGCATCCCTTGATGTCCACCGGGTACACTGGCAGTGACTGTGGCAATCGTCGCGTGCTTGTAAATCTCCACGAGCTGAAAGTGCAAGCCATAAACAAGATACACAATCAACCCCTTCGCCAAGTTAAATACAAACGGATCGAATTGCACGCGCGGGTTGCTCTTCAAGCTGGCGCGGCGCGCAGGGCTATTCGCCGGCAGCTGCTGCAATGGGATATTAATGAAATAGGATGTCAGCGCCGGAAGGAGGATGGTTGTCAAGACCCAGAGGCTTACGGGGGCCCAGAAGCCCTGTTCGAGCAGGCGAAAGAGGTCGGGAACCCGAACCTTGGTAGGTGTGGATTTGACATATGTGATTGGACCAATTTCTGTAACGGTCTTGTTGGGAAGAAGAGCATGCTCCAGGCCGGCGAACTCAATGAGGATGGCAAACAAGTTGATGGAGACGGTTGAGCTGAGGAGGTCGCGGGTGTAGTCGCTGTATTCGTGGAAACCTGTCCGGTCATATGCGTGGGAGATGGAGGTGCGGATGCGCTTGCTTTGCCTGTCGATGGCATCCGTGACTACAGCCGGGGATGGCGGTAGTGGGATGTTGCTGGCTAGGATAGATGTTCTGCGGCTCAATTCTTTAGCAGGAGTCTTGATAAGTGCTGCGCTTGGTCCTTCGGTATCCGTGCTGTCGCTGTGTTAGTCAGTCAGTACGATGTTGTGTGAGCTCCAACTCACGTGTCATCTGTTGGCGAGCGCGTCTTCCTCCTTCCCGCCTTCCTTGATGTTGGGGGCGCAGTTATATTGGCACTCCCATCGTCGTCTGACTTGACGATGTCCGAGACCTTTTCTGCGATGCGCTTGATTGGCGAGCGGGAAGTTGAGCCAAGCCGTCTGTAATACTCGCTCAGAGTGGGTTCCTTCGAATATGTCGTCGCGTTGCGCTTGAGATGGTCGTCGAGCTTCTCTGCGAGCTCTGCTTTTCGAAGTCCAGCGTAGCTGCAGTTGCATCCATGTTAGCTGTTGATTTGTATAACCGTACGGCGCATTTCGACGCGTTTGTTCCGGGATATGGGAACTCAATACGTACTCTGACAAGTTGGAGGTTTCGGCAAACTCCGTCAAATCAGTTTTGAGGAGGTTATTGAGGTAAGTCGACGTGGATGACATGGTTGCGACGTAGATTGAATCGATGCGACAGGTGAAGGATGCAATGTCAGCATGCGCAGCTTGTGCCTGGGCCGGAATGAGCAGAAAGTGATGCTCAGAGGTGGGCAGGTGCCGGTATTCGCGACACGGGAGGCTGGGAGAGGTAAAGATATGGGGGAGAGCTTTGGCTTGTGGGCTTCGATCAGCCCACAGGCCTGATCGTCACTGGCGCCTGCCACTGCATTGTTTACTCCGACCTCCTTCCCCGCTAACCACAAATGTTCCACCAAAACACTTTGCTCCGTCTCACCCAATCAGCTTTGACCTTCAATTTGAATGCACAAAGAGAGTGACGGCTGAGGATGTGGTGCCAAATACGCAACCTTTACAGATCTGGACGCAGTCCTGCACTTGAAGAGGGGGTCACTGCTGAAAAATAGCATTAGATGGCTCCGGCAGCGTGATTGCTTTGCCGTGACTGCCGACTCACGAGGCTACCTAGTCTAATCGTGTCAGTGCCTTGATCCCTATATGATTTATCGCGAAAGACATGATTTCGCAACGCGTGAAACTGGCAGACAAAATGATACACTTGTGTGCTGGCTGACTTGCGCAACACTCCTACAGATACCCCAGCGGTATGAAACTTCGCCGTCAACCACTCGTTTGCACGGGACAGACAGCCGAGTCCCTATGTTGCGAAGCTCCTATAGATGCTCTCCTCGACCTGCTCAGCCTCTCCATAAGCATTTCCTCATATTCCTTCCACCTCTTCTCCCACACATCCTCAACCTCATTCCTCGCTTTCTCCAATCGCCTCTCCATTTCCAACTCCATTTCATAACTTCTGGTCTTGAGCTCATTGATCACGCGGTCCTTATATTGAACCTGATCTTTCAACGTCTCGATCATGAAGTCTTGCTCTCGCAGCTGCTGCCGATAGACTTTATCCTTGTCGTCTAGTAGTTCACGAAATTTCGAGAGCAGAGTATCTCGCTCATGGAGACGTTTCCGGTGCTCGCGATCCACGTCCCGCATGATGATCGTGTAGTACCTGCTTACCTCTGCGGCCTGCTCGTCGCTGGCATCTAGTGTGGTCAGCGTGTCTTTCCATCCGGAATTGTGCATTTGTCCTCCTGTGTCTAAATTAAGTGACGCTGAAGTCTTGTCGAGCTCGTTATCTGAAGTTGAAAGGACGGGTCTGAAATTTGCTAGACTTGAACTATCGGATTGTGTTCGTCGTAGAGCGCTAGAAATTCCGCGTGCCGCTGTGCTTTGAGTCTCTACAGTCTGTGGCTTAGATTTGGACCATGATACCAGAGTTGATCTGAGTCGCTGGGGCAGCTCCCATACCCCAGGCCGTCCATGAGAGTCGTGCCCTCCAGGAGACACAACAGTTTGTATTTGGGGATCCGGGCTGGCTTCTGGCAATTCAGCTTCGAGCTCTGAAGAATCCTCCCGTAGCGTATCTTGCGACTGCCTTGGAGGGCCTGACATGTCTTCTTCGTCACTCTCTTCAACTAGCTCCTCCAAGGGTGGTCCTGGATAGGGCGGCGGTGCTGTCACGTTTGTCACTGCAGAGCCATCGCGGCTGATCCTGAAAGATTGTCCGCCGGCCTCTATCTCTACGCTTCGAGCGTCATCGCTCTGTACGGTCAGCCTTGTCCGTGTTGAAATAATGCTGGATGCACGGCTGTATCGTCCCACTTTGGATGCCGCAAGCTCTCGCTGCCAATGTGGCATTGGCGGTGCCTGTGCTTGTGTTGATTCGGCCTCAGGAACTAGTTGGTTTGAGTTCTCATCATCGGGATTTACTGTTGGTGGAGCCCTGCCTGCTTCTGGTTTCGGCCCATTAGGTCTAACATCGTCGAACTGACTTGTTATGTCAGCAACCGTCGCTGGCGAGAGCCTGCTTGGGTTACTGAGGGAGCGCCTTCTGTCAAGGCCAGCAATCGTTGGCATGGTGGTCGTTGTGTAACTCCAAGCATAAGACATATGTATTAGAGCACCATAGGCAGAATTAATTGTCCTCTGGAGTACTCCGCACAGATAAGACCTGTAGATGCACTTGTTGCAGATTTCGCATGGAAAGTGCGATTAATGTTCACGGCATGGCTGCGCTGAACAGGCACCTGTTTTGCGTTGCAGAGAATAGGTTCGTGGCATTTTCAGCCGCTGGGATGGAGCAGTTAATCGGCAGGCAACGTCGCTCTGGAGATCCTTCGACGGCCGTTCAATTTCGACTGATCGTATAAGTACACGAGAATTCAGACTTCTTTCTCTAAACCGATGACGTGCTCAAAGATTCTGGCTAATGCTATGGAAGTGGCAAGACTGGAAGCAACCAGGGATCGATATTGATGCTTTTCGCAGCTTGCGACACTACTCAGGAGCACGGAAAATGGCCCTGCCTCGCCTAAGCCAGCGTTTATCTCAGCAGCAAACTTGCCCTGGACAAAGAACCTAAAACGGTGAGCGACTATCTACGATTATGCAGCTCAAGTGAGAGGAAGATAGTGCTTTAATGCAAGGTGCAAGTGACAATTTATTACCGTACGTGTCAAACTTCCGGCTCATGATCTCGCAGCAACCAAAATCTCTGCTGAAATATTATGTCTGTCCAGAGGAGATATGGTATATAGTGATTCATTCTTCATTTGCATACCAAGTAGCGATGGAAGCCCACCGATTCAGCCAGCGGTCCTCCTGATACTAATCTCATTCTGTTTCAACAAAGTCATTCATCTGTTTCCCTGTCGCAGGACTCAGCCTCCTTCCACAGACAACAGTATCGGTGACATTCCTAATGGATAAACTGTTTACGTGCCTTTCAGATGCGCTTGCAGGATTTCTCCATGTCAGGACAGGTAGCAGAGAGCTCCTTCTGGACAATCATTTACACCTTGCTTCTCTGATTTCGTTGGGTTCCTCGGTCTCGATTTCGAACCATCATGAACTGCCAAATTGCACTCATGAAGAATAGCACACAAAGGATGATTGCCGAAGCAAAAACCAAAGTGTTAAGCTGGCAAGCTCTGCGAAGACTTGAAGCAATCGTCAAACCAGTGTTGCTGTCTGCGGAGCCATTTCCTAACGGAGTGTAGACAAAACCTGTGCACGAGTGCTGTCCGGCTCTGGTTGCATAGGCTACATAGATATATGCACCGATGAAAGCCATATCAAGCAGGATAGCGAGATTGCCGAAGAAAGCATTGCCGCCGAGGCATAGAGTGAAGACTATTCCGGAGGGAGTATAGATCGTTGCTGCCGAGCTTATTCCAAGGACTGCTTGCCAGGCTTTAGCTATTGGTACACCTGCATCGTGGAGGTTGGAGATGAAGTAGGCGAAGATGGCCATGCAGATGAGTGCAAAGATGAGCTGGAAAATGCGGTTGATGATGCCGCCGAAGCGGAGGAAGATGTCACTGAGAGACATGCTGACGGAAACGGGCTCGGCGCTCGATAGGACAGAAGAATTGTTCGTCTGAGAAAATTCTGCTGGGACGGTGAATGTGGTCGATTGGATAAAGGCATAGCCATGGCCTTCTTATGTCTCGCCTCTATCCAGAGATTGAACGACGTCATCACAAAGTCAAACATCGAGCTTGCTGTTGGCATTCACATTGTGGTGTTTGCCAACAACAAGGCAGATATGCGAATGGCCACGAGACATTGTCACTGACGTGGTGCGACACGTGTGCAGCGATCTGGGCGGACGCCAGCCCAGCGAGCCAATGCTTAGGCTCAATATGACCACCGAATAAGCATTGCTTGATTTTGCACTTCTTCAGGACACACTGAGATTAGCAGGACCATGGTCATGGGTTTCCAAGGTCAAATGTAAGCGACCATGGAAATTTGTGATCAGTCGTGAAACTGGATCGTCTCACAAAAATCCAGGGACATGTCCTGTTCGCACTTGGATCATGTGATTATTGAAAACAGGCATGAACAACTCGGTTCCTGGGCCTTCGGGAGACATGACATCATGCTCGTTGGGCTCAAGTCATGCGTAAATTAGCACAATTCACAGCGCCGCGAAGCTTGGGCCATTTCCCACCAAGGAAAATCACAACATGTTTCAGGTTCTTGTTTGGCAAGGTGATTCGCAGACTCGTCGAGCATGGCAACTTGCTCGGCGCATGGCTTCGTCTGTTAGACTTCGTACGACCCTGCTTCGAGGAGTCGGCGTAGAGTAACGTGCGTTGCGATTTACTCGGCTGCTGTCTGGGACAAAGAGCTCCGGAGCCTTGTTGAAAACAGAAAAGCCGCCTTGATCGTGTAACTATTGCTCGTTAACGAGCAGGAGATGGATCTGCCAAACGGCACGTTGCAGCTCGAGCGACTTACCTGCAGTGAGCACGCTCCCTCCCCCATCGTGTGCGTTGGGCTATGCTTTAGCTAGGCTCACCTGCCAAAATATCATCTTGCTGGTCGTATGGATCCTTCTAGCTCGACCATTCTGGACAATAGATAGGGTATATGTCGCAGGGCACTTCGCCTTGCTTGTAGTCATCAAGGGTTTTCACTGGGAATAGGCAAGACTAGGGTATTTCTACACCTTGAAGTGCCGCCCGTTCACCGGGACATTGTTTCAGAGTCTCGTGTATGTCTGTGAAGGGAGGAACGTAGGAAGCAGAGCTGGAGATAGGCAGAAAATCTTGGGTTGTAGATGTTCCTCTTGCCTTACCGTAGTAAAGGTCTTGGCGCGAAGTTGACGCAGGTCCGCGAATGGGAAGCTTGCAAAATGACAGCAACGTCCTTGACTTCCTCTCGCGACCACAAGGAAAAGTGCAAGACTATTACCCACGCGGAGCCAGCCCGGGTGTTCCTCACAGTCTCGCATACGCCATTTCAGGCTTCAAGGGAACAACGTAGGGCTGCGGGATCGGGAAAGTCGCATTGAAACTCTGCTCCTGTGCACAAGCTCAACCCCGTCCAACATGCCTACCCCAGAGTCAGATGCCTTCCTGAGGAAGAAGCCCACCGTGCCTCCCACCTACGATGGAGTCGACATGGCGAATGGCGAGGCAGTCGCCAATGCCAGAGATGCCATCATCCGAGAACAATGGGTGCAGGTCATGATGGCACGGTTAGTGAGAGAAGAGCTGGGCAAGTGTTATCATAGAGAAGGCATAAATCACCTTGAGAAGTGTGGGAAATATAGAGGTAGGTTCTCCTCAAGCAGGACAAGTTCAAACGGCTGATAAGTACTGCAGACCGATACCTACAGCTACTCAAGACAGCAAAGGTGAAAGGTTACAAGGGCTACGAGCAGAATTACTTGCAGGAGCAGAGCGACCAAAACTACATTCATACGGACTACCCGACCGCAACACAAGCTATGGGTTCGAAGGGCTCGGATTTCAGGTTGGGCAACACAATTGGGCCAAAGGGCGAGAGGTTCTAAGCAAACATGTAGCATGGGCGGCGTTCTTCAATGGCGTAAAACCACTGTATGTACTCCAGGCATGTTCACGAAGAATCTATCAGATAAGCAAAGACCATTCGCAGCCGTCTGGGGTGGCTTGAAGACCCGAACGTCAAGGTCGAGGGCTCCGTTCAAGCTTCTTGCGTGTCCGTCGGCTGTCCTGGCTGTCTTTCTACTACCCGAGACCTGAGCTTGGAAGGCAGTGAGCCACTTGTAATCATGTTGAGGTGACAACTTTGCAGCTGGGATTTTCGTCTGCATACGTGTGAGGTTGTCCCGTTGCTATTCTCTCTTTTACATACCTCGAATGCAGATTGAAAGAGGATTCGCAGGTAAAATTGACCCCAGGCATAAATCAAGTCGTAGCAGCCTATATCGTCCTTTTCTGATTCTATTCACATGGTTGTGCTGACCACATGCGTGGGTGGAGCTTGTTCTGGTCAAAAGTTGCCTCTTCTGGCCGCAATCCATAAATTTTGTAGAGAAAGTCACCCGGCAGAGATGCGATTGTTCACCTGCACCTCGTACCGTTCACGATAGGTCGTAACTATGCCTATCAAGCGCAAAGCAGAAACTGAGGCGCCCAAAGGCCCTCCTTCAAAGAAACGTAACGTTGGCGACATCAAAACATCTTTCCGCAGCGACCTCTTCTCGCCCACTACCGCCAAGTCCTTCCACGACAGCTATGCCTCCAGCAGTCCTTATCCTCATGCAGTTGTTTCTGAGTTGATCCAAGAAGACCTCCTCCGTGCCGTGCGCAGCGAAATAACTGAGAATATCCATTTCACCCTCAAAGAAACAGACATCTACCGGATTCACCAATCGGGCGACCTCGCCAATCTATCTAATCTCGACCAGGACAGTCTTCAACGTCTGCCGAGTCTCGTGCAGCTGCGTGATGCGCTCTACAGCTCTGAATTTCGAGGCTGGGTTAGTGAAGTTACGGGCGCAGGCAAGCTGAGTGGACAAAAAACTGATATGGCTGTGAATGTGTATACGCCTGGGAGTTACCTGTTATGCCATGATGACGTGATTGGAAGTCGGAGGGTGAGTTATATTCTGTACCTGACGGATCCGGATAGGCCGTGGCAGGCGGACTGGGGTGGGGGTTTGAGATTGTACCCAACTGAGGTTAAGAAGAACAAGGCTGGAGAGGATGTAAATGTCCCGTTGGCCGAGTGGAGTTTGAATATACCGCCTGCTTTCTCACAATTGAGTTTCTTTGCTGTCAGGCCAGGCGAGAGCTACCATGACGTTGAAGAAGTATATCATGGCAAGGATGCAGAGGAGGACAGAGGCAGGATACGCATGGCTGTAAGCGGCTGGTTTCACATACCTCAGGAAGGCGAGGACGGGTACGAAGAGGGCGTTGAGCAGGCACAAGCACAAAAATCAAGTCTGGCACAACTAAAAGGCGCTGCAGACGAATTTGACGAGCCGCAAACAATCTTCAGGCACTTTGATGAACCTCGAAAGGTAGCAAATGCGCAAGCAAACGGCATAGAAGAAGATCCTGGTGAAGAAGACGATCAAGACGAGACGCTTCTCACTGAGCAAGACCTGACGTTCCTCCTCAAGTACATCGCTCCAGGCTTTCTTGTCCCAGACAAGCTCGAGGACCTTGCACAATCGTTCGAAGAAACGTCTATGCTTCAGCTCGAAAGCTTTCTAGCTGAAAAGTTCACGAAAATCCTGCAGCCATACATTCTCTCAACCGAAGCAGGAAACAACGCATCAGAATCCACCAGGTGGCCACTCTCGCGCCCACCACACAAGCATCGCTTCGCCTACCTCGATGGTGAGTCGCCACTGCTGGCCTACGAATCGCCCATCAACGATCTCCTCCTCGACCTTCTTCGCTCCCACGCCTTCAAGAAGTGGCTCGCGCTAGCGACCGGGCTCAAACCTTCGAGTCTAACTCGCCAACATGCGATAGCGAGACGTTTTCGTGCCGGCCATGACTACGCACTCGCAAACACCCATACCGGTGATCAACCCAGACTCGAATTTACCATTAACATGACGCCTAGCACAGGTTGGGACCGTGAGAAAGTCATTGATTTTGCGGAAAAGGTGGCGAGAAAAGAGAACGGCGAGAACTTGGCAAACGGAAGTGGTGAGGCATCCGCATCATCAAACCACAAAGCGAACACCATGGTTGACGAAAGCTTCCCCGAGTTCGGCGGCGAAGAAGTCTACATGGCTGCTGATGATGACGACGCTAACTCGACACACTCAAAAGCTTTACCTAGTGTTGGGAAAAAGGCAGTCCATGACCCAGCCGTCTACCAGTCGGGCAATGCTGAAGATGATGATGGCGGCATTCTTTTCAGCAGTGTTCCAGCCTGGAATACATTCTCCGTGGTTTTGAGAGATAAGGGCACCATGAGATTTGTAAAATATGTTTCTCAAGTGGCTCGAGGAGACAGATGGGATGTCAAAGGGGAGGTGGAGTTGGCGGAGGACGCTTTTGATGGGGAAGACGGCGAAGAAAATGGGATGGGAGATGTGGCAGAGGACGACGTTGAAGAGGAGATTGAGTTCGATGATGACGATCATCTTGCTGCACAGCAGGATGAAGAAGATGACGACGAAGACGAAGAGGAGGTTTAGGGCATCCCTTGTTCGGAAGGGATAGCTCGTCTGCTAGGATGCTATCCATTTGAAAATGAGCTTCAGATGTAACTTTTTCCCACAGGGGTAAAGCTCCATGCGCAGAATGTTGCTCCCAGTCGTCAAGGCACTGGGAATGAGCAAAAGTAATGCATGAGAAATTCTATGCAGTCACGAAGTCATGGATACATGAAGTATTAAGAATAAAATGTCATGCTTCCCCCAATCACTGGTAGTCCCATTCTAAGCCTCAATCCCTACTCCCCTCAAGCCTCCTCTGCAACTCATCCTGCACGCTCTGCTGCTGCGTCTCCTCATACCCTGGCGGTGCATCCACCGGCACCTCTCTCTGCCTCTCCGCTTCAGCCTCGGCCTCTGCTTCCAATTCCTGTGCCCTGGATCTCCGCCGCACACTCTCCTGCTGTCTCTGCGTCGCAGCCGCAGCAGCCATGGCTCTGACCTGCTCGCTCGTCGCATTCACCGGCACCACCGTCTCCGCTTGACCTCTACCCTGCTCATCGGCGTCTTGATCCAGCTGCGGCGCCATCCGATCATGCCCACTGTCCTCGTACCTCGGCAACTGCTCCAAATGCACATTACTCATGTCCACGCCGCCCGCTCCAGCCCGCCCTTGCCGCGCCGCCAGATTACTCTCCCTCGCCGTGCTGACGACCTGCTGCAACCGCTCCTTGATCGCCTCGAACTTCCCCTGGAACTCCGGCGCGCCGCCCTCCTTGAACGTGAACTTCAATTCGATGCCCGCGCCTGTGCCGTGCAGGCCGCCGCCGGCGACCGGTTCGACGAGCGCCGTCCAGGCATTCGGCCCGAACCACGGCATCACGAGGTGCGTATCATGCAGATTGAGCAGTGGACAGCTGAAGGACTTGAAGGAGGCGACGTTGGAGGTTATGGTGGAGTTGGCGCGGGGCAGGTAGATTATGCGTTGGTTTGTGAGGTGGAGCGTGCCGTCTGAGGATGTGATGCTGAGATTGGGCGAGTGCGCCGGGTACGTCGACTTGGGGGTCATCAAGCTCATGCTGGTGCGATGAGAGGACTTGAAGATTGTCCTTTCATTTGGGAGAGGGATGAATTCGGATGTGGCGGGGGTTGGCGATGATGATGAATTTGGGAGCATCACCCAGTTGAGAGCCATTTTGGTGGTCGCTGGCCGCGGAGCCGCAATTGATAGAATGCTACCCGATGCGAGCAGGACTGATGATTATGTTGATGTTGAAGGACTCGTAGGCTGCGAATTCGCCCCTCTGGAAGTGCGCTCCGTTTGACGGACGAATAGAGTATTTTTTCCCCTGTACGGCTCTGATTGTACGCACGAGATTTACTTTTAATGTCTCTAATTATAACAGGGCCGGAAGAGATTGGCTAACATCGATACAATAAACGGAACGAGATCCAAAGTATGATTTGTAAGAGGAAAGAATTGTTGATCGATATTACGAGCGCCTCCTTCGTCCGTTTGGCGAGGGCCTGATTTTGATACGGTAGGGCATTGGAATATCGATGCTGTTTTGTTGTCCTGTCGCCGACTTGCTGAACGCTCTACAAGCAGAAAATTTCAGTCCACGATGATTGCAGATACAAAATACATCCTACTTTGATGCGCAACGCCGGCTTTTGCACTGACACGCTACAATGAACTTGCACTGCCATTACCACCGTTGTTCCACCCCATAATCAAATTCATCCCCTTCAAATTCCTCCCTTGCGCATCTCTGGCAACGTCAACTTTAGGCGAGGTGGACCGATTTACTCCTAAACTCAACCCTGATACGCTCCTTCTATGTCCGGACAGACCCGCCCCTGACACAAAGGCTTTTGGATCTTGCTTCAGCGGTGATGCTGGTGGAGACGAGGCACTTCGTCCCCACCATGACCAAAATGACGATGTATTTGTTATTGTTGCGCTGGTACTGGACATGCTTCGTGAGTGCGAGGTGTTACCTTCGTCGTCCTTAACAGTGTCTTTCACTGTTATTTGAACGGGCTGCTCCCTTAGCCGCGTCGCCGTCCCCACCATGACCAGCTGGATGCACTTGTTCTCCTGCTGGCTGTTGACACATTTCCAGAGTAGTAGTCTCGTCTGTCATTGCTGTCTACGCTGCCATCGATACCATCGATAGGGGCAGTATTGGCCGTCATATTCTCCCGCGCCTCTCTAGTCACCTGCCCTTCCTCATTGACACACTCTACACGTCTTTTTGCGTAATTTCCGACCGTTCCATCAGCTTCAGCCTCAGCCAACTTTTTGATCCGGCCCTCCTCAACACAAATCAGCGGAATTAATTCCCTATTCCCCACCGCAGCGCTCTTCTTCCTCGCTATCTTTTTTCGCTGCGGTTCAACCACCCCTCGCCCATACGCTGCGCCGTACTCCCGCTCAACACTTTCCTTGATTGTTTGAGCTTCAAAGTGCGCTAAATTCTCTAGTCTTGTGAGCTGGCATGTCAGGCAGAGGGCGGGGAGGATGTAGGTGTGCAATGGGTGGCGTTGGGGATTGACGCAGGTGGGCTTGGAAATTGAGAAGGAGGATGTATTGTCAAAAGAGGGATCAGCCGGTTGGATAGAGCTGAAGATATACGCATGCGGTATGTCCGATTCGCGCTTCACGTCCCTCGAGACAGAGGGTGAAGTTGGTGAGATAGAGATTGAACTATAGAGTTGCTTCGCGAATTCGAACTCTTGAGGTGAAGGGAGAGTTGTGAATGTCGCATGGCTTGACATGGGTGTGCCGAGTTTTTGGATGAGTGGACTCTTTTTGGCAGGTGGGTCGACCTCGGTGGCCTCCGGACAAGTTCTGGAATATTTGATGGGCCTTGGAGATATGGCTGTGTGCCCACATAGCGAGAAGAGGTAAGTTGTGTGGTAGCACATTTTCATGCTCAGATCGCAGCACGAAGAGATTGAGATTTGACGTCTTCGATGACTAGACAGTGGTTGCTGGTCAAGTTGCTATCGGCTCTATTTGTGTGGTGGAAGATCGTGCTTCAGTGAATTGTGAGCCAGCCAAACAGTCAGAAATTCTGGCGACCGACAATTAGCTCGTGGGAAAGCCGCTCGACAACGTGAAGCCAAAGTACACGCATGGTGCTGAAACCAGACTTTCTATCGGCATTCTGCAGCCCAGGCATACGGTACCAAAAAAAATTGACGTGAACAATGAACAGTAGGTTCTCTTTGTTTTTGGCGACAGTGTCTTCGAGACCGGGGACATATTCCTGTATTTCTTTGTGAATCTGCAATAGGAAACAGCGCGACGCGGCGCTCGGACCCCAATGGCAAGATATTGTGGAAGAAGACCACCGGACACGTAGATTGTGTCCTTATCCGCTCAGGACGGGGGATGGGTTCCTGAAATGTTTCTACTATTCTCTGTCGCCATGAATTCCAATCAGGCAAGATTTAGGGTATCATCGCTCCTCAGGCTTTGCTTTCCTGTGCTCAAATTCCTTCAAAATCTCCGTCAGTAATGCTTTTTGTGCCAACCAGGTCGAGATTTGCACGTATTGCTGCAATATCCGGGAAAAGGGCAAGTGTCGCGTTGGCAGTGCCAGCGCTTCAGCGGTTTTGGTGGGGTTTGCTGGTCCGCTCTGGACATTGTGCAGTACTTACTCCTCGGGTGCCAGAACAACTTTGTTACCTCTTCCACCCAACGCTTCTCCGACGTCGGCTTTTTTGCCTGTCCAATCCTCTTTCTCCTCTTCTTCAATTTCGGCACCTGTCCGCTCGCCTCGTGCATGTAATTCCTGCTTATGCTTTTCAGCCTTCTGATCCAGGTTCTCTGTTAGGCTCTCTTGCCCAGCATGACCTCCGCCTCCGCCCGATTGGACAGCTTGTGCAACATCGCCCTCTCCTGGGGCACGCATCTGCTCTCCTTCAAGGTTGCTGTCTTTTGAGTATTTGTGTGAGGCATCTGATTGTGATATGTCCCTCTCTTTCAATGGGCCTGTATCACCTCGACCAAGCGATGAAGCCGTCGCTGCTTCTCCGTGCTGAGCGGGTACGTCATGCTGCTCACGGTGGTCCACCGCTTTGTCGCCCAATAGGGACTTGTCTTGAGAAGTACTCGTTTCAGTCGTTGTCTTGGAGGCAGGATTTTGTGCTTGGTTGAGTCCTTGCACATGTGTGTCAGGTCACGTAGCTTGCAACACGAAATTTCTGGGCGTACCAGTCTGCTGAGACGGTTGGGAAGGTGCTTGAGGATCGAGATCAGACATATTGGGGGTATTATCGATGTATAAGGGATGGGGTGGTTTGTTGTATTCTGCCTTGAGTCGCATTAGCCTGGCTCAGTGGTCGAATGTTCCAATGGCGTACCTGTAGTTGTCGTTCAAACAGTAGAAAAAGGATATCGACGTGAGTAGGAACAAGAAGTTTGTGGAGGAATTTGCGCTATTGATAAAGGTAAACAATCTTTGCGGGCTGTGAGAATGGTCCACCAAAGATAATGGCATGTCATTGACGGCATTTTAGACTCGCAGATGTGACATCATCGAGCGAGTGGCTGCAGGCAAAAAGCCTCTGATAGCCAGATTCCGTTACTCAACCCGTTGACAGTCTAGCTTGCTATCACAGTAGCATAATTATTCGACTCTTGTTGGTAGACGACGTCAAGGGTTGTATTTCACAATGGTGTAGCATCAACGTTGCTTGTCACCAATGTGTTGACCTTCGAGACATGGCGGGCACTTCAGGAGTGCATCGCAACTGCTGCTAGGAAGACGTTGGTTCTTCGCCATGCACCAAAACCGCATTACATAACAGAGCAGTGATGCTTGTAGAATGACTAATATAACACAGATGCGCGTAGCATTTCTGCCGTTGGAGGTTGCAGGACTGGTTCCGGGGGTTGATGCACCTTCACTTAGATGCTGGTGAAGGCCAGGTGGTGGATGGGCCTCGAAGCTGCAAAAGAGCAGGGAACGGTGCTGACAATGTGACTTGCATCTCACTGTCTGTCCCGCACATTGCTTTGCAGAGATCTTTGCCCTGCCTTGAAGAGTAATCTTCCTCCAAACTCTCCATTCAGTGTGCCCTCACCTGGTACACGTCAGATGAGCGTGATCTGGCCGCGGCCGGCACGCTGAAGCCTATGTCAACTTGCAAACGCGCACCTCTAATATCTGCATGCTCACAGGCGACACCACTTTTTGGCCTTCTTTGGGTTCCTGGCTGTCTACCGCCTTTCTCGTCATCTCAAACTCCTATGCCAGCGCTCGATCAATATGCCGGTGGATCTTAGCGGCGCAGGTGATCCCAAGCAGTAAACTTTTTCATCATTCGATGCCCGAGCAGTTCTGATGTCGTCGCTAGGGACAACGAAGCGAAGAAGAGTGTCAAGAAGTGCCTCGACAAGGTCAGAGGAGCCATGGCCGTTTTCGAAAGCATGAAGCCACTGCTTAGAGCACCGCTTGTCAGAGGCAAGCTCGGAACAATCAGCGAGAACATCGTAAGCCTCTCATATCACACACGAGGGCGCTACTGATAATTTGAAGTACGGCTATGACCGAATTCACCAGCCCAACAATTTATCGGCACTGCCGAACGAGCTGAAATTCGCCATCTGGGCTTCGCTCGACGATCCTGCTGATAGGCTTATGCTCGCACTGACTTGCAAAGAGTATGCAGCGATGTTCGAGATGTTGAAGCTCACATCGATGCATCCTCAGCCACAGACCAAGGGGAAAGCTGTGAAAGAATCAGCCAAGACCGGATCAAAGAGAAAGGATCCTGACGCCCTCGAGGACGAACAGAAACCAGCAAATAAGAAAGCTCGCCGCAGTCCTCCCCAAAAAGCCAAGGCGACCAAACCAACTGACCTCATCCCAATATTGCAAAGACTGCAACGTTGCATGCCGCCGCAATACAGACTCTGCTACACGTGCCTGAGATTTCGTCGAAAAGATGCCACGGCCATCCATCTGCCAACTTCTCACAAAGGTTACTGGATATCAGGCAGCAACATGGCGCCGAAGCATGGTCGATTGACCTCCAAGGAAGTCAATAGGCTCACGAACCAGGGTCCTCGATGCCCAGAGTGCACTCTTCGAAAGATCATCGAGACTCAGGAAGTGAGCAAGGAGTATAAAGAATTGAAGAAGATGGTGCAGAGGATGGTCGGTCTGGAAACCTGAGTTGAGAAATGACTGCCATCGAATGCACGGCTACTGTGCTAAGCTCTGAGATGTCGTAAATCTGCACCTGAGGCACAATGATTCTAGGCTTGCATAGGAATTTCGGGTTGAAGAATCTGTGAGCATGCAATCTCCAAGTCCTGGATCAGACGAGCTGGAAGCGATCGCGGTTGGTACTGGGCAAATACACCTGAGCTGAGCTGAGCTGACCTTCACGTGTGCGTAGTCCTAATAATTGGTTTGAAGTTGGGGATGGGAGAGAATACTATAACCGTGGTTCTGGAAAATCTTGATTACTTCATCCTTTGGTTTCCCTTTTCGTGTTCAGTTTGTCTTTGAACGGCCGATAGGGTGCAGTGATTTCGTGCTCAAGTGGCACGGCGTCCTTGGCAAAATCACTCTGTGACATACCTGGGTATCGCTTTTGCATTTCATGCATATCGTCAAGCGGCTTGCCAACAATATGATACTTAGACCACTCGATGGGAGGACAACGAGCCACGTTCTGAGCATTCGGCAGGCGGCCAAATCTGGATGCATCTGCATCGGCTGTCATTGACTCGTTTCCGTCATCCTCGTACTCAACTTCGTCGATAGCAACTTCCCCAGCCATGGCTTTCTTCAGTTTGCCTGCACGCAGCTCATCAGCGAAACCGCGTGGATCTTCAAGCGCAGCATCCTTGATCTTGTCGAGATCGCGGATGTCCTTTAAGCTTTGCTGGCGTTGCATCTGCAGCAGAGATATTGTTGCTCTCAGTGCGATAGCATCAGCATTATCCTCGAGGCTGAGAGGAAGTGGCGTCGGCTCCTCAATCCATTCCTTCTCTAACTTCTCCTGGGATTGCCCTGCAAATTTCTCGTGCGAAAGCGTTGGCGTCACAGGAGAATACGAAGGCCTCGGAGGGCTACTACATCCGTCCTTCGGTACAACGATGCTGTTGGGTTGAGACTCGGTAGGGGTCGAGACAGGAGAAGTCTTGAGCACAAGCTTGAGCCTTCGCGAAGGCTGTTTTTCTGACGCTGATTCGTCGCCCGACATGATTGAGATAGCTTCGCACTAAAGATTTGGAAAAGAGACAGCGGACTCAAGGGGCCGAAATTACAAAATGGAAAATTGCACCAATCCGTGTAAGTTTTCGGTCAGTCAGAATATGGAAGCCTTTAGAATTATTGCGGAGGCCAGATAAGTTTTCCGATCAAACTTAGCGCTTCGACATTGAACGTGGTCTCGTTTGGCGATGGAGACATCCTCTAGAATCTGCGTTACCGCATATTCGCTTCCTCGCTGCCACCGACTTTGATGTATTCTGAGAGTGTTTATGACCGAGCGTGCGAGAAATTGGTGTCAACCTGGTACGACGTGGCAAATTGATGTAATACAACAACCAACGAACAATTGAATTATTAGGCTGGGAGCTGCTGTAATAGCGCCCGTCATTCTAGGGGGCGACGTGCCAAGCTTAAAAACAAACGCCACGCCCAGCCTCAGCCAGCGCACTTTCCTTATTCACAGACGCGTCGAGCTGTCCATGTGCTCACAGGCCACGTGCGAGTCTGAAAGTGAGAGAATTGCCCTCACCGAGGCTTGACGGCGCCGTTTGAGATATCTTTCCGGATCGGACAGCAGTCCAAGCGCTGGAGCTGCGGTCTAGACACTTCTAGCACGATTACGCATACGGAGTACCATAGCTCAAAACTAGCCCTAAAGTTTCGCAGTCGCTCTTGCAGCGCCTGTGTCCATCCTCTCTCACATCCATGGAAAATGCGGGGTTTGATGGCTATGAGCAATTTAGACCCGTCCTACCATTGAGAGTGCCATGGACGAGGAGTATTGCACCAGATGATGTTTGCAACGCAAGATTCTGCCTGTATGAAGAATTGACATGATCATCGATCTTTCTCCGGCCAGAAATTTGGATCTTCCTCCGTCATGATGAATGCGTAAATGATTGTCTCCTAGAACTACGTGTTCGCTTATCCTTGGTGATTCTTGGACGATGGTGTCGGAACGACGCGCCAATATTGCACTTCAGAGCAACCCTCCGACATCTTTTCGAACACTTCGTGTTTCATATTCGGAAGCCATGCATTGAGGATCTATCGTCGCAACACACTTTCGAGGCTTCCACGAGGAGCACATGGCGTATGGATGTTGCTTCATCTGGTCCGAAGTCTGTTGGTGAATGTGGCTCGTTCTGGCTAGTCGGACGAAGAGAATTCTGAGGAGGCTTTTGTGTGTCGGCTCGCGACAAAGACTACTTGACGTCAAATTTCGAAGCGACTCCATTTACTGCTCCACGCATGGTTACTCGATGCCACATTGGTCGTTCTAGGGTGGCCACATTTCGTGGCTATTTCTTGTGGGCTGTGCGAGTCCCTGGCTCTGAGGTTGATGCGCAACCGTCTTAAAGTGTTCGGCTGACGCTCACCCTGCCCAATCAGCTACGAAATGCAGGCTTCCATAGAAAACGCCATTTTGTTGTGTCCTTGCACTTTCGCTGACCCCAGTCGTTCAACGTACGAGTCGGATGCTGAAGCGCTTTCTTAGGGCTACCAACGTTGTCTGACAAGCATCTTTCCTTAGTAGTGTTGCTGGAGTCGAGGATACTTCTTTCTCCCTTTCGTTCGGAAAAACGTGGCCACCTCCTCAACTCCACAGAATTGAGTAATGCGGATATGCTGAGCTCCAACACTATCTTACACATTTTGAAGATGTCTGTTTCTTAACAACCTGCGATCTGCAATCCGGAAGGACTCATGGTGAGACAACGGACTTTTTAAGCCTTAGGCTGTTGTCAACACCAAGGCACGATGTCGGTCCCTTCAAGTCCTCGAAACCCGGACTGGCAGCCAGGTCGAGTTCCAAAGCTTGCTTATCGCAAACCAATACCCCAGGATGAAATCGAAAAATTGAACCACCAAAGCAGAGAGACGGTGAGCCAAAGCAGCAGTATTAGCCGGACTGAGTCGACTCAGAGCTCTGCTACGAAATCGACCAACATATCAACGCCGTCTGTTCCAGCAAAAAAGAAGGGTTCGTTTCTCAGCGGCCTCTTTGCTAAAGAACCTACTTTGACAGCATTGGCCCAAGTGGAAGCTGATTTGAAGGCTAAGCATGGTGCCGCTACACCTCAAAGCGTGCCGCACGTGAGTTCGCGGAAAATTCCGGATCATGTACCCAAGGTGAATCAGAAATGGGATGGAGTTCCTGAGGCTGTGAAAAGACGCGAACGCGAGGAGAAGCAGAAGCGGCGAACGAGTCAAGGGAGTGACCTTGCGCCTAATCAATCAATTCGTTCTCGTAGCACCAATGGCTCGACACGAAATAGTAGGCATAGTCAACGGAGCCGATCTCGCAGAGAGACAGATGTCAACTCCTGTCAGAGTCAAACTGGCAACTTGAATCAACGCTATAGAGCGGATTCGCTATACAGCACAGTGTCTGATGAGTCTCAAGAGGTCCGCGGGCGTCCCGCTCCTTCAATTCGGTCACAGTCCCTACGGTCGCCCTCCGGGACGAGTCTGCCTGAAATCACATCATTTTTCCCTCACCACCAGGAACAGCCCGTCCCTGCGGTGCCTCAGCGGTGGCAAAGCGTAAACAGTACGGATACAAATTCGACGAAGTCGAGCGATCAGTCACAATTCGTTTGCTCTCAACGAGATGATTACGGCTTCTCGATCGAGGTGATACCTGAACACAGCTCTTCACCCGTCATAACGCCTCAAGAAATGTCGCCTGTAACCCCAAGTTACGTCTTTGACGGAGCAGTTTCTCCATATCAGACTTCGTCAGAGACGGAGACAACGAGTATAAATCCAAACCAGCGGACAAATCGGGTCATGCCTGGAAAAATTGACGCTTTCCTCGCCGGCGAAGCGCAACCACTTCAGCTAAGCGACGATACTGATCCATCGGCGAATGTATGCGACTTACCCCTTCGTCGGTTTCAGCGAGGACTAGTCGATCGGGTCGAGCCCGATGTTGCGAGGAGACCAGATAGCTCAAGAGCTAGGTTAGGGCTGAGGGCCAGCATGGTAGTGAGGACAGAAGCTGCACCGTGGGAAGCTCTAAATTCGCCCACGGAAGCACTGACTCCGCCGGTCTCCTCGCAGAGGAATCGGCTTCCGAAGGCTCTGGCACGATTCAAGTCATGACGAGAAGCTGTATCATCTAGAAGTGTTAAAGTGGCAACACTGCAATTGTTTCAATGATTGTTTAGTAAAGCATGGTGCTGCGGCGTTCACACGGGAATAGGAAGTCAAGAATGACTCAGCAAAGGTTTTGCCTGGATTTGATTATTGTACATGGAGGAATGCTGCACAGAGGAATTCAGCGAATCAGAGGCGGCTGGCAGCCTCTAACGTGTTAACAGCGAACCAAGTAATACGTATCCCGTCATCTCGGCGCTATTGAAGAATCGAGTCCTACTTCAATGGCTGATTTCACATTGCTAAAGTCACTCAACGTCAGAGCTAGATGTTTTTGTATCACGATTACTTTCGCCTGGACGTTGTCTCGATTCTGCCAAGCCCAGAGCCAAGCACAACCTGCTCATTTGGGGGCCATGCCCAGTTGGCAGCCGCGCGCGATAATTTCTTGGTCCGTTGATCACTTGAGACGAGAATGCAAAATGCACAGGCTATGCTTCAAGATGTGCGTTCATGACAGGTCTCCAAGTATCCGTTGTTCCCGAAGGACCGTATATTGAGGCAACAAGGTGCTTCGAAGAGTCGCGTCGACAATTCTGCACTCTCGCAAACCAAAGCACTCATTTGGGCCATCGTCCAAGACAAAAGGCAGAATGCCCTTTCCATTCGTTCTTTCCACAACTTCACATCTCTCTTTTTCGCAGAACTTTACATCCTCGACACATCCATCCTTACCATCCTCTGCCACCTCGCAGCGCAATATTCTTAGATCAACGCTCAAGACACACAAGCGGCTCACTGCTCAAGAACAGTCAACCAATCTCAATGAGGTTCTCTCCGCCTTGACTGCCTATCTGAGACATATCTGCACGCTCGATCTCGCTCTGCGTAATTTTACAGTAAATGACGAAGATATAGACCTTGCACTGACCAAAGAAGTTGAAGTGGAGTGGCGCCCAACTCTATCATCGATTGCAGTACCTGGAGGTGAGGCGGATCGACTTCGTGGTCAGGGCCTGGACTACGAGTTTTATTTCGTGCATCAAACATACGCTGTGGTACAGAACTTACTCGCACGGCAGGCCCTTCTAGGTCTCTATGCATCGATACTTCCGAGCCCAGAGCAGCGTCTTGGTCTGATACAAAGTGCAAACCGGCATCTCAAAATTGCGTGCAGCGTTCACGCCTTTCTGGTCCATCGAGCAAATACTGGCGACGGACCACCCGAAATACCGCCTGCTGCTGTTGATGTCTCTAGCAGTGTTCAAAATGCGCTGCTAAGGCTCTCACAAGCAGAATTTAACATACTGAGTGCTCTCAAGGACGACCCATACCCTGCCATTCTCGTCCAGGCTCGGAATGAACTTGATCGAGAATGGATGATCAAGCCGCCAGATATCCCAAAGACGCGAGCACAAGTACTCACGCGATTGTGTCTTGGGGCGGCTGAGCATGCAGCTGGCGCAAGTGCCATCCTCAAAGCCGAAAGTCGCGTTTCCAAAGCCCTCATCGAGTACGTCGATGGTGTCAGGAAGACAGCCAGAGCACGAGCATGTCGCTTTCAGGCGATAGACGCAGACGCATCCGGGGAGACAGGCAAAGGAATAGCATGGGTCCATGCAGCATTTAGTGAACTTGGAATGGAAATCGATGCTAAGTCAGGCAGCAGCAAGTCCAGCGGACTAAGCAAACTCAAAGCCTCCTGGCAAGAGAGGAGAGAAGACAAAAGAATTGGTAAAGGAAGCGCTCGGTGGGGAACAGACGCTGGCAAGACAGAAGAAGCACGCATCCTCGAATACTTGGAGAAAAAGCTGACCCGATCCAATGATTCGGTGCACTTCCAGAAAATACCTGAGTACAAGCCATTGCTGAGCGCCTTGCCAAGCGGTATGAACATGCCACTTGGTGATGAGAAGTGGCAACCCCCAACATTGAGCGAAGACGAGCTGATCCGGATGCGAGCATCTCCGGAGGCGGATGCTATGGAACAAGACAATTCCGAAGACGAGAGCGAGGATCCTGAGGACTTGAGAGGACCAGCTGGAGCGTTTCCTGGAACAGACGAAGAGTACAAAGTTTCATATTACTGATTGATTCGTGTACAAGCTTTGCATAAAGAATTCACCCACGCCTGTCAGCCCCCGCGCCGCGTGAAGCATATGGACTACCCATTTACTGCTTCTTGTGCTGAGCAAAAAAGAAGTTTGCGCCGACAACCGTCAGGTTGTTTTCGGCAGACCAATCTCTCACTCCGTGTCTCTCCTTGCCATAGCCCCAATGAGGTCTTTCCTTCGGCGGCTTGAGGTTGGAAACATCGCCTTCAAGCAGAACAAATACGTAGCGGTGCGGACCAGTCTTCTTCGGCGGAGCGGGCGGGTAGTACGACTTGACTTCTCCAGGCTTCTTCTTCAATACACTCTCATCCAACTCATGAAGATCCTCGACGAACAGTTCTTCAAAGTCTTCAAGAGAGGCAACGGATTCTGGCCAGTCGATTTCTGCATCGGTTAGTGGTGTGGTCAGGTTAGTGAGGATCCAGTGGCACATTTCACTCTTCACTGGATGCTTCCTTGACAAGGCATCGGGATCCGTGAGGACGAGAGTAAAAGTGAGGTTGTTGTCGTTGGGGGGGTCGCCATAGGAGGGCGGTCCAGTCAGCGGGTGAAAGGTGAAGACCGGACGTTTCGCAACGGACTTGGGTGGGATATCATTCCCGAGAAGTACTCTTTCATGATACTTGGGGAACGACAGGTCGAGGTAGTAGGTTGGCTCAAAGTCATCTAGGACTTGCGGTATGATCTGGTTTGCTAAGAGGACATCTCGTATAGTGGATTGAAAGTGGATGTTCTCGTTAACCTCCACTCCAGGTGAAGGTTGTATGATTTCTTGCTGTCCCTTTGGGAGGACGTTTGGATATGCCAGAGTCACGCCCAAAGAGCTGAGTGTCAGAAGCACTGTCGGATACATTGCGTTGACTAGTCCGTATCCTCTTCAGACAGTCCAAACCAGGCCCTGAAAAGCGTGAGGATGGAAGCTCTGTGCACGCTCGGTGTTGGATTGAATATCATGGCAAATTCCAGCATCGTTGATGACCCCTCTCACGATGCTTTCTCATCGAACATCAGACGTCACTTGCAAGTGGCTCGGAACGGACTTTGCAACGGGAAGCTGCAAGGCACCAAGACCGCTATGACGTTATTGTGTTTGATCCGCGAGCTGGGGTACAGTACCGAGTATTACCCTGCGAGTCGGCCGCTTTACTAGCGTGTTGTTGGGTTGAGTTAGGCTTGGCCCTGGCAGATCGCCATCGCAGCAAGCACCTGCGAGGTCGCGAGAACCAACATCTCTCATGTGCCATACGTTGCTGCCTTTGCCCGCAACGTCAAAACACATTTACTCACACAACTTCCTTTCTTCGTTTGGTGCAGTGTCACTGTCCAGTTTCATCCAGCGGCAGCCAACTGCGCTCTAGCCGACTGCCCATTGATTCTTGTTGCTTTCGACCCGCTGCCAACTTTTTCCTCCTCCTCCCTCTAGGCCTCTCTCTTCCCAATATGACGACCCTGGGAGAGGACCTGCTCAAAACCGTCAACAAGCTACAAGATCTTGTCTTTAATACGATCGGAAACGATTCCCTCGACCTACCCCAGATAGTTGTCGTTGGTTCGCAATCATCGGGAAAATCGTCAGTGCTTGAGAACATTGTTGGCAGAGATTTCCTTCCTCGTGGCAGCGGCATCGTCACACGGAGACCTCTTATTTTACAACTCATCAACATCCCCCCGGAGGAAGAAGACGACAATGAGACGGCAATTCCACACACTGCGGCAAGTGTAGCAGAGCATGGAGAGTGGGCAGAGTTCCACCACATCCCAGGTCGCAAATTCCGCGATTTCAATCAGGTCAGGGCGGAGATCGAAAATGAGACTGCAAGGATTGCCGGAAACAACAAGGGCATCAACAGACAACCCATCAACCTCAAAATCTACTCCCCCCATGTGCTGAATTTGACCTTGATCGACCTGCCTGGATTGACCAAGGTGCCTATCGGAGACCAGCCGGCCGACATCGAGAAGCAGACTCGCACCCTCATCAGCGAATACATCGCGAAACCAAACAGTATCATCCTAGCCGTCTCTCCTGCCAATGTCGACATCGTCAATTCAGAAGCGCTCAAGCTTGCGCGGTACGTGGATCCAGTAGGTCGTAGGACTATCGGCGTACTCACAAAGCTGGACTTGATGGATCACGGTACGAACGCTCTTGATATCCTTTCTGGAAGAGTCTATCCTCTCAAACTGGGCTTTATCGGCGTCGTGAACAGGTCGCAGCAAGATATTCAGACCCACAAGCCCATGGCTGAGTCGCTGAAAGCAGAGGCGGACTTCTTCAGACACCATCCTGCTTACCGAAATATCGCGACGCGATGCGGTACACCCTACCTAGCAAGGACGCTCAACACGACTCTTATGGCCCATATCCGCGACCGCCTACCCGACATCAAGGCCCGCCTGAACACCCTCATGGGACAGACACAGCAAGAATTGGCGAGCTATGGTAGCAAGCAATTCAGTGGCAAGGAGCACAGAGGCTCGCTCATCTTACAGCTCATGACGAGGTTTGCGACATCCTTCATATCGTCCATCGATGGTACTTCTTCCGAAATCTCCACGAAAGAGCTGTGCGGTGGAGCAAGAATATACTACATCTTCAACTCGGTTTTTGGAAATTCCCTCGAGACGATCGACCCCACTCACAATCTCTCCGTTCAGGACATTAGGACCGCCATTCGAAACTCTACCGGTCCACGCCCAAGTTTGTTCGTTCCTGAGCTCGCTTTTGACTTGCTGGTCAAGCCACAAATCAAATTGCTTGAAATTCCCAGTCAGCGTTGTGTTGAGCTTGTATATGAAGAGTTGATCAAGATCTGTCATACTTGCGGTTCCCAGGAGCTTTCGCGCTTTCCGCGGTTGCAGGGCAAGCTGATCGAGGTCGTCTCAGATCTGCTACGAGAAAGACTCGGCCCAGCCTCAACGTACGTCGAATCGCTAATTTCCATTCAAAGAGCATACATCAACACGAACCATCCCAATTTCCTCGGCGCGGCAGCGGCCATGTCTTCAGTCATCCAGAGCAAAAACGAAAAGGACAAACAAGCTGCCCTTGCTGAAGAGCGCAGGAAGAAGGATGCTTTGAGGAGGAAGCAACAGGGCATGAATGGCACAGCGACGCCAGAGGAAGACGAAGCTGCTGAAGACGAGAAACCGCAGACATTGCCGATGCGAATCTCTGCGACTAAACCTGGAAGAAGCATGTCACCTGCTGTCGGACGGGCACGAGAAAATGGGCAGTCTTTCAGTCAATCAGGGACAAGAGATTCGTTTCTTAATTATTTTTTCGGCAAGGACGGAGCAGCACAATCTCAAGGGCCTTTGCCGCAGGCCGATGGTGGTCGACACCGGCATGTCAGCCATAGCGTTGAGCCAAGCATATCTCAGAGCATAAGGCGGCCAGACCACGGTAGCTTTGCGGGGTCGCCACGCTCTGTGGCAGCTCCTTTGCCTTCGTTTGGTGCAGAAGAGTTGCCTCCACCATCAGAATACGGCGGTGACTCAAATCCTTTATTCGTGAGTATCTCCAGGTCTTTGCTTTCATCTAATGCTAACAATGCACAGCCCGATCATCCCGCCGAACCTGCTCTGACGGAACGAGAAGCGCTCGAGACTGAACTCATCCGACGGCTGATCAGCTCATATTTCAACATCGTAAGAGAAACGATAGCAGACCAAGTGCCAAAAGCAATCATGCATCTGCTTGTCAACCATTCAAGAGACGAAGTGCAAAATCGCCTTGTCAGTGAGCTGTACAAGGAGGAGCTCTTTGGAGATCTCTTGTACGAGGATGATGGCATCAAGAAAGAAAGAGAGAAATGCGAAAAATTGCTTACAACCTACAAGGAGGCAGCCAAGATTGTGGGAGAGGTGCTGTGATCTTGACCAGGTCGGTTGTTATTGCTGTCTCTCGGCGCCTTTCGGATGCGTAGACAAGATACAGTTCAGAACGAAAGCTGAAGGTGTTTGGTTTAAATGTGCACAGCTTCGTCATGACACATGTAGGGATAAGCGGACGGCATCTAAAGAAAGCGCGACGAGTCTCAAAGGTAAAGTAGTTCTCTGCTCAAATCAATATTCGAGCGTGCCGCATTATACTGTATGTATCTGTGTAGAATAGACACTTTTAAATCCACCCTACGCGAGACAAGGGGTTCCCTTATTGCTTCGAGACACTTGTCCGTCTTGGCGGTTCGTACTCTGCAGCCTGATGGTGCGGTCGCACTCGCTTCCAGCTCGTATCTCAAAACCTGTTGAGTAGGCAGCCTCTTCGAACTTATGGCTCAAGGCCAAAGACTAAACTCGTTGCGTTTTGCAGAAATTCCTCGTCGACCCCGTGTATGGGAACGACCCGCAGCATCGTTCGAGGAATGAAGCAATGGTTGATCCTATCGGGATTACTGCCCTCGCAATTGCGGTCATCGATGATGGCATCATAGTTGTGAAGTTCATCGTGAACTGGATCAAAGACAGTCGGCTCTATGGCGAAGCCTCAAACGCATTTCGGGTCCGTCTCCTCTCCGAAGTTGTGAAACTGAACTATTTCAATGAATTCCTGAAGGAGAGCACCGAAACTGGAAAGAGCAGATTTAGTACACTCCCGTTAATCTGCCAACAGGCAGTCTCCGGGCTGATGGAAGAGCTGGAAGTCAACATCGTAGCGTATAGAGATCTTATTCTGGAATACAACATCGAAGACTTGAGAAAAGCGTACGAGTCATACGGATCTGGATCATACGGCAAAGGTGACGAAACCTTTCGAAATCCGTCGGAATTGGCTCAAATTGGCAAAGAAAAGGTCAAAGAGACACAGAGAAAGGCTAGCCTTCGGTCAGTCACGGTGTGGGGCTTGTTCAAGAAGAAGAAAGTTGAATCCCTCATTAAAGAGATTGAGGGTTGGAATGCAAAGCTGATGAGCCTTCTGCTTTGTGGAGTCTCTTTCGGCACCAAAGCGCTTGGAACTACCAACTCCGTGGCACCTGCTGAAACAAAAGAGTTACAGAAGCAGTATGTGAACCCGTTCTTGAGTTTCGGAAAGGTACCTTGCTAAAGTTCCGGCAGGAGCAATCCCCTGTTGAAAACTGGAATGAAATTGAAGGAATTGGTTGCGAATGACGAAACTGTGGATGAAACCTTTTTCAAGAAGTCGTGGGTCATCGAGCCAGCGGGCGGAAAATGTCCCAGCCCCCCAGTCTACAAGCTTGTTGATACCAGCGATGCAAACCCCACCACTCCCAAACTGGTCTTCGTCGGCTTCAAGCCTTTCCAGCTTCCTCGACGAGTGACGGAACCCTCAGACGCTTTCAAAAAGAAGGTGGCTCATTTGGCTAAGTTGCTCAGCTACCCTGATGTTTCAATCCAGGGGTTCCGCACTCTCCAATGCATCGGCATAGTTCGTCAGGATGTCACTCGAGGAACTAAGCGAATAACCCAATACGGCTTCGTGAGTGAGTTCCCACCCCATGGTGGCAAGCTTGCCCATGACTTTCAAAGCCTTTCCCACGCAATAGCGTCCAAGACAGAGACACGACCGACGTTAGGGGAGAGGTTCCGACTCACTCTTGCATTGGCCGAGACTCTTTTCAATTTTCATTCTGTGGATTGGCTCCACAAGTCTATTCGAAGCGACAACATCCTTCTCTTCCGTGGGGAAAAGTCTCTTAATTTCTCTCAGCCATATCTCGTCGGCTTTGAGTTTTCGAGGGCCGAGGGCGATCAGTCCACTACCGACAACGATGACAGTTTGATCAATAACCTATATCGACACCCACGCCGCCAAGGTCTCCCAGACGCACGGTTTTCCATCTTGCATGACATTTACGCCTTGGGAGCGGTTCTCCTCGAAGTTGGAGTGTGGCGGCCATTGAGCGGGTTTGAGGATTTCTCATCAATGGATCCTGACGGTATCAAGAACGCCCTGATTGAGCATGCCAACGCTCGGCTCCCCCATTACATGGGTCAAGACTACACTGATGCTGTGGTGAAATGTCTAGATGGTTCACTGGGAGGATTCCTGACAACCGATGAACAGGACCTGGAGCTTAGCGAGGAGAATAGGGCTAAGATATTGATCGCATTCTGGGAGGGACCATTTCACTCAATCGAGAAAGGGTTAGCGATCAAATGACAAACGCCGCAGGAAATGATTGGATAACCTCATTGGAGTCTCGGCGCATTCCTAAAAGCCTTAAAGGAGGCAGAAAGAGGTGTATGGGCGCGGTGTGAAGATTACTCAGCTGAGGAACTAATTGACTTACGGAAGGAAAAGGATCAGAATCAGGATCACAAGCAGCATACGGATCATTTTCCTCAAAATTACCTCATTTTCAAACTTCGAGCTGGAAACTCTGCATTATTGTATGTGTTGTTCGCTGGACAGCGTGAAAACAATCGATATCCGATCCTGGCTTCACCTTTTCAATCGAGCGTAAAGACTTCCAAATCGATCTTGTTGGTATCAGGAGGACGACAGTCAGCTCGCTCCTTTCTGGCATTGTGCTGTTTTAGGTATCCGATGAACTTGTCCCACTGTTCTAGTTCAGTTTGGGTGTCAAAATCTTCGTCTATCCCTGCAGCATGATCTTCCAAGGCTACCTGTTTGGCGTGATGGGCAATATCGAGAGCTGTGTAGTTGCCGCCTAGATTCGCGACAGCATTGATCTCTGCACCCGCCTGAAGCAAAAGCATGGCATGAGGGAACTTATCTGCATAGGCAGCACAGAGCTGCAATGGAGTCAATCCATATCGCCTGTCCCTCAACTCCAGCACTTGTGGCCGGCGTAGTTCTGGGATTGATGTTAGATTAGTCATCATATCAGTTCCCGACTCAGACACTGCAAGATGAAAGATGCTCTGCCCTGTGCTCGGTCGGGCGATGGCTCTTGATCCAAACTTCAGCATCAGCGTGATGAAGTCTTTCCGCAACCTGGTGGCAGCCACTGCGATTGGAGTGAGCCCATCCCAATCCCTTTCATTGTACGTTCCGCGATCATGTCCAACCTCTGTGTTCGCACCACGTTGCAACAGCAGTTCTGCGACCCGCAATGACCCGTACATGGCAGCCACATGGAGTGGGGTCTGTCCGTAATCGTCTGTCGTGTCGATATTCATTTGGAGGTCAAGACACCGCCGAGCAATCCATTCAACGTTGTCACGCGCAGCTAGGTGTAGAAGTGTTTTACCACTGGAAGTCCTGTGCAGAGACATATTGGCCCCGGCTTGGAGAAGTAGTTCGATGATCTGGTTCTCGCCGCAGTTGAGTTTATTCTCTGTCAGGAGATTTAGCGATGTGCGATGGTCGTACTCAACGGGAGTTGCAGCGTTTGCGTCAGCCCCAACATCAAGGAGAGTCTTGACGGCAAGCTCGTCGTGGAACTGCGCGGCACACATCAATGGTGTGAAGCCGCATTCATCAGTGGCGTTGACCAGGCTGGGCGCTATGCGTACGACAGACTCAATACACCTTTTTGCTAGTTCGCCGGGTTCTGCGCAGTGCAAACCATTGTAAGACATTGCCTCGTCCCCTAGCACACTTCCGACATTGCGAAGGCACTCATTATTCGCCTCAAGATCTTCCAGCGCTTTATGGGCGATTAGAATCTCAGCCATCTCTGGTCGGTGCATCTTGATAGCATGGACGAGGGGCGTTTCGACCTCGAGCTCTGGATTTGTCTGGTTGATGTGGTGAGGCCAGTATTTCAGTAATACTCGAATACAGACGTCGTGATTCGAAAATACAGCAAAATGCAGAGGATAACCTCTGGGAAACACTCCGGGAAAGTCAACTGAGGGGTGATCCCAAGACACTGGTTCTAATTGTTCATCTTGCGCTCCAGCATCCTGTAACAACTTGGCAGCTTCCTCGGTGTGCTCGGGGTCATATGCGATGAGCCATTGCATAGGAGAGTCTCTGAAGGCAGTGCCAGATGCGTCCTTCGTGGTTGCCTTCGATCCTGCTTCTACGAGAACCTAATTGGCGACGTTAGATAATGATAAGAACATCTGTCACGAAGGTACAGACCTTGAGCGTCTCAAGATGCCCGCCTTTGCAGCAAAGTAGAAGGAGTGATTCACCGTATTGATTTGTGTAATCGGGATTGATCCCAGGTAATGCAAGAAGCCTTTTCACAAAGGCTGAATCTCCATGAATCACTGCGTATTCCAGAATATCATACGTGTTATCTCGTGGACTTGCGTCTGAATTGGCCAGAAGGGTTACACGTGCGCTGCCGTACCTGACCTGGTGTGGCACCTCTCTGGGATAAAAATATTGGTTGAAACCGCCTCTTTTGTGAAACTCTTCGCGCGAGAGTTGGAATTCATTCGGATCCAATCGCTGGAGGCTCGCGCCTGCAAAGAAAGAGCCCCAGGCAACTGCTTCAGAGAGCCAATCAAGTTGAGTCTCTGGTTCTATTGGGATTGATTGTGTCCGACCAAGGCCTTCATACCAAGTTCTGAACAACGCCTGGGCTGGTAAGTAGTCGTGTATTGCTGAACGGAGGATATGGTCAAGGGCAGCATTCGCATTTGATGCGGTGCCAAAACCAAGAGCATAGGCGGTCGCAAGCTCGAATAAGGCTTTTCCAGCTCCGTCACTGTTGGAGCTTGCCACCTTACTTAGGTCAACGAAGGATTGCTCTTGTATTTGTTCCTCGGTAAATGCTGCTTCTGCCCAACCGTACTGAAAATAGTCTTTTTGGCCAAAGAGAACATCCAGGCTTCGTTCGATGTTCTTCCGAGACCTTCCGAATCGAGGAGCAAGCGAATGGGTTGACCTATCGACCAAGTCAGAAGCCCTGCTAAACGCTCAATAGTGAGACCTACCTAAGTATCAAGCTTAGGTCAGATATCCGATCATTGGGATTGTAAGGAAGAAGCTTTGTTAATGCACCTGATATCAATGTCTCGATCTCTTGCTCCAACTCAAGTTCCCTCACTGTGGCAAGAGCACAGGTAAGCACAGAATTGTTCTTCGTGATCAAGCAATCGTCGAGTCTTCCGGTTAGCACATTGAGGTAAAGCAATCCCAATGAATATGTGTCACATTTGAGCATATCCTCTGCACGAAAGGGATGTTCGCTTGACTGCCGTTCGACCTCCGGTGCGTTATTTATGGGGGTCCCAAAGTACTTGACTGAACCAGGATTCATTTCCAGCGAAATGGAGGATCCAAAATCTGCTAATTTCGCAATGTATCTCCTCTGATGCGAAACTTCTCCTTCGCTTTCACGGGCAGTTGGACTGTCAACTCCAAAAACAAGCGCATTGGCAGCCTTGACGTCTCCATGTGCGATGCCGCAGGTGTGTAGTGCGAGCAATGCGTGAGTCAGGTCTTCACATATAAACACTCTGTCTTGATGAGAAATAGGCTCGGTTTGAGACTCGAGAAAGTGATCCAGACTTCCGAAGGAAGCCCTTTCCATAAGCAAAGCCGGCGCAACAATTCCAGCATTCTCCTGTACCAAGTCATAATACAGCAATTTGACTATGTTCTCGTGCTTGCTGAGCAGAGGATCTGTAAGAACAAGAAGCTCACGGTAGAGCCAGCTCGCGGATCTCTGCTGTCATTTGGTAAGCTTCGGATGGGTAGTGCAATTGCAACGGACTTTTGAATGATCATCATCGATTTCGCCTTGTTCGTTGATCTTGAACTTCGCAGATTTGACAATTCCGATCGGCTGGCCATATCTTTTGACACCATCGTCTTCAAAGACAGTGAATTGGCTCCCGTCGTCGCTAACCAGCCGTTTGCGGTACACAGAGGCAGAGTCGAGCTGCACCCGTTTCACATCGGCAGCGTTGAGTAGCTTCAACAGGTCGCTTAGTGTTGGCGCATGGCATGTCGTCAATTGAAGGGTTTCCACCACTGTGTTTGATCGTTGCGATCTAAACAACATTGTGTTCCTGCCTCAGTTATTGGAGAAGAAATACAGCTCTGTTTTGTAAGGTTGAGCCTGATCTGAGCCTGATCGAATCTTGGCGAGTAAAGAGAAGGAACATCGCACCGCACTCACTTTTCTGCTCACCGTAGTGCCCCTGCTTTAATCTGTGGCTCACCCTTCGCTCACCTTCTCATGGTGTGCTCGTCGTACAATGGATCTGCAACATTATCCAATAGACCGGATAGCTAGACTTCGTACAGCCTTGCGCGTACTTCCGTTGAATCTCTGGATCACTATATCTAACAGCATAGAGGATATGCCTGATCGACGACACAGTGCCATTAGAACATCTCGTTCGGTCTCTTCCTCATTGAATCATCGCTCTAGGACATAGTCTGAGCATTCGACTTCCGAAATAAGAGAATGTAACTGAAATCGTTCACCCCAGTGCCGAATTAGCCTTGATTGGCAGAGTGCCCATCGGATGTAACGATCTTCAAGCTTATGAACTTGACTCCGCAGCTGATCGTCGCCCGCACTCGGTTTCCTCAAACAGTAAACTACTAGTCGCTGATGCATCAAGCCGATGAGGTCTACAGGCTCACTCTCAAGTACGCGAAGAAATTTGTAAAGGTGTTTATTGTTCCGCTCATTCATAAGTAGACCGACGACAAATCTCTAGAATATATTGTAGCCATCACCATACTTTTCTGACTTCACAAACTCCTCCGGTGTGACAGACTGAGTTAGTTAATCTAAACAACTGCGATATACAGCCCTTTCACAGACCGATGACGCTTTGTTAGACACCCAGCACGATACAAATTACTGTGCCGGCAAAAATTCCTAACTTGTGAGATGAATAAAATCCAGGTTACGGTCAATAACGTCCACTGAGCTGTCGTAAGTAGGAAGAAGAGAAGCACAGCCACATCGTTGAGCATTTGTTGCGAGGTCGCCATTCTTCTGATATACCTACCGTTAAATTCGATACCTTCTTCATAAAGCCCCCGAAAACCTAGTTCCTTAAGGAAGTTGGTCTCCCTTTGTATAAAATCCTCTAAGCAGGGCGAAGCCTTCAGACGCTGTTTGCGATTGGCTCTTCGTCGCCTTTTCTCCCTAGTCGATGTTCGTTATTCTTCTAGAGATCCTCCGAAATCGTTCGACAGAAGGCTGTCATGGTAACGTTGCCCTGCCGGAAGCCTTTCATGTTCCAGGTGTGACAGATTGCGTCGAGCTGGATGGGAATCCTAGCTAGACTCTGGATGAGCGGAGGTTCTTAGATGAAGGACCTGAGCTTCTCGACCGTCTGATCGGTCATGTTGGGTTCTGCTGCTACTCGCTATAAGTACTCCTTGATTTGCTGCGGGAAGAACCTAACCGTCTCTAGTTCACGATCGAGTAGTTTATGGTTAAGTACGCGAGTACTGTGTAGCCGAGATGTGATCGTCATCTCGGAGCGAGACAGAAGATCATTAAAAACATGTCCTGTGAGGCTGTCTATTCCTAACGTAAAAGACACCTTATCTAAGCTACTAAATAAGAAATGTGTGCTTTACCCTAGACGGGCTTATTTAGGGCCTCTGGAATCCACTCTCCTAGCCTAGTGAAAGGAACCTCGTAGTGCGCTCCGCTTCGAGCAGGTCATTTTGATCACAGCCTCGGCAATCGAAGCTGGATAAAGATAAGGAAGCTTGGCCAGAAACCTTTCACCATTGCAGTAAACCACTATGCCTTCCACTTTCTCGATTAGGTCATCCCAAGGCAGCTTTCGAGCAATTTGATGGTCACAGTGACGAGATGAATGACTGTTAAGAGCGGCATTGAGTCACTGGAAAGGCTTATACTTGCAAACAGCCTTACCGATTGGCCCCCTGCAGCCAGGGTAGCGGCTGAATAATCCAATGCACTTTGCGCCATGTGTGAAATGCATCGAGAGCAAAGAAATTTGATATTAAATAGATTGTCCGGATTTAACAAAGATAACAATTCAAATTAAGGTCATCATTGCGACATTCAAAAGCTATTGTCCCCAGGTGTTTATCATCCATGCTGAGAGGGTCGTCGAGTAATACCACAAGCCACACGACCGGCAATCCATCCAGCTTAAACGCCATGTCGTTCAAAAAGGTCTTTCCATGCAATACTTGTGACCTTGTTTTCGAAAACTCTCAGGCCCAACGAACGCACATGCGAGAACCATGGCAGTAAGGATCTGGCGAAGTATTGCCACCGAGAATGAATGGCTCACCAGTTGATAGTGTCTATAATCTCAAACTTCGAATGGCATCTTTGCCACCAATTTCAGCAGATACTTATGCCGAGAACGTGGCAACGAGTCTTGTTTCGAGCAAGCAAGAATCACGGGATGCCGCGTCTTCCTCAGCAGTGGTAGGGCCCTCACCTGAAGAGGAACGCGCGGAAGAGAGCGACGAGGTTGAAGATCTCATCGGTGGACAAGCTCTGATCAACCGCTGTCTATTTTGTACCAAGGATTTAGACAGCCTGGAAACCAACCTGGAGCACATGTCCTCGGAGCATGGCCTTTTCATTCCTGAGATTGAGCATCTCTCAAGTCTCGAGATAATCGTCGGGTACCTTCGCACTGTTATTACCGAGTATAATGAATGCTTATACTGTGGAATGATCAAGCAGTCTGCAGAAGGTATTCGGCGGCACATGCTTGACAAGGGCCATTGTATGATCAACTTGGAGCGCGAACCGGAGCTTCTCGAATTCTGGGAATGCTCTGATAGCGACGGACATGACACTGACGACGAAGACGCGCCAAAATCACGGGCTCGAATGACTGATACGACGGCATCCAGAGACCTGTCGCAAGGCGAATATACACTTCCTTCTGGGAAAGTTGTCGGGTCCAAGAGCAAGGCTCGAGAAGCCCGCCTTTTCGCTCGTCGAATTGCCTTGGCCGCTAAAGAGACTTCGAGCCGCATGATTACCGAGGGTCAAATCGATAACGCTGACACAACTTCTTCAACGGATCCGGCTGAATCACTTACAACAAACGAAGGAGGAACTCAGAATCGCGCAGTCGCCGTGCGAGACGCAGCAGGGCTAGTTGGCGTCCCGGAGCAGCAGATGCGGAGTCTGATCACCGTTCAGAGAAAGATGCAAAGGCAGCAGGCAATCGTGCGAGCGTCGGCGGCCTGGGCAGGAGAAAAGGGCGGGACTCATCAAAAGCACTACAAGGTAAAGATGAATTTACGCGCTGGCTGAACCCTGTACATCGTTGCATTTTCTTCGTCACACGCTCTGTGGCAAAAGAGATGCATGGCTTCAATCATTACGGTCTTTACCTTCTTGTCTCTCATCATCATCATCATCAAAGTTATGTGTCTGGCTCAAAGAATGATTACTACGTCGACGAAACTTGCTGGTCCGATGCAGCCGAACGGGTAGTGTTCCCAGCCTATACCTGCCTCGAGGTGGTTATTTAGGAACAAGGATCGGAGACTGGTGGTTGTGGAGCAGCAAAATTCGAGCTCTGTATTCAATTGCACATACCCGACCAGCGTGCTTAGTTGGTACACAGAGCAATGCTTGCTCGTGCTAACACAATCCGCAACATCTCGACGAAGACTGCGCCGATTTCGACAAAAAGTAGCTCGACTTACTCGCAATTCATCTGAAAATACACTTTGTCTCAAAGAGGGAAAAAAGAAAAGGGGTAAACGGCGATTTGAGCGCCGGACTCTCCCCATGCAGGGAACTGGAAGCCGCCTGATGTGAAGAAATCTTGGGTTTTCTATCCTTTTACGGCTCATCTTGGCTCATTGTACGCTTGCATGATCAAGCCAGCTCAAAGAGCTTAGAGTATGCTCAGCTACTGTTATGGTCAATGGGGGATCTGATTTCGGGCCCTTGTTGCATGATCACGTTCCGTAACTACAAGGCAGAATAAGGATTCTCAGACAGAACGATGACTGAGTAAGGAAATAATACTACGTTTGACTAAAATTGATGTTCAATGGCTAAAGACCAACTTCCGCCGGTTTTGGCGGCTTATGCCATCCTTTTCGTAGGGCATTGTCGTCGGTGGTGAGTCTGTATGGTGCAACACGTTGCCACCCACAAGTGTTCAATCACGTCTCTTCTCGTTTGCTCTCTGCAGACCTGGATCTTCATGTACCCAGCTTTACTCCGACCTCCGCGATTTTGTAAGTCGGCGAAGGTCACCTCGTCGCGATTGAGGCTTTTTTGCTTAGGCAAATAGCAGATGTTCGAAGAACGCAGCTGGAAGCCGATTAGGTGATGACACGAGCAGCGGTGGAGGCACGAGGCTGAAAGTGTCGAGATGGAATTTGTCTAATGCTTCATATGCTTTGTTCAGCCAGGGAGCTTTGACCTTGCTCTCAAGTGGTCGTAGGCGTGGCTGTTAACGTGGACCGGACGAGACAGGACGGGAAAGGGCCAAAAAGCCGGCTGAGAGGACGTGTCAAGCAATCGTCGCTGCTGTTGAAGAACACACTTTTAGCAAGCCTCACTCGTCTAGTCGCAGCATCGGCGTCGTCCATACCTGGACAATACCTAGCCAGAGCCACGTGCATTGCAGATGCCTGCATCGGCACGTCCATGACTTCACCAACATATGCACATGTCATCAGAACAGCACTCCACATCACATGAATGCTTTATGTCTGTAGCTTTTGAGGATGAAACAGTAAAGACCTGTCAGCAGACAAACTGTAGCGGTTACAGGTTAAGACTATCTGCATTCACAGTCGCATCGGCGTCTTTCTAGGATCTCAGTGCAGAGACATATTGGCATTCGCATCCCACCAGCCATAATTCCATAGACCATCCGCAAAATTATTCTCAACAGCTTGCATTTGCGATGTCGGCTCGAAGCTAGGCTGAGCAGGTGTCTCATAGAAGTCACCTACTATTGAGACTAGCTGCATGTCTCTTAAGCCAGGTGCGAAGTGCTGGAAGCATACCATACTGCCTGACTCACTTCCGCCATGACTGGAGTGCTGTTGCACTGTCATCGCATGCTGAGCCATTGTGTCCCATCCATTGGATGGATCAGTGATGTTCCATTGTTTCGCCGGAGTCGTGGTGCGTTCCTTCTGGATATGCCTCGCAAGTTGATTGAGGGAATTTATGGCCTTGGCGATGGGAACGTACTGGAATCGAGTCTGTGCCGCCTTGGTCAAGATAGTCCCGATTTGTTCCAAACAGTGGATGTCTTCTTGGCAGTCTTCGGAGTCGTTGCTGTTAAGGATGTGGTAGTACAGCGCGAAAAACGCACGGAAAGGCCAGAATGCAATGCTGTAGATACTCAAACCTTCACGCTGCTTGTTTGCGCCGACTAGTGCGTCAAATTTCGCTATTATATCGAGAAGCATACGAGATGCGTGGATGGATCGATCAGAGACGGTAGTGGCGTGGCGCCCCTGGCGTAACTTATCCATATGAAGTATCATGGTGAGAGAGCCGATAAGGACATCAGTGTACATCCAGCTCTGAATTGGGTCGTCTTTGGACGCCTCCACGTTCGCGAGCTGTTGAGTCATTAGCATGCATGCCAGACATTGGTTTCAGACTTGCAAAACGCCAGTCGTCGACCATCATTTGAATTTCATCACAAAAACCATCCACTTGGTCCTGGAACTCCTGAGAGAAGCTTCCATTCTGGCGGGAAGCGATCTCGAAGAAAGACTTCCCGATGAAGGTCAGGCGTGCCCAAACAGTCTGCGTTGAATGTATGCTAGCTAGTGGGCGTTGCGAAGTCAAGTCGCCAAGGCTGGGAAGTTGTATATGCTCTGGGTTCGCTTCGGCGCTAATACAAGACGGCTTCTCAAACAATAGGCGAAAGAACAAGTCGACGACTACAAGCGTCCAGAAACCCCCCCGTTGCTTGTTTCGGAACTCTTCATCCGTGGCTCCGTGCGAAGGCGAACCGGGAAGGTCAAGATGATGCAGGTTGAGGATCTTCGCAAAGTCACAAGTTTGAGTATGGATTTCCCAAGCAAGGTCGTAGTCAAAGTTCTGAATGGCCGTCCACGTAGTGATTGAGCTAGCAATGAGGTCCATTCTGTTTCCTGTAGCAGTAACTTGCCAGTGCTTGATGCTACGAAGGCACTGGAGATATGCCACCCATGCTGTACTTGTTGTTTTGAAGCCGCCCACGAGGTAGCCGTGGAACAGAAGATTGTAATATACGAGTCTCACTGCCGGGTCAATGTGTATATGAGGAGACGAAATGACGCTGCTGACGGAGATCATGAGTTCTGGGTCGATAAGGGATGTGAAGAATTCTCCCCTCAGAGATTCCAATGCTACTACTCGTTATCAACGTGATGAGTCCATCTCTCTACAGCTCCAGGCAAAGTACCTACCTTGAATAGCTTTCTGCGCCTCATCTCCTGTGATGTGCGCATTTAGATCTTCCGTCGACGTGTCGCAGCTGAAGCCGCCTAGCTCGGACAGAGCCCCGTCGAGTGCAACCATTGTTTGGCTCAGAGGTGAGTCATCGGACAGACATCCCTGGTTATTGAGACGATCGATGCTGAATGATTTCGCTGCGAGAAGCTCTTTGTCAAGCCAGCCTGTTGGACACGGTCAATTCTTGCGAGGACTGATGGATGTCTAGTTAGTCTTCGGACGCATACCTTGACCTAAGGAGTCTGCTCTACTGCTCTTGGAGTGGTCGTTCTCGCTGAGCACAACCTCTCCTGCGGCCGTGGATACGCTTTGTGCCACCGCGGAGTCTCTTCGAGGCTGAAGTTCAGTGCTTAGGGGGCTAATGCCCTGCAAAGCACCCTCTAAAAGCCTGATACGTTCGTCAAGAGAGGAGACAATTCGTTTGCTTCTATGCACAGATGAGTGACCGGGCTGGCAGAGGCGTGTCCTCACTTGCCTGACTTTGCGATGGACTCGAGGCTTTCGCTCAGCCAGGATGCAAGGTACATTTGCTGCAACGCACCGATCGCAGGGCTCACCCTTGTTACACCGGAGCTGCAATATTTGAGCTTCACACTCGAGCTGGCACGACAATGTGTATCCTGACCTTTTTCTCCTTGCATCGAACGCACTACAGTGTATTACGTCAGCTTATTGCTCGAGGACCGGCGTGGAGGAAGTAAGTACTGCTAGCTGAATGTTGGATGTCATTTATCACCTTGATCGAACACGGTGCTTTGTGAGCGCGCTCGTAAGTGATCTTTCGGGTCTGCAGGGTGAGGACCTAAGACGAGTGATGCGGCCTTTGCTTTTTAAGGCCAACACTGCCAAGGTGTAGTGGGTGTGGACTCCTTTGAAGATTTGACTTAATCGAGCAATATGACAAATCGCTAAGCGCGCTTATCTTGCGTCACATGTGTGCGGAGCAGAGTGACCATTCCTACCACCGAATGAATGAGCGCTTTTAAGACCTGGGTTTTATCGTTACAATAATAGTCCTCGCGGCTATGAGGTCGTCATATAGCTTAGTAACGACGTCTGTGAGCGCTACACAGCGTCGCAATGACGCAACGGCAGTGGCAAGCTTCCCCTTTGACCACTTGGCGTTGACATGCTAGATGCTCAAGAAGTGAGATCAACTCACCTTCGAAGATAAAGCCTGTCTAGGAACTTAAGTCGACGAATCTCGACCAGAGACTGTTCCAGCGGCAACGTAAAATGTGCATAGCGACGAAGGCGAAATAGAAGTCTTCTGCACCGCCGAGTGTACTGCAGTGAGGCGCAGCTGCTGGTATCAGAGGTTATTTTGGTGAAAGTAGCCAGACGCAATTGCCGTCAGTGCTAGTACCGGCGCCTGGATCTCTGCGTTGTTTCGACTTCCGCTTCTTTGGGGTTAGACGACGGTAACAGCAGGTTGAATGTTCGGTGGCTTGGTCGTCACTCCCTGTCAAAGCGGACTGAGTCCGGCCAGGAGACTTGTATATAAGACCTCGTGGCATCGACGATAGCGTGAGTAATGAAGTGCATTGGTGGTGAGTACCGAATAGCAAAAATCGCGAATTTTTGCAATTGCGACACGGCCGAATCACCTAGCCGGTCTGCAGTCTCGCACGGATCCACACAGTCGATCAGGGGCCTTTCCCTAGGTGACAGGCACCACCAAACAGAATAGCGTCGTCGCATTGAGTGCTTGCAGTACTTTGGTAGGAAAGTCAGGTAGCTCGCTCCCATCTAGGTTTGTTGTAGATGCCTGTCTTTTAAGTGTTTATGTCGCGCAGTAAACCTTATACATAACCAGTCTCAAACGCCGAACTCCGGTTCTAACAGTCCAGCGTATATGGGGCCTCATCAGCCATGACGATTGCATGGCAGCAACGAGTCCCAGATCTATCGATTGGGCCCGTCCGGGGCAATAGCGTCCTTAATTTATGTCCTCTTGTCTTCACCGACAGCTTGGTTCGGTGCCTCACGCTGATGCACTGGTAGTTCCAACTGCTGCGGACGACCACTTTTCGGCAGCGGATCGGTATCGTTCTGTGTTGAATTCTTCTCAACTTTCCTACTACCTTTACCCTTCGGTACCCTCACCAGCCAGTACAAAAACACTGCGGCTGCCGCGTTGAAACTAATGAAGGTCATGAGTATCCCTAGGTCACGCCAGCGATTACTGTACTTGACCCCAACTGCAGACAAGAAGGTGTCTGTATTAACGATCGGGCAGAACAGGCAAGATCTAAGCGATGTTGAATCGGATAGCTGGCCACCTGCTCGATTCATGTACCTGGCCATGTAATTGCCGCAGGTGAGATTCGCCGGAGGTTGGAAGCTTAGCCACTCGTAGTTTGCACATTTTGCTGGGGCTCTCGCGAGACCAGCACCAAGTAAGCCTTTCGTCAAGTATGTAAAGGGGTTGCAGCGATACATGAACGTCCAGAAGCCTGGCAGGAAGTTAGGCGACGCAAGTATCCCACAGAAGAGTAGCATAAGGAATCCCAAAACGTTGGCGAGGTTGGCCGCGGTTTCTGCTGAGGTGATACCGGCGATCATAAGAACTGAGAAGGTACTGACATGGTTCATACATGCGATGACAAACAAAAAGGCCAAGGTCGCGCGTGAATCTGTTGTGCCGGTAGCGGAAGTGTTGTTATAGAGACCTATTGGGAACCACTAGCAGAGGAACATGACTGTGCCGACGAGCTATTATATGCTTGATTAGTGGCGTGAGCGATGGCCAAAAGATAACCACTTACCATATTCCAAGGTATCTCAGCCACGATGTTGGCAATCATAAAGGCCTTCCAGGAGTACGTCTTGGATGGTCGCTCACGGACTTCGTATAGTGATCGTGCGATAACAAAGAACGGAATGGTCTGTTCCACGGAAGACATGAACGTCGTAAGGAGAGCCAAAATACCGAATAATTGACTCCGAAGCCCCTGTTGGGTGCGGCTGCCCTGGAAGAATGTGAAGCCGATGAACAGCATCTACAGTATTTAGCGATATGTTTGAGCTCGGCCAACGAACTTATCGAACCGATTCCCAGGAATGCTTTTGAATATATGTAGGAAGGTGAGCGCCAGTACCGCTGGAAAATCCTTCTCGTGACGATAACAATCTGCTCCGTGAGGGGAGCAGCAAACTCGCTCTTGGCCTCTCGAGCCTCTTGATCGGACTGATCTTTGAGCGCTTTGCGCGTACTACTCGAAGCAAGACGGTCAAGCTCAGCATCAACAACTCGTTTCTCTGGGCTGCCACGCCATACCTGGGCCCAGTCGATATTGGCCTTCGAACCAGGAGTCGATCCGATGACGCTAAGCACTCACTCGGCAGGATTTGCGGCATGGTTCTGCGCCATTGTCAGTAAAATAGTCGATGAGTATTTGGGAGTGTTTGCAAATATCTCCAAAGTAGACTGTCCACCCCCCTCGTGCCAAGAGGAAGAGTCTATCAAAACGCTGGAACAGCATAGCCAACGGTTGATGAATCGTGCATAGGACGGCTTGTCTCTGGTCCACGAGCTTCCTCATGAGACCGCAGATCGACCATGACGTCTGACTGTCTACACCAGAGGTGGGTTCATCCAAGAAGAATAATACCCCCGGCCTCGCTGCAAGCTCCACGCCGATCGTCAGTCGTTTGCGTTGCTCCACATTTAGGCCTTCCCCAATCTCTCCAACAACCACATCTGCGTATTCGCGCATATCGAGCAGGTCGATTACCTCCTCAACATAGTCGATCTTATCCTTACGTGGCGTTGATGCGGGCTGCCGAAGGAGAGCACTAAAGACGAGAGCTTCCCGAACTGTGGCTGTACCGAGGTGTAGGTCTTGCTGTTGCACATATCCGGTCTTTCTCTAAAAGCTTGCAGGGCAGGGCGTCAACTAGCATATCACCTGAGATCACGCCCGTGGTGACGCGTGATGCCAAGGCATCAAGAAGAGTTTTCTTGCCAGCACCTGACACGCCCTATGTAGATGGTCAGTCTCCTTCGCTACAACGTCGACATACATACCATAAGTGCCGTCAAGGTGCCGGGCTTTACCCAACCATCAACGTTATCAACTATCCGACGATTTTCTTTCTTGATCTGCACATCACAGCAGACGTTTCTCCAGTGGAACACGGGAGGTCTGTTGGGCAACATTCTGAGGAGCATCTTCGGCTTTTTGGACATGGATCCGAGCAGCTGAAAGATTGTTCACCTCGAGATCTTCTTGACGTTTGCCTTTCAGAAATGGTGGCAGCCGCCCCCGAGGAAAGACAAGAACCTCGCCTTTACTCTTGGCAGACGCGACGACTTCATTGGTCCATAGCGCGCACGCTGTGAAGAATACCAAGAATGACAGCAGAATGACGAAGTTGCACCACTTGTGGGCTGGATTATAATGGAATGCTTCAGTCAAATAACGAGTACCATCGACAATGTCAGAGCCCAACGATGCGCCGACGACGTTGTAACTCCGGGAGGTCAATCGTCTTCATAGCCTGGTCCAGAGGGTACCAGAGACAGACAGGGGAATTCTCTTCCTGCAAGCTCATTGATGAACAAGCTCTCGAATGCCCAGGCCAATGGGAAGATTTAGTTGATCCAGCGAGACCAGCCGAGCATCGCACTTGTCGGAACGGAGAACCCAGTATACAGTATTGCACCAAGAATTATGACCGCTGTTGGTGCCAATGCCTGAGATGCTATTTTCGTCGCAGAGCCGATGAAGCGGAAGAGCATCGACTGTGAAGCGTTAGTGAAAACCGTGCTGGCGGAAGGGTAACTCACCATTGTCAAAGTGACGAAGAATGAAACCAACAAGAAGAAGAAGAATGGCCCCGGCGCTCGATTGAGGTGAAGTATATGGTTGTGTTGATAGCAATTGCATTCACGATTTTGTAAGGAAGGTCAACGAGCATCGCGGCCAGCGCCTCTGCGCTCGGGTGGTACAAAGGATATCGAGCATGCTTCTCCACAATAGAATGCTTTGTGTAGAGGGTAAGGATCTCCAAGACGCTGGCGATAGAGTTCAAAACTAGAGCATTGAAAATTGTCATGCCTCTGTGGAAAAGGCTGTCCGCTGTTTCTGGTAGGCCGTAGAAGACACTGCCAACGATCAGAAACTGTGTGAAGTTTGCGGCCAATTGCACCAGAGTAATTGTTGGGTCGCCTCTCAATAGCTTGAATCCTCTCCATAGACACAGCTGTACTTGCTGAAAGTAAGACAACGTGTAAAGCGATCGACTCCGCTGGATTTTAGCCTGCTCAGACTGTCGGATAGTAGTAAAATTTCGGACACTTTCGCTGTGAAAGGGATGAGAAGCTACATATTCCGCAACGTCCTGGTGTAGATACCGCCGATGCTTGCTATGGATCCAGGCCTCGGCGAAGTCGTCAGCTGTTCGTGGTGCCGTCTGCTCGCAGCTAGGTCGAACAATACGCTCCGATGAGCTAGTCATTGAAGTTAGAAAATCTGGTGTGGTCTGACTCTCGGGACAAATGAATCCAAGGTTTTCAAAGTACTGTTGGGCCTCGCTAGCCTTGCCGAAATAGATCTGGCGGCCCTCGTACAGCACGGTGACTTTGTCGAAGAGGTCATAAGCAGCCTGTGGCGCTTGATAAATGGCGACTGCAGATGCAGTGCCGAAGACATCAGAGCACATTCTCAAAGCCTTGCAGAACTCGACAGCGTTCGCACTGTCTAGGCCACGCGTGCTGTTGTCCGAGCATTGCAACGGAGCATCACTAAGCACTGCTTCAGCGATAGAAACTCTCTTCCTTTCGCCACCGCTCACGCCTCTGATGTACTGCGCTGGTCAGCATGGCAACATGGGAGGTTTCGGTCACTTACATTATTACCTACGCGAGTGTTTTTCGTATGGCTAATGCCAAATGCAGCCAGTACGACATCCGTCAAATGTCTTGCATATGCCACTCGAGCCATGCCGCATGGTCGATGACTGGGTGAGCGCGCGAAGGCTGCAAAGTGTAGTGTGTCACCAACACTGAGCATGGGAAGATGAGAATCGTCCTCGGCAGTGTATGAGGCTTCGCCTCGGAACTTGGATCTCAGTTCTTGCAGCGTGATTCCCTTGCAGTTCAGGTAGCTCTTCTCATCAAGGTGTAAGCCATGAGTCTCACCAGCCAGTACCTTTAGTAAGCTGCTGCAGCCGGAACCTGGAGGTCCAAGGACACAAAGCATTTCTCCACCGTGCAATACGCCTTCGAAGTTTTGCAAGATTTGGGTCTTGCTTCTGTTACTGCCGCAGACCCTGGACAATGTCTGACGCACCTCCAGAAATACGTTCCAGACCGTTCTTTGAAAACCTGTGGCGGAGCCAAAGCCGTGTACGCCGAGGTCTCGGAAGGCTACTCCTAACGTTTTCATAGGCGTTTCGGCTCCTCGCCGGTGGAGGTCGTAGAATGCCCTGATGCATGCTTGAGCATCAAAGCCGTGACCGTTTGGGTCAAGCGGTCCACCTGAAATCGCAATGAAAGGGTTCGACATATGTGCTGAAATTCCGCCGAGATCCTGCTTGCCACGTAATGGATCACTTTATCCCGTTCAATATCATCTGATGGGACACCGAACTCTTCATCTTGACGGAAACGGACTTCCGGACCAGTGGGTTCATATGTCGCGCCTGTAATTTGGCTGTCCATCGTTGCTGGTTGAACTATACTGAAGGGCATGGTAGAGATGAAGTCGATGATCGGGGAGGATATGTGGCATAGGACCAGTGGGTGGCGACAAGGTTATATACTTCTGCGCACTACTGATGCAGAGATGTCGTGCCGATTGAGTGCTGCCATCCCTCTGTCCGCGTTGTGGCTCGCCTAGGAATTGTGCTGATGCTACCATTCTCGTTCGGGTCTGTACCTGAAACTGCATTCGGAAGTTCGGTGTATATAGCAGAGGAGCGTGACGTCGGTCGCTATGATACTGGCGGTTTGGAGACAGATCGGCTAGGCCATGTTCGGGGGCCGACCATCGTAGACGCAAAGAGTGTGTCCTTAGCATCAACCTGGACGGTTGACTCTCGCTCCGGCGTTGTTCCGATCTTAGACACAACGCTTGCTGAGATGTTTTGTCACTCAAACAAGATAGAGAGGACGCCTGGCCACGTTTGGGACCGCCCATCTCAATGAACGACCCGCTTGGCAGCTTAAAGTGGCCAAGGTCATCAGACTCAAATTCTTTCTTGGCCCGATCGGATGGTGCATAGGACCCGAAAGGCCGGAGCGAGCAAGCACGGTACCGTCGTTAGACCAACCATTTGATCAAAATTGGGCCAATCGGAAGATACAGAACAGTGGCACCTAACGTAGCGCCAGCGGACCTCTTCGATCTGATCCCTGACTACCGCACACGTTGACACTGTAGGACGGCCCTACAGTAGATACTTGTGGTGTTCACAGCGCCAATGACTCTTCTTCAGCAAGAGAAAGTTCGACCTTGAGAAATGCGTCCTGAGGTGCGATGCCTTGCAGTGGCACTAACAGAGCTGAACTGTATCCTCTTCAGTGCCAAGAAGTCGTTTTCTGTTCTGGATTCGTCGCCAACGACTGCAAGGCCTCTCCGACGTGCCATGGTCAATTTCAAGAGGTCTAAGAGGCTAGATCTGGAATTCATTGACGTTTCGCCATCCTTCCAACTTTGCTACCTTGAAGGTGAGTGCACGCGTGTTCAGATCTAACCATGTGCATTCTTTATCCAAGGCTTAAATGCAAGTCGTGCTTTTGCGCTACACTGCTGATGCCGTAAGGTCCGAAGACAGACGTCCCATAGCCCTCGTCGCGCCACAAGAGTCTCAACAGCTTCGCTGTACTTGTGGTAGCATGCATCTCAGAATGACTGTTCTGCAGGACGAACTCGAGATGTGCACGATGCTCTTCCTTGTGTACACACGAGCCCACGATGAGAATTGGCCATAGCATCAGAGTCCGAGACGTAGCGTCAAGCGCGAGTGTCTTGGAAAGGCGGATGAAATCTTCAACCAAAGCCTCGATCTGGGTTAGAATGGAAGCTGGCAGTATGCAGGGACCGCAGAGCGCTGCGCGCAGGAAAATGAGGACTGCGCACTGTACAAGAAGGCCTGCAGTTACTTCGGCATTGTGCTCGCCCCGGCCGTCTGAGACTCCGTCGACGCAGTAGCTGCCACTCTTCCACTCAAGGACGTGTCCCTCTAGCATCATGAAGTCGCTCCGGACATCCAAGCCCTGGTGTCTGGGCGACGTCTTCGCCGGTCTGTGTGCGAAATTCGTGATTCTTGGTATGATTTCAAACAAAGCAAAAAGCCGACCAAACATAAAATCTTGGACAACTGACTGCGAAACATGGCGAGCCACCCAAGACGCCAGAGCCTCGGTATCAGAATCAGGATATTCGCTTGTTACTGTGGACAAGCCGAGGTTGCCAGAGATGAAAGAGAAATAAAGGTACTGCTCCAATAAAAAAAGGGACAATCGCTCAGTTCCCGGCCTTCTCACACTCCAGGCCAATGGTAAGACTGCACTTGCGGCTCGTAGATGTGTCATCAGTGCACCTTTCATATCTCCGTCAATGGATTCGAAAAAGCACAGAATCATGAGCAGCGCAAACAACGTTAGTGCTCTGTCATGTGAGCCTGCTACAACTCGTGTGATCTCGTACTTGGCAGCTCGAAGGCAGATTCCGTAGTGTGAGCGAGCAATAATGGCAGTGGACTTCTGTTTGAATGACAGGTGCGACCCGCTCAAGGCGAGCAGGCCGTGAAGCACTGCATTATCAGTGCAAGCTACTGGCAGGAACTCGCTATTGAAAGGATGCTTGATGTGATTACTTGCAAGGAGACGCTTTGCAGTAGACTCGACGTAATGCTGCAGTAGACGCAGATCTTCAGCATCGGCTTGGATCACAGCAAACGAGTTCGAAAACATTGACGGACACAGTGACGACGTGACCATATCTGCACACCCCAGCTGCGTTGTCTTTCGGTTCAGCAGTTGTCTTGATGACGTGTACAAGTCGCCAAGGGCCCGGCTCCTCAGGGAGCGAGCGAGCTTCGATGTCCCTTTAAGATCCTTCTGAAATGCCATGGTGTGTGCAAAATTCGCTGTGCATGCCAGCTCGGCAACGGCAAACTCGGCCGCGTCGCGGCCTTTGTGTGCCATATCCGATGGCCATGCGCAGACGAGATAATTTCTGGTACAACCTGTGCAGGCTGGCCGGCTTTCATCACATTTCTTTCGCCGCTTTCGGCAGGTGAGACAACCGGTCTTGACTCTGTGGCGCTTTATTGGCGATTTAGACTGCTCGGATGCAACTTCAGGCTTGAAGATCTGCTCCATGTCGAGAGGCCACGATGAGGAAAGTGGTGGGATGAACTTCGATGACAAATTCCTTCATCATACTGGTCGTGAGGACGTACATGTTTACCTTTGCCAAGCCATCACCTTAGTCATCGGATCGCGCCTATTCTTAGAACGACTGACGACGGGTCGAAAAGTTCCGGCCTTTCAATTCAATTCTTTGCATCTCCAATGCGCAACGGATGGTAGCCGTGACATTTCGCTGGTACGGCGGGACCCGTTAGAGGTTTTAGCTCGTGCCACTGGCCTCGACGGTCTCGCAATCGCGTCTTGGCACCGCGCTGCACAGTGGAGACTTTATCTCGGAAATCATTTCAGTCCTCTGCAGCGGGATGCTCTGTTCACTTGGCTGGTTCGGGAAATGTCCTTCAAGAACGAATGTTGTAAGCGAGCGTCTGTAGTAAGCTTCGTCTAGGTGCGGAACGGTTCGCGCGCTGCTCAAAGGAAATGGACCATATATATGCTGTCTTTCACCCGGCGCAACCAAACACGACTTGCTCTCTTCAGCCAATACTATGAATATCTCCCCAGTAAATCTCAGCCATCACGAAGATGGTGGATCGAGTGGCAGAAATAGGGACGTAGCAATAGATTCAAGGAATCTTGAAATCAAGTGGAAACTCCACGGCTTACATAAGGCAGAGAGAAGCATTTAGCATTGCTCTGACTGACTGGCAACAAGACATCGCCCGGACGGTCTATCTATAGACAGCAGAGAAGCTAAGAGACCCAGTCAGCTGAGGCGACTTGCTCTCTCCAGGCTGTTGTTGCTGACAGATCGCGAACGGTAACCGCGAGATGAACGTGCAGTCGAGCAACCCAGCCCATCAGCAGAAAAGCTTCGTAAGTGAATATTACTGTGGGCGATTCTGCGCGCATAAATGGATCTTGAAAGCAATTGTGCTGCATGTCCAAACTATGATGGTTTAGTGATCGGAGGCAATCGCAACAAGGCTTTCGCAGCAGTAAACACACTTGGCTGATCCAGTGCTCAGACGAGCGACCTAGGCAAGTAGCCATGGCAAGCAAACTCGGACAAGACCCTACCTATTTTCGCAGACAGACTACGTTCTGGACCAGAAGTGACAGACTGCCTATGGCTTACCTAGGCCCTTTAGCTATCACCTGTACATGGTACCGGTCACGTAATGCGAGGTGCTTATTTCCTCAATTGCTTGAACCAATTGACATCTCTCGTAGTGAATTATACATTAATTACCTAAGATTATAGATGGGAAGGATTTGATCTATATGTGTTTATGCGTATAAATGGTCCTCTTCAGTATGTATATATCTAGTAAATAACAGATCGATGCTAAGTCGTTATAGCTAAGTCTTTGATATCGCATCGATAGTATGTAATGTCCTCACCGAGTTAACAAGGTCCTTATACTGCCGTACTACTAACTCTTAACTAATCTTTTCTGCTCAGTGAACTAGGCCTGTGAGCATAGACTACCTGTCACAACTTTGCGGTCTTTAGAAGAACAACAATGCTCCATGGGTCATTATTGCAAGCCATGTGAAACGTCCCAAAAAATGCATCATAGTCCAACTAACTCGTGCACACCGTACGCCACGGCTTCCACCACCACATGTGTAGTCGTTACACCTCATCTCGGGCCGTTTGCCACGGCCTTCAATTTCCAAATGCACACCTAGCACACCAAGCCGTCGGGCGACTATCTGGGTCCATGTAGGTACATGGGCCAACACGAATCTCTTAAAGTTCTCTGTCATGAAGCTCGTAATTTCTGGCGACAGATCAATGTGGTATGGGTTCACACCAAAGACCTGTCATGTCCCCCATCAGTCAGAAGACGATATTCTCGCTCACACAGAGGCTTACCTGTTGCTAAGCCGATCCTCACACTGCCCTCAATGCTCTTTCGACGTTCAAGAAAGCTTGCTTGCTCTCGTACTTGATGTTCGACTTAAACTTAGGCCGCCTTCATTGTCAAGGAACCAGCCACGCTAGGCAGAGCACTCGATCCTGTCGCTAATACGAAATGCTTGATTGTAGCTGAGACACCGGGTGTTGAGCTCGCCAACGCCTTCGTAGACTGAATAGTCAAGTTTGGACACGTTGTAGAGTGATGGGTGGTGTAACTGGCCAAACAGCAGGAGAGATTTGAAGAAGGTCTGGAGAATAAAAATAAGGGTTGAGTTCAACAATTTCGTGGCTCGGCTATCCAGGCAAGTCCAAGCACAGATATTGCAGCAGAACAAGACCTGGGACCACCATTTTATCCTGTTTGGTCTTCAGGAAGTTTGGTTGGTCTCGTCATTAGGTGTGCCAGACTTAGGTGAATGAGCACAGGGTCCGCAGAATCTAGCATTTCAAAATGGATCCCACGCTTCGAAAGATTCACCTTGCCTCAGTAGCATGAAAACATGCAAAGGAGGCACGAAGTATCATTAGGCTATGGGTATGATGATGTGAACGCACCTTGACCGTGGCTCTATGGGTGAATATTGGCTAGTTGTTTAAACAGCGAATACCTGGCTTCGTAAGCTTCTTTGTTTGCAGTGTCGTAATGTATAATCCAATAACAAGCGCCGGTCTCTTTACAGTAGTCCGCTGTCCCCATTAAATCTTGGCACCAGGAGGCTAGTTTGTCAGCAAATACTAGCGAGCACTTGATTGTAGCAGCGTTAACTGTGTCAATCGTTGATCTTCGTGCGCGGGCTGCAGGCAACTTTGTTGATGACCGACGGCCTGCGCTCGGCCCCCGACTTCACAACTTAAGACAGCCGAAGGTCCAATTCGTCGCAATCAACGAGCAGATCCTTCAGCACAAGTTGTTAAACTTATAGATGAGCGTGCTCAATTAATATACCTTGGATGAACACCTAATGCTCAACAGATCAACAGAATGGAGCTTCGGGGTTTGAGATGTTGCAGCGAGATTCAACCCGGATCGCAGACTGTTCATTGGGGACACTCAGCTGTTTGCCATACGCACATTGCGGGATACGGCCGACACAGAAGTCAACAATTGCTGTGCTACATGACGGGAGACGGCCTTCGGCTTCGAAACGACATCCGCATGGACATCGATCTAAGCATTAAATACATCACTGGCAACCTCTGGATTTAGCCTTCTTGTGAAATCCGATTACCAAGACCAAGCCAATCTAATAATATATTGGTATGTTCGCCTCATAACCATACTGCAGTTTCCATCACTTGCCGAAGCAACAGCTATCTGCTTGATCATAATTTGAACAGTCGCTATGCTGTCCGAGCCCGTGCTACCTTCCAGCGCAAAGCGCCCTACAGCGCAACGAAACTGGCCCCGAGAGTGGGCTACTTTGTCTGCTGTGAGTTGACTGTCTTCATCCTTCATACAAAGACGCCATTTGGCTGACGATTCATGTAAATCAGGGTTTGTCTGATCACTATACTTTCAGCCTGTGGCTAATCGTTGGAGGCTCACTACAAGCAATCCTGGGATTGGTTTTCAACAACTTTTACGCATGTGTCCCTGTCTTCTTTCTCCTGCTGGTTCGGGGCCTCGATACACTGGTGATAACGCTCGGTCTGAAGCGAAACCCCTATCTTGAAGGTGTCATATTCCAACGGACAGCGCCACAAATTCCTGATGAGGACGGCAAATTCCACTCCGATGCTGGGAAAGAAAAGGTCACTGTGTTTCTCCTAGGGTTCAAGATTAATCACCCTCTTGGTATTATGGCGCCCCATATACAGCGAGTCAATGATGCCAACACTCAAATGTGGAAAGAGCTCGAAGACACAGCGCCAGACTCTGGCTATTACGGAAGCTCAGAGTGGACTTGCCGTGACCCAAGAGGTGCTCTTGAAGTTCTGACTATTTCCTACTGGCGATCGACCGAGGACGTCCACCGCTTTGCGTATGGGCGGACGCACCGAAAAGTCTGGGACTTCTGGAACTCTCACCATAAGGAGCTGAGCCATCTTGGGATTAGTCACGAGGTTTTCGAAGTTGAAAGTCACAAGTGGGAAGGCGTCTACCTGAACTTCCAGCCAACTCTCCTCGGCGCCACGTCATTCCTTCGGAAAGGTGATAAAGTCATCGGTGGCAATATCGAAGATACATGGATCTCCTCTCTGTTGGACGCCAGCAAGGGGAAATTACGAACAAGTGCAGGAAGACTTGGTCGAGACCCCCAGCAACTGTATGAAACCTTCAGTGACACTCCAAAAGAGTATTAAGGTCTTTTATTGTCAGCAACAAGGTTGCTGATACGTCGGAGCGACGAACACAAATTCAATCAACACGGGAACCAGACCGAGAAAGGAGATGGCATAGTTGTCTGAGAGGAAAGGAGAGAACGTGTGGATTGTCATGTCGCGGTCATGAGGTTCTGGAGCAGTTTTGGTGGTTGGAGCCTTTACTGATACTTTTCCCTACATCTCTTTTTCCTCCGCTTGAACCCGCATTTGTATACACAGTCAACGGTATGAAATGCTTACTCGATGCTGAACAATCGGATTTCTTCTCAGCTCGTTTCTGGGTCGTGTAGGAGTCACAAACCTCAACACAGCGGAGGGCGACCTGGGAGTATTTGACGTAGACCACGTCTCGTGACTCTATTGTCCAAACCTAAATCAGCTATACAGCAGTTGCGAGATTGCGAGACAAGCCGCAGCGGCGCTTAAGCTCGTCGTCACCCAACCCGAGTGACTTTAGGTCCTAACAGCGCCAATTACAAACCCTGATCCTAACCCTAAACCCTGATGTTCGGTACCGGAGGACTTAGTGAATTTGGGAAATTTGTCGCGTCTTGCAACGTACGAGGAATTACTGGTTTGTGGTATTCGTCGCTGTAGCTCAGAAGACTGCGTAGAGGAGGTAGCAGCGCTAGGCCTGGAGTATACTATGCCACCTTTGACTGATGCTACTGGCGTAGCTGGGCCTGGGTTGAACAGCCATGCCACTCCCACATCCGTCTCCTCTTGTGGAGCTACAAAGAGATGCAGACATCGATCTGGACCCTGGCAAGAGTGCGAAGCCTTCCATACCGCACTTCCCAACGACGCCGGAATTGACACCTTCGAGCGTGCCGCAACGTACGGATGCTATCGCCCACCAGGTTCGGACTCGGCAACGCTAGCCATGTTGCGAGGCATGCTCATGGCCACCACAAAGCACAACATGAATACAAAATTAATGGGGGGACCAAGACTTCATGATCATTGGCTATCCTTGCACATGTAGAAACAATTTTCCGTTATCGCATTGGGATCGCAGGGCTCGTCCTTTCCACATGAGTTGTTGTCGTTAACGTCTCCATGCGCAGCTTCGTTGCCATTCTCGCTTTCACTGCCGCTCCTATCCGGATCGTCGTACTCGTTTCCTGGATCTCCATCACCTTCAGACGAGTCGTATCCGTCCCGTTGTTCTGCCTGGCGCAACTTGCGTCTCTCCTCGTCGAAGTGCCTCGTTGCCTCCACGTCAAATTCTTTGCTCGCCACTTTCCAGGCGGCCACCACACCTTCACGATCGAATGCTCCAAGATCAGGCCAAAGGTGCTTCTCGTACAGTGCTGCTAGACTCTCTTGTCTCCTCTGCAGAAAGTCCCTGCGCCACTCATCCTCAATCCTGCTAAAGTCAATATCCCGGTCTGCGTCCCATCGCGGAGTGATCAGCGGAAGGAGGCTTAGCGCACGAAAGCGCTGGTGCAAATTACGAATGTAGTCGACAGCCGGTGTAAAGGGTTGATATTTGTAATATCTAGGATGTATGCGCTCGCCCAGTGCTGAGAAGTTGTCACTCAGCTCCACGAGACCATCAAAGTGTTGCTGCACTCTGTACTCCACACACTCTGGCTGAAGAGGATCCATGAAGTTCCATTCGTAAATTGTGCCGTCGTTGACATCGAGCAGCACGGACATACCGTCTCGGTTTCGGTAGTTCAGAATGGGCACAATAAATCCGTCTACCTCATCATTTGGATTATTGGGTAAGCCACAGGGAAATCGGCCGGCGTTCAGATCGCTGATGTCACGATAATCGAAGAGCTGTGCGCCGCCAAGGATGTCGATCCCCTCCTCGCCATGTCGGAGCTCTTCGGCAGGATATGGCAGACGTTTCAGTGCCTCGATAGCTTTCTCTGTATACCCGAGCCGAAGAGCCTCGGATGCGTTGAAGTCTGCTTCAGACCAGCCTTCAGATGGCGGGCTCTCGACACCCTCCTCAGGCCAATGGCCTATTGTGATAAGAAGCTTGTAAAGATCTTTCAAAGAGGCGACGAAGATGTCCAGGCTCCAAATCTCTTTGCACTGCTCCCTCCGCTCAGCGACTTCTGCGATTTCCTCAGGCGTGGCACAGGAGGCCATGATACCAGTGTCTCAATTTTTGAACGAGAACTGCTGACGGTGTAAAGTGGGCTTGGAAATTGAGCAAGAATTGAAGCAGTACCGGCCGGTGACGATTGTAGTTTTTTCACACAATCAATATATTAACGCCGCCATCTATTTTGGAACCCCGCTGCCAATCCGATGCCTTTGCACATCTACAGCATTGATGGCTCCGCTTCAATTCTTCTCCATACAACAGCTTGACTCATCGATTTGCCAAGGCTCTTAATGGAAGACTCTTATCCGAACACTTCACCAGCAACCATTCTCTATATCGGAATTGTACGTATCTCTTTCCCTGATTTTAAATTGGTCGAACCAGATTATCACAGGAGAACCGAGATCATTTCCATCATGCATGCAGTAGTCATCAAGCGATCTGTGTATGAAGTAAACCCATGGGTTGCCACACTGCAAAAGACCTTTGGGAAGCCTTGAAATTTGGATACGATACGCCTCGAGCCCGCTCAGCCTTGCGATATATGTTACAGTGGCTGAAGAGCATGTCCGGGAGACCGAGATCCTAACAGGTGATGTTGACTTCTGGAAAGATGGGTTCCAAGAGAATAAACACGTCATCGACAAGTTCCTTGAGCATTCGCACAGATAGGGACTCGCGAAGAGATGCTTCCAAGCGCATGAATTGTTTACCGCCAACACCCTGGAATCGTCTGTACTGTAGGAAAGCAGTAGCACGGTCGACTATGGGAACAGATAATGTGTCCAGATCCGCTGGTTTTACGCTTTGCAGGTTAATCCTGGCCCGGATCAGGAAAGCCCAAGTGTTTGATCGAGGCACTAAAATACAATCTCAGATGCCCAAGTGGTTAAGCAGAACCACGAAAAACGAAAATTGTTCCCATGGTGAGACGGACATGCCGTCAGATGCCACAGCCAAAGCCACCTTCGCAGGGCCATGTGGGCCATATTTGGCTCTTTTCCTTTTCAGCTTTGTGGATGTTCCCGCGGCAATCGAGTTCAGCCGCAACTCCCTCCCATTGAAGTTTCCTGGACAAGTACGATCGAAGGTAAGGCTCCAGATAGATGTTGTTCCCGGAAGCATTGACGTAAGCCTCCGAACAGCCTTGTCGCTTCACCCAAGATCTACACGAAGTCATGTTTTTAGCACTCGTGGTTATTGTGATTGCCTGACAGTTCTCGGAAACGTTATCTATCTGATCTCGAGACCTTGCTCGAATCTGATTACCAGAAGTACAACAAAGATGAGTAGGTCTTCAAAATCACTCCTCGTGTGGGTGGATATTCTGCTAAACACCGAGTCATTCCTCCCAAACGACATTTGGAAGAGATCAAGCACCTGTCGAACAACGTCTTCAGCCGGCAGCTCGCATCTTGAGTCATCTTTGGGAGAGACGGAGCGCCCTTAATTCAGACAATGCCCTCATGCTGATGCATTGATAACGCGGACCAATTGCCTGGCGGGTGATCTGAATAGGCACTATAGGCGACAGGTCGGATGTCCAACCTTGGGTTGGCCTCGTAAGGCGAATATACTTTGTTTTTTCGTGCATAATCAGAAAATGAGCAGTCGTTGAAGGGGGTAGTTCTGCCGTACAATAATGACATGGTAAGACAGCCGACCACAACTTGTAGACCTTTCCTGGAAGTCGACTAAACTTCTGGGTTACACAAAGTGGACCGCGCAAGCAGCAAGCAGTATGTAGTCCCGCTACCAGCCTGAAGACGAAGCTTTGTCTTTGATGATTCTTGCCATCAAAGCACCCATTTCGCCAGTTTGATATCTCCCCCTCTTTAAATCCTGTGATTCAATTTGTGTGGCTGCCAGGGCAACGAGCTTGCTTAAGCCGTGGTCAAGGCTCCTGTCTCTAGTAAAGATTGGACGAAGGTGCTGATGGCGCGAATGGCGATCCGGGCGATCTTGTCGCCATCGCCCGCGTTGGGGTCGAAGGAGCACACAGTCAGCGCGATGGGGGTCGACTCTTTGGGCACGAGATCCATGCAGTCGATCAAATCCGACTCGAATAAGCCACCTGGGGATGGGTAGTCGTTGACCTTGCCATAGGACTCGTCTAGCACATCTAGGTCAAGGTGGACAAGAGCAGGGTTGTAGTTGCGTCGTTCGAGATGGGTCCTAAGCTCGGCGGCGAAATGAACTTTGCGAGAGGTCTCCCCCCAGATAGAGGTCATGCCAGTGTTAATGACACGCTGGCGTTGCGTACTAGACTGATCACGCAGACCGCAATAGAGAAAGCGGTGGTACTCGAGGGGCTGATAGCCAGGAACAGTCGACATAAGAGTCTTCCAGCTCTCGCCACGCAGCATAGACAAGCCCATAGCATCAAAGTAACCATTTTCGTTAACATCAGGCGAGTCCAGATCATCGTGGGCATCAAAATAGATGAAGCCGAGGTCTCTAATTTTTAAACCGCAGGCCGCTGCGGCGCTAGCCATACAGTTACCAGAGAGAATAAGCGGGAAGGTGTTCTTTGTGACAGCATTAGAGACGGCCTCAGAGATGCGGCGCATAATCTCAAAGCTGCGGCCAATCGCCCTCGAACTCGTCCACGCGGTCAATTTCGTGGAAAGATATCTTGACCTTCAACCGTTCAAACTCCCGAAACAAGCCAAGCGAGCGAATGTGGTGTGGACCGTTACCCACACCGGTGGTCGCAGATACCGACATGGTAGGGCGAGAATATGACGGTAATGGCGTCTACAGGCATAAGGATCGTGTTCTCTCCTTTTCGTTGTGTTGGGTTGTTCTTTCTGGCAACAGATGGTAGAAAATGGCTTGTAGCCGGCAGAATGATTATGAGTGCCAAGCTGAGCGTCGGGTGAGGCGGCGCCCTAACAAGGGTGAGCCCAGGTCTAGCTAGAGACGCCTAACCCCAGGCCCCAATAAGCCGGCAGTTCGACGCACAACAAAGTGCAGCCAAGAACCTGCATCACGAAACACGCGCAAGATGAATGACGCGTTTCGAGTTGTTTTCCTGATTTGCAAGCTCCCGCCAAAATACACCCATTGTCCTCATGGGCAGTGCCTTCCAACCTCTGACAAAGTAGATCGATCAGATGCAGCAAATGATGAAATGACAGCCTCGCCATGCAATCAGTGTGTGAAAATGAGTTCGTTGACCTCCGCGCAGATTACCTAAGAGCTCTTGAGAGGAACAGAGTAGCAAGAGTACGTCTTGCTCAGATATCTCACCGTAGCCTAGAGATACAGGTTCCTACAGTCACGGGAAAACCATGTCCAAAGCGTCAGCATCTAAACAACCATCTTGATGACCTCCGACTTCAGCGACGATACAAGGTTTTGCAGACATTGTCACGCTATTTCGACAAGGCTGAACCCGTGGCAAGGGATGAAAGTCTACACGAGCAATTCAAGACATCAACAAGCTCCAATGACCAAAACTACGACCGGATCTCAGAGAATCACGACGTTGACACTGAGGAAAAGCGAGTCAATGATCTGACGGCCTACGCGGATGCCCTGACGTCCAACCTTGAGCTCGAACTGGTCAAAGCTCGACTGCAACTGCAAAGCGAACAGTTTCTATTTGAGAATGCGAAAGTAGAGCAAGATTACCAGACAGGCTACAACCATGGTGACCCTGGGTCTAACTCCAAGCTAGCTGCATTGAAGGCGGCACGAGGTGAGCTCCAGTGCTGGCTAGCCGAAAGCTTGGCTAGGTGTGAAACGGAAACACCTCGACCCGATGATTGGTTCTTATCGACATTGACAAAGCCTAAGCTGGGCAAAGAAGACTGTGGCGATGTAACGCGGATCGATAAGCACTACGAAAGGTACATCGAAGCTCGGAGGCAGCTCCTGAGTCGGGTTATAGCCCTCAAGCTCTCTCTGTCTTCACAGCAAAGCAATCAGAATAGATTTCCAACTTCACGCAAGCACGAACCACCAAGAAATGGCACCCAACAAGGAACGGTCCTTCAGCTGGAGCCTCAACTTCGTCATAAAGCCCGAACCACGGTCAAAGAGTCCTTCAAAGATCTGGCAGGTCCTACTCTGACCGAAATACTGAGAACGTACCTTTCTGAGTACCAACATGAGAAACTCCTGATAATGTTCGATACGTGTCTCAAGCAGCAGGCACATGCGCAAGATAGAGACTTTCTACATGCGCTCAACCTGCTCAGTCACGAAAGCCACTTGCTCCCAGCATACCCTCCGCCCTTTATAGAAGGCGAGTCGCTCACGAGTTTGGTGAAACAAAATCAGGTGCAAACTGAGTCCAACCATCTCCTTCGTTCTTGGGCTTATGCGTCGCGCACGGCTGATGAGGTTTTGGCGGGAAACGTACAGATCCAATCCCGAGAAGCACATTCGGCTCTTCAGAAATCCGGAACGAGCCTAGAAAATTTACGCGCTCTAGATGAAGCGAGGATTGCTGCACTTGGGATTTCGGGCAAAATTGGAGCTGGGAGTTAATAGGGTGCTCCGTCCTTCGGCATTTGAGGTCTTTTGTGGGTAACTTAGTCTCGGTCTTCCTACCGGGAAGGACTGCAAACATGTTCCCTGGACAAACTTACACCCCAAACACGGTGCAGGCTCAAGTCCGTATCGAATAGCAGCGTCCAGCGTTTTATCGTCTGCATGTGCACACGCAACACGCCTGTAGAGATATACGGCCAGACATGCGCGTTCGGCGCCCGCCAGAACTGTGCTGCTAAGGATCCTGAGCTGCGAAATGCGCATCTCGCAATCTGCGACCTTACAAGGTATATATGATCGACCACATCTCTAGCCTAACCTACGGCCGTGGTGTCTTCTTCCACTATGCCAGCTCCAGCTCGATCAAGTCTTGGTCATATCGGCTATAGTGGATGATATCTGTCACCTTCAATCCAATACTAGGATCTTCTAGCAGAATCCTCCATTCCGTCTCCGTCCTTTCACTGGTTCCATAGAAAGTTAACATCTCCCAGTCAAGAGCACATATAATCGCACCTGCGTCCTTGACGGGCATGACATTGTCCCATAACAGCAGTTTTGAATAGCCTTTCCTCATAGCGGTCGCGACTTGCCTCAATATCAATTTGCATCTGTCATCTGTATGATTGTGGAGTATACTGTGCATAAAGTATACTCGGGCACCTATCAGACACCGTGAGAACAAAATCAACAATCTCCGATTGCGGTACTTACCTTGGATTGGCTGCGGTGTGAAGAAGTCGTAACTCATCTTCTCGACGGCCCTTGGTAAATTACCTTCAGGTATCGAGTCTATAACGTTGGGCAGATCTTGAAGCACGAGTCGACCAGGAATCTCCTCTAGGGGAACATTCGTGAGAAGCCTCGGGAAGTCCTGTCCATAACCGCCGCCGACATCCACTAGGAAAACAGAATCGGGACTAGCACCATGAATGAGCCGCTCTCGGACCGGATAGAAACCTGCCGCCTCGTTCGACCAGTGAGGGCGATTGTCAAGCCAGACCTTCATCAAGCTTTCCAACCCACGAAACTGGCCGTCCCTCTTCATGAGATCAAAGAAGTTGAGCTTTCCAGAATCACCGGTCGCAAATTGTACGGGACAGTCTAAAGCGCTCTCTGGCCAGCGATACTGTCTTTCCTTGAAATATTCCGGGGTTCGGAGATTCGCATTTGAGCAATATGGAATCCTATCTCGCGATCAGCATAAGATAAGCAATCGTCTCTGATGCACTTGCATGAGTCCAAGAGCTTCTTTCCACCGCTCTTCCGCCATTGACTTCGATAGAGGTGTTGCAGCATATGTATCAACGTCAACCTCTTTCACTGCATGGAACGAAGCCAAGGTCTTCATCACGGCTTCTGTTCGCAAGATGAGTCAGCAGATTACCACATGAGCTTGTTAGCATACTTGTTAATCTTGCATCGACGCCAGCGGCATCTGCAAGCTGCTTGCTGGTCTTCGGTGTCTCCTGTCCGTCGCTCAAGGAATCAAAAAGCTTCATGTCGCTCGCCAGCCGCAGCACAGGCGGATGAATACTCTACAGTCCGTCAACAAGGGAATTTCAGCCTACCGGAACCACGCACATGGGTCCATAACGTCCTCATGAAAGTTTCGCTCGGGGTCTCCAATGACGCTACCAAGCGCAAGCAGTCTGAGATGACAACATCTCGAGCCTGTGTATGGCCTTTACGGAATGCTTCTGCATTGTCATTGAGGCTGTTCAACACTTGGAAGGCCTCATCATAGCTCGACGTTCCGTTTTGCAGATTCGCCATTGTCATCCTGCGTGCCAACAAGAGAAAACTGGAACGATCATCATAGTAAAATCTACGTCGCCACGATTGCGCTCTGTTGACGTGGCATAGACTCCGCAAAACGGGGTGCGGGTCTCGGCTGGACTAAGGCGAGATGACCTGCTTAGATCCTGCAAGCTACCGCCTGGTCACAAATAGAATATTGTTCCTAGCTTGAGATCACGGAGAGAGCGCATTTTCAAGCAATCACAACTTATACTTTGGCGAAACACGGTCGCTCTCAAGATAAAGAGGGCTGGATTTTGGACGACCAGGATTTCTGCGGGTATCTGTAAAAGTTGGAGCTCGCCAGAATGCATTTCCTGATGCGGAGCACTTTGCCAAGTATATCTGGCCGACTCAGCAAGGTCAGAAGCTCCGCCGTGGCGCGTATTCCATGCATAGGCTCCGCAGAAGCTTTCCCGCTATCACGGGCATCCCTCATAAGCCGTTGCAGCTTCCCGTTTCGTTATAATTCTCCAACAGGAATCTTGCGACTGTCACAAAATGCGACTATAGACGCAGTGGACTGTATGGAAGGCCAAACTTAGCATGCTGCTTGGATTGCAGCTCCTCAAGCTTGTAGGTAACATCCATTTCAAACTTGACAGTCCGGAGCCCGCAAGAAACGATCGATTTAAAGAATTGAGCTATCATGTGTCGGAGACTTAGAAACAGCTATAGACAGCAATTGCGGCGCCTGTCGTTCACCGTCACAGAGGACCTCGCTGACATCAGAAAGTGTCGCACCGCTGGTGCTCTTCGCTTAAGCGCTACTTCTCAATGCAGTACGTATGATCATCTTACAAGCTAAGAAGAGGCACACGGCTTTGTTGATCAATACTGAAGCACCTCGTCCGTTATGTGCGTCAGGCAGTTTGGGTGGACGATGAGAGTTTAGGTCAGGATCCGCGAGGAAGCCTCTGTATGAAAAGGGCAACTACTTACAGCTGTGACGCTATCGGTAAACGTCAACCGCTCTAATTCAGTTGCAACTAGAGAAAAAATGAGGACTAATGTCAGCGACAAATAGCCTCCTGATCGCGCCAAATTATGTGTCGTATGCAGGACTTCAAGCTAGCAAGCGAAGCCGCGCAAATCGGCTCTCGATACATGCTCAAATGCGTCAGCAAAGGTCTTAAATGCAGATTTGATCTAAAATTCAGGTGGAAAACTCGCCAGAAAGTGGACCGACAAACTTCATGCCAGAGCTCTGCTGACGGTTGCAGAGTCGCGCAAGAGGTTAGAGATGAGCTGCGTACATTTCCTGCAGAGCAAAATCGTGGTGATGCTAAACAGAACACAGCAAATACACCACATCGTCAACTATTCATCGGAGACCAAGGTTCTTTAGCCGACCAGCACCCCCAACCTCAACCGTATTTTCACCCCATCTAACGAGAAGCCGAACTCACCTCGATGGCTTAATCTTGCCAAGGACGAATTTGTGCATTGCCAATCCTTTCATAGTATCAGTGCCAGCTTCAAAAAGCCGTTGGAGCTCTTGCACCAGCTCGTTTGTCGTCTTTATTCCAAGAGCAATCTAAGCACTTCAAATCCGAGCGGTATTACTACTCACATGTACGCTTCCTGCAGAATGTTGAATCGATTAATCAATGCCCAATATGCTGCCCACTAATGTTCTGGACGATCTATTCGCTGGCCACCGAGCTGTACAGTACTCAAGATACAGAGCGGAGCGGCAAGACAGGTACAAAATTTTCGTGCTGCCCTCAATGTTGAGAAAGTGAGGTCTTTGTCTTATGGCGGGTCTCTTTGGCTTGCTTCCGCGTTTTCGTTGAACGCCATGCCTGCATTGAGAGCAAAGTCCCTTTGCAGGACCACGAGATGGTGAAATTGAGGTTTGCTGCCTTCATGGAGGAGACACATGTATTACGCTGTTTGCGGAACTGCAAAGGAGTCGCAAGGTCTTTTAGGATTGAAGTTTTTGTAGCATTATCCAACAATGGAGTTGTTTCAGGAAATATAGGGACGGGCAACGTTGGAAGGTCGAGAAGTTTCTTGGGTTCGTCGCGAGAAGTGGATCGGACAGACCATTACGGCGGCTGCAATGGTGCATGCGTTGGAGCCGTGCTGATTGCGTCCGACCGAGCTATTGGTGTAGACGCAAAAGATCGTCCGTTGCTGACGAGCTTCAAAGCGACAGGGGATCAATCATTGGGCCAACAGACGATGCTACTTGTCACCCGAACTACGTCAAAACGTCGCGCCTGATGCTCTACTTAGCAGCACTTCGTTGGCGTTCCTGTCAGGCCTCTTCCACTCGGGTCTCGTTGTCTGGCTTCTCATACAGCATTCGTCAACAGTACAGGACATCTTTTATATCAATAGCTTCCGCCCGGTCTTGCCTCAGTAGATATGTTGTGAAAGCATGGTGATATAGTTGCTCTACCGGCCTGCTCTCACTACGTCTCCGCTTACATTGAAGACACTATTACACAGTGCCGATCTTCGAGTCCTGGTAACAGACTATTTGGCATTGCGATCTTGGACCATTACCGTTTCTTCGTCAAATTGCTACGAGTGCGGACAGCTAACCAACGTTGTACACTATCGTTGCAATATATGCTACGTACTTCGAAGACTTTGATATCTGTCCTGACTGTCATCATCGCCGAGTTGGTTGTTCTCGAGCCATTCGCAGGTATGTCATCAAGTCAAGGTAGTCAACGACCATAATACCCTTTGGACTTTCCAAAGACTTCGGAAGTACTGCTCCGTGGGTAAGCGTCTGCAACTCGTTGACCTGATTCATGCTACCAGGAGCCCTTAGAACATGAACTGAAAACATAGTCATGCTCTTCCAGCTACGTATGCCACGCTTAGCATGATTTATCTTGCTTCTTTCTGCAGAAAGGTGCACCGGGGGCCGCAAGGATGATCGCCTCAGTAGTTCAACAAAGGCTAGGATTTGTATGTTGTCACCCATATCAAAGCGAAGGTTGGACCCAGAAACTGTACGCCACCAGCTGTAGTGTTTGCAGGTCGCTTCTTCGATGTAATTTATTGCTTGTGAAGCAAATAGCCAAAATAGAATCCTGCTGGGATCCGATACGGCATAAGTGACTTCAAGCTTTAAGCGTCAGGCTACGTGTCTATTCTACGACAATTGGACTCGCAGAGTCCAACGATTGCTGCTGTGACAGGATACCACCAAACCCCGTCCTACACATCTACTTTGATCGTTCCCGATGGAAAAAGCAGTGACGCCTGCTCCAGCGTGCAGCTGGCCCTAGAGGCAGGAAGACCTGATCCTCCGGGTACAATCGGCGCAATAACGACCTCTTCTCGATCTGACCGACGGCACGGCAAACGTAGATTTTAGAAACCAGATCTCAAAATCGTACACTGAAAGTCAGATCTTCAAAAGTCATTAGGTAATTAACATAGAATTGGGGAAACCCTCCTGTGGGATTGAGATGGACTTTCTAGACATCTACGTCGACCTGCCGACAGACAAGACTCGAGAAATCGCTTTCGGATACGTTGCCTTGCAGCATTGGGGTGGGGAAGGTTTGAGCGCTGATAAAGTTGGGGTTGAACGTAGTGCGCTCGTCTTAAATCTGACACGAACAAGGCTCCGTGGACACATTTCGCTCAAGCCCGGGTGGATTGTTGCGCTTATTCAGCCCAGGTGCTAAATCGTTACACACTAGGATAACCTTAGCGTTTTTCTTTCCCAAAAAGGCTTCCCCAAGTCAACTCTAACCTTGCGCCGGGTGCTTTGACCTCAAACTGACGATATAGCCGAAGCTTATCAGGTAAAGATCTCAGAAGGTGTTCAGCTGAGACGTTCCATCACCTCCAATACGAATACAGCCATTATCCGCTAATCAAACTCCTTACATGCCGAAAAGATCGTTTTGCTGACCAGGCTAAGAGGACACGTGAACGTGCGCTAGTAATTCACAACCAGTCGAGAATGGGATGTGTGTTTTGTGGGAGAATAATCCTCCGCCTCGCTACTCCATCACCCCTTTTGCATTTCAAGCTCTCCTTAGCCTCGGCATGTGCAGGGTGGCTCAGAGCTGGCAGACTGTCGGTGGTCAGTTACTCTTGACTTAGTCGTCAAGTCGATCTTTCTAGTTGACTAGCGTAGTGAGATAGCACAATCTCTCAGCCCCATATTGGTCTAATGTTCGGAAACCCCTCTTAGCCTTCTATTTTGGGTGAGGGTGCCATTCTCCAAAGATGAGAGTGGCAACATGTAGAGGCTACGATGGGTAGCAATGGGTCTCTCGTCCGGAAGAATGAATTACGTACCGTTGAAGACAAGAAGCAGGAAGACAAAGACCTCTGGACCATAAAGTCCGCCGGCTCGCAGAATGTCAACAGTACTTGAGGCGGTTAATCCACAGGTAACTGCGTTGTCTTACAGCGATTCTCCCCAAGATCTCTTCCGTCAAATTGAAACTTGATGTCGATCTAGCTTTGTTATATCGTAACCTCTCTGCACCGGCACAGACAACGAATTCGACAACATGGCACCAACTGTTTCTGACTACATGAAGAACTATCTGCTGCCTCTGCCCTTCATAGGTGGAAGCCTTTTCTGTAAGTCTATTCAGTTCCGTGGAATGGGGAGCATATGTTGACAATAACATAAACAAGACTTTATGAAGACGTTCCTCAGTAATCCGCTGCTTCCGTTCCAGAACCCCGAATCCTTCAAAGAGAAGGCTTTCGGAAAGCTGTGGATCGCGTTTGGGCCTGCGTTCGCTGAAGACACTCCCGAGGGTCTTCAGCCTCTTTTAGCCCAAAGCTCTGGGCTCATTCTTGATATTGGACCTGGTTCAGGGGACCAATTGTCTCGTTTCAGTCACCCAGAAAACATCAAAACCATTTACGGAGTTGAACCGGGTGTCACAATGCACGAGAAGCTGAGAGATGCAGCCCAGAAGGCCGGCCTAGGCGAAAAGTACCGTATTCTAGGGTGCACTGCAGATCTGGAAGCAATCGTCCCAGCGATGATCAAGGATGGTCTAATTAAACCGGACCGAACTTCTAGGAATGATTTGCAGCTGTTCGACGAAATCACCTGCGTTCGGGTCCTCTGCGGTGTACCAGACCAGACAGCTACCATCGCTGATTTGTATGCTTTGCTCAAGCCTGGTGGTCGATTTGTGCTTTGCGAGCACGTACTAAATCAACGCAACGCTTTCGCGCGTCTGACACAAAGATTTTACATGATGCTCGGTTGGAAACAATTGATTGGTGGATGTGAGCTCACGCGCGATACCCTGGGGACATTTTTGAAGGTGGCAGAAAGGGACGGGGGCTGGGGTAAGGTTGAAGTTCAAGAGGTTGACGACTGGAGTCCCACAGTTCATATCGTTGGAGTATTGACAAAGAAGTGCTGACACTTGTCATTTACCATACTGATAGATCGAGCTGGCGTCTAAGTAGATCTCCTTATTTGCAATGTGCGTACATGGGCAGGCCCAATAGAAGGCCGTAGGTAGGCGATTCGGAAATGTTCAAAAGTGTTGCCATCTGGGTCTACTGACTAGTTTATTTTCTCCACTCGAAAGTGCCAGTGCTCGTCCGAGCCCCACTTACTTTTTGGCTGGCGAGAGTGGAAGCTTTTCAAGTCCATGGGTTTTGCTAGTTTGGATATAGGTAGAGGCATCCATAGAGGCAATTATGGCATCCACTTATTGAAGCGGCGACGCTGAAAAGGTGGTCGCTCTTGCGCCTCAAGCTTTCAGCATCGATGGTGGGAAGCAAAAGGCCACAAACTACTCTTTGTTCTAAAACTGTCACTCAGACTTCTGATAGTTACAGCTAAACTAAGTTTGTGCTTACATTGATGACCAATATGCGTGAGACCAGGGGTTACGATACTGAAGGTTTTGGAGGCATATTGACAAGTAGGTATGCGCTAGCTACCGCTTCGTGAGCGCTCCTGCCATTTTGTGTTTTTGGCCTATCGTCTACTGTGCTTTACCTTGTTCGAACAGACTGTTCGATATCGGCGCCATTCCTTTCATTGAAAAAAGTGATGTCAGGGAACAGATATGTCTAGAAGACACATGCTTGAGTCGACATGTGCTGAGCCTTAGCCTTGATTACGTCCACTACGAACTTGACAGATGATCAGCTCACGCACTTCTTGCCGCCTTTCACCTTCGACTTGAAGTAGGATGGTTGAACGACCGACGGTCGTGTTAGATGCAATCGCTGGGATTGGATAATAGACAGTTATCTTGATGAATTGAAACACAGTTCCATATATATATACGTATAGAGGATAAGTGCGTCGGAATTTACAGGTCTACTTGAGCCAGTCTTAATGGGAAAGGGACTAAGTTTCATAGCAAGGTCTATAAAATAAGTATTAAGGCTTAGGATAGTCACAGTCATTACGTTTTCTAGTCGCATGTTGTAAGTGAGGTTGCGCACATTGTTCAGATGAGGTTGACTTTTATCATTGATTTAATGTAAACGATCCGTAGTAACGTTAAGATATTGGTATCAGAATATGCACGCCAGCCACGGGTACCTGCATCTGATTTAGCTTTGATAAAGATAACGAGTACGGCAAGAGAAGGCTGATCGTTGCGTATTCTGCGAATGAATCCCCAAGTGGCGCACTCTTGATCTTTCACTTTGTCGGTTTTGTCATGATTTGCTGTACAATTGGGTTTTCAGCTATTACTGGCGCGGTTAATAGTTCATCTTACTGCTGTAAGATCTAAGAAGCATTGTAGCAGAGCCAGCGCACTTCCGTACCGCAACATTTCTGTAGTTCTACCATGAATCGTCACTGACAGTGGAGTAAGTGCCTATCCTCCTGAGGTGAAGCATATGTACGTATCCCTAAAAGTAAAGTGTCTTCAGCTCAGAGTCTAGCCCGTGAATTTCTCCAAGTCTGACCCGTGGATGTACTGGATGTATTGATATCGTGGCCAAATCTTTTATGTCCAATGGCCAACTAACGGTAATCAAAGACACCGATTGAAAAGGCGTGGTTGACAAAATATACGTACAGCATGGACTCCTCATCAACTCACCATACAGTGTGAACAACGAAGCTACGCTTTAAGCAGACAGGCATTTTGTCGACATTATGAGAACATGTAAAGCAATGAATTGTGACAAATCTTTGGGTGACGTTGAAAATTGACATGACAGGACTTTTCGAGCTGAGCTGCCAACAAAGAAGAACGGGGAATAGCCAAAGGGAAGAGGAGGCGATGAGCAAAATTCTGTACTTCACATACGTAGTCAAGAACCTCATTGATACGTAGTCAGTCTCTCAACCTGCAGAGTCTTGGTCCAATTGCTTTTACAGTATTACAAGAATGACCAGAGTATACAATTGAAGGGCTTTGGAGGGAACAATTAGAAGCCTACATTTGGGCACCTCAGAGTCATTATGTGCCATCTGTTGGTATCTTACCGTATCGAAAGAATAGCACTCTTTACAGATATTCTGGTCTAAACATTCTATGTTCCGACATCTAATCTAGTAAAATTGAGTTACGTAGATCGAACCCATTTGTGTATCTTGCCAGCGCTGCAAAGATCGACTTCATTGGGACATCGTCAGACCGAACGGGCTTCTCCGTTGCTTTGCTTCAAGCTCGACTAGTCGCTCTTCTAGCGAATCTCAGCCCTTAATAGATGCCCGAAGACCGGCTTTTGGGATTTCCATGTCAATTTGCTCCTCGACATAAACTTCCTGCTGACTTGGGCCCATTCTACAGAGCCTATGTCATCATTCGTCCAGTCTGTCCAAGTAAATGTGACTATTGTGGCTTGTTTTGACTTGCTTCAGCTTAGTCTCAACACATCCCGGGGATCATTGATAAGTAGTAGCCTTGTCCCGCGTGCGTTACCATGTAGACGCTTACTGACCCTTCCCACAAAATTGCATAAAAGATGATATAGTGGCTCTATAGCCGTACAAGTAAGAGCTCTTTAGTAGCCATGATCTTGTCTACGGATAGCACTCTGCAAGTGCTACTTAGAAGTTACATGACGGACTCTGATGTGTGCGATCAGGATAATGGATCTCACAATCACGCAACTACCATGATAATTGTATATCACAAGTCATTTGTGAATTGGAAGACAGCGAGATATAAAAGCTATTCTCGTGGTCCTTCATTAGCTTCATTGGCGCCTGATAAAAGTGGATAATATGCTTCCCTACGTAGCAGGCATAGATGAGCACTTCTGCCGTGAATGCGGACTGCGCAACAATGGCACGAGGTTGAAAATCACAACTGTTACATCTGCTTGATGTCAAAAGGGTACGTATCCATCCTGTGAAAAGAGAAGTTTGGAAGGAAAGCTAAAAGGAGAAGTCCACCGTCACTGTCCATGACTTCCTTAGAGACCACGTGGCCTAAGCTGGAGAACTCGGCTTCAAGCGCGACACGACACTCATTTCCGGCATAGAAAACAAACCTAATCCGTGCTTGATAGAGAGGCTTCTGCCAGTAACTTGAGGAGCGTGCAGGCAGCAACTATGCTGATTATCTCTCTTAAATAATGTGAAGCTGCAGGAGCCAACCTTTGGCGCCATCGCAAGACTCAGCGGCGAATGTAAGAGTCTGATGGAGCTGAAGAATCCTCATCAAACAGAACGCTTACATTCTCTTGAAGCGGGTAAATGAGTGTCATCATCTGCCTGTTCTAGCTTTGTCCGCCAGCTCTTCGTCCAACACATATGGGTCGCCCGTGGCATTGTCGAAGACCACATCATCCTGGACATAGATCAGCATACCGCCGCTGCTCTTGCCAGCAGGTAGAAGCCTTAGCAGTCTCCTGCCTAGGCCGTCTGCACTTCCAGTGTTCCTCAGCACTAAGTCGTTGTCTACGCACCACTCTTCTAAAATGTCTTTGAAAGTGATCACGTCCTCCACGGTCGCAACAGGCGGCGTCTCGACGCTGACTTGTGGTGCAGCAAGAGGTTTCGCAGGCTTGTGGCGCGTTCCAAGCAATGGCTCCCATTTCGGCCACACGCGATCGTCGAACCGTACTTTTGATTTGATCTCAACCTTGAGCTGCGTCACAGACTCGAGCGCCAGTGATGGCGAGTCTAACAACGTCCACCAATCAAAGAGCCATTCATGGAGATCGGGTAGATTGTGCGTTCTCTTGTGACCATGTTTCGAAGGTTTGAATTTCTTCACTCCTTCGACAAGGCGCGGAACCACAATCTCTTGAAGCAATTTGTACAGCATCCAGGGAGGAAGCACCCTTGGGTACCAGGTATTCAAGAGGTTGATGGCAGGCAGTGAGTCGAAAACTGTCCATGAACGAAGGGCCTCTCGTAGGTGTGGGTAGAGTGCTTTGAGAAGAAGAGACTCGAATGGCGTCGTACGTTTTCGGTAGCGAGACTGAATCGCTTTCGGAAGGGATAAAATGTTTGAGACAGATAGAAGCTGTCCGACAAGATGGTTGCCTGGATCCGTCAACGGATCTTCCCATTCCTGAATCGCCACCTGGAGCGGCTGCGAAAGAGAAGCAACTGCGAGGTCGGAAAGGTCTAGCGGCTCAACATAATCTGCGTATTGAGTCTGGATGGTTTGCAGACGGAGAATGACTTGGTCGAAGGGCCGTGACATCTGAGAATCATCGACCGCAACGTGCGCGAAAGAGGCTGCGAGGTTTTGAAAGAGCTGTGCTTGATCTGCACAGTGCTCAGCTTCTGCGTCGCGTTGCTGCAGCTCCTGGTTGAGTGCTTCTGCTTCTTGAATCTGACCGTCCCAAGCATCTGCGAAAAGCTGTAGGTCACGTCTTAGTCGTGCTTGCTTTTTCTCTTCCTCGCTCGCGGTTCTCGGAGTTTCGCTCGTTGGAGTCGAATATCCTGATAATGATTCCAACTTTCGCGCCTCAGTTCCTGTCACATCTATGATGTTCTTCAATGAGTCTGGCACATGCAAGCCTCGGGACTCGATTGCGCTGACTTCATACTTCTTCTTCGGAGGCCCTTTGAGTCGAGGAGTGCTTGCACCCGACCCTACCTTCCCCTGCTGCTTGTCTTTGACCTGTTTCGCCGGTCTCTGCGGTGGCAGCTGCTGAGCCCCGAAACCAAGACCGGTCCCAGCCTGGAACTTTTGAGCTTGGATTGGTGCAGCAATACCTTGACCAGCTTTTCCTAGACCTTGTCCTTCCTTGTGACCCATTTTAGCCATCATCCTCGCCGCGAAGGAGTTCTGGTTGACTTTGCCGCCTTTTCCAAAAGCAGATTCGCCAGCGCCGAGGGGTTTCGAAGGCTCTAGGTCTTCTCGCATATCTGGAGTAGGCGACCGAGTGTCTTCCTGAATACCCATGTTGAAACCTCGAAAGCCAGCCATTCCTCCCATAGTTGGTCGCTCGTCGTCGACATCGTCCTCTTCACCTTGCTCTTCACCATCTTGGACATCGTCGTAGTTTTCAGCCGATTTCTGGACAAAAGCTAAGCCACGAGTTCGCAAAGTCGAGCCTTTGGTCTTACGGCGTTTGCTAGGCCTCAGCGAGTCTTCGTCGCTTTCTTCTTCTTCCAAGCCATCGCGTATGTTGAAGGGCTGATCCTCATCGGAAGAATCCATAATTTTCGTCGCGGGCTGGGTTTCACGGATGCTTAGAGGCCGAAGCTTCGACAACGTGAATCTTGAATGACCATCGGCAAGCAGTTTCTGCGCTGATCTGCGACCTTGTGGAGGGTGCGGAACTTTGGCGCTACCTGACGGGAACCAAAAATTATTCGGGGTCAGGTAGTTACCCGCCGGAAGAGCTCTGACGTAGTGCCTTCCTCCAAAAGTGTACCGTCTCCTCAAAACATATCTTCAGATCAGCTTCAAATCATCTCCGCTATCTATTGTACTCTCTCACACACACAAAATGGTCGGATCAATACTCAGAATCGCAACACGCCCAGCTCTCCGAGCTAGTTCAGCTGGCAACATAGCCCGCTGTATCTCGGGCACAGCTCCAACAACCTTTGTCCGAACCAAAGCTACACTCCCGGACCTACAATGTGACCATTTCGGCACCGCCGGATATGATATCCTGTGTGCTAACTGCCAGTACAGATGACTACGGTGCCCTCGAACCAGCGATCTCAGGAACTATCATGGAGCTCCACCACAGCAAGCACCACCAGACATATGTAAACTCATATAACGACGCCTCCGACAAGCTCGCCGCAGCCGAAGCAACCGACGACGTCGCAACCAAGATTACCCTCATGCCGCTGATCAACTTCCACGGAGGCGGTCACCTCAACCACTCGCTCTTCTGGGAGAATTTGGCGCCGAAGAAGGCTGGTGGAGGAGAGCCTCCGTCCGGAGAGTTGGCAAAAGCTATTAATGGCACATATGGCAGCTTGGATGAGATGAAGAAGAAGTTCAACGCTGCTCTGGCTGGTATTCAAGGCAGTGGTTGGGCGTGGCTTGTCAAGGATACCCAGACTGCTAACATTGGCATCAAGACCTATGCCAATCAGGACCCTGTCGTTGGCCAATTCAAGCCTTTGCTTGGTATAGATGCCTGGGAGCATGCCGTGAGTGCCATCTTCACGTCCTAGATCTGAACTTCGCTGACGATGCCTAGTACTATCTCCAGTACCAGAACCGAAAGGCCGAGTACTTTAGCGCGATTTGGGATGTCATCAACTGGAAAGCTGCTGAGCAGAGATTTTCGAAGGCATAAGTTCGGTATTAATGTAAATCGGGTGACTGCTAAAAGGTTTACGGAAGTGCATCATCGTCGATAGCAACGACGCAACATACCGTGCAGCATGCTTCCGCTTCGAGTCTGTCTCCCCTCGCTCGAGTTCTCGCTGTGTCTCAGCTCAGCCACGGTCAAAGCGTGAGCATACTTCCTTACTCCCCATATGTTTTGACTGCTGTCCTGTACCCGCTGTAGCCATGCAAGCTAAGATATGGCTTCGAACCGCGCTAAACGTGTCTGAGCGGACCCCAAAAATTCTAGATCAAATTGTGACGCTGTTGATACAAATTTGCACGAACATGTCGTTTATCTATTTTCCCTTTGGTGTAACGCCAACAATGCCTTGCTATGCCATGCCATGCCATGCCACGTCCATGCCACGCCCTCTAAACTTTCATCAAGAATGAAGGCTTTCCAGACCGCCTCTCGACACCGTCCAGCAGCACGCTAAGTCACCAAACTCCATACAATCACAACTCATCCCTCCTCGGCGATGCCCCAGGAAACTCTATATCCCAACTCCGAGGCGGCACCGGCAATCCCAACCAGAAGTTCCACAACCGGTTCATCTCCATCACAAAGATCCGACTCAGCTTGAACGGCAGATTGACCCAGCTATTTAAGACGTATATATACGTCCGCCACACTAGCATGAACTCCGCTTTTGCTTCGTCCCAGGCCGTCGCCCCGGGGTGGAGAGGTTGACGATCCCAGGGTTTCGGCGCCGGAGGATGTTCAGATTCCGACAAGGGAGGGGCTCGAGGTCGCCATTGCTCATGTTTCAGCTGTGATGCCTCCGATTCTCTGGGCGAACTTTTAGATGACCTTTTTGTTGGGAGCGTGGCTGGAGCTGTGGTGACTGCGCTTGCGGGATCAATGCTTTTGACGTATTCTCTGAATTGCCTCACCACCTCCATAGAATGACTCAGCCGTCCAAACGTGTTGATCAGCGCTACCAGCTCCGTTCTCCTCAAATGCGGGTTCTCCCCGTTCTTATTCTCGTCGAATTCAAACAGGACCTTGAGCGCTGCTCCGTAGCCGGCTGTTTGAACTTTGCCCCAAAGCCGACATTTGTCACAACCCACACAGTCCATGATGCGGGACACGTTGCGGAAGCGCTGTTTGAAGTCGTCTTTTAGATCCATCATGCCCGGATCCTGGAACATTGTGCTCTCGTCGAACGTATGCGGGATGCTGGCCAGATGGGACGTCAATTTATGCACTTTGGCTTTAGTTCCGGCATCTTGTTCCGGATCGCCGGAGCAGAAGGTGTAGGATTGGAGGTGCTTGTTTAATTTGGCGATCGCACGGGTGACAAGCGCGTAATTGAAGTACAAGTTCGAGACACGGTCAGGGTATTTGTGCAAACGATCTTTGTAGCAGGAGACGTTTCGGACCCATTCGCCAGTGGTCTGGTTAAAGTAGTCCCAGCAGAGGTGGGAGGATATGGAAGCGTGCATACCGCTAATGATGCGGTAGAAGGCGCGTTGCTCGATGCATTGATCGTCGAGGCTGTAGTCGTGTTGGGCATCCTCGACGTGTTGGCGGCCGTATTCTTGGAAGATATTACGGAGTTCGGCTGCGGCATGTTGGCTGCCCACTGGTGGTACGGCGGCTGTGGTAGACTTGCTGAAACAATTTTCCTTATAAATTGCGTCCCAAACTTGTCTTGCGCCGGGCCCACTATACCCAGTGAAGCGTTCGGTGTTGTTTAGGAGGGAGACATAATCGCCTTTGCTCGCCGCACCTTCGTCCTCGGGCACACAATAATCTCGTTCGTCGCATTCATCGTCTGCTTCAAAGACGCAGCTTTCATCGACGTTCTCGCCTAGCTGGTACTGGAGGGGCCTTTGTTTTGTCCTTTCTTTCCGCAATTTTGGGCCGGGGTGTTGTGCTCTTGCTCCTTCGAGTTTACTTAACTCTTCGGCGCTCCATATCTGCGGGATTTGGTCCTCGTCTTCTATTGTGTCCACAGCGCAGGCTCGATTGCCACATATCGAATTCTCATCGCTCCAGAAGGGGCAGACTTTGTTGTAGAGGTTGAGTCTATAGTACGCGAAGAAGTCTGCCTCTGTCAGATCTTTCAGAATGGGTTCTATTTCGTGATTGAGACTGTCAAGGTCTGAATATGAAGTGCAGGCATCAGTCACGATAGAACTTGGGTCAATTGCGCACTGCGGATCGGCTCGGACAGAATATGAGATTCCTAGCAGCGAAAAGCATGCTAGGTAGAAGCGGCGAGCATGAAGCCGCATGGTTCTGGCTTGGATTACGTTCGATTCAGGGCGTTCATCAATGGGTAGAAGATGTTGAAAAGATCAAGCAGCAGCACGAAAAGCCTTGGGCCGGCAATGAGGCTCTTAATACGTCGACGTCAAGATTCTGCTTGAAGGTGGTAGTTGGTTGGACGTTATCACCGCTTACACAAAAAGTTGTTTGGAAAACATGTACAGAGTGGCCTCATTGAACTTTTCGGTCCGCAGTCTCAGCGGTGAGACCCCAAAATTCGCCCAACACCTAAGTCGCCCACCCTGCTAATGTCCGCACCGCGTAATGTCCGCGTTTCCCCATA